>CM016623.1:81671153-82298653 GCA_005393395.2 Gossypium australe
AGATCATTTCATTAGAGATTGCCCTGAGATGGCTGAAAAAGAGAAATTTCAGAGTGCAAGACCTGGTAATACTGCTCCTTAAGGGAGGCCATAGAGAAATCCAGGAAATGAAACGATTAAGAAGAGTGCACCTAGAGATCCAGCTGTGAAGCCCGAAGGTAGAGCACCTGCGAGAACTTATGCCATTCGCGCTCGCGAAGAGGCTTCATCTCTGATGTGATTACGGGTACTTTTTCTCTTTATGATACTTCTATTGTTGCTTTGATTGATCTAGGATCTACCTATTTTTATGTTTGTGTGAAATTGGTGTCTAGTATGAATATGCCTGTTGAATCTACAGAATTTGTGATAAAAATGTCAAACCCATTAGGCAAGTATGTGTTAGTTGACAAAGTATATAAAAATTGTCCTTTGATGATTAGAGGTCACTGTTTTCCGGCTAATCTTATGCTTTTGCCATTTGATGTAATTCTTGGTATGGATTGGTTGACCATTCATGATGTGGTAGTAAATTGTGGAAGAAAAATTATTGAGTTGAAATGTGAAAGTGGTGATATTCTTCGGATTGAATCAGATGAACCACATAGCTTACTTGTAGTGATTTCTTCTATGACTGCTTGTAAATGTATAAGAAAGGGTTATGAAGCTTATCTTGCTTTTGTGTTGAATACAAAAGAGTCTGAGTTGAAAAATTTAATCAGTGCCAGTAGTATGTGATATCCAGATGTGTTTCCGAAAGAATTGCAGATTGCCTCCGATTAGAGAAGTTGAATTTGGTATTGAGTTAGTCCCTGGTGCTGCACCTATTTCAATTGCTCCGTACAGAATGGCTCAGACCGAATTAAAGGAGTTAAAAGCTCAGTTGCAAGAAATGACAGATAAAGGTTTTGTGAGATCTAGTTTTTCTCTGTAGGGTGCACCCGTACTATTTGTGAAAAAGAAAGATAGATCTATGAGGCTTTGCATTAACTACCGACAACTCAATAAGGTGACCATAAAGAATAAGTATCCTTTGCCGAGAATAGATGATTTGTTTGACCAATTGAAGGGAGCCACAGTATTTTCCAAGATTGACTTGAGGTCCGGTTACTACCAGTTGAAAGTTAAAGACTCGGACGTGCTGAAAACTGCATTTCGAACGAGGTATGGTCACTATGAATTTTTAATTATGCATTTTGGTTTAATGAATGCTCCTGCTGTATTTATGGATTTGATGGACCGTACTTGGATAAATTTGTTGTTGTTTTTATTGATGATATATTGATTTATTCTCGTGATGAGACCGAACATGCCTAACACTTGAAAACGGTTTTGCAAACTTTGAGAGATAAACAGTTGTATGCTAAGTTTAGTAAAAGCGAGTTTTGGCTTCGAAAAGTCAGATTTCTGGGACACATTGTTTCGGGTGATGGTATTCGAGTTGACCCGAGTAAGATTTTGGCTATTATTGAATGGAAACTGTCGAGGAATGTGTCAGAGGTTAGAAGCTTTCTAGGCTTAGTTGCTTATTCCAGACAGTTTGTTAAAGGATTTCCCACGATTGCTACTCCGATGACGAGGTTGTTACAGAAAGATGTCAAGTTCGAATGGACAGAAAAGGGTTAACAAAGTTTTGAGAAACAAAAGGCATTGTTGACTGAGGCTCCAGTTTTAGTACAACATGAATCGGGAAAAGAATTTATAGTTTATAGTGATGCATCCATGAATGGATTAGGTTGTGTACTTATGCAAGAAGGCAAGGTAATAGCCTATGCCTCGAGACAATTGAAACCACATAAGAAAAACTATCCAACACATGATTTAGAGCTAGCCGCCATTGTGTTTGCATGGAAGATCTGGAGACACCATTTGTATAACGAGAAATGTCGGGTATTCACTAATCATAAAAGTCTAAAGTACTTGATGATTCTAAGGGATTTGAACCTAAGGCAACAGAGATGGCTAGAGTTGATAAAGGATTATGAGCTAGTGGTTGACTATCACTCGAGAAAGCCGAACATGGTCGTCGATGCCTTGAGTAGGAAATCCTTATTTGCATTGAGCACTATGAATACACGGTAGGCTTTATCAGATGATGGTTCTATTCAAGCTGAGTTGAGAGCAAGGCCGATGTTCCTCCAAGAGATTTGTGAAGCTCAGAAAGGCGATAGTGATTTTCAAGCTAAAAGAGTTCAATGTGAATCGGGTATGGAGTCAGACTTTCGAATTAGTTCTAACGAATGTTTGATGTTCCGAGATAGGGTTTGTGTACTGAGAGATGATGAGCTTATTCGAAAAATTTTGCACGAGGCACATAGTAGATGTTTATTTGTTCATCCGGGTAGTACAAAGATGTATAATGACTTGAAGAAAATGTATTGGGGGTCAGGAATGAAAAGAGACATTTCAGAGTTTGTGTCGAGATGCTTAGTTTGTCAACAAGTAAAGGTCGAACACCAAGTACCTTCAGGTTTACTTCAGCCTGTAATGGTTCCCAAGTGGAAATGGGATAGAATTACTATGGACTTTGTCACGGGTTTGCCTTTGACACCAAGAAAGAAAGATGTCGTATGGGTTGTTGTAGATCAATTGACGAAGTCGGCTCATTTTATATCCGTACGTACTGACTATTTCACTTGATAAGCTAGCCGAATTGTATATTTCTAAAATTGTGAGATTGCACGGAGTATCTTTGTCGATTATATCGGATAGAGATCCGAGGTTTACTTCGCGGTTTTGGAAAAAATTACAAGAAGCTTTGGCTACGAAATTTAATTTTAGTATCGCTTTTCATCCGCAAACTGACGGTCAATCCAAAAAAGTAATTTAGATTCTTGAAGACAAGCTCCGATGTTGTATTCTTGAATTCGAGGGTAGTTGGGAAAAATATCTACCTTTAGTAGAATTTGCCTACAACAACAATTTTCAAACGAGTTTGAAAATGGCACCTTATGAGGAATTGTACGGTCGTAAGTGTCGGACACCATTGTATTGGACTGAACTCAAAGAGAATCAGATTCACGGAGTCAATTTGGTCAAAGAAACTGAAGAAAAGGTAAAGGTAATTCGTGATTTCTTGAGAGCAGCTTCAGATAGACAGAAATCCTATGCGGATTTGAAACAGAAAGATATTGAGTTTCAGCTCAGTGATGAGGTATTCTTGAAACTGTCTCCGTGGAAGAAAGTTCTCAGATTTGGCCGAAAAGGCAAATTCAGTCCACATTTTATAGGGTTGTATGAGATTACCGAAAGGATAGGGCCGGTAGCATATCGATTAGCATTGCCATTTGAGTTGAAAGGATCCACGATGTGTTCCATGTGTCTATGTTGCGTCGATACCGATCAGGCCCTTTACATGTGATTTCACCTACAGAGGTTGAGATTCGACTAGATATGACTTATGGCAAAGAACCGTTTAAGATTTTGGCTCGGGAAGTTAAACGATTGAGAAATAAAAGTATTACTCTTGTGAAAGTCTTGTGGCAAAGGCATGGGGTTGAAGATTCTACATGGGAACCCGAGGAAACCATCAAAAAACAATATCCAACCTCTTTGCCGATAAGATTTTCGGGGACGAAAATCACTAAGGGGTAGAGTTGTAACATCTCGATTTTGGGCCTAGTCGGAATAGTGGTTTCGAGACCACAAATCCAAAGTAAAAATAACTATTTTATGAGTATTTTGAGGTCTATGGCATGATTGCATGATTGTGTGAAAATTTCATGAAGAAATTGTATGCATAAAGTGTCCAATTTGATAATTAGGACTAAATTGAATAAGTTGCAAAATATATGTTCTAGAAGCTTTGAGCATGAAATTGCCATGGATTTTTAATTAGAGGGTATTAAATAGAAATTTGACCAATTTCTATTTTTATGGACAAAAATGGACATGGATGGGTAAAATTTCAAAGAAAGGCATTAAGGGCATTTTGGTCATTCTGGTAAATAAAAGAATAAAAAGGGAAAATCAAGTCAAAATTGTGTCCAGCTTCTTCAACCTTGGCCGAAAATCTCAAGCTCACCATAGCTAGGGTTTTGTTATCTTTCAAGCTTGATAGTAAGTGCATCCTAGCCCCGTTTTTAATGTTCTTTACGTTTTTGAAGTTGTTATCAACCGATCTAGCTATTTCTACCATTTATTTGAGCTAGGGTTCATGTTTAAAAATTTACCCATGTGTGACATGCATGTATTTGGATGTCTAATGGTAGATTATGCAAGTTTAATGTTAGATAAACAACTTTTGCTAGGTGATTTTTGGTGAAATTTGAGAAAAGGACCTATTTGTAAAAAGATTTCAGAATGTGTTTAAAAGTGTGATTAAATGAAAAATGTTGACTGCTATAAGTATAAAAGAGGTTTGGCCAGGCTTGAGAATCGAAGAAATTGAATAGATTTCATTTTCCGAGCCTAGGTGTAAAAATGTAAATTTGTTAAAGTTTAGAGGTAAAAATATAATTTTTCCATAATATGACTTTTGGACTGAATTGAGTAATGTGATTAATAAATGAGCTAAATTTGCTATTATAAATCAAGAAAAATGCAATCCGAACCTAAACTGAGGAAAGAACAAGGTTGTGGACTAAATCGAATAGTTAGCCATATTTTGGTACCGAGGTAAGTTCGTATGTAAATAATGTATTATTATTTATGCTTTAATTGTGTTATTATTCTATGAATTGTGATTTACTCCTTGAATGAATTCGACAAAGTTCGACAAGTGAGAAAGTCCCGATTGAACCTTAGGAATAGTTAGGATACAAATGTCATGACATTAGGGTTATGACTTTAAGTGTAATACCATATCTGGGATATGGCATCGTTATGAGATTTCGTGTAAGACCATGTTTGGGACATGGCATCGATATGAGAATCGTGTGAGACCATAGCTGGGCTATAGGCATCGATATGTGATCCCATGTAAGACCATATCTGGGATATGGCATTGGTATGATTCAATGTGTATGTTATTCCCAAGTATCCTTTAATATTCTAAGCGGTTCAACGGGTAGTCAAAAGATTATGTCAACGAAATGATAAGGTATGAACATGTTGAAAGGGTGCAAGTATGTACACAAAGCTTATACATATTGAGATTATAAATTGATGAGATCTCTATAAGAAGTGAATGAATAAATCATGATCATGAGTTTTATTGTACATTATGTAAATAATATGATTTAAAATGTATCTATGATACTTGATGACATTGTGATAGATTATATTATGTTATGTGTACAATAATGCACAGTTAATGTTGTTAATTATTTACATGCAAACTTATTAAGCTTTATGCTTACTCCTCTTTCTTTTCCATTTTCTTATAGTATTGCCGAGCTAGCTCGGGGATCGAAGGACGTCGGAGACTCGATCACACTATCAATTGGAACTTTTGGGTATAGTTAGTCTCAACATTTTAAGTATGGCATGTGTAGGGACTTGGTCTTTTTGTTATATGTCATATTGGTTTAGCCAAATGTGTTGGATTATGATCATATTTGATTCATTTTGTATAAGGCCATGGGATGTGGCTCATATTGATTATTGGGTTGTAAATTTATTCATATATGCATGCATGTGCCAATGTCATTATGATATGGCCTATGGCTATTGGTAGTCGTATAATGATGTGTTGCATCTGATTTACTAAACTTGAGTTGAATAAAGGATAGTAGTTTTGTGTGTGTATATGTTGCCATGAAAATGCATGCATGAAATCGAGGGAATGATGTATATTTGTATATGAGTTGGTAAAATTGGATTTGTCATAATGTGGAGTCTTAAGCAAGTATAAATTGATGAGAAGTTGTCATGTATAAGCCATGTTTATGAATGCTTAAGTGCTTATTTACGCCATGTTAGATGTCATTGAGATATGTAAGTGTGCATGTGTTATTGAGGGTGAAAAATGGCTTGGAATATAGCCTCAAAGTTGTCCACATGGGTAGGCACACGGGCGTGTGTTTAAGCTGTGTGTGACACACGGCTTGCCCCATAAGCGTGTGTTATGGCCGTGTGTCCCTACACTCTAATTAATGCAAAATAGAATGCCCAGTAGTAAACACATGGACATGAGACACGACCGTGTGTCTTGACCGTGTGTGAGAGACGACCATAGGACATGGACATGTGCCTAGGCCGTGTGAAGTCTGTACTTAAATTTCAGAATTTAATTCGCCACACAACCGAAGGACACGGGCGTGTGCCTTGGTCGTGTGACCTTATTTTTTTGATGATGTCATAAATAGAATGTCCCCTATTTTGGACACAGCCTGAAGCACGGGCGTGCGATATGTCACACGGGCGTGTCCCTTAACCCACATGGGAGTATGGACCTGTTTAATGATGAAGATTTTCTAAGTTTCCTGAAAATTTCTAAAGTTCTCGGTTTGGTACCAAACCATTCCTAACGTATGTTTCCGGAGTCGTAGGCTCGTTTTAGGGATGATATGTATGTTTTTGAAAAGTTTCAAATTTGAGTGGAAATTCATGTCTCAGTGCTGTATGATTGCTTGCGTATAAGTCCGGTAACGCCTTGTACCCTATTCTGGGCGTTGAATGCGGGTAAGGGGTATTACAGCTGAACTTTGCAAGCAATTGTTTATCTCTCAAAGTTGTAACACGATTCTCAAATGCTCGGCATGCTCAGATTTATTATGTGAGTAAATCAAAATGTCAACAATAAACATAACTACGAATCAGTCTAAGTACAGCATGAAAATCCGGTTCATCAAGTCCATAAAAACAGTAGGTGCATTTGTTAGTCCGAAAGGCATAACAAGAAATTTGTTAGTCCGTACCTTGTTCTAAATACAATCTTCGGCACATTTGGGTCTTTCACTCACAACTGGTAATAACCCGATATCAAATCGATTTTTGAAAACACTGTTGCCCCTTTTAACTGATTAAACAAATCATCAATCCGTGGTAGAGGGCATTTGTTCTTTATAGTCACTTTATTCAGTTGTCTGTAGTCAATACAGATTCTCATCGTGCCATCTTTCTTTTTCAAAAACAACACCGGTGCACCCCAGGGAGAGAAACTCGGTCTAGCAAAACCCTTATCTATCAACTATTGCAACTAAGCTTTCAATTCTTTTAACTCAGTTGGGGCCATTCTGTATGAAGCTATCGATATCGGTGTTGTCCCCGGTACTAATTAAATACCAAATTCAACTTCTCTGATAGGTGGTAAGCTCGGTAACTCTTCTGGAAACACATCTGGATACTCATACACAACTAGTACTATTTCTCTTTCTGTCAATTTCGTATCAAGTATATAAGCCAGATAAGCTTCACACCCCTTTCTCACAAATCTCTGAGCTGACATAGATGAGATCACCACTGGCAAACTGTTCAGATCATCAGAATTCAATTCTAATAATCTCATTATTCTAAGATTTCAGTACAATTGTCTTTCGACTACAATTCACTATAGCACTATGCATCGTTAGCCAATCTATACCCAAGATTACATCAAATTCGTCGAATGGCAACAACATCAGATTAGCCAGAAAACAAAATCCCGATGCATTAACGGACAATTCTTGCAGACTTTGTCAACCAAAACACATTTGCCTAAGGGGTTCGATACTTTAATCACAAATTTAGTAGACTTTACAGGCAAAGTCTTACTAGATACTAAATTTATGCATATATAAGAATGAGTTGATCCTGGATCTATCAATGCAATCACATTAGTATCATAGAGAGTGAAAGTACCGGTGATAACATCTAGAGATGACGCTTCTTCATGAGCGCGAATAGCATACGCTCTGGCAGGTGCTCTAGCATCGGATCTCACAGCAGTATCTCGAGTCACACCTCTACCACCACCACATTTCCAACATTACGGAATGATCTTCCTCTCACAGCAGGCTTGCTCATTTCACATTCTGGGACTTATCTTTCTTATCTATCTCAGGACAATCCCGGATGAAATGTTCATGCAAGCCACATCTAAAACAGGCTTTATCATTCAATCTACACTCTCCAAAATGTCGTTTTCCACAACATCCATATTCCATTTTATTTGATTTAACATTACCCACACTAGCCACTGACATAGCTGGAGTTTTTAAACTTGTAATTTGCTTCCTATGATCTCTTTTAGAGTATTCCACTAATGTGTTTGATTGACTAAACAAATCTCAAAATTTCTTTGATGAAGAGTGATACGGCTTATTCATTGATCTTTTTCTCGAGTCTCTAGCTTCTGAATCTACTTTTCTCTTTTCTTTGCTAAGATCCTTAGCTTTACAAGCCCTTTCAACCAACACGACAAATTCTTTCAATTCAAGAATCCCAACTAATAGTTTTATATCCTTGTTCAACCCATCAACGAATCGTTTACACATAATCTCCTCAGTAGGCACATACTCTCGAGTATACTTGCTTAAGTGTACAAAATCTCTTCCATACTTAGTGACAGTCATTCGACCTTGTTTCAACTCAAGAACTATTTATGCTTCCGATCGAGAAATCTTTGACTGATGTACTTCTTTCGAAATTCAGATTGGAAAAACTCCCAATGAGCCTATTCTTTAGGAACCAGAGATATCAACGTTTTCCACCAATGGTACGCATTATCTCTCAGCAAAGATACAACACATTTGATACATTCATCAGGAGTACAAGATAATTCATCGAATACTTGGATTGTATTTTCGAGCCAGAACTCAGCTCTCTCCGCATCATCATCAACAGTAGCCTGGAACTCTTCAGCCCCATGTTTCTGAATCTTATCTATTGGCGGCTTGTTCATCCATATCGGATCTATAACTTGAGGAATAACAGGGGTTTGTTGAGGAACAGGTGGGGGTGGAGGTTGTTGAGTAGTCGGATTCGTTTGAACGAACTTCGTGAACCACTCACTCATCATTTGAAAAAAGGCTTGTTTAGCCTCGCCCTTATGACTACCCAATACAGGCCTAGTATCAGATGGCGCTGCCTCTTGAGTAGGAGTGGGTGCATTACTCTCTACATCATCAGCTACAGCTCTTTCAGGATCCATTTCTATATAAAAACATAATTTAAGCTGTCAGGAATCATCACACTATCGCAGAGTATATATATGGCATGTATAGCTAGACTCTCACACAAGCTATGTTAGTCCTAAAATCGACTAAACCGTAGCTCTGACACCAATAAATGTAACACCCCTCACCCTTATTCACAGTCAGAATAGGGTTACGAGGTATTACCGATCTATCAACATCATTTAACATACATAATTCATACATTTATGCATTCATACTCAAATTCCATTCAATCATATTCATATTGTCCCTTATGAGAGCCTACAAGGCCTTAAACATGCTTTAGAAGTGATTCGAGACTAAACCAATAACATACGAAATTTTTGGAAAACTTAGAAACTTTTCAATCATATAAGGGTCACACACCCGTGTGAACAGGCCGTGTACCTCACACGGCTAGTAGACACGCCCGTGTCTTAGGCCGTGTGAAAACAGGGCATACATACTGACTTGCAACACACAACTGAAGACACGCTCGTGTGCCAGGCTGTGTGAAATCTAAAGAGTATACTGACTTGGGTCACAAGGCCAACCACAAGCCCGTGTGCCCTACGAAATGGCCACACACACCCATGTGCTAGGTCGTATGCCATTTAGGGGGAATACTGACTTAAACCACATGGTCAGTCACACGCTCGTGTGTGAGACCGTGTGGAGCATACAGACTTCACTTCAATATCAATACCAGGGGACACACGGCTGTGTAGCATGACTGTGTGTAGCATAGGCTAAGACACACGCCTGTGTGGACAAAAATTGGCCATTTGTAAAGCCAATTTACCACCCCTTTTGCACATACCTACACAAGCTAAAATGGCATCATTTTAAGACACAAATATGCAACCAATGGTTCATCAACCAATACATAATCATACCATATTCCTTTCAACTAAATTCAATACTCAATTCCATACCATTTACCTATTCAAATGCTAATCAATTCATCTTGCATTACTAACCATAATTCACATATATAATTCATCTAACTACACCAATTCAAATATACATAATCACTTCAACTCCATTCATTCAAGATAGGTCTATTACCAAACATTAAAAGTAGAACTATTTGCACATTCATAAGCATCATCAAGTTCATCATCCTATGCCAACTTAAATGGCCAAAATACACATCCATCAAATAAACCATTTTGACACAAGCCTATACATGCCATATACCATATATACATAGCTTCAAAAGTACCAAAACAGATGATCGATAGTGCGATGAGGTCTCTAACGATTTCTGAATCCGAACTAGCTTCGTAGAACTATAAAACATAGAAACAACTAAACAAAGTAAGCTATAAGCTTACTAAGTTCGTATGTGAACATGAAATAATCTCAAAATTCATTAACAAATTCAAAATAGATAATATCATAAACATTTAAGCCACCAATTCATGGACTATCATAAAGTTTAACCATAACACCATTCATCAATTCTCAACTTTCATTAGTTTTATACTCGAATGGTTTTCCGTACATACCTGTACCGAGACATTTCTATTTCTCATCAATACTTTTATCGAACCACTTCGTTTTACAAATGCTTTCGATACAAATTCATTGATTTTTTGATGCCATAGTCCAACTATGGTCTTTCACATACATTGCCAAGGCCCTGCAGTGGTCTTTCGCTCACATGCCATAACCCAGTTATGGTCTTATTGTTCGATTGTCATAGCTCGGTTATGGTCTTATTAGGAAACTTGCCTTACTTAATTAATACGTTTCATTTAATATCTTAACATTTGTACAATAGAATAAATACTATCTCAATTTCATCCATCAACTAAATAGATACACATTCAAGTTCAATTATACGAACTTACCTCATATTCAAAATTGACATATTGGGTCAACTATTCGATAACCTTGCTTTTCCCCCGATCTAAATCCAAATTCCTTTTTTCTTGATCTATATGTATTCAAAATTAACTCATTTATTCATTGATTCATTCAATCCACAAGCACATATTTAGGCATTTTTACACTTTAACCCCTAAAGTTCCACATTTTTACAATTTAGTCCTTATCACATAAAAACACAAATTACACAATTTCATTCTAAATTCATGAGTGCTTAATTTCTATAGGGTCCTTAGCAGCCCTAAACTTTCATTTATTTCACATTTCAACCACAATTTGCACATTTCACAAATTAATCCTTTTTGACATTTTTGTAAAAAATCACATTACAAAACTATTAAATCTATCAATAATTAATCATTTTCCATTATTAAAAATTTAAAAGCTCAACCACTCAACAATGGCACTTCATGAAATCATTAACAAATTTAAAAATTAAGGCACGGGCTAGCTAGAATACGAAGCAACAGCTACAAAAGCATAGAAATAATCAAAAACTGAGCTAAAATCATACCTTAATCAAACCAAGAATGTGTCGAACCCTAGATGGACATGGAAGCTTTCTTTTTCTCTTCAAATTTAGGCTAAAAGATGATGATAAAACATAATTTTTGTTTTGGTTTTATTTATTATATCATTTATTAGCTAGTTACATTATTAACCTTATTAATAAACATATAAAATCTCATAATAGATGTCCATTAATGTCCATCAGCATTTTAAATGGTCTAATTACCATTTAAGGCCATCATATTTAAAAGCCAAAGACAATTGACACCTTTAACAAGTAGAATGCAACTTTTTCATTTTACGTAATTCAGTCTTTTTTCTCAAATTGACTAATTAAATGATAAAATTAGCTCATGAAATTTTCACACATACATGCTATCATTCTGTAAACACATAAAATAATATTAAAATAATTTTTTGACCTCAAACTTGTGGTCTTGAAACCACTATTCTGATTTGACTCAAAAACGAGTTGTTATATTCTGCTTAGAGCATCAGCAACCACATTAGCTTTCCCCAGATGATAATCAATAACAAGATCATAATCTTTCAATTATTTAAGCCACCTGCACTGTCTTAAATTCAAGTCTTTCTATGACATCAAATACTTCAAACTTTTAAGACTAGTGAATATGTGTCATTTTTCACAAAATAAGTAATGCCTTCAGATTTTCAATGCAAACACAATTGCTGCTAATTCAAGATCATGTATCGAGTAATTTCTTTCATATGGTTTTAGTTGTCTTGAAGCATAGGCTATTACTTTACCTTCTTGCATCAAAACGCAGCATAAACCATTTAACGATGTATCACTGTAAATTACAAATTCCTTACCCGATTCAAGCTGAACTAACACAGGTGCTTCTGTCAATAAGGCTTTCAACCTATCAAAACTCTATTGACATTTATCAAACCACTCGAATTTCATATCTTTCTGCAGCAAGCGAGTCATCGGAAAAGCTATCATCGAGAACCCTTTAAAAAATCTCTGATAATATCCAGCTCGTCCTAGAAAACTTCTAACTTCAGACACATTCTTTGGTGACTTCCAATTAAAAATGGCTGAAATTTTATAAAGATCCACTCGAATATCTTCTGCAGATACTATATGTCTGAGAAATCCAACATCTTGTGTAACAGCCTGGTTTAGACCCTAGTCGGAACAGTAGTTTCGAGACCACAAATTTGAGGTCAAGATAATATTCTAATATTATTTTTGGTGTGTATTATATGTGATATAGAGTGTGTGAAAATTCTGTGTGGTAATTTTATCGACTATGTGTTGAATTAAGAAAAAGGATTTAATAGCATAAAGTGTAAAATACTGTGTGCTGATTGTTAAGTGTTTAATTGTTATTGTCTTTATAATGTGGAGGCCTTATGATACAATTAGGCCATATTTACTGATAGTGGGTGGCAATGGACTAGAATAACCTTAATATATAAAGGTTATATATGTTTAATGAAAAGGGCAAATTAGTAAAATGGTATAATATTATGTTAAATAAAATAAAAGCTAGAAAATAAGCCATTTTCTATCATCTCTTCGACCGAATATTAAAGAAAGAAGAAGGGTTTAAAGCTTTGGTATTTTCGGCTAGCAATTGGCTTGATTGAAGGTTAGATTTTGTTTATTTTTGATAATTTCTATGTTTTCGTAACCATTGCTTCGTGCTCTAGCTAACCCATGTTGTAATTAGAAGAATTGATGATGTTTATGAGATGTGTCATTGATGAAATGGTGAGCTTTGTGATGAGTATTGATGTTAAATGATAGATATGTGTTTAATGAACATGTTTTGTTCTTGAAATTTTGATGGAATTGTGCAATTTGGGCTTAATTGAGAAAAGTGTAAATTGAGGGACTAAAATGTAAAATAAATGAAATGTGTAGACTTGTATGAATATAGAGAGAATTCGGCTAGGCATGGGTGAAATGGAATTACATGTATTTCGTGATTTTGTGAATTAGGGACTAAAATGTCGAAACGTGAAAATGTGAGGGCTATTATGTAAAATGCACTAAATATGTGTCTTTGGACTAAAATGAATGATTTGGTGATTGAATGGAATGAATTTGAATTTGTACAGACCAAGAGAGAAGAGGTTCGGATCGAGATCGAGGCAAAGATAAAGTGCTCGATTAATTGACTGTTTCAATATTTCGACGTCCGAGGTAAGTTCGGATATAGTACAAGTTGTTAATTTATGCTCTATGTGATGTGAATTGAATGAATATTTATATAACTATGAGATTAGAAATGCTATGTGCTAAATTGAAATAGACGGCACTAAGTGTGCGAAATTAGAAACGGGACAGAAATGATTGGCACTTTGTGTGCGAGATGATAGAAGCTTCGACTTATTAAATTGGCACTGTGTGTGCGTTACCGATATAAGCTTGGTTTAACATATTGGCACTAAGTGTGCGATGACAACTACGTTTTGTTTATAAATTGGCACTAAGTGTGCAGACAAAGCAAGAGAATAGCAAAGGTTGATCGAAATGTAAAGTCGAGTGGTTGAGTATCAAGGTTGGTGATTAACTATGTGTTGGCAAAGGTATGTATAATACCTATGTGGTTGATGACATTGAAAGTAGATGAATGGAATTCTATGTGAGTATTGGATACGGTTGAATTTGTGTAACATTGGTAAATTATCTATGTGATGGTTTAATGTGTATATTGTTTTGATTCAGTAAATTAATTGTATTGTATTTCGAACTTACTAAGCTTTGAAAGCTTACTGTGTGATTTGTTTCTCTATTTTGCAGTGTTAGTAAAGCTTGCTCGGATCTGGGAATCGTCAGCATCTAAATCACACTATCGGCAATCTATTTTTGTACATTTGGAAAGATGTACATAGTTGAAATATGGCATGTATAGGCTAGTTATTTGAAACATGTTTGTGATGTGTAAATAGCCATGTGATATGGCTAGACAAGATGTTGGTAAAATGCATGGATGATTGTGGTTTACGAAGTATATATTGGCATGACTTGATAGCATATGAAATGTTTTATGAATGGTAAGTTTAGTGATGAATTGAAGTCATTGTAATCAAATGATAATGTGGATGAATCATGCTTGGTAATGTATGTGTTAGTTGAGCAAATTGGTATATAAGTTGATATACTAGAATTGAGATTGAATTGGGTTGATATGATGAATATTTTGACGTGTTTTTGGTTGTTATTGGTACATGGAAAGATGTTTAATTGAACATGTGGGTTGACCCTTGTATGAGTGGCACATTGGCCTTGCAAATGGCCTATTTTGCATATATGGACAAAAGACACGGGCGTGTGTCTCTGACATGTGGTTTAAGGGTCACTTCTTGGTGTGTCTGTACAGGTTACACGGCCGAGGCCCACGGGCATGCATGGTGGTCGTGTGATCAGGTCAGTAGTTAACCTAGTAACACACGGCCATGGCACACGGGCGTGTCTAGTGGCCTTCGAGATAAGTTAATATGCATGCTCTATTTTGACACGACCTAGACACATGGGTGTGTCTGGTAGGCATGTAAGGCACACAGCCAGATTATACGGGCGTGTGACCTCAACAGTGATGAAGAATGTTCGAAATTCTGAAAACTTTAGTGATACGGGCCGGCTCGGGATGAGTCGAAACGTATGCGGGTTGCCCAATCGTCTACGAAGAGGAATCAAGCCTTTGGAAAATAATTGGAAAATATGGATGCGTTTGCGGAAGTTTTAAGTGAATAAAAATAAGAAATGGTTTGGTTTGATGAAAAAAAATGAAAAATGGATAAATAGAATAAAAAAATAGATAAAGGATAATTTTGATGTGGGTGGATAAACGAACTTAAACAAGAAGCGATTCGACACTAAAGAGTGTCACCCCGGATTCTATAATGTTTAAGGTGGAAAGATGAAAATAGGTTGATGGACGCCACACCAAAGGGAATTTGGTGATAAGTTCAAACAAGTCGAAGACGCCACAAGCAAGCTTGATAAGTCTAACGAAACTTGTACGAAAATGAAGAGGAGATGAACTCACTCAAATGAACAAAAGTTCATAAAATTTTCTTAATGTATGAATTATGTCAAATTAGAATTACATAGCCTTTTTATAGGCTGAACAAAGGCTAGCCAAATAGTCTTCTAATCTTGCCTCTTAACTCTTAAGTTTTTGAAAGGGCACCAGCAACCTTTAACCCTTAACCCTTGAGTTTTTGAAGAGGCACCTAACAACCTTTTAACCCTTAAGTTTTTGAAAAGACACTAGTAACCTTGTCCCTTAACCCTTAGGTTTTCGAAAGGGCATCAGCAACCTTGTCCCTTCATGTTCACCAAAAGGCACCTGGCAACTTTGTCTCTTCATGTTCACCAAAAGGCACCTGGCAACTTTGTCTCTTCATGTTCACCAAAAGGCATTGGGCTAGTTGAATGCCGAATGAAGATGAACTAAGCTAACACGACTAAATCAGCTTGAAGAAAGGAGCGAATCAAGCTAATTGAGCATGAAGCTGGGAAGCAGTTTAATGTAGAAAAGCCAAGAGATGACCAAGATATGTTGGAGGAGGTAACAATTGTGGGGGAGCCAACTATAGTTGATTTTCCAACATCTTATAGAGCTAACTAATTATACAGACAAGGGCTCGTCTCAGTTAGTATACTTTGTAAAACACGGGGAATATAAGCAAGCAAATGTCGTTCGTCTTCTTAGAAAAGAACTTGACAATCTAAGCAGGCAAAGGCAAGAATCTGAGCTCAAGAGGATTGAAGTTTGAATATTGAGTTGCTCCATAAATTTAAAAATTGGTGGTGCCCCGGGTGTGCCTGTATCACTTTAGTAAGTGTTCGGTTTAGTCCCGACCCCTTTCTAGCATGTGTTTAAGGTCTCGTGGACCTCATTAAGGGACTATATAACTATGTTGTGATATGTTTTAATGATGATTGACTTTGTGTTGTGAATTGGTGGTGAAATGTTCTGAATGTTTGGTAATGCCTCTTAACCCTATTCCGACGACGATCTAGGGTTAGGGGTGTTACATTTTATTAGTAACAGAGCTATGGTTTTGTCAATTCTCGGACTAACGTAGCGATTGTGAGTCTAGCTGTACATACCATATATGAAATTGCGATAGTGTGATAAATTCTGACAGATGAAAATGTGTTTTCATATAGTAATGAATCCTGATCGAGCAGTTGCTGATGATGTTTAGAGTAACACGCCTGCTCCCGCTCAAGGGACAGCGCCGGCCACGTATAGGCCGAATGATAGTAGTGAGGGAGGAGAGGCTAAGCAAGCCTTTTTCTGAATGATGAGCGAGTGGTTTTCGGAGTTCGTTCGAACGAACTTGGCTGCTCCACAACCTCCACCCCCACAAGTACCTGTTGTGCCACAAGTTGTAGATCCGATCAAATTGAATAAACCTCCTGTGGATAAGATTCGTAAGTACGGGGCTGAAGAGTTTAGGGCCATAGCTAATGACGATGCTGTGCAAGCTGAGTTTTGGCTCGAGAATACAATTCAGGTATTCGATAAGATGTCGTTGACCTCTGATGAGTGTATTAAGTGTGCAATTTCTTTGTTGAGAGATACAGCTTATAACTGGTGGAAGATGTTGACATCCGTGGTTCCGAGAGAGAGAATCACCTGGGATTTCTTTCAAGTTGAGTTCAGAAAGAAGTATATCAATCAACGATTCATTGATCAGAAACGTAAAGAGTTTCCAGAGCTGAAACAGGGTCGTTTGTCAGTTACAAAGTACGAGCGAGAATTTGTGAGATTGAGCTAGTATGCACGGGAATGTGTTTTGCCCAAAGCTACTATGTGTAAACGCTTCATAGAAGGGTTGAATGAGGACATTAAGTTGTTGGTTGGGATACTTGATATAAACAAATTTGTTGTGCTAGTCGGAAGAGCTTGCAAAGCCAAGGAACTCAGTAAAGAAAAGAAGAAAGCTGATTCTGAAGCTCATGATGAAAGAAAACGATCGATGAGTAAGTTTTCTCAACCTTTGACGAAGAGATTTAGAGATATAAGAAACCAATCAAACACTTCATTTGGACATTCGAATCGAGACCACGCAAGACAGTATTGGTCCAAGAACTCAAGCTCCAATAGAATCAAGTGTTGATAGTGCCAAAAGTAACAAACCTGAGTGTAAACAGTGTGGAAGACAACATGTGGGAGAATGTTGGGGCAAATATAATAATCAAACTTGCTACAAGTGTGGATCACAAGACCACTTCATTAGAGACTGTCCAAAGTTAGCTGAAGAAGAGAATGTTCAAAATGTGAGATCGAGTGACACGATGGTTAGGGGTAGACCACCCAGAAACATCAGAAATATGAGCAGAAGCCAGAGAGGGACTACCGATACAGCTATGAGATCAGAGGCGAGAGCACCTGCCCGAGCCTATGCTATACGAGTATGAGAGGAAGCGTCATCTTCAGACGTCATCACTGGTACTTTTACTCTGTTTGATACTGATGTGATAGCATTGATAGATCCAGGTTCTACTCATTCATATGTATGTGTGAATTTAGTATCAAGTAAGACTCTACCTGTTGAGTCTACTGAATTTGTGATTAGAGTATCGAACCCCTTAGGTAAGTGTGTCTTAGTGGATAAAGTGTGCAAGAATTGCCCATTAATGTTTCGGGATATATGCTTTTCGGCTAATCCTGGGTATGGATTGGCTCACTTTGCATAATGCCATTGTGAATTGTAAAAGAAAGAGTATTGAATTGAGAAGTCAGAACGGTGAGATAGTTTGAATTGAATCCAGTGATTTGAAAGGGGTACCCGCTGTTGTATTTGCAATGAAAGCTTTGAACTATGTGAGAAAGGGTTGCAAAGCTTATCTAGCATATGTGATTGATACAAAAGTGTCAGAAAATAAAGTTGAATCTGTGCCTGTGGTTTGTGAGTTTCAAGATGTGTTTCCTGAAAAACTACCGGAATTATTTCTGAATCGGGAAGTTGAATTTGGTATTGTGCCAGGGACTACTCCTATCTCAATAGCTCCGTATAGAATGGCACCAACAGAATTGAAAGAGTTGAAGTCTCAGTTGTAAGAGTTGACTGACAGAGGATTTGCATGATCGAGTTTCTCGCCCTGGGGTGCTCCTGTGTTATTTGTGAAAAAGAAAGACGATACTATGAGAATGTGTATTGATTACCAAAAATTGAACAAAGTGACGATAAAGAACAAATATGTGTTGCCTTGTATCGATGATTTGTTTGATCAGTTGAGAGGAGATACTGTGTTTTCTAAGATAGATTTGAGATCGGGCTACTATTAGTTGAGAGTTAAAGAATCTGATGTGCCGAAAACTGCTTTCAGAACAAGGTACGGACATTATGAATTCTTAGTGATGCCTTTCGGACTAACAAATGCTCCTGCAATGTTTATGGATCTGATGAATCGGATATTCAGACCGTATTTGGATCACTTTGTTGTGGTGTTCATTGATGATATTCCGATTTATTCCTGTGATGAGATGCAGCATGTTGAGCATTTGAGAATTGTGCTACAAACTCATCGTGAGAAACAATTGTATGCTAAGTTTAGAAAATGTGAATTTTGGTTGCGTGGGGTTGGTTTTCTGGGGCATATTCTGTCAGCTGTGTGAATACGAGTTAATCCGAGTAAAATTTTAGCTATTTTAGAATGAAAGTCTCTGAGAAATGTGTCTGAAGTCTGTAGTTTTCTGGGACTAGCGGGATATTATAGACGATTTGTGAAAGGCTTCTCGAGGATTGTGACTCTATTGACAAAGTTGCTAAAGAAAGATGTTAAATTCGAGTGGTCAAAAAAGTACCAATAGAGTTTCGATCAGTTGAGAACGTTGTTGACAGAGGCACCAGTGTTAGTTCAATCAGAACAGGGTAAAGAATTCATAGTTTACAGTGATGCGTCGTTGAATGGTTTGGGTTGTGTGCTGATGCAAGAAGGAAAAGTTATTGCTTATGCTTCGAGGCAACTAAAACCGTATGAAAAGAACTATCCGACGTACGACCTTGAATTGGCCGCGATTGTGTTTACATTGAAGATTTGGCGTCACTATCTATTTGGTGAGAAATGTCACATCTATACTAATCATAAGAGTTTGAAGAACTTGATGACCCAAAAAGAATTGAAATTGCGACAGAGAATATGGTTATGAACTTGTGATTGATTATCATCCGGGTAAAGCTAATGTTGTAGCTGATGCTTTGAGCCGAAAGTCTATATGTGTTTTGCGAGAAATGAATGCTCAGAAATATATGTGTGATGATAGCGCAGTTTTGGTCGAGTTGAAAGTAAAGCCGAAGTTTGTACGTTAGATTTGTGATGCCCAGAAAAGTGATGTTAAAATGAATGCTAAACGCACTCAGTGTGAATTTAATGTTGATTCAGAATTTCGAGTTGATACTGATGATTGTTTGAGATTTAGAGATTGAATTTGCGTTTTGAGAAATTCAGAGTTGATTCAAATGATTTTGAACGAAGCTCACAATAGTCGTTTGACTGTTCACCCGGGGAGTACGAAAATGTATAATGACTTGGAACAGTTTAATTGGTGGCATGGTATGAAACGGGACATCTCTAACTTTGTCTCGAAATGTTTAATTTGTCAGCAAATTAAGGCTGAACATCAGATTCCATCCGGTTTGTTACAGTCGATCATGATTCCTGAGTGGAAATGGGAGAGAATTACGATGGACTTTGTGTCGGGATTGCCTTTACCTCTGGGAAAGAAAGATGCAATCTGGGTGATAGTTGATAGATTGAAATCAGCTCATTTTGTTTCGGTGAGAACAGGTTATTCACTCGATAGATTGGTTGAATTGTACATTGCTAAAATTGTGAGATTGCATGGGTGCCACTATCTACTGTGTCTGACAGAGATCCGAGATTCACCTCACGATTTTGGAAGAAATTGCAAGAGACTTTAGGCATGAAATTGTCGTTGATTGAATTCGTGTATAATAACAGTTTTCAATCTAGCATTAAAATGGCACCATATGAGGCTCTTTACGGTCGAAAATATCGAACTCCATTAAAATTGGACTGAGCTGAGTGAGAATAAGATTCACAGAGTTGATCTTATAAAAGAGACTGAGCAGAAAGTAAAAGTAATTCGTGACAGTTTAAAAATGGCCTTAGATCATTAGAAGTCCTATGCAGACTTGAAACGGAAGGATATCAAATTTTAGATTGGTGATAATGTGTTTTTGAAAGTGTCTCCATGGAAGAAAATACTTCGATTTGGCCAGAAAGGCAAGCTGAGTCTGAGGTTTATTGGATCGTATGAAATCATCGAGAGAATTGGATCGGTTGCTTATAGATTATGTTGCCGCTTGAGTTAGAAAAGATTCATAATGTGTTTCACGTGACAATGCTTCGACGGTACAGATCTGATCCATCTCATGTGATTGCTCCTTCTAAGGTTGAAATTCAGCCAGATTTGTCATATAATGAAGAACCAATCCGAATTTTGGCACGAGAAACCAAAGAGTTGTGAAATAAGAAAATCTCTTTAGTAAAAGTATTGTGGCACAAGCACGGAATTGAAGAGGCTACGTGGGAGCCTAAGAAGGTTTGACAGAGCAATATCCACATCTATTCACCGGTAAGATTTTCGGGGACGAAAATCCCTAAGGAGGGAGAGTTGTAACAGCCTGGTTTAGACTCTAGTCGGAACAGTGGTTTTGAGACCACAAATCTAAGGTCGAGATAATATTCTAATATTATTTTTGGTGTGTATTATATGTGATATAACCTGTGTGAAAATTCTGTGTGGTAATTTTATTGACTATGTGTCGAATTAAGAAAAAGGATTTAATCACATAAAGTGTAAAATGTTGTGTGCTGATTGTTAAGTGTTTAACTGTTATTGTCTTTATAATGTGGAGGCCTTATGATATAATTAGGCCATATTTAGTGACAGTGGGTGGCAATGGACTTGAATAACCTTAATATATAAAGGTTATATATGTTTAATGAAAAGGGCAAATTAGTAAAAGGGTATAATATTATGTTAAATAAAATAAAAGCTAGAAAATAAGCCATTTTCTATCATCTCTTCCACTGAATATTAAAGAAAGAAGAAGGGTTTAAAGCTTTGGTATTTTCGGCTAGCAATTGGCTTGATTGAAGGTTAAATTGTGTTCGATTTTTGATAATTTCTAACGTTTTCGTAATCGTTGCTTCGTGCTCTAGCTAACCCATGTTGTAACTTGAAGAATTAATGATGTTTATGAGATGTGCCATTGATGAAATGGTGAGCTTTATGATGAGTATTGATGTTAAAGGATAGATATGTGTTTAATGAACATGTTTTGTTCTTGAAATTTTGATGAAATTGTGCAATTTGGGCTTAATTGAGAAAAGTGTAAATTGAGGGACTAAAATGTAAAATAAATGAAATGTGTGGACTTGTATGAATATAGAGAGAATTCGGACAGGCATGGGTGAAATGGAATTATGTGTATTTCGTGATTTTGTGAATTAGGGACTAAAGTGTTGAAATGTGAAAATGTGAGGGCTATTATGTAAAATGCCCTAAATATGTGTGTTTGGACTAAAATGAATGATTTGGTGATTGAATGGATTGAATTTGAATGTGTATAGACCAAGAGAGAAGAGGTTCGGATCGAGATCGAGGCAAAGATAAAGTGCTCGATTAACCGACCGTTTCAGTATTTCGACGTTTGAGGTAAGTTCGGATATAGTACAAGTTGTTAATTTATGCTCTATGTGATGTGAATTGAATGAATATTTATATAACTATGAGATTAGAAATGCTATGTGATGAATTGAATTAGAAGACACTAGGTGTAAGAAATTAGAAACAGGACATAAATGATTGGCACTGTGTGTGCGAGATGATAAAAGATTCGGCTTATTGAATCGGCACTGTGTGTACGTTACCGATATAAGCTTGGTTTAACGTATTGGCACTAAGTGTGCGATGACAACTACGTTTTGTTTATAAATTGGCACTAAGTGTGCAGACAAAGCAAGAGAATAGCAAAGGCTGATCGAAATGTAAAGTCGAGTGGTTGAGTATCAAGGTTGGTGATTAACTATGTGTTGGCAAAGGTATGTATAATACCTATGTGGTTGATGACATTGAAAGTAGATGAATGGAATTCTATGTGAGTATTGGATACGGTTGAATTTGTGTGACATTGGTAAATTATCTATGTGATGGTTTAATGTGTATATTGTTTTGATTCAGTAAATTAATTGTAATGTATTTCGAACTTACTAAGCTTTGAAAGCTTACTGTGTGATTTGTTTCTCTACTTTGCAGTGTCAGTAAAGCTTGCTCGAATTCGGGGATCGTCAGCATCTAAATCACAGTATCGGCAATCTATTTTGGTACTTTTAGAAAGATGTACATAGTTGAAATATGGCATGTATAGGCTAGTTATTTGAAACATGTTTGTGATGTGTAAATAGCCATGTGATATGGCTAGACAAGGTGTTGGTAAAATGCATGGATGATTGTGGTTTACGAAGTATATTTTGGCATGACTTGATAGCATAGTGATGAATTGAAGTAATTGTAATCAAATGATAATGTGGATGAATCATGCTTGGTAATGTATGTGTTAGTTGAGCAAATTGGTATATAAGTTGATATACTAGAATTGAGATTGAATTGGGTTGATATGATGAATATTTTGAGGTGTTTTTGGTTGCTATTGGTACATGGAAAGATGTTTAATTGAACATGTGGGTTGACCCTTGTATGAGTCGCATATTGGCCTTCCGAATGTCCTATTTTGCATATATGGACAAGAGACATGGGCGTATGTCTCTGCCGTATGGTTTAAGGGTCACTTCTAGGTGTGTCTGTACAGGTTACACGGTCGAGGCCCACGGGCATGCATGGTGGCTGTGTGATCAAGTCAGTAGTTAACCTAGTAACACACGGGCGTGTCTAGTGGCCATGGGGATAAGTCAGTATGCATGCTTTGTTTTGACACGGCCTAGACACATGGATGTGCCTGGTAGCCGTGTGAGGCACACGGCCTGATTGCACGAGCGTGTGACCTCAACAGTGTTGAAGAATGTTTGAAATTTTGAAAACTTTCGTAAGTGTTCGGTTTAGTCCCGACCCCTTTTCTAGCCTGTGTTTAAGGTCTCGTGGACCTCATTAAGGGACTATATGATTATGTTGTGATATGTTTTAATGATGATTGACTTTGTGTCGTGAATTGGTGGTAAAATGTTCTGAATGTTTGGTAACACCTTTGAACCATATACTGACGACGGTCCAGGGTTAGGGATGTTACATCTCGTAGCCAAAATTCAGGTTTACTGAATTTGGCATATAATTGCTTCTCACGCAGAGTTTGTAACACTATTCTTGTAACACCCCTAACCCGTAACCATCGTCGGTCTAGGGTTAAAAGATGTTACCGGATATATCAGAACTTTTACTATCATTTCACAAACATAAATACACCATCATCATATCATAGCAAATCATATACATAGAGTCCCTTTAAAAGGTTTACGAGACCTTAAACATGCATTGGAAAGAGGTCGCGACTAAATCGAGCACATACAAAATTTTCTGAAAATCAAACATTTTTCAAAGTTACAGAGGTCACACGCTCGTGTGGGCAAGTCATGTGCCTCACACGGCATTAGACACACACGTGTGTCTAGACCTTGGCGAAACAGAGCATACATACTGACTTATCCACACAGCCACAAGACACACCCTATGCTTGACACGTGGGCAACATTGACTTACTTCACACGGCCTGCCATACGCCCGTGTGTCTGGCTCGTGTGTGAGTCTGACTTGTTTCGAATTACAAGCTTAAGAGACATGGTCGAGACACATGCCCGTGTGCTCAACCGTGTGGGCAAATATAGACCATTTGCAAGGCCAATTTGCCACCCAAATTTTGGGTCAAACCTACAAGCATTCAACATGTCTCAATTCGTAATCTAATAACAACCAAAAACATACCAAATCAGGCACAAATTGACCCTTAACTACATCATTCATTTGCATATGCAATTCTTGTAACACCCCTTACCCGAAACCCATGCCGGAATCGAGTACGTGGCATTACTAGACTTGACTATTAACTCAGGGCATAAAATTTTAAAGCTGTCCAACTGCGCCACACTGACTAAATCGACCATAACTCGAGTTACAAAACTCAAAATTTAGATCCGTAAATTTTCCTTGAAACTAGACTCATATTACTTTTCACCATAATTTTTCCAGAATTTTTCATGTGGCCAATTAGTACAGTTTATTCATCAAAGTTACCCTTATTACACTTCTTGACAATTCTGACCTGGCTTTACAAAACTACAGTTATCTCATTTCAAAAATTTCCAATAATGTTCTTGTTTATACCAATGAAAAATAGACTCATTAAGGATTCTACACATATATACCATGCTTCTTAATTATTTATATACAATTTTTGACAGTTTTTCCAAAATAGAACAGTGATTCACGAATTCATTCAGAGCGATTTTCACTAAAACTTAATTATCTCATAATATATAAAACCTTTGGCTACTCTGTCTCCTTCATGTAAAAATAGACACAATAAGGTTTAATTTCATATCTCATTAACCTTCTAATTCAATATATCCTATTTTTGGTGATTTTTCTAAATCACATCACTGCTGCTACTACAAGCTGTTTCGTTGCAAATTATGAAAAACTAGCTTATAACCAAACATACCCACATCCCTAATTCAAGAATTCATTTCGTATACATACATTTTCTTATCAAAAACGATTAAACTTCGATTAAGGATGCATAAACATTGCCAACATAAACCGACATTTGTATCAAAAGCACAAAAAGCATACTTAACTAAAAATTTAGCCATATTCGCATGGCTATTATACACATGAACCTTAAATTTTCATCAAAACAAAGACAAAGTCTTTCCTATACATGCCTTCGTTTAAAACCAAAATGGAAGAGTACCAAAATGTAGATTGATAGTGTGGGCGACTTCCCGAACGATCCCAACGAGCTTGTAGCTTATACCTAATCTATAAAACAGAGGAAACATTTCACACGATAAGCTTGCTAGCTTAGTAAGTCCTAATTTCATAAAAAAAAATATAACATTCAAACATCAACAATTCAACTTGTAAGCTTGTACTCATATTCATTATCAAGCTTTCAATTTCATATCCATGTAACTAAGTATGAATTTGTAGGAAAATTTCTCCTTACCCACATATTTATGATCAAAAATATTTGTTCGTAATCCAATCTTTAAGACCCAATGTGTCATCATATAACCATAGGTATAATTATTCATATACTTGGATATCAATTATTATAACATGTCATTAATTATACAACCACCCTGGTGGCCGAATACACCTAGTCTTATATCTACATATTAAACGGCCGAAGTCACGATACCACATCATTCATCAATAAAACCGAGAACACATACCATTGGTAATAAATCACTAAATCACTAGTTTACCTTATCTTAATTAAGTAAGAAGCTCATTCCTACTTTACATACTCACCTGAGCTGTTAACTCGATAAATTTGCTTTAATTTGCCTCGAACACAATTTCGGTTTCTAGTTTGTGAAATACAACACCGGCATCAAGCCTGCTAGGATAAAAGCCCGATAAATAACACCGGCACAAGGCCTGCTAGGCGTAAAAGCCCGATAAGTAACACCGGCACAAGGCCTGCTAGGCGTAAAAGCCTGAATTAAATCACCGGCACTAGGCCTGCTAGGCGTAAAAGCCTGAATTAAATCACCGGCACTAGGCCTGCTAGGCTTAAAGCCCGAAACACATTAATGCAATCAATCATTGCTAACACCTTTCATAACTATATCACATAATGAATGTACTTTGGCTTATTTACATCAAACAATCAAACCCTTCTAAAAGGCTTATATACATTCGGTTATGACATGAATATCTACTAAAATTTATCAAACATTATCGTACAATAGATTCATAAATAATTCTCCAATATACTATAGCTTAAGGTCTTACCTCGGTTGTCGATAGGCCATGCAAATCGGCTATTCGAGAACCTTTGTTTTTCCTCGATCTTGTTCCTTCTCTTTTTGTTCCCGATCTAAGAAATGTTAAGTAAATTTTATTCATATACATCCTATCCCTTTTTGCTCAACTCAAAACAAAACACACATAGCTTAATTTAAGAAAAATTAAGAACCTAATTTCCTACTTCATTCGTTTAATTTAAAACAATAATCACACAAAATTTAAGCATTCCATTTATTCAATTTAACTCATAGCATCCCACAATACAATTTGCAACCAATTAGTATTTCTCCTCAATGGCCGAATGGTCACTAGGTCCCTAGGATTCTCCATAACTCTTCCTTCTATCATTTTACCCCTTCCACTAATTTACCTCAAACAATTGACTCTTATACATAGCTCACCCAATAACTATATCTATGCATAAACAATCATCCATGGTCAATTATACTATATATAAATGACCGAACATCAAAACTAGAGAAAAGGGTTCATGAATGAATTCCTCACATTCGGCCAATATGAAAACATTCTCTTGCATAAACTAAAACAATTTTCTTGCAAACTCATGCTACAATTTCTCATTTATCTAAATTTTTATTTGCACAATAAGCTATAGATTTATACCCATAGCCGAACCTCACCTTGCCTAATGATAACAAATTTTTTACTTGTTTTTCATTAAAGATCAAAGAAATCAACCCATTTTAAGGATAGGATACTAAGTTAAAGTTCAAATTCTTACCTTACTCAATACATGCAAAGGCCGAATGGAGAGGGTGAAGTTCTCTTCTCTTCTTGAAGGTAAATTCGGGTAGGAGATGAATGAGGGAAGAGATGTAAAATAATTTCCTTTTTGTTTAATTCTACTAACACATTATTTTAGCATGCTTTTAGTATAATAATATTTAAATTATAAAATACTTAGAAAACACAATATTCTTGGCATGCTTATAATATAATAATGTCAAAAAAAGTTAATATTTTAAGACCATAATTCATCTATTGCATGCTTACCGTCCACCATTTGAATTATGGGGAATTTGACATGCAAATCCCTATGTTTAATAAATAAGTCACTTAGCCCCTTTTTACTTCATGTTCACTACCTTGGTTCCCTTAGCAATTTAATCCTTTTTGCCAATTAGACACTCAAATGGTTAAATTCTCCTACGAAACATTCACATACATCAATTCACCCATAATAGACACAAGATAAAATGTTAAAATATTTATTGGGCTCGGATTCGTGGTCCCGAAACCACCGTTCCGATTAGGGTCAAAATTGGTCTGTCACAATTCTTACTCAAATATACCAATTCAAAGCATCAACTTTCCATCAAAAACATATAACTAATACTTCATCTAAACCATTTCAATTCATAACAATTTCTTATCATTTAAATATCCAAAATCAACCATGAACTCACCTATTTGTGTACCATTTCATCTAGCCATTTATGAGCACATCATAACATACCAACTTATGCATCAATAAGCATAAACAAAACTCATTCATAAACACATCCATTATAAGCCATATTATATGGCCATTTTTGCACATCTCAAAACATACTCTAATACTTCTAGCCTATACATGCCATACTTAAATATACATATTCAAAAGATACCAAAATATAGTTCAATAGTGTGGTGATGATGCTCGACGATTCCCGAGCTTTCCATAGCTTTAATAATCTATAAAACAATCAAACAAACACACACACAAAGTAAGCTTTTATAGCTTAGTAAGTCATAAGCAAATAATGAACAAATAAACACTTGTATTGAATTAGCTAACCAAATCAAACAAATCTTAACCAATTGTACATTTAAAATGCTTGCAACTAAATGTTATCACATTTACAATAGCAATATAACATCAATGTTCATATTCACATATACTCATAAGCACATATAATTTTATCTTTTACCATGTCCAGTTCATGTATTCATCATAAACATATACTTACCTTGTTTCCATATACATATCACAAAGCACATACCTAAATCTTTTAGTTCTTTTTCACATCTGATCTCATCTCGATAATGCCCACTGAACCATTTAGAATTAATAAGGATACTCAGATAGTCTGAAGGCTCGTACAATGCCAACGTCCCAGACGTGGTCTTACATGTAATCACACATCGATCCCACTATCCCAGACAGGGTCTTACACGAATCAAATACGATGTCAATGTCCCAGACATGGTCTTACACGAAAACACAAGTCAATGCCAATGTCCTAGACGTGGTCTTACACGAAAACACATATCAGAATCCTATGTCATGTCATATGTATCCTAACTATTCCTAAGGTTCATACGGGGCTTTCAGATGTCGTATCTCGATCATTTCAGGCCCGTAAATATTGCTCCCATGCTCAATTCATTTCAGCATATTCATTTACACAAATAATAATTTGATTCGGCACTATTAGAATAAATACAATAAAATTTAACAACATTTATTTACTTATGAACTTACCTCAGATAACGACGGATGAAATCGACTACTAAACTACTTTCGACTTCCCCTGATCTAATTTCGTTTTCTTTCATTCTTGATCTAAATAAATTCAAATTTAACTAATTTAATCACACATTCATCCAAATTCATCCAAAAAATGCATAAATGGGCCAATTACACTTTTGCCCCTTCCATTTCACATTTTTGACATTTTAGTCCCTAATTAATAAAATCACAATATACAAAAAATTTCATATTACCCATGCTTAGCCAAATATTCATGTAGTTCATATAAGTCCATATATTTCATTTATTTCACGTTTTAGTCCCTCAAATTATTATTTTCACAATTTACTCCAAAATAGTCAAATTAATCAAAAATTCAAAGACAAAACATGTTAATCTATCACATATATTTCATATTTTATCACCTATCATCACATAGCTTACAAAATCATCAATGGCATAACTCAAAATTATCATCAAATTCTAAGATTAAGACATGGGCTTGATAGTACTCGAAGCAATGATCACAAAAACGTAGAAATTATCAAAAACCGAACAAAACTCTTACCTTAATCAAGCAAAACCATAGCTGAAACCTAGAAAGCTTTTATTATTTCTTTTTCTTTCAATATTCAGTGAACAAGGAGGAATATTGTAATAGTCTGGTTTATACCCTAGTCAGAACAGTGGTTTCGGGACCACAAATCTGAGTCTGTATAATATTTTAATATTATTTTCTGTGCCGATGATATGTGATTTAAGCATGTGGTATAGTTTCGTATGTTAATTCATCCATCTGTGTGTTTAATTTGACAAAAGGATTGAATTGCATTAAATGTGAAAGTTGATTTCTATTTGTTAAAGTACCAATGTGTTGTGGCTTTGTAAAGGTGAAGGCCTTATATGGCAATTAAACCATTTTAAAAGTGTGTGGATGGTGTTGGACATTAATAGCCTTGAATTTCATATGTTTCAAATGTTATTTCATAAGGTTATTTTTGTAAAAGGTTAATAAATGATTTTATAACAAAATGAAACATGAAAAAATGGCCATATTCTTATCCTTTTGGCCGAATTTCATAAGAAAAGAAAAGAAAGAAGGGAAGCTAGGTTTCGGCACTCTTTTGGTTTAATTAAGGTAAGATTTTGACTAAGTTTTTGATAATTTCTACGCTTTTGAAATCGTTGCTTTGTCTACTATCAAGCCCATGTCTCAATTTAGTTAATTGGTGATGTTTGTGTAAAATTCCATTGATGATATGTTGAGCTTTGAGATGTTAAATGAAAGATTTGAGCTAAATGAACATGTTTTTTTCTTGAATTTTTGATGAATTTAGCTAAATAGGGCTAAATTATGAAAATAGCATTTTGAGGGTTTGATGGAAAATATGGGCTTGTATGATATATATGTACATTCGGCTAAGCATGAGTGTGGGTTGTTTTTGTGAATTTGATGTTTTGAGAAAAAATGGACTAAATTGATAAATTGTGCAAATGTGAGGGTTAATTTGCAAATAGCCCTAAATATATGTGTATGGATTGAATTGAAAGAATTAGTTAACAAAAGGATTAATTCTGAATATGTTTAGATCAATAACAGAGGAAAACGGACTTAGATCGCGGGAAAGCGAAAGTAACTGAGTAGTCATTTCCATTCCGATAGATCGAATCCGAGGTAAGTCACTATACAAATAAACATACTTGTATGAATTTGTAAATGCTCATATGACTAATCATGATAATGAATCTTTATGAAATGTGGTGCATATGACTTACGAAATAAGGTCGATATAGCGACAATGTCCGAAAAGTCCCGTTCGAACATAGGAATAGATAGGATTAGCTATGTCATGACATAGGTATCTGTTCTGTTTTATCATGTAAGACCACGTCTGGGACGTTGGCATTGATATGAGATTTCGTGTAAGACCACGTTTGGGACGTTGGCAACGATATAAGCTTTACGTGTAAGACCACGTCTGGGACGTTGGCATCGATATAAGCTTTACGTGTAAGACCATGTCTGGGACATCGGCATTGTATTAATTCGTGTAAGACCCTGTCTGAGACAGTGGCATCGATGTCTGAGTGCACGTAAGACCTCGTCTGGGATGTTGGCATTGTACGACCATCTCGAGCTTTCTGAGTATCCTACTAGATTCTTAATGGTTCAACGAGCAAGTCTGTGATACGAATTGCAAATCTGAGCTATGATAAATTAAGTGAATGAATATCCGTTTTAGGTACATTGGTTATACACTAATTGTGTATACAAGGTAAGTATCTATGTGATCTTATTATGATGTTATGTATATGGAATTGATAATACGATATGAAAAGTTTTGATTAGATGAACTATGTACATATATGGTATATGAATTGGAAGTATGGTAAGCTACGGCTAAGCAAATGAGCTTAAGAAAGAATGAGGTGATTTTGCCATGAGAATCATATGGGTCATCTTAATAATTCGGTTATGTGCATTTTATGCTAAGTTTATTTGTATATTGACTTACTAAGCTTTTGGAAAGCTTACTTTGTGTGTGTGTTTTCTCTGTTTTATAGGTCGTCAAAGCTACTGAAGGCTCTGGACCATCAAGGATCGTCATCACACTACTAAACTCTTTTTAGTACACTTTGAAAATGAATATTGTTAGATATGGCATGGATAGGCTAGTTTTATGATGTGAGTTGTTATATGAACTTAGCCATGGAATTGGTTAGAGATGAGTTGAGATTATGCATTATGATTTTGATATGTGAAACATGTTTTGGTATGGTTGAAGCACTTGAAATGGTTAAGTTTTGAGTAAGCAAATGAGTGAACGAATTATGTTTGTGATGAAAAGAGTTTGAGTCTTGTAATTTGGCATGGTTGGAATTGGTATTGAATGCATGGTTTAAATAATTATCTTGGCTTGTTTTTGGTGGTCATGTGTGCATGAGATGTTTTGGTAAATGTTGCTGGTAGGTATGGCACAAATGGGTGGATTTTTGGCCTTAAAAATGGCCTATAATGTCACACGGCTGTGGCACACGGGCGTGCCTTGTGACCGTGGGGTAAAGTCTGTAGCTAGCATATGAGAACACGGTTGTGGCACACAGGCGTGCCTAGTGACCGTGGGGGCCAAGTAAGTATAGTCCACGGCCAGGGTACACGGGTGTGGTTGGAGGCCGTGGAAGTATAGTCAGAATAGACCACGGGGAGGACATACGGGTGTGTCTAATAGCCATGGGAGGCACACGGCCTACCCACACGGGCGTGTAACCCCTGAAACCTAGAAAAGTTTTAATTTTCCCTGAAATTTTGTAGGTGTTTTGATTTAGTCCCGACTCGATTTGTAAGCATATTTAAGGTCTCGTAGACCGTATTAAGGGACATTGTGTTCGAGAATGATGAATGGGTGTATGAATTTCTATAAATGCTTTTCGATCTGTCTGGTAACGCTCCTAACCCTAATCTGGCGACAGACACGGGATAGGGGTGTTACATTTGATTGGTATCAGAGCTACGGTTTAGCCGATTCTCGAACTAACGTAGCGTGTCAGAGTCTAGCTATACATGCCATATATCTGAATTGTGATAGTGTGGTGAATCTTGACGTATAAAATATGATTTTTATATAGCGATGGATCCCAAAAGCGCCGTAGCTGACGACGTAGAGAGTAATGCGCCTGCTCACGCGCAAGGGACAGCGCCTTTTGATTCCAGACCGGCTACAAGCGGTTAAGAGGAAGAAGCTAAAAAAGCTTTCTTCCATATGTTGAGTGAATGGTTCACTCAATTCATGAGGAATAACCCGACTGTTTCGTAACCCTCGCCCCCAGTTAATCCCCCTCAAGCATCCGATATACCTCTGATGCAAATCTGAATCCGTGGAATAAGCCTCCGGTTGACAAGATCCATAAGTATGGGACCGAAGAGTTCCGGGCTACCAATGATGATGATGCTGAAAAGGCCGAGTTCTGGTTAGAGAATACGATCCAGGTATTCGACAAAATGTCTCTGACTCCAGAAGAATGCATAAAGTGTGTTGTATCTTTGTTTTGAGATGCAGCTTATCAATGGTGGAAAACCTTAATTTCTGTTGTTCCGAGAGAACGAGTTACATGGGACTTCTTTCAGATAGAGTTCCGAAAGAAATATATCAGTGAGAGATTCGTTGATTAGAAACGAAAGGAATTTCTGGAATTAAAACAAGGCCGTATGACTGTTTCGGAATATGAACGAGAGTTCATGAGACTGAGTCAGTATGCTCGGGAATGTGTATCTTCTGAAGCTATAATGTGCAAAAGATTCGAAGATGGTCTTAATGAAGACATTAGTTTGTTAGTCGGGACTTTAGAAATAAAAGAGTTCGTTACACTCGTTGATCGAGCGTGCAAAGCTGAGGCACTCGGGAAAGATAAAAGAAAAACTAAGTCTGAAGCTCGAGATATGAAAAAGAGATTTCAGAGTAAATCATTTAAGTCTGCTCCAAAAAGATTCAGAGATAATCAAAGTCGTTTCAGAGATAATGTGGGACATTCGAATAGAAATCAATCTAGACCGTAAATGAGTTCTAAAACTCCAGCAACTTCAATGGCTAGCGTTGGTAATGCTCGATCTGAGAGACCTGAATGTAAATATTGTGGAAAAAGGCATTCGGGAAGCTGTAGATTAAATGACAGAGCTTGCTTCAGATGTGGATCACTTGATCATTTTATCCGTAATTGCCCTGAGTCTGTCGAGCCTGAGACTGTTCAGAATCTGAGATCTGATAGTGCACCTGTGAGAGGTAGATCTTCGAAGAACGTAAGAAATGTCAGTGGTAGTCAAAAAACTACGAGAGACAATATTGCCAGATCTGAAGCTAGAGCACTTGCCAGAGCGTATGCTATTCGAGCTCGTGAGGAAGCTTCATCACCAGATGTTATAACGGGTACTTTTACACTTTATGATGCTTCTGTGATTGCATTAATAGACCCTGGTTCTACGCATTCGTATATATGCATGAATTTAGTATTCAGTAAGACTTTTCCTGTAGAGTCTACTGAGTTTGCTATAAAACTATCAAACCCCTTAGGTAAAAATGTCCTGGTTGACAAAGTACGTAAGAACTGTCCGTTAATGTTTCGAGATATATGTTTCCCTGCTGATCTGATGCTTTTGTCATTCGATGAGTTTGATATTATTCTGGGTATGGATTGGTTGTCTTTACATGATGCGGTTGTGAACTATAAAAGAAAGACTATTGATTTGAGATGTCTGAATGATGAGATTGTACGAGTTGAGTCTGATGATTTGAATGGATTACCTGCTGTGATATCTGTTTTGAAAGCTCAAAGTTATGTGAAAAAGGGTTATGAGGCATATTTCGCTTATGTGATTGATTCAAAAGTATCTGAGAAGAAAGTTGAATCAGTGCCTATTATTTGTGAGTATTCTGATGTGTTCCCTGAAGAGTTGCCGGGTTAACCTCTGATTCGTGAAGTCGAATTTGGTATTGATTTACTGCCTGGTACTACACCTATTTCGATAGCTCCGTATAAAATGGCACCAACAGAATTGAAAGAGTTAAAGTCACAATTGCAAGAATTGACCGATAGAGGGTTTGCTAGACTGAGTTTCTCGCCTTGGGGTGCTCCTGTTCTGTTTGTGAAAAAGAAAGATGGCACAATGAGAATGTGCATCGACTATCGTCAGTTGAATAAGGTGACTATAAAGAATAAATATCCGTTGCCCAGAATAGACGATTTATTTGATCAGTTAAAAGGAGCTACTGTATCTTCTAAGATTGATCTGAGATCAGGGTACTACCAGTTGAGAGGTAAAGATTCAAACATTCCGAAGACTGCTTTCAGAACGAGGTACGAGCATTATGAGTTTCTAGTTATGCCATTTGGACTAACCAATGCTCCTGCTGTTTTTATGGATCTGATGAACAGAATTTTCAAACCATACCTAAATCGATTTGTTGTGGTATTCATAGATGACATCCTGATTTATTCACGTGATGAAAATGAGCATGCTGAACATTTGAGAATTGTGTTGCAAACTCTGAGAGAAAAGCAATTGTATGCGAAATTTATCAAATGTGAATTATGGTTGCACGAGGTTAGTTTTCTGGGGCATATTGTGTCAGCTTCTGGAATCCGAGTGGATCTAAGCAAGATTTCTGCTATTCTGAATTGGAAACCTCGGGGAAATGTATCTGAAGTCCGTATTTTTATGGGTTTAGCTGGTTATTATCGTCAATTTGTGAAAGGTTTTTCAGTGATAGCTACTCGGTTTACTAGATTACTTCAGAAAGATGTTAGATTTGAATGGTCAGATAAATGCCAGAAAAGTTTTGATCAGTTGAAAACTCTATTAACAGAAGCTCCAGTGTTAGTACAGCCTGAATCGGGTAAAGAATTTGTTATATACAGTGATGCTTCGTTAAATGTTCTGGGATGTGTTTTGATGCAGGAAGGCCAAGTTGTAGCTTATGCCTCGAGACAATTGAAGCCTCATGAAAAGAATTATCCGACACACGACCTTGAACTTGCTGCGATCGTGTTTGCACTTAAGATTTGGCGGCATTATCTGTATGGTGAGAAATGTCATGTATTTTCAGATCATAAAAGTCTGAAATATCAGATGACTCAGAAAGATTTGAACCTGCGTCAAAGAAGATGGTTAGAGCTGTTAAAAGATTATGAACTCGTGATAGATTATCATCCGGGTAAAAAGAACGTTGTTGCTGATACTTTGAGTAGAAAATCATTGTCTGCACTACATGCTATGAATGCTCAGTTGAAATTGTCTGATAATAGTTCTGTGTTAGCTAAGTTAAAAGCGAAACCATTGTTTATACAGCAGATATGTGATGCTCAGAAATTTGATAATGAGTTATTAGTGAAACGAGTTCAGTGCGATTTAAATTCTGAATCTGAATTTCGTGTTATTGATGATTGCTTGAGATTTCGAAGTCGTATCTGTGTTCCGAGAAATTCGGAGTTGATTCAACTGATTTGAAGTGAAGCACATAATAGTCGTCTAGCTGTTCATCAGGGAAGCATAAAGATGTACCATGATCAGAAGCAATGCTATTGGTGGTCTAGTATGAAACGAGACGTTTCTGACTTTGTTTCGAAATGCTTAATCTGTCAACAAGTGAAAGTCGAACATCAAGTTCCGTCTGCTTTGCTACAGCCAATTCTGATTCCTGAATGGAAATGGGATAGAGTGACAATGGATTTTGTTTTTGGTTTGCCTCAGACTCCGAGAAAGAAATATGTGATTTGGGTCATAGTTGACCGATTGACGAAATCTGCCCATTTTATTCCAGTAAGATCTGATTTCTCACTTGAGAGATTAGTCGAGCTTTATATTTTTGAGATTGTGAGATTGCACGGGGTGCCACTATCTATTGTGTCTGACAGGGATCCGAGGTTTACATCGAGGTTCTGGAAGAAATTACAAGAAGCTTTAGGCACGAAACTGCATTTCAGTACAGCTTATCATCCGCAAATAGATGCTCAATTTGAAAGGATCATTCAGATTCTCAAAGATATGTTAAGATGTTGTATACTTGAGTTTAACGGTACGTGGGAACAGTACCTGCCTTTGATTGAATTTGCATACAACAATAGTTTTCAGTCAAGTATCAAAATGGCACCTTATGAAGCTTTGTACGGACGTAAATTTCGTACACCTCTGTACTGGATTGAACTCAGTGAAAATAAGCTTCACGGGGTCGATTTGATAAAAGACTCAGAACAGAAAGTGAAACTGATTCGAGATTGTTTGAAAACAGCATCTGATCGTCAGAAATCTTATGCAAACTTGAAACGAAAAGATATAGAATTTGAGATCGGCGACAAAGTATTTCTGAAAGTGTCTCCGTGGAAGAAAGTGCTTCGATTCAGACATAAAGGCAAGTTAAGTCCGAGGTTCATCGAACCATATGAGATCATTGAACGAGTTGGGCCTGTTGCATATAGATTAAGGTTGCCCTATGAGCAGGAGAAGATACACAATGTATTTCATGTTTTGATGCTCTGTAGATATCGATCCGTTCCGTCACATGTGATTTCCCCATCTGAAATTGAAATCTGATCTGATATGTCTTATGAAGAGGAACGGATTCGTATCTTAGTTCGTGAAGTGAAAGAGTTAAGAAACAAGAAAATTCCGTTAGTAAAAGCACTATAGAATCGACACGGAATAGAAGAGGCTACGTCGGGGCCTAAAGATTCAATGAGACAACAATATCTGAATCTGTTTAACGGTAAGATTTTTGGGGACAAAAATCCCTAAGGGGGGAGAATTGTAATAGTCTGATTTATACCCTAGTCGGAACAGTGGTTTCGGGACCACAGTCTGTATAATATTTTAATACTATTTTCTGTGCTGATGATATGTGATTTAAGCATGTGGTAAAGTTTCGTATGTTAATTCGTTCGTCTGTGTGTTTAATTTGACAAAAGGATTGAATTGAATTAAATGTGAAAGTTGCTTGCTATTTGTTAAAGTACCAATGTGTTGTGGCATTGTAAAGGTGAAGGCCTTATCTGGTGATTAAACCATTTTAAAAGTGAGTGGATGGTGTTGGACATTAATAGCCTTGAATTTCATATCTTTTAAATGTTATTTCATAAGGTTATTTTTGTAAACGGTTAATAAATGATTTTATAACAAAATGAAACATGAAAAAATGGCCATATTATTATCATTTTGGCCGAATTTCATAAGAAAAGAAGGGAAGCTAGGTTTCGACAATTTTTTGGTTTAATTAAGGTAAGATTTTGACTCGGTTTTTGATAATTTCTACGCTTTTGAAATCATTGCTTTGTCTACTATCAAGCCCATGTCTCAATTTTGTGAATTGATGATGTTTGTGTAAAATGCCATTGATGATATGTTGAGCTTTGAGATGAGTTCAGTTGTTAAATGAAAGATTTGAGCTAAATGAACATGTTTTGTTATTGAAGTTTTGATAAATTTAGCTAAATAGGGCTAAATTGTGAAAATAGCAATTTGAGGGACTAAATTGTAAATTTGATGGAAAATATGGGCTTGTATGATATATATGTACATTCGGCTAAGCATGAGTGTGGGTTGATTTTGTGAATTTTATGTTTTGAGAAAATTAGACTAAATTGATAAATTGTGCAAATGTGAGGGTTAATTTGCAAATAGCCCTAAATATATGTGTATGGATTGAATTGAATGAATTAGTGAATAAAAGGATTAATTCTGAATATGTTTAGATCAAGAACCGAGGAAAACGAGCTTAGATCGCGGGAAAGCAAAAGTAACTGAGTAATCGTTTCCATTCTGATAGATCGAATCCGAGGTAAGTCACTATGCAAATAAACGTACTTGTATGAATTTGTAAATGCTCATATGACTAATAATGATAATGAATGTTTATGAGATGTGGTGCATATGAATTACAAGATAAGGTTGATATAGCGACAATGTCCGAGAAGTCCCCTTCGAACCTAGGAATAGATAGAATTAGCTATGTCATGACATAGGTATCTGTTCTATTTTATCATGTAAGACCACGTCTGGGACATTGGCGTTGATTTGAGATTTCGTGTAAGACCACGTCTAGGACGTTGGCAACGATATAAGCTTGATATAAGCTTTACGTGTAAGACCACGTCTGGGACGTTGGCATCGATATAAGCTTTACGTGTAAGACCATGTCTGGGACATCGGCATCGTATTGATTCGTGTAAGACCCTGTCTGGGACAGTGGCATCGATGTCTGAGTGCACGTAAGACCTCGTCTGGGACGTTGGCATTGTACGACCATCTCGAGCTTTTTGAGTATCCTACTAGATTCTTAATGGTTCAGTGGGCAAGTCTGTGATACGAATTGCAAATCCGAGCTATGATAAATTAAGTGAATGAATATCCGTTTCAGGTACGTTGATTATACACTAATTGTGTATACAAGGTAAGTATCTATGTGATCTTATTATGATGTTATGTATATGGAATTGATAATACGATATGAAAAGTTTTGATTAGATGAACTATGTGCATATATGGTATATGAATTGGAAGTATGGTAAGCTATGGCTAAGCAAATGAGCTTAAGAAAGAATGAGGTGATTTTGCCACGAGAATCATATGGGTCATCTTAATAATTCGGTTATGTGCATTTTATGCTAAGTTTATTTGTATATTAACTTACTAAGCTTTTGGAAAGCTTACTCTGTGTGTGTGTTTTCTCTGTTTTATAGGTCGTCAAAGCTACTGAAGGCTCGGGACCGTCAAGGATCGTAATCACACTACTAAACTTTTTTTGGTACACTTTGAAAATGAATAAAGTTAGATATGGCATGTATAGGCTAGTTTTATGATGTGAGTTGTTATATGAACTTAGCCATGGAATTGGTTAGAGATGAGTTGAGATTATGCATTATGATTTTGATATGTGAAACATGTTTTGGTATGGTTGAAGCACTTGAAATAGTCAATTTTTGAGTAAGCAAATGAGTGAACGAATTATGTTTGTGATGAAAAGAGTTTGAGTCTTGTAATTTGGCATGGTTGGAATTGGTATTGAATGCATGGTTTAAATAATTATCTTGGCCTGTTTTGGTGGTCATGTGTGCATGAGATGTTTTGGTAAATGTTGCTGGTAGGTATGACACAAATGGGTGGATTTTTTGCCTTGAAAATGGCCTATAATGTCACACGGTTGTGGCACACGGGCGTGCCTTGTGACTGTAGCTAGCATATAAGAACACGGTTGTGGCACACGGGCGCGCCTAGTGACCGTGGGGGCCAAGTCAGTATAGTCCATGGCCAAGGTACACGGGCGTGCTTGGAGGCCGTGGAAGTATAGTCAGAATAGACCACGGGGAGGACACACGAGTGTGTCTAATAGCCGTGGGAGGCGCACGGCCTGCCCACACGGGCGTGTAACCCCTGAAACCTAGAAAAGTTCTAATTTTCCCTAAAATTTTGTAGGTGTTTCGATTTAGTCCCGACTCGGTTTATAAGCATATTTAAGGTCTCGTAGACCGTATTAAGGGACATTATGTTCGAGAATGATGAATGAGTGTATGAATTTCTGTAAATGCTTTCCGATCTGTCTGGTAACGCTCCTAACCCTAATCCGGTGACAGACACAGGATAGGGGTGTTACAAATATAATGGCCATTTTTATGATTCTTTTATTTAGTGGAAAATATTTACTCATTTACCAAACTAACCTTATTTATTAACATATAAAACTTATAAATATAAAGGGCATTTATGTCCATACTAATGTTTAATGGGCAAATTACTACATAAGGATATCATCTTTAATAAGCCATGTCAAATTGACATATAACTAATTAAACACAACTTTTATCTTTTATGCAGTTAAGTCCTTTTTACAAATTAAACACATAAACGATCAAATTTAATCACGGAAATTTTACACATGTCAAATCACATACTAAAAACACAAAATATAATATTAAAATATTTTTCTGACTCGGATTTGTGGTCCCGAAACCACTGTTCTGACTAGGTCTAAACTGAACTGTTACAATTCTCAAATGGTCAGCATACTCATTTTCATCTCGGGAATAAACCAGAATATCATCAATAAATACCACCACAATCCTGTCTAGATATGGTCTGAAAATTCTGTTCATCAGATCCATAAATACTGCAGGTGCATTTGTCAAACCAAATGGCATCACAAGAAACTCATAGTGCTCATACCTGGTTCTGAAAGCTGTCTTTGGAACATATGATTCCTTCACCCGTAGTTGATAATAACCAGAACGAAGATCAATCTTTGAAAATATAGTGGCACCTTTCAACAAGTAAAATAGATCATCAATACAAGGTAATGGATACTTGTTCTTTATTGTAACTTTGTTCAATTATTTGTAATCAATACACAATCTCAATGACCAATCTTTCTTCTTTACAAACAGAACCGGTGCATCCCAAGGTGAAAAACTAGGTCGAGCAAAGCCTCTGTCAATCAATTCTTGCAACTTTACTTTCAATTCTTTCAATTTGGTAGGAGCCATTCTGTAGGTTAAACCAGGTAGTTCTTCTGGAAATACATCAAGAAATTCACAAACAACTGGCACTAACTGAATCTTAGATTCAGATACTTTAGTATCTAAGACATATGCAAGATAAGTATCATACCCTTTTCTGATAAATTTCTATGCTAATATTGCTGAAATCACATTAAATAACCCATCCAATTTATCAGATTCAACACGGAGTAACTCACCATTCTGACATTTCAACACAATATATTTCGATTTACAATTTACCACTGCATCATGCTGGGTTAGCCAGTCCATTCCCAAAATCACATCATATTCATCAAAAGGTGATAACATCAAATCAACTGAAAAACAATAACCATTTACCATCAACGGGCAATTTTTACAGACTTTATCCACCATAACATACTGGCCCAGGGGGTTTGAAACTTTAACCACAAATTCAGTGAATTCAACAGGTAAATTTTTAACAGACACTAAATTTGTACATATGTATGAATATGTGGAACTAAGATCAATCAAAGCAGTAATATCATTATCAAGTAGAGAAAATGTACCAGTAATGACATCTGGTGCAGAAGCATCTTCTCTAGCACGTATAGCATATGTTCTTGACGGTGCTCGGGCCTCAGATTTAATTGTTAAATCTTTTGTAGCACCTTAGCTACCATGATATTGCCAGGGTGACGGGGTGGTCTACCTCTCGAGATAGGATTACTCAGCTTTGAGGTCTGTTCAGTATCTTTTTCAATTCTCTGTGGACAATCCTTAAGAACATGCTCGAGAGAACCATATCGATAACAAGCTCCACTTCTCAAATGGCATTTCCCAAAGTGAAATTTGTTGCAATATTTAAATTTTGGTTTGGGATTACCGACACTTCAAACACTAGTTACAGATGGAGATGAAGACCTCGGGTTAGAGCGTTGAGAGCCTCGCTCTTTTCCATAATATCCCGTAAAGGTGGTAAAACGATCATGGTACTTCTTTGATTTCTCCGAAGCAGACGATTGTAACTTGTTCATAAATCTTATACCAAAAACCCGAGCTTCTCTTTCAGCTTGTTTCTTTTCTTTACTCAATTCATCAGCTTTGTGTGCTTGATCGGCCAAAACCACAAATTCTCTTAATTCAAGGATTCCGATTAACAGCTTGATATCTTCACTTAATCCCTCTTCAAATCGTTTACACATATCAGCCTCGATTGGAACCTATTCTCTAGCATACTTGCTTAGCAGAACAAATTCTCGCCCATACTCAGATACAGTCATATTTCCCTGTTTGAGCTCTAAAAATTATTTTTTTTTCTGATCCAGAAATCTCTTACTAATGTACTTCTTTCTGAATCCAGTCTAGAAGAATTCCCATGTAACATTTTCTCTCAGTACAACAAAAGTTATGGTATTCCATCAATGATAAGCTGTGTCTTTCAGCAAAGATACTGCACATTTCAAACATTCAGCTGGTGTGCAAGATAATTCATCTAAAACCCAGATGGTATTTTCTAACCAAAAGTCAGCCCTTTCTGGATCATCATTAATAATAGCCCTAAATTCCTCTGCCCCAAATTTACGAATTTTATCTGCTGAAGGCTTACCAGTTCTAATAGGTTCAACACCCTGTGGCATCTCTAGAACCAATTGAGGAGCATGAGAGGGAGGTTGTTGTACAGTAGGATTTGTTCTCAAATACTCAGTGAACCACTTATTCAACATTTGGAAGAAGGCTTGTTTTGCCTCCTCACTTCAATCCTCAGATTCAGGCCTTCTACTACTAGATGCAACTCTTTCAACTGAAGCTAGAGCATTGCTCTCAGCTTCTCCGAATTTAGCTCTAGCTTGGTTGGATAACATTACTATATGAAAAACACATTTAAAAATGGTCAGGAGATATCACACTATCATAAATTATATAATGGCATGTATAGCTAAACTCGTACTTGCTACGTTAGTCCGAGAATTGGCTAAACTATAACTCTGATACCAATAAATGTAAAACCCCTAACCTGTATCCGTTGCCAGAATAGGGTTACAGAGCATTGCTAGAGTTTACAGAATAATTTCACGTAATTCATGTCAATTACTATTCATATCCAAAACTAATCATATTGTCCCTTGAATGGACCCTCGAGGCCCAATATAAACATTATAATCGAGTCGAGACTAAATCAAGAACTCAAAGAATTTTTCATGAAATTTTCAAAATTTTTCCTAGATGCAGGGCACACATGCCCGTTTGGTCAAAGAGACACGCCCGCGTGACCACAGGACACACCTGTACTGCAGGCCGTGTTCGACCCTATGTAACTCTCCAACTTGTGCCACACGGCTAGCCACACGCCCGTGTGCTAGGCTATGTGGTTAATTTAATTTTCCAAAATTAAGTGCAGATTTCACACGGCCAAGACACACTTCCGCCAGAGACACACGGCTGTGTCTCTGCCCATGTAGCATACACGGCTGAGACATACGCCTGTGTCTCTGCCCATGTGCTCAATTCTGAGCATTCTGTTTCTCAAATTTAAGATGCAGGGGACACACGGCCAAACCACATGCCCATGTTTCAGGCCGTGTGTCACACACGATCAAGACACACGCCCGTGTGTCTACCCGTGTAGACAAAATAAAGCCATTTCCTAGCTTTATTTCTCACCCAAATTTTCCAATAACCTACACCAAAACTTACAAGTATATACTAGCCAATTCAAGCATTAAATCCAAGTCAATTCTAATATCTAATATGATATTTTATCATATGCATTCATGTTTATATTCTTACTCTTGTTTAACTTATATGTTAAGCATAACTTGATCAACCATACTTAATATACTTATCACTTAGGTATTTGTCATAATATAACCTTATAAATATACCAAATCAAATCACTACTAGCCATTCCAATAACTAGTTTACAAACAACATTTATAAACCAACAATGGTCAAGTTTCCTATACATGCCATTATACCAAAATAAGTTTACTATTTATACCAAAACAAGCTAGTGGATAGTGTGATGTTGCTCCGACCGATGTTCAACCTTCGCTAGCTTTCAAGCACTATAAAAATAGAGAAAATAAAACCTAGTAAGAACTTAATGCTTAGTAAGTTCGTATAACAGGAAATAAATTTACCAATCACATTCATTAAAATAAGCATACAATAACATGCTTTCCAATAATTTGACAATTTTACCTAAAACACATACACTCAAATAATTAAGTTAATTACATAATTCACATGTATATCAAATAAGCATAGATGAGCCATCATGTTACAAATTTTCAGATATTTCAGGATTATTCGAAATATAATCCATTTAAATATCATAATTTCTCGTTTTAGGAGTTTATCCGTTGAATCATTGCAATATCGATGGATACTCAGTAGTACACTCAAGGTATACAAATCTGTAATCCGTCAATTCATAATCAGGGGAACCACCTATTAAGGTACTTAATCAGGAAGCACACTCTCGAGCCACATATCAGGATGCTCAGAAGAGCCATGTCTCAGGACATTTATCCGGGCTAATCAGGAAACTCATAAGAGTTTTACTCAGGAAGCTCATAGAGCTTATCAGATATCTCTGAAGAGATAATATCAAGGAGCATTGGATAAGGTAGCAAAGAGTTCAAGCGAGCTTAATAGGATGCTCATGAAGAGCTGTGTTTGTGTCCGCATTATATGCAGGATCACAACCAATCGCATATCAGGACACTCACAAAGAGCTACGGTAGTGCGCAACACATGCTAAATTACTACCGATCAGGATGCTCGCAAGAGCTATATATCAGGATACTCGTGATGGCTATATCAGAATTACTCGTCCGAGCTAAATCCTGTCTATAACATATGCAGAATCACATTCAAATACGGGAAATCACACGCATCCATTGAATTTCATTATTTAAACATAATTTAACTCTTTATGAACATTTCCGATCATGTAATCATTTCATGTATTTATAACTTTTATATAATTCACATAAACATATACTACATTCATTCCAAATGTAACATTCAATTCAACCATATTAACGGAGCTTACATCGACACTTGTTCATATATATAAAAATCTACTAATCCGAAACTTTTTCTTTTCCTCGATCTAGCTTCAAATTTGAGTTGTCCGGATCTATATAAATGAATTTAATCATCAATTTATCATATTTCATATTCAATTGAGTTCAAATTACACTCTAGGCAAAATTACCATTTTTCCCTAACTTTTCATAAATTCCAATTTCGTCCCTAGGCTCAGAAAATGAAATTCATGCAATTTAATCATTATTCCAAGCCTAACCAAAATTTTAGTATAACATTTACAGAACATATATTTCATAAAAATAAGAAATTTTCCATGAATTTTACATTTTTATAATTTAGTCCCTAAATTACAATTTCATGAAAATTCACTTTGTAAAAGTTTTTTATCTATCAACAACCTTTTATTTTCTACCATAAATTTCAAAATTTTAGCATATTCGTCCATGGAAAAATTTCTATACTTTGATAACTTTTCGAATTAATCCCCAAAATAGATAAATTAAACTATCCCAATCTCAAAAATATAAAAATTACTAAAAACGGGACAGGAATACTTACCAAATTAAGCCAAGAAAGTTTATTTTCTCTTTCCTAGGTCTCCATAGAAAAATTGAGGATGAAGATGATATAAAATGATATTAATTCTATTTAATTATTTATTATCTTTTAATTTTTCTCATTTCCAATTTAGTCCTTAGCCTTTTTCAATTTTTCCATGGATGAATCACCAAAAAATATTTACTAACTTTTCTTTAATGGTCTAATTATCATATAAGGACCTCAAGTTTTGAATTCCATAGCTATTTGATCCTTCTAGCTACTAGAATTCAACTTTTTCATTTTATACAATTTGGTCCTTTCCATAATTAAGCAGATAATCGATAAAATTTTCTTATCATAATTTTCATATGACATTCATATCATAATGTAAACCAAGCAATAATATTAAAATATTTTTTCTTTTCAGCTCAGATTTGTGGTCCTTAAACCACTATTCCGATTTCACAGAAAATGGGCTGTTACAGTTACTGTTTTAAGTGCTATGGTAAGAGATATGTGCCAGAAGGGACGATACCATGAATACGCCAAGAAAGCGGCGGATTGAATTATTATGCATATAGTGGAAATGTCCCATATTGTAATATTACATCCCAAGAGTTAATATTTAGTAAATGTTTTTGTTGTAATGGACTGTATTCGATCTGATGTAATATTTTCTTTCTAAATACCATCTTTTGTTTCTTTAATATTGAGTCTTTATATGAAATAATTATAAGTAAGAAATGTTTGTCAACTATTCAAAATTTTGTTAAGTATTGTATGTAGTAACACTCGAGATTCGGACGAATCATGTTGGGTTCGAGGTATTATAGGATTAGAAGAGTATGGTGTTACTTAAACCATTTATAGACACAATTTAACTTAGAGGCCAAGTATGGGTTAATCAGTGGTCCCCTAACTCTAATCTTCATCGATCAATAGTAAATTGTAAAAAATACAAGGTTATCTTTGTCAAGCATCCGTCAACACACTAAAGTGCTTGTATGTGGTTTTTCCAAGCACCAAAAGCTATAAGAACTTATCTCATGTGTTGCTAATTGCATTTTGTTTAAGGCAAGCTTGGTCTGGGTCGTATTATTTGAGCTTTAAATTGATAACTCTCAACCTGGTATAACAAATAGATAGAAAAGTATACTATCTTGTTTCTTCTTGTTTAACTCTGCATTAATATATTTTTATTTTTATCTATCAAAATTTCAGTTAAAATAAAAAATTATTGATTTTTTAAAAAAGAAAAGATAATATATCATGCTTAAAAATGTGTTCATCACCCAATAATTGGTAAATACAAATGTCCTACCCATTAATCCGGTTAATCATTCTTTTCATCACGGGAATAATTCAATGATTTAAGCTAACAAACAAAATATCACGAAAAAAAAAAAAAGAAGAAGAAGAAAGAAAGAAAGAAAGAGAGAGAAAAAAACATTAGTAACTCTAAAATTAAAAAGAATAAGACATAGTTTAAATAGGTGGTGAGTTAGTTTCAATGATATTTAATAGTGTGACTATTAAAGATATTATATTAAAATATGTATTTAAATATAAAAAAATTAAAAAAATTTAAAATCATATTTATATTGATTAATGAAATATAATAAAAATATATTAAATAATAATTAAAATATATTAAAAATATATATTGAGTAATAAATATATATTAAAATTATATTTATGTTAAACAAAAATAAGAAAGATTAGTAAAATAATATTTTTAAAAATATATTTTTACTGAATAATAATAAAAGTTATTAAAATATTTATATTAATAAATTAATAATATAAATAATTAAAATGTTAAAGAAGTTACAAATTAAAAATATAATAAATAAAATACAAATAAAACGGGTAAATTAAATCTTTTCTCTTCCACTAGGGTTTCAGTTTGCAAATTGCAGCTTCTCCCCCCTATTGATTTTTGGGGCTGCGGTGTGTTCAAAATTTCAAACGGAGTGCTATTCTTAAAGCGAAACACCACTTGACAGATTTTCCTTCATTTTAAGGTAAAAAGTTCTACCGCACAAGAGTTTAAGAAAACTGCCATATTACTTATGAAATTATTGTTAGATTGCAGTGCATAGTGATAGTAATAAATTTAATGGGTCAATTTTTTTCAAAATCCATTTGAACACATTAAAATTGAATCGTTTGATTTTCTTTGCTAAAATCAATAAAATTAAACTTACATTAATTTGATTAGTTTTTCAGTTAAACAACTCAAATTTTAAATAATTAAAATATGAATATATTTTTATATATTTTTTAAATAATTAAAAAGTAATATGATATAAAACCGGTTTCTTTTATTAAATTCGGTTTTGTGATTTAAAAATTAAAAACCAACCAATAAAACAATAACCGATGACAAATCTAAAGAAAATTGCTCCAATACACTAAATCAAAACCAAAAAAATGTCTCTTCTACTAGGGCACAAGACGATCTGAGTTATGAGGTAAGTTTTCTTCTTCCTGTTTATCTAAAGATTCGGTCATTTTGAATACAGATGGGTCTGTCCAGAAAGAACCTGATTTTGTGGCAATAGGGGGAACAGTACGTAATTGAGACAGAGCATGGATTTTTGGTTTTAATAGACATTTGAGAAATTGTTCTATTTTTTATGTTGAGTCGTGAGGTATCTTGGATGGACTGATTATTTTATTTGATAGGGTCTATGAGAGTGTTATAATTCAGACAAATTATCTTAAGACCGTTACGGCCACTTAGGAGAGGTCTTCAGAAGGATCTAATTTTGCTTTGGTTAGAAAATTATCGCACTTCAAACATTGGAGCATTAAACACATATTTAGAGAAAAAAACCAAAGAGTTGATCGTTTGGTCAAATTAACCCATCATAGTTCTAAAGATTTATGCTTGTTGAAGACCTCTATGGGGGATTGTCTAATTTTTGTAATTAACTTTTTTTATACTAATAAAAAAAACCGAAAAAATGGATTATATCAAATTTACCGATATTTACGGTTAAACGTACTTCTGCTCTCCCCGGATTCTACACTCATCCTATAATAACTATTAATTTACTCGGTTTTTGGTATTATTTTATTTGATTTCGTGGAAGCTTGGAAATTTGCCACTTCTATCGTTTTTAGTGTGTCCCAATTTGAATAAAGTGAAGTAGAAGCTTTGGCCACGAGTCCCATCTTTTAAACTTTTTTTTTTTTTTTTTTTTGCTCTTTTCCTCTTTAGGAGCTTCGGGTCAAAGTGCCGTATAAATATCTTGTTGTTCTATTTTTATTATTAAAATAAATAATTGTTAATTACACTTGTCATTCGCTATTAGGCTGTACTAATTAATCACTATTGCTTGAATCATCTCCATTTATAAATTCAAAAGACTAAAGTAAATCTCAATAGTTTAAATTTTATACATGACAATATTTTAATTTAAAATCTTCATATTCATACTCGTATTTTTAGGAACTTTTAACATTTCTTTTACATTATTAATTAATTTTTGTATATTTAAATACTATTGAAACTAAAAAAAGTTGTTTCTAAAAATCTTTGCAATCTCTACCTAAGGGGCTTTAATTTCATTAAAGGACTTGTTTTTTATTATTATTTATACAAAATATTAACTTATGATCGTATTTGGAGATAAAGAAAAAATTTAACACTTAATCATTTGGATTAAAATGGAAAACAGGGAAAATAATAAAGAAACATGGAATGTGATTATTTTTTACTTAACTATATATAGCAGTCCAACCTACAGAATTTTGAGACGCTGATTAAGAATAAAAGTGCTAACTGAGCACAGAAGTAAGTAATGAGTGGTGCCACACTATCATATTGAAAGACCTAATCTATTTTAGCCGACAGATCCACCCTACTTTGCCAAACAAGAAAAAGGGGTTGCCCATCCACATACCACCTTCAAGAAAATCTGATGAAGTGAAAATTATAAAAAGATTGTAGGGTCCAATAAAGACGGGGACGCTTAACTCCTTGTTATAATGCTAGAATTCTGTAACGTACTAAAGTAGATTAGTGCATATAATAATACTTAAACACTTAGATATTTTCCATAAAAAAAAACTCCAACACTTAGATATTTTTGGAGAACCCCGTACAACATCTTTCCTAAATCCCTAACCAAAGTGTTATTTTGAGGCATCATTCTATCAAGCGCGTTGATCGGCCAAAACCTATATTATTTTGCTTTTCAAACATTCATTTATTGTTTGACGCGATTATATTAGATGTTAAAATATAATATTATTATAATGAATACTTCAACTAAAATTTATGATATTTCCAAGTTAAAGTTGATATGGATAACAAAGATTGAATGTTAAATTTATCTTTATGTTTTCAGTTTTTTAAATATATTTAATTGATACTTAAATTTTCTTTAATTATTTAACATCTGAATTTAAAATTTATCACACATATTAATCCAATTTATTAACATCATTAATTTTTTAAAGATAGCATGTAATTTGCCTGTGAATTTGTCCAAGTACTTGGAACAAAAATATACTTCTACTTCTTCCACCATTTGATGATGAAATAAATATATAAGTTCTAATTCAACGAATTTATTTATCTTCTTTTTGAAGAATTCATTAATCCATTTTTTAAAACGGTAGTTACCTGCATGTGAGAGAGGAAAATATCTCATTATGGCATCTTTTTGCATTATCAATATCCTAACTGACAAAAGGGAAAGACTGACAATGTAGAAGAACTAAAATGAAAACTTTCTATTCTCTTTATTATATAAACTAATGACACCCATGTCACATATGTGATCTCTTGTTTCTCAATTCCTCCATGTTTTTCCTGCTTATTGGTCGCTTCAGACCTCCGAACTTTTTTTGGCTCCATTCATAACCCGAATTTAATTTCATTTCTATACTCTCTCTCTCTCTCTGTATATATATCTGCATTTCAGGCCCCGGTTTCGAAGGCTCTTTTCGGCACCCAGCAGCACAGCAGAAAAGTTCAATTGCTTCAGGTTGATATAGAAAGAAAAAGGAAACTAAACCAGGTCAAGTTTTTATTTTTCCCTGGTAAGGAAAGATGAATCCTTATGGAAGAGTTAAAGAAGAGTTTCCAGGAGCAAGCTCTTCATATCCAGCTGGTATGCCTTCTATGGTTACCGCTCAACCAATGAAAGGACTCCATGATGCAGGTCCTCCTCCTTTCCTCACAAAAACGTATGATATTATTGATGATTCAAGCACCAATAACATCATCTCTTGGGGTAGAGCCAACAATAGTTTCATTGTATGGGATCCCCAGGCATTTTCCATGACTCTTTTGCCTAGATTCTTCAAGCACAACAATTTCTCAAGCTTCGTCAGGCAACTCAATACCTATGTAAGTAAATGCTATATCTATGTGCTCTTGGGTTAACCTTTTTATCCAGCTTACGATGTTCCTTTATTGCAAAATAAAATGAAATAAAATTGCTTTGATTAGTTTCTGAAACTGTACATGTTTCTTTAGATGTGACTTAAACCGTATTCATGAAAGAGCTAGATTGTTTATTTTATTTGTATATTTTTTCCTGAGTACTGACTTATCTGTTTGGATGGAGATTTAACTGGTACATTTTTTTTCCTTATTGTTTGATAAGGTTACTAGTTGTGGACATTTTTGTTTGATTACTAGTTAGGAAATGGAAAGTGCAGAAATCATATTATATAAACCATACATTTATTCCACTATATTATGATGCTTTAGCATCTGCAATCTGCCGCATTAGAATAATTATATTTTATGGAAGTTAGATTGGTCAGTTTAAAGTCAATAGATGTCGTGCTCTTTCCTTTTCTTCAGTTTTGGATTTGGTATTTGTCAATTAAGAATAAAGACTTGGTTGATGTAGGGGTTTAGAAAGGTTGATACAGATAGGTGGGAGTTTGCTAATGAAAAGTTTCTTAGAGGGCAAAGGAATTTGCTTAAGAATATTGGGAGGAGAAAGACACATCAACCTCAGGCTTCACAGTATGCTTTAGATCATTGTGTTGAAGTTGGGATGTTTGGTCTTGATGGAGAGATTGATAGGTTAAGGCGTGACAAGCAGGTTTTAATGGTGGAACTGGTGAAACTTAGACGGCGACAGCAGAACACAAGAACTTGCCTGCTAACAGTGGAAGAAAGACTAAGAAAGACTGAGATGAAACAGCAGCAAATGATGAGTTTCTTGGCCAAAGCAATGCAGAATCCAAGCTTTGTTCAGCAACTAATCCAACACAATGATAGAAGTATACTTGAGGAAGCAATCACCAAGAAGAGACAGCGGCGGATCGATCAAAGGTCCATGGATGTCGAAACTAGTGAACTTTTAGGAGCCAAAACTGAACCTGAGGGCTACGATGTTGCTGACTTTGAAGTTACTGAGTTGGATAAACTTGTTATGAACTTGCAGAGACTGACGGGGAGCCAAAACAATGTAGAACTTGAGCATGTAGAAGAAAGCAAAGATCATGGAAGTAAAGGTAAAAGCCTTGATGAAGGGTTTTGGGATGATTTAATGGATGGTGATACTCATGATATTGATCAAGTAATATCAGCTTTAGATGTCGAAGAAGAAGATGAGCAATATGTAGATGTTTTAGTTGAGCAACTGCGTTATTTGGGTTCCAGTTCCAAGTAGATAAGATGCTAAGATCACTTGTGAGTTTCTTATCTAACTTTTGATGACTTAAAAACCAGATCCATAGCTACGATCTAACAGTTTCATTGCTGGCTTCTTTATCAGGGATCAAATGATGCCAAACCCAAGTAAAATTTTCTGGTTGGCTTGGCTTGTTGAATTTATCTTTCACATTGACAAAAAGAATGTAATGCGTATAGCTTGATTCAATTGAAGTAATAATGTTTTGACTGATCAAAACAATTACAGGGTTATTCTTCGTGTTTCTGTTCTGTTCTCCATTTATATCCCTTTCTCTTTCCTTACGTATATTTTAGCCATTTTATGCAGTTGTTGGAACTCGGTAAGACCTTCATTGAGTATAACATCATTAATGATGTTAAGGTTTATTTCGCTTTTGAAATATATAATTTTGTATATTTTGTTTTTGTTTTGAGAAAATTAAATTAAGTATGAAAAATATATTTTGAATCGATAAGTGGAGAAAAAAACTTGAAGAAAAGCTAAGTTGTCATTAGTTAAGGACTCTACACATATTTATATTTATCGATGGAAATCTTATCTAAATGATGCGTCGTTGAATGCACCAAAATATATCCTACTCCCTGCAAAATAATGAAAATAACAGTAAAGGGCAAGTAGGGTCGAATCCACAGGGATCGGATTATACAAATGCCTGTTTCTCGAGATCCTGGGCAGAATCGTGCCCAAGAAAACCTGCGTTCCTGAAAAATAAATAAAAAAACAGAATTAATAATTTTCGATCTGGAAAAATAATAATAAAAACAGAATTTAAGACGAATTGAAATTACAAGAATAAATTACGAGAATTAAAATGAGGAAAATAAAAAGAAAGGGTTTAGAGAAAAGTTTCTTATGTGGAGATATTCCAGCCTCTGGTTGTCTCGTTCCTCCTTGGCTCCGTCTTCGGCTTTTGGATGACCCTTCTCTACCCAAGTAAGCCAGTTATAGTGGAAGAGGACGCCTACGACCACCAACTCCAAGAGTTTAAACTTACGGATTTAGGGAGCCTGACTCTAGCTTGCGATTGCTTTTATGGAGTCATTTACACTAGATCAACGTTTCTCAATGGCGAATCCCACGCCATTTTGTCTCTTGGGCTCGCTAACCTCTGACGCAGTAAGCTCACGAACCGACGGTGCAATCCTCCCAAAACACACAAAGCGGCCGCCTTTGCATACGTTGAAAGGGTTACTTTTAAAGGGACCTGGACGGAAGCGTCAGCCCCGTAATGCGGAGAAATGATGAATACTTGGGTGAGAAAGTTGAGTACAGGTTCTAAGCCTCAAGAACCTTTTTCTGGGGAATTTGGCAACCTTCGGCTAGATGGAATTTAGTGGCTCATATTTGTGGTGGAAAAGTAAATAAAAATATGGAAAAGGGAATTTTTATTGAAAGAAAAATAACACAAAAGAATTATGGGGGAGGAGTGTACAGAAAAAGATGAACAACCCAAATGAGTTACTCCATCCCCTATTTATAGTGCTTAAGGTAGATAGTCTAATTCTACTCAAACTCCCAAAGATAATTACAATTTAATTAAAGATAAATAGAGATAAATAAAGAAATTAAATAATCCTAGATAATTATCCTAATATTAATTATCCTAATATAATTTAAAATAGAATTTGATAAAGCAAAGTCTCCTCTTTTTGCATTTCAGTCCCTCTGCCCTCCATGTTTGCACTTTTGGCACCATCTTTTCCCTTTGTTGCACATTGGTCCATTTTTTTCTTTAATTTCACCATTTTGGCCCTCAATTTTACATTGATCTCCAATTTAGTCCCTACGAGATAAAAGTCCATAAATAGCCCAAATTAGTAGAGTCACATTCGAAATTAATATACAATTAGCACATAAAATCATGTCGTTCTAAAGTGTTATCAAATCCCCCCTACTTAGCCCATGCTTGCCCTCAAGTATGGTTCCTATCCACTGTGAAAATTGGATCCTAAAAGAAATTCTACTCTAAGGTTTTATAAAGATTAGTCAAAAATACATATGAAAAATAAAGAGAACTTCTAAACTTGCCTTAAATAAAAGAGAAAAAGTATTCTAATTAACACACACAAAAATTAAAACCGTCTTGAATTATTTCATGCTATTTAGGTAAATTACCAAACCTACTAAGACACTCTATTTATTCCGCTTTTAGTCCCCAACTGAAATTTTATTAGTACTATATTTTTTTTCTTTTCTTTTCTTTTCTCTTTTTTTTTCTTTTCTTTTTCTTTTTTTTCTTCATTTTTTTTCTTTTTTTTATTTATTTACTTAGGAATATATTTCCGGTTAGCGGAGTTTTACCCATCACGTCACACAACCTTTTGACACGAAGTAGAATGACAACCCAAGCACCCTACCCCGGTTACTCAATCAGTCACGTTTTGAGCCATACTCATAACCTTGGCTAGCGGAGTTTTACCTATTACGTCACACAACCTTTTGACGCGAAGTAGAATGACAACCCAAGCACCCTACCCCGGTTACTCAGTCAGTCACGTTCTAAGCTGTACTCATAACCTTGGAAATATTTATTAATCACAATTTTCGCGAAATATAAACTTCAATAGGACCTAAGAGAAATAATCAAGTGTCAAAAATAAGTTTTAGTAACCACCTAATAGTCATGAACATAACTTAGCCATGCAAACGTATTAAGTAAGATAGAGTTAACTTATTAATCGTAAATATTATTGGCCTAATAAGAATAAAACAATGGAGATAAAATCAAAAAGATAGAATCAGAATTAACTCAGTGGTCAAGAATCATGCATGTGGGTCAAACAGTGGCAAGTCGTGGGCAAATTCTTGGGCATGATTAGCGACAGAATGTTCTAAAAAAAAATAATATGGACAACCTAAAAGAGCCTCAAGCAGTAAACACAAATCTCAGCAGAATATGACAGTAATACGAAGAGTACCTCCCCCTACTTAAAACACATTGTCCTCAATGGGGATGCAAAAGAAATAAATAAGAAGAAAAGTTTAGAAAAACTCCCCGTGTAGCTCCTGTCAAATGCGGAGGATAGCAATGAGTTCGGTGAGTTGCTGGCCAAAAGTGTCGAGTCGAACCTCAATGCGCTCCATTTTAGCTAAGCAAAGAAGAGAAATTTATTGATATTTGAATAAAAGAAATTAAAAAGAAAAGAAAAGAAAACAATAAATAAAAATAAAAAAATGAAAATAAATAATAAAAGAAAAATAAAGATTGGGTTGCCTCCCAACAAGCGCTTGTTTAACATCATTAGCTCGACGACTTAAATGGTTCTACGGTGGCTCAAAATAAATCTTTTTAATCATGTGAGCTAGGAAATTCTCATTTTTTATCACATCCACCATATTTGGGTTTAATTGTCCTTGCGCCTTTTTCATTGGTTTCATATTTTCCTCCAAGGGGTCAATCCCTTTTAAGTCGGCAATGGTCTCATCATCCTCCAAAAATGTGAATTTGAGATGCTCGAGAGGTGGTTTTAATTTTGGATCTGGCTCCTGCACAACAGAAGGTAAAAGTTTAGTGTCCATAGGAGCCAACAATTTATTAACAGATTCAAAATCATCAAACATCATTTTAGATTTATCTCCATAAATTGACTCAAAATTTTCTTCCACTAAAGAGTCAATTATGTCGACACAATTTACGTCCAAGACTTCACTTGGGTGGCTAATTGTGCCATAAACGTTAAACTTCACGATCTCCCCATCAAACTCCATCGTGAGGGTTCCGCTTCGGACGTCAATCTTAGTATTTGCGGTACTAAGGAAAGGTCGCCCCAACAAGATGTCTGAAGACCCAGGAGTTTTATCCTCCTCCATTTTTATCACATAAAAGTCTGCAGGGAAGATAAGTCCATTGACTTTGACTAATATGTCCTCGAGGACTCCTTCGGGATGCACAATGGACCTGTCTGCCAATTGAATGCTAACACCTGTTTTTGTCAAAAAACCTGCGTTAAGTGATTCATAAACAGAAAAAGGCATGACATTTATGGCGGCTCCTAGATCACACATAGCCTTTTTAATTCCCAAATGACCTATTTTGCATGGTATTGCAAACATGCCCTTATCCTTACATTTTGCCGGCATTTTTTGCTGTAACACTGCAGACACATTTTCACCAACATTCACCCTTTCATTACCTGTTAATTTCCGCTTGTTGGTGCAAAGCTCTTTAAGAAATTTAGCATACCTCGGTATTTGCTTGATGGCATCCAACAGCGGAATGTTGATCTCGACATTCCTAAATGTTTCGAGGATTTCTTTGTCCTCTTTACCTCTTCGACACTGGTTGAATCGTTCTGGAAATGGAGGTGGAATTCTGGGCAATGGGGGTTTCGGTCGGACCTGTTCGTCTTTTTCGGGTTTTTCCTAGGCGATTTCTTGGGCAAGATTTTTTCGGGAATTGATTCCAGTACTTTTCCACTTTGCAACGTCACTGCATTTGCGTGTTGTCTTGGATTCAGTTCTGTTTGTGACGGCAGCTTCCCTTGAGAGTTCAATTTCTCAACTGATATGGTCAATTCTCTTATAGATGCCTCGGTTTTCTGTTGAAAATCAAGCATATTAGCTGCTAATTTATTGACCAAAGTTTCTAGAGAATTACCTGAGTCTTGTGGCTGCTATGGAACTCGGTTTTGGTATGGCTGATTATATTGTGGGTTGGCCCCATAACTTAAGTTAGGGTGATCCCTCCATCCTGGGTTGTAGGTATTAGCGTAAGGGTCGTATCGCCTCTGTGGTGGACCAGGAAAATTACCCACAGCATTTAAATGAGCCATAGTATCGTCATACAGACTGGGACAAGTATCAGTTGTGTGCTCAAGCGTAGCACATATTCCACATAACCGAGCTGGTTTAGCTTTTTCTGCAATAAAAGAATTCATCATAATAGTAAGTCTATCAACTTTATCCTCTAAGGTTGAATTACTTAGCTGGTGAACCCTTCTAGAGGGCTCAGGATTAGCTCGAAACTGCTGAGAATTTGCAGCCATTGTAGAGATTAAGTCCCTTGCTTGTTGGGGGGTCATGTTGACCAACGCTCCTCCACTAGCAGCGTCTACCATATTCATCTCCATCGATTTCAAACCTTCATAAAAGTACTGGAGGAGAGATTGCTCTGTTATACCATGTTGTGGACAGCTCGCACACAACTTCTTAAACCGCTCCCAATAATCATAAAGAGTCTCCGCTTCTTTCTGCCTTATCCCCACGATCTCCCTTCTTAGCTCAGCTGCTCTAGATGCTGGGAAAAACCTGTTGAGGAACAAACGAGAAAGATCAGCCCATGTAGTTATAGATCCAGGAGGTAAATAAAACAACCAATCCCTAGCTGAATCTGCTAGGGAAAAAGGGAAAGCGCGCAATTTAATCTGATCCTCAGTTACGCCTTGAGGTTTCATACTCAGACAAACCATATGAAACTCCTTTAAGTATTTATGGGGGTTTTCATTCTGTAACCCTCGGAATGTTGGCAGCAACTGAATCAACCCTGATTTCAGCTCAAAGTCAGTATCTATGGTAGGATATGCGATGCACAGTGGCGGTTGTTCTGTCGGCGCTTCGGCTAGTTGCCGAATCGTTTGAGCCATTGGTTCTTGCACCAAATTAGGGTTTTCGTCAACCCTAGCACTGAACACTTCTTCAAATGGATCGACTTCTTCTGCTTTACTTTCAAGCGTTTGAGTAGGGTTTTCGTTAACCCTAGACTCTGCTTCGTCGTCGGTCCTAATTTCTGGTGGTGGATTGCTTCGAGTCACTACCACCGCTGACTGCTTTTTCCTCAACTTAGTTTCTTTTCGATTAGCTTTTGCAGTCTTTTCGATCTCCGAATCAAACGCAAGAATGCCTGGAGCAGATCTGGTCATAGAAAACAAAAAAACAGGATTAGTACGTTACCGATCCCCGGCAACGGCGCCAAAATTTGATGCGTCATTGAATGCACCAAAATATATCCTACTCCCTGCAAAATAATGAAAATAACAGTAAAGGGCAAGTAGGGTCGAATCCACAGGGATCGGATTATACAAATGCCTGTTTCTCGAGATCCTGGGCAGAATCGTGCCCAAGAAAACCTGCGTTCCTGAAAAATAAATAAAAAAACAGAATTAATAATTTTCGATCTGGAAAAATAATAATAAAAACATAATTTAAGACGAATTGAAATTACGAGAATAAATTACGAGAATTAAAATGAGGAAAATAAAAAGAAAGGGTTTAGAGAAAAGTTTCTTATGTGGAGATATTCCAGCATCCGGTTGTCTCGTTCCTCCTTGGCTCCGTCTTCGGCTTTTGGATGACCCTTCTCTACCCAAGTAAGCCAGTTATAGTGGAAGAGGACGCCTACGACCACCAACTCCAAGAGTTTAAACTTACAGATTTAGGGAGCCTGACTCTAGCTTGCGATTGCTTTTGTGGAGTCATTTACGCTAGATCAACGTTTCTCAATGGCGAATCCCACGCCATTTTGTCTCTTGGGCTCGCTAACCTCTGACGCAGTAAGCTCACGAACCGACGGTGCAATCCTCCCAAAACACACAAAGCGGCCGCCTTTGCATACGTTGAAAGGGTTACTTTTAAAGGGACCTGGACGGAAGCGTCAGCCCCGTAATGCGGAGAAATGATGAATACTTGGGTGAGAAAGTTGAGTACGGGTTCTAAGCCTCAAGAACCTTTTTCTGGGGAATTTGGCAACCTTCGGCTAGATGGAATTTAGTGGCTCATATTTGTGGTGGAAAAGTAAATAAAAATATGGAAAAGGGAATTTTTATTGAAAGAAAAATAACACAAAAGAATTATGGGGAGGAGTGTACAGAAAAAGATGAACAACCCAAATGAGTTACTCCATCCCCTATTTATAGTGCTTAAGGTAGATAGTCTAATTCTACTCAAACTCCCAAAGATAATTACAATTTAATTAAAGATAAATAGAGATAAATAAAGAAATTAAATAATCCTAGATAATTATCCTAATATTAATTATCCTAATATAATTTAAAATAGAATTTGATAAAGCAAAGTCTCCTCTTTTTGCATTTCAGTCCCTCTGCCCTCCATGTTTGCACTTTTGGCACCATCTTTTCCCTTTGTTGCACATTGGTCCATTTTTTGTCTTTAATTTCACCATTTTGGCCCTCAATTTTGCATTGGTCTCCAATTTATTCCCTACGAGATAAAAGTCCATAAATAGCCCAAATTAGTAGAGTCACATTCGAAATTAATATACAATTAGCACATAAAATCATGTCGTTCTAAAGTGTTATCACTAAATAATATCCTAATTATAATATTTCTGTTCGTCTTGATGTATGATACGAACGGAAGATGCTACTAGTAACTTTCAAGCTTAAAGAAAAAATTTAGAAATAAGATAAAATCATTTTGAATGCTTTAAAATTTTAAAACCATTTAAAAACTTTTTGTCTGTGATTGGAGGTGTCTCGGGTCAAGTGCAAGCTTCAGGGTGCTCAGAACGACCAAAGCAATGCAAGTGGCCTTGTCCTGAGGCTAGGTATCAGTACTTGTACCCAAGGTATCGATACCTAGGCTTGTTACTGTAGTAATTTAGCTACTATCAAACTATGTTATGATAACAATAGGTTTGTTACCGGAATCTGGGTTCCCTAAGGCAAAAAATGGATCCAAAAACACTTAAAACTATCCCCAACCAACACCATATGGTACCAATAAGTCTCAAATAATTTTGAACACAATAAAATGACTCTTAGACTCATATTCATTCATAAAAACATGTTCAACATTTTTAAGAAAAAAAAAAACTATATCTTATCATTCATCGAATTAAAACCAAATCATACAAACTTGTTATTGAATGGCACTCAACCTATGTACATGCCATGTTATAGGAGACAAGAACTAAGTACTAATATATACTCTTCAACTTTGCAAAGGTGATGGAGACTTCCAAAACGGATGTGACTTCACAAAATCCACAACGAATCTATGCGCAAGAAACAATGGCACATTAAAGCATAAATGATTAGCAAGCAATCAAGGAAGATACTCATCTTACCTTAAGGGCTCATAAGAGGTTATTTAATATTATAAATAAAATTATAATAAGCATAGTTCAAGTTCTCATATCATGCATTTCATGAATTGAAATTCCTTTTTAATTAGATCGATTTATAAAATTCATTCCTCACTTTTTTTAATTTCATAGCTTTATGGTTCAATATTATCTTATGCTTAAAATTGCATTCAATAAAGTCATTTTTAACCCCTGGAATTCATTTCAAAATTCATGTTTAAATCAATATTTTTCATATATTATAATTTGATTCTTGTATAAGATGCAACCCTTAGTAAACACTAGTAAAAGAAGACTTGTATACATGGTAATCATCCAGAACACTTCAGGAAGCACATGAGTGTTGGCTCGAAGGCATCATATAACATCCCTCCTAACACACCTAAAGGCTTATGAGAGCACACAATGCACCACACCATGACCTAAATGCAAGCCTTGAAGGTGATATAAAGCACACATAAGTGCGACACCTCCTAAGCAAAAATAAAATTCCATATCTATTCCTTATTAGCATTTCAATCGTATCCTAAATACTTCTCTAATTTTACCATGGAAAATTTTAATTAGCAATTTGATTGGGACGTGTGTGGAACATGATCACAAGTTGCTAAAGTCATAGATTTTCCTTAAGGCACTAGACGAAGGAAAGGAAACTTGGAGTTTGCCACAATCTGAAATGCAATAATCCAAGTTAGATCTAATAATCAAAAGGGCATAAACTAATACTAGCAATTAAGATAGAAAAAAAACAAGGAAATCAAATCAAATTAGGAATATTAAGAGAGAGTCCAATTCAGCTATGGAGTGACTTGTTCTTGATGAGTTTTAGTCGAATTAGGGCTACCAATATGAGAAAACAAAGAATTAAGAACATATTTGAACAATAGAGCAAAGAACCGAATGAAAACACAAGATAATTAGAAAAGAACATTTAGCCAATAAAGAATACATGAGAACTGTCCAAATATCTATGTCGGGCTTTCATCTTTTTTTTTTAGAGGATTGTCCAAAGATAGTAAAAGAAAGAGAATATATGAGAAAGGTTCCTTATGCTTCGGTAGTAAGAAGTCTCATGTATGCTATGTTATACACACGTCCAGATATTTGTTTTGCAATAGGGTTGGTGAGTCGATAGTAGGCGAATCTCGGTCTAAGACACTAACAAACAGTTAAGCATATACTTAAGTATTTACGAAGAACAAAAGTGTAACAACCCGCCCAGCGAAGTCCTAACTATTTAAGTGTCATTTATAAAAGTAAGGCTTAAAGGTAAGTTTCAAGTTCCCAATGTTAAGACTCGATTAAGTGTAAGGACTTTTCTAATGCACCAGTGATGCCTTAGTCTGGCAGACTCTGAACGAAAATAAATAAACCCATGGTTACTCTAGTATGTACAACGTATAGGATATTCTAAAAGAACAAAGTTTATGACTAACTCTGAAGAAAGGTAAGTATAACAGATCAATGAGTGTTGGTAAGAATATATATATGTTTATGGCACATAGTATAAAGAAGTACTATTGGCGAAGTAGTGTTTACCCAAAAGCCCTTTTCAGCGTATAGAATGGACAGACTCTAACATTTAAACAAATAGACAAGGACTCCCCGTCAAGTTACGATGATAAGTGAAATAGAAATGGTAATACGAAAGGAATGGTTATAAGGTTTGAGTCCACGCCAATGATATATTACATCTAGTGACCAATGGGGTCCCATGGCAGCTAAGTTATGAGGAAAGGTGGTTAGGAATTAACTGAACATAAACTAGAACGGTTAAGGGCTGAAGGAGCAATCGAGTAAGTTCTTAGAGGTGGAAGATTTTGATAAGGCCACTCAGTTTACCAAGTTCCCATGGAGACTTGGGTTGAGTTAAATGGACACTTCGGTTAAGTTAAGAAGAAGGTTATCTTCTTCACCCTTCTTTCTCTGAAAACATTTAAGATCTAGAGCTAAAGAAAGATAGAAACATTGTTCTAAGCTGAGTTAGGAATCTTGGATATCTCTAGTGATTTTCTTCACTACAAGGTACATTTCGTGACTCTGTCTGTCAAGGAAACATAGATCTGTAAGTATGATTGAGGAAACATGGCTTTGAGAGATGTCTGGATTTAAAATGATGACAATCGTTACTCAAATTAGTTTTAATGAAGTGTCTCTAGTCTACAAGGCAGAGGAGGTTGTAGCATCCTGATGAATGATGGATCTGAAGGATAAACTGCTATTTGAGGTCATCAGGTGAGTCCCTAAACTAACTCATGCATGTATAAAATGCCTACTAAAAACTATAATGCTAAGAAACCAAATCGTGAAATAAAACTGGTGAAATAAGATGTGATAACTCTGATGAGGAACATAAGATTTATGAACTTGCATGTATGGATAACATGAAGTTTTGTGGTCAAAGTATGAAACATGAACCTTGAGGTTAAAGTATGCTTGTGTCTAGATAATGGAAATGTGTTAATGTGTTTGAAAGGTCTTGATGTGTCTATTATGAGTAAGTTAAAATGAAAGATAGGTCTAAGTATGAAGAGTTCGTGTTTGTTTCCATAGTCATCAAAGGGGTTCATCGGGACTAAAAACATGAATATCTAAAAGGATAAGCCCATGGCCATGGCACTAAAGAAAGCTATATCGTGTAAGACAGTAATTGGTGGGTTATGACATCATATGGGGAAAATTAAGAAAGGTTATTACCTAATGTGGTTCTCTGTGTGTCCTAGAACGATGAAGGAAAAACCTCACTAATTGTGAATCTAGGAAAATCCCTATCGCCTAAATCACTAGGAGAAGGAAAGCCTTTGTGGCGAGTACCCAATAAAAAGGATAGCCTTTGTGGAACAACTCTGGATAGGAAAGCCTCTGTGGCAAGTACTGGATATAAAGGATAGCCTTTGTGGCGAGTACTGGATATAAAGAATAGCCTTTGTGGCACAACTCTGGATAAGAAAGCCTATGTGGCGAGTACTAGATATAAAGAATAGCCTTTGTGGCACAACTCTGGACAAGAAAGCCTTTGTGGCGAGTACTAAATGTAAAGCCTTTGTGGCTACCTTTGTAAAGGAAGCCTTGGTGGCGCAACCTAAGGATAGGATGCCTTGGTGGCAACTCTGTAAAGAAAAGCCCTTGTGGCAAGTACAAATAAAGCCTTTGCTGCTATTTAAATGAGGGAATTCTTTCATGGCAAAATTCTAAATGAATGAAGGCGTGTAAGGAATTAGAAAAGAATGGTATGAATGGTCCTCTAAAGGCAAAGTAAAGATAAGACTTTGAGGTATAGTAAGTGTAAGAGAAGACGTATGAGACAAGTAGAAAGAACTAAGTATCCAATAAACTCTTAAAGAAAGGCATCGTATGTAAATGAATCGGAAAACTTTGTGTAACAACCCGTTTTCAGTGAAATTGGAACAGTGGTTTTGGGACCACAAATTTCAATTCAAAAAACTTATTTTACTATTATTTTATTTCCTACAACATGATAGTAGTACCGTTTAAAAATTTTGTTAAGAAATTTTACTGTTTACATGCTCAATTTGATAAAAAGGACTAAATCGCATAAAGTGTAAAAGTTGAGTTCTAGTAGCTAAAGATATTAAATAGCTATAGAACATTAAATTTTAAGTCATTATATGGTAATTAGACCTGTAACCCCCCAAACCCGGCCGATGCATTATGACCGGATCTGACATGTCACATGAGAAAAATGTTAAATGCTTTTTATTCGTACTAAAATAGATATTATTTTGTTATAATCAAGAAAACAAATTTGATTTGAAACATATGATAAAATACTACTAATCTCAAAGGTTGATTGATAAATCGATAATCTGAACTAGAGATCCTATAAACCGTGACTTTTGAAAATATCGTTGATAATTCAAGAGAAAATTTCCGAGTTAAAAGTATTTGTAAAAGTTTGTTATGAAACCCATTTGTTAATCTATTTTGGAAAACCATTATTTAAGTTTTTAGAAAAATTCCCATTTAAAACAATTCAAGCAAGATAATAAGTACATCAAACATAAAGCAAAAATAAAATATTCCAGAGGCCTTATTACAACATAAAAACCCAAAATAGTAAAAGTAATAAAGTGGACGGAAATAGAAATCTAAAGTTCAAAAACATCATTTCGGAAGTATGACCTCCACTGAATCATCCATGGCCCAAATCCACATTACTGAGCATTACCTGTAAGGGTTTAAGGAAAAAGGGGTGAGTTACTAGAACTCAGTGTATAATCCCCTTACCGTCATCCACTGGGTCTGAACCCGTTTAGCATCATCTTGGGCCTAAGCCCATTTACATAACAGAATATATATATGTGCAATGTATGCAACCCAACCCATCCATCCATCACACCCCCGACCAGCCAATCACACCTGTGGGGATCAAGTCAACCCACCCCGCCGCTCACACCAATTCACAGGCAAGTTGCCATTTATAATATTTTTATTGTGGCCAAGCCACCGAAATCATAATGAAACATAATAATAAACATTTTTGTGGCAGTGCCACCAGATTACACTTCTCTTCAACATTTTTCCCAACCCATGCAAAATATGTAATTGCAACATACATAATAAATCATAATATCCACATATATAAACAACAATCATTAATCCAGTAATTTATTACGGTAAATCGGCCAATTATAGAACTTTGTAATTCGGCCTACTAAAGCATTCTACCAATTCGGTCTATAGGGCATGTTAGTAAATCGGCCCATAGGGGCATTTTCGTAAATCAACCCATAGGGGCATTTTCGTAATTCAGCCCATAGGGGCATTTTCGTAATTCTAACAATTTTAATATCGATTTTGACAAATCTATAGAAATAATGTAATTTTAAGCAAATTTTCCGGTTTATGCCATATTACGATTTTAATCATATAAATAATAACGATCTATTTTCTAACGTGATATCGAATCATGAATCTACGGGATTTCAGTGTGAGATTACACACTTGATTATGGTAAGTATTAAACCCTCTTGATCGTTGGCATTTATGACAACATAATACTTGATTAACTAACATAAGAGGTTTTTCTTAATCTGAATCTAAATCAATGATCTAAAATACTTACTCTCAATATCGTGAACGACCATGATTTGTTTATTCTCACCGGATGATGTTCCACACCCCGGTGGGAAATCTCGAACCGCCGAAACCGCTCTACACTTGAACTTAGGAGTAGGAATAGCAAATCCACTCCTTTTGTGTTCTCCAATCACTTTTCCTTTCAAATCGGTTCCACTTGCCTCCATAGGAAAAATCTCGGTTAGAAAACTACTATGAGAGAAAGTAGTTGTTTTAGTGATAGGAGTAGGCTTACCACTATTTTCGAAGGATACACGAGTGGATAAGAACGAATGAATTAGACCCTATAATAACCGTTTAGTCCAAACTATTATTTGGTTTAGCAAACTAATCGAATAATGAGCGATATCAAATAATCCATAAAAAAACTCCTTACCTTAACGATATTGAATCCGATTTACACCGATTGACTTAAGGCTAGAATTGAATCGGCTAGGATGATATTCGGCCACCCACTTAGAACATTACGAAAAAGAGGATGATTAAGATGTGAAGGAGTAGGATGAAACACCATTTCGGTTTAGAAACAAGATACACAACGAATAGTAATAGACACTCATTCGGCTAGAAAGAAAAGAAAAAATAAAAAGAGAAAAAGAAACCACTTACCGATTTGATCGAAGGAGAGGGTCACAACACAAATGAGAAAGAAATTGTGAAGGAGAGATTAAGGGTTGAAAGGTTCGACTATGGAGAAAAGAAAATGAACAAGAGGATTCGGCTATGAGAATATGGATTAAAGAAGAAGAAAGAAAGGTTGAAATTTATGAAAAAGAAAAGAAAGGATGGAGAAAGAGTGCTTAACTAGTTTCGGCTATCAAAGGGAAAATGAGCAAAAAAAAAAAAATTGGACACAATGGCTAGATGGTTTCGGCAAAACAAAGGAAAAAGATATGCTCACTTTTTGGCTTTGGAGTTTCGGCAATGAGGGAAAAAAAATGGAGAAAGAGAACACCAAAAATGCTAAAAGAAACAAGCCATACAAGCACCCAAAATTTGCCAAAAGACTAATGCAAAATTTGGCTACCAAGACCCCTCCCAAAACCGTGTATCCTTTTACCAAAAGGATCAAAATTGACCAAAAACTCTTTCCAAAACATCTTCCACATTATAGGCCAACATGTTCCCTTCTCTTTCCTTTCCTTTTCTTTCATTTCTTTCTTTCTTTTTCCCTTATCTTCCTCCTTACCATATTCCTTAGCCTCCTTTCCATCAATAAAATGTCTCCCTTACCATAATTACAACCATGGCCGACACTTAGGATAGGAGTACAAAAATTTAATCAAAAATTTTGCACTTGGTGGGATTTGAACCCTTCCCTCCATGTTCTCCACTTGATGCCATAACCTCCTTGCCATATGCTCATTTATGCTAGCAAAATACGTACTTATTTCCTTAAGCCTTGATGCCACTTACCTTCTCTCCTTAAAGTGCTTAAACACAAAAATTTTGCTAAAGGCCCAACTCAACCCCAAGCCTTCTTAGGACCCCTAAACATACACAATTAACATTTTTAACTAGCCTATTGCATGGTTAAATTGAAAACATAAAATTCTAAATTTCAGGATATTACAATTCTACCCCCTTAAAGAAAATTTCGGCCTCGAAATTTGCCTGATTAAAATAGATGAGGATATTGCTGCCAAATCGCGTCCTCAGGCTCCCATGTAGCTTCCTCTAAACCATGATTACGTCATAATACTTTGACTAATGGTACTGACTTCCTTCTCAGCACTTTAACATCTCGATCTAAAATCTGTACTGGCTCCTCTTCAAACGACAAGTCAGGTCTTAACTCAACTTCCTCTACTAGTACAACATGAGACGGATCTGAACGATAACGCCTTAACATAGAGACATGGAATACACTATGTATCTGACTTAACTCCGGAGGTAACTCAAGCTGATAAACTACTGGCCCAACACGCTTCAGTACACGGTATGGTTCGATGAACCTAGGGATCAACTTGCCTTTCTGCCCAAATCTTAAGATCTTCTTCCAAGGTGAGACCTTCAAAAAGACCTGATCTCCCACAGAGAACTCTATATCTTTACGCTTTAAATCCGCGTATAATTTCTGCCTATCTGAAGCTTCCTTTAACCGAGCCCAAATTACTTTAACTTTTTCCTCTGTCTCCGAGATCAATTCAGGTCCCAACAACTGTCGCTCTCCTAGCTCAGTCCAACAAGTAGGAGTACGACACCTACGACCATACAACGCTTCGTAGGGTGCCATCTTTATACTGAACTGATAGCTGTTGTTGTATGCAAACTTTGCCAATGGTAGAAAATCTTCCCAACTACCCCTGAAGTCGATCACACAGCCCCTTAACATGTCTTCTAGAATCTGGATTACTCTCTCCGACTGACCATCTGCCAGCGGATGAAACATCGTGCTGAAATTTAACCTTCTACCCAAAGCTTCATGTAAAGCCTTCCAAAACCGTGATGTAAACCTAGGGTCCCTGTTCGATATAATAGATAATGGTACCCCATGTAACCTCACGATCTCTGCTACATACAACTTGGCCAACTTCTGCAATGAATAATCTGTACGAACAGGTAGGAAATGAGCAGTCTTCGTTAACCGATCCACTATCACCCATAAAGAATCTTTCTTAGTAGGCGTTAAGGGTAACCCACTAACAAAGTCCATCATTATCCTTTCCCATTTCCATAATGGAATTTTCACCGGTTGTAGCAATCCTGACGGCAGTTGATGTTCCGCCTTCACTTGCTGACATGTTAAGCACTTGCTCACGAAATCAGTAACCTCCCGTTTCAACCCTGCCCACCAATACTGTTCACGGAGGTCTCGGTACATTTTGTTTCCCTCGAGGTGCATAGCATATGGGCTACTATGCGCCTCACGCAGAATCATTTGTCTCAATTCCGAATCTTTGGGCATACAAACTCTTCCGCGAAAACACAATATTCCATCACTATTCAATCCAAAATCCCCTATCTCACAACCTTCCACTTGTTGAAGTCGAGAACCCAACGCTTCATCTATTAACTGCTTTTCCTTAATCTAGCTTACCCAAGCAGGCTTCACCTGAAGTTCGGCTAACAGGCTACCATCTTCATAAAAGGCTGAGATGAGCGAACATCGCTCTCAAATCCGATATCACCTTACGACTCAACGCATCAGCCACTACGTTAGCTTTTCCTGGATGATACTCGATTGAGAAGTCATAATCCTTCAATAGTTCTATCCACCTCCGTTGTCTTAAGTTCAACTCCTTCTGGGTAAGGAGGTACTTCAGACTCTTATGATCTGTATAGATAGTCGACTTCTCACCGTACAGATAGTGTCTCCAAATCTTCAGAGCAAACACTACTGTAGCTAACTCCAAATCATGAGTGGGATAGTTTACCTCATGCGGCCTTAATTTACGAGATGCATAAGCCACCACTTTTCCCCTTGCATCAACACATATCCCAAGCCCGTGTGTGACGCATCACAATAAACAATAAACTCCTTACCAGCCTTAGGTTGAATCAATACTGGCGCTTCAGTCAGAATCTTCTTCAATTTCTCAAAACTCTCTTGCTGCTTATCTGACCACACAAACGGTACTCCTTTACGCAACAGCTTAGTTAGGGGTGCAGCAATCAATGAAAACCCCTCAACGAACCGCCTATAATATCTAGCCAACCCTAGAAAACTCCGAATTTCAGCCACTGACTTCGGTGGCTTCCAATCTAATACAGCCTCGACCTTCCGGGGATCCACTCTAATTCCCCCGACAGACACAACATGCCCCAAAAAGGTCACTTCCTTCAGCCAAAATTCACACTTACTGAATTTGGCATACAGTTGCTTCTCTCTTAATATCCGCAATACAACTCGTAGATGCGAATCATGATCTTCTTCAGTCTTTGAGTACACCAAGATGTCATCTATGAACACCATCACAAACCGGTTTAGATAGGGTTGGAAGACCGGTTCATCATGTCCATAAATGCAGCTGGTGCATTAGTCAACCCAAACGACATCACCAAGAACTTGTAATGCCCATAACAAGTTCGAAACATAGTCTTATGAATATCCGCCTCCTTGACCTTTAACTGGTGATAACCCGATCTCAAGTCTATCTTCGAGAAAACTGAAGCTCCTCGCAGTTGATTGAAAAAATCGTCGATCCTTGGTAATGGATACGTGTTCTTGATCTTTAACTTATTCAATTGTCTATAATCGATACACATACGCATCGACCCATCCTTTTTCTTAACGAACAATATCAGCACTCCCCACGGTGACACACTCGGTCGAATAAATCTATAAGGAGCAATGGACACCGGAGCAGTTCCTGGCAATAGCTCAATACCAAATTTCACCTCCCGATCCGGAGGTAATCCTGGAAGCTCCTCGGGAAAGACGTCTGAAAACTCTTTCACTGTTCTAACACTCTCTACCGACAACTCTTTGGTGTCCAGAGCACTGATAAAGGCTATGAACGCTCCACACCCCTTTTGTACCAACTTTTCCGCCTTTAAAGCAGATACCACATTAACAAATAGTTTCTTCTTTCACCAATCATCATCACTTCTTTATCCTCCGAAGTTTTTAGTACCATCTGCTTTGCAGCACAGTCCAAGTTCGTACGGTGTTTAACCAACTAGTCCATACCCAAAATGAGATCGAACTCGCCGAATGGCAGTTCCATCAAATTCGCCAGAAAAACTTCCCCCTGAATTTCTAAGGGCACATCCCTAAACAACTTATTTAATATCACCGACTGTCCTAAAGGGCTAATTACAGTTGTTTCTCTAGTAATAATTTCAGATCTAATATTCAGAGTTCCAGACACAACACATGCCACATACGAATGGGTGGATCCAATATCTATCAAAGCGGTAACATGTACATCAGATATGAAGAACATACCGATTATGACGTCAGGTGCATCGCCATCTTCTTGATGTCTGACCGTGTAAACCAAACCTGGCTGTCTCGCCTCCGCGTTACCCCTATTATCGGTACCTCTTCCCGGTGCACCCTGACCTCGTCCTACACCATTACCACCTCAACCTGGCCCACGGCCTCTTGGCGGCTGCTGAGCGCCTCTAGCTGGCTGCGCAAAATTGTTACGAAGCACCTGAGTCTGAGCAGGCTGTCGAGGGCAATCCTTAAACCGATGGTCTTTGGATCCACATCTGAAGCAACCACCGGTTCTCTTCTAGCATTCACCCGGGTGAAGTTTCCCACAATCCACACAAGGCTGTAATTGATTGGTAGCAGCTGGAGCACCCACTCGAACTGGCCCCTCACTCCTAGGCCTTTTCTGAAAACCTTTAGCAGGACCTGAGTACCCAGAGTCTCTCTTGTTCCTGCCCCTATCCTTGTCTCGGTTTTGCCTCTCCGAGTGTTTAACCTCCTCAGCTATCTTGGCTTTTTCCATAAGTGTGGAAAAATTCCTTTCTTTCTGTGGGGCTATCAGTACCCGCAATTCATCGCGCAACCTGTCCTCAAAACACACACAACGCTCATAATCAGTCAGTACTATTCCTCAGGCATATCGACTCAGACGTAGAAATTTCGCCTCGTATGCTACCATGGATTTACTTTCTTGGACCAGATTCAAAAATTCCTTTCTTCAGGCATCCACATAACTAGCCCCGGCATATTTTCCTTGAAATGCGGTTTTAAAGAATTCCCAGGTAATGCGATTAGTCTAAGTGCCTTCCCGAACAGTGAGCCACCACTGATACGCCTCGTCTCTCAGCTACATTAGGGGCTACTCCCGAAATACCTCTAAAAACTTCAGCCCCATTCGATCTGGGTCGCTCCAATATCGACCCACAAGCTGCCGTCCCAGTTCTCGCCCTAGCGACCCTTTCCAGAACTCGCAACATCGCTTGGGACAAAGCGTCATCCTCTCTCATACAATCATGTGACCCAACTTCAGTCACAGGTGACGCAGGTGCGTCCATTTCCGGTATATGCCCCAATGCCTCAGATACAACTCTAGCACCTCGGCCTCTACCACGGACACATCTATCGCGTCCACGTCCTCTAGCGCTCATATTCACGAATGTCGTTTTAATCTGATTACAAGTCTTATGAATCAGTATACTATTCAATTTTTATTAAACAATGTTTTATGGAGTATAGAAAGTAAATTCGTTTTCGAAAAACGTATCCTAAAGTCTCAATCTCTATAGTCTCAGCTCCTAAAACTAAAAGTTCTAGAGTATTCTATTTTGTGGAATTTTTCTTACCACAGTAATAACACAATAATCATAAAATGAAAACAAATACTTACTTGACTTGGTGCCGGATACCCGTGGTGCCATACTTCCTTTAGAACATACATGTATAAATTAAAATTTTAAACAGCTTTGAAAACATTTTTGAACCCAAACCACAGCTGAGTTTTGCAACCGGCTCTAATACCATAAAATGTAACACCCCAAACTGACCCATGCATTATGATCGTATCTGACATGTCACATGAGAAAAACGTGTTAATTTTATTCGTACTAAAATAGGTATTATTTTGTTATAGTCAAGAAAACAAATTTGATTTGAAACATATGATAAAATACTACTAATCTCGAAGGTTGATTGATAAATCGATAATTTGAACTAGAGATCTTATAAACCGTGACTTTTGAAAATATCGTTGAAAATTCAAGAGAAAATTTCTGAGTTAAAAATATTTGTAAAAGTTTGTTATGAAATCCATTTGTTAATCTATTTTGGAAAACCTTTATTTAAGTTTTTATAAAAATTCCCATTTAAAACAATTCAAGCAAGATAATAAGTACATCAAACATAAAGCAAAAATAAAATATTCCAGAGGCCTTATTACAGCATAAAAACCTAAAATAGTAAAAGTAATAAAGTGGACGGAAATAGAAATCTAAAGTTCAAAAACACCATTTCTGAAGTATGGCCTCCACCAAGTCATCCATGGCCCAAATTCACATTACTGAGCATTACCTGCAAGGGTTTAAGGAAAAAAGGGTGAGTTACTAGAACTCAGTGTATAATTCCCTTGCCGTCATCCACTGGGTCTGAACCCGTTTAGCATCATCTTGGGCCTAAGCCCATTTACATAACAGAATATATATATATATATATATATGCAATGCATGCAACCCAACCCATCCATCCATCACACCCCCGACCAGCCAATCACACATGTGGGGATCAAGTTAACCCACCCCGCTGCTCACACCAATTCGCAAGCAAGTTGCCATTTATAATATTTTTATTGTGGCCAAGCCACCGAAATTATAATGAAACATAATAATAAACATTTTGGTGGCAGTGCCACCAGACTACACTTCTCTTCAACATTTTTCCCAACCCATGCAAAATATGTAAATGCAACATACATAATAAATCATAATATCCACATATATAAACAACAATCATTAATCCAGTAATTTATTACGATAAATCGGCCAATTATAGAACTTTGTAATTCAGCCCACTAAAGCATTCTAGCAATTTGGCCCATAGGGCATTTTAGTAAATCGGCCCATAGGGGCATTTTCGTAAATCAGCCCATGGGGGCATTTTCATAATTCTAACAATTTTAATATCGATTTTGACAAACCTATAGAAATAATGTAATTTTAAGCAAATTTCTTGGTTTATGCCATATTACGATTTTAATCATATAAATAATAACGATATATTTTCCAACGTGATATCGAATCATGAATCTACGGGATTTTGGTGTGAGATTACACACTTGATTACGGTAAGTATTAAACCCTCTTGATCGTCGGAACCTATGACAACATAATACTCGATTAACTAACATAAGAGGTTTTTCTTAATTCGAATCTAAATCAATGATCTAAAATACTTACTCTCAATATCGTGAATGACCATGATTTGTTTATTCTCACCGGAGATGGTCCACAACCTGGTGGGAAATCTCGAACCATCGAAACCGCTCTATGCTTGAACTTAGGAGTAGGAATAGCAAATCCCTCCTTTTGTGTTCTCTAGTCGCTTTTCCTTTCAAATCGGTTCCACTTGCCTCCATAGGAAAAATCTCGGTTAGAAAACTACTATGAGAGAAAGTTGTATTTTTATTGATAGGAGTAGACTTACCACTATTTTCGAAGGATCCACGAGTGGATAAGAACTAGCGATTTAGACCCTATAATAACCGTTTAGTCCAAACTATTATTCCGTTTAGCAAACTAATTGAATAATGAGCGATATAAAATAATCCATAAAGAAATTCCTTACCTTAACGATACTGAATCTAATTTCCACCGATTGACTTAAGGCTAGAATTGAATCGGCTAGGATGATATTCGGCCACCCACTTAGAACACTACAAAAAAGAGGATGATTAAGATGTGAAGGAGTAGGAGGAAACACCATTTCGGTTTAGAAACAAGATACACCACCGGATAGTGATAGACACTCATTCGGCTAGAAAGAAAAGAAAAAATGAAAAGAGAAAAAGAAACCACTTACCAATTTGATCGAAGAAGAGGGTCTCAACACAAATGAGAAAGAAATTGTGAATGAGAGATTAAGGGTTGAAAGATTCAGCTATGGAGAAAAGAAAATGAACAAGAGGATTCGGCTATGAGAATATGGATTAAAGAAGAAGAAAGAAAGGTTGAAATTTGTGAAAAAGAAAAGAAAGGATGGAGAAAGAGTGCTTAACTAGTTTCGGCTATCAAAGGGGAAACGAGTAAAAATAAAATGGACACAATGGCTAGATGGTTTCGGCAAAACGAAAGAAAAAGAGATGCTCACTTTTTGGCTTTGGAGTTTCGGCAATGAGGGAAAAAAAATGGAGAAAGAGAACACCAAAAATGCTAAAAGAAACAAGCCATACAAGCACCCAAAATTTGCCAAAAGACTAATGCAAAATTCGGCTACCAAGACCCCTCCCCAAACCTTGTATCCTTTTACCAAAAGGATCAAAATTGACCAAAAGCTCTTTCCAAAACATCTTCCACATTATAGGCCAACATGTTTGTAACACCCCAAACCCGGTCAAATCACCACGACCGAATTTGATATGTTACGGGAAAAACGCATTTGAGAGGTTAGGTTTTTCGTTTAAAAATTTGATGAGAACTTTGTGAAAAGTTTTGAACTTGTAGAAATCTTGGGCATGATTGTTGTAACTTCATGTGTCATTTTGGAAACTCAGGAATCTAAAAGTTAAGCCAGTTTAAATCATTTAGAAGTACAAGTTGTATTGATGTTACTCAAACATTTAAACTTAGTAGAAAATCGAGTTTAAGTTAGGAAAACATTTGAGTTCTCTTTACCCCAAATCATAGTGTGATACCCGATGGTATAGTTTAAAACACATCGCATTATAGTTTTGAAAGCGTTGTCTTTCCAAGTTTTAGCAAATTTTAACTCAATTAATTTTTTAAGGCATGTTAAAGTCTACTTTAAACATAACATAGCAAAACATAATTTTAAAGGCCATTTACAACCCAAAATAAAACCCAATTAGTAATCAAGAAGCTAGAGTACCAAATTTTATAAAGTCTGAGCAAATCTTTATTTAAGCATGGCATGAGCACCTTGAGTCCATCCCGGCTCCATGTCCGCGTCTAAGTGTCACCTGAAATGTCAAAGGAGAGGGTGAGTCGCAAGACTCAGTGCATAAATCCCACTCCCGATAATACAGCTTGCTAACACACATCATATCATAGCAACATAATTAATGCACCCCGAACCTAACCATCCATATCACCTTTCTACCCCGTGTGGTACCAAACCACTGGTGGTGCCAAACCACTGGTGACCCAAAGTCACGATATCCATAAGTGTGGTGCCAAACCACTGGTGACCCAAAGTCACGAATAATCCAATGATGGGGCCAACCCATCGTGTGATACCAAATCACTAGCGACAATCCCGTATCTCTCAAGTGGGGCCAACCCACGGTGGTGTTAACCACAGGGACGAGTCGCAATGAGGTGCCAAACCTCTGGTGTCCCAAAGACACAGTGTGATACCAAATCACTGGTGACAGCAGTCACAAATCCTATGATGGGGCCAACCTATTGTGTGATACCAAATCACTGGCGTCAATCCCGAATAATCAACCGTGGGGCCAACCCACCGTGGTACTAAGCCACTGGGACGAGACGCTGAGGTGCCAAACCTCTGGTGACCCAAAGTCACAAAAATGTCATCTGTGGTACCAAACCACTGGAGGTGCCAAACCTCTGGTGTCCAAAAGACACAGTGTCCCAAAGACATGGATATCATACTCACCCTCCTCTCAATCACCCAACAACATATCATACTAATGCAAATGGCATAAATCATACAATCATGCTAACATGCTCAAAATAGCATCTCATAATATTTTCATCATAACTCATGATATCTCATACATCATTACAGATTTCGTAATAGAACGGACTTACCCGTATCCGTGCTTATACCCCATCGGGTACCAAATCCATCAATCATATTGTTTCACTTTGATAAGTAATCAGGTTATTAATCATATTACTAAATCGAAGTGTGTTAGTTTACACACCTGATAAACGAAAAGCCTTAATCCAACGAACCTGACCTAAAACCCTCGATCCTCTTGCTCCTAAAACAATCGGCCAAAACATAGGTTAGCCTTCTACACCTTTCGGCTAAGACCAAATAATCCAAAGGGTTTAACTTTGATCCCTTACCTGGCTACGTTTGGTTTCCTACCAAACCCGAACCAACAATGGTTCCACTTCCAACAATCGGCTACACCTTAAAAAGAGAACGGTTAATCCTTTGAACCCTTAGGCTTAATCAAAACCAAAAGATTGAACTAAAATTAATAGTACTAAGCACTTACCACTACTTACCAATCGGTTTACAAAGAAGGAAGACTCCTCTTGATTACTTCCAATATCCAAAGACCCTATACGAGATGATTAAACAGATGATTAACTCCTTTCAACCACAACCAACATAGGCTTTAATCCAACCGAAATCAACATAGTACTAGAGAAGAGAGAAATGGCCATTCGGCCAAGGACTTACCCAACACCAACTATGTTCGGCCAAGCACCACTACGAGAGGAAAGATTCGGCCAACTCTTAACACCAGATGGAAAAGGATTCGGCTTTATCCTAAAGAGAAACACAAGAGAATGATGTAAAGAAGGGTTGATATCCGGCCACCAAATGAAAGGAGATTCGGCTCAAGAGTTTTTGAAATAGAAGAAAAAGAAAAATAAAAATAAAAATGGATAGAGGGAGAGTATTTACGGTTTTGAAAGAAAAGAGATGAGAAATGTGTTTTGGGAACTAGAGTTTCGGCTATCAAAGGTTCAAGAAGAGAGAAGAATAAAGAATGGTGTACGAGAGGGGGAGAGAGAAGCTAGTTTCGGTTTACACAAGTAAAGAGAAAAACAAAGAGAGCAAAGAACATTCGGCTACCAATGTTCAACAAAAGAAGGAAAATGTGGAAAGAGAGAATACCACTTTCGGTTTTACCCAAATGACAAAGGAAGAAGAAATGGAGGAGAATATTCGGCCACAAGCACAAAATTAAGAAGAGGCAAAGCAAATTTTGTTTGAAGCTTTCGGTTTGAGAAAAGAAAATGTGAAGAAGCTCTCTTGACATTCGGCTAACACAAGACCAAAAAGAGAAGTTTGGCTTGACACACAAAGACCGAAAATGCACCCAAAATTCAAAATGAATTTCGGCACACTCTTTCCCCCACACCAAGCCATCCACTCCCCCTCCAAACTCCCCTAAAATTCGGCCATAATCCCCACAAGTGCTCACAACCACTCAATTCAAACTAGTTGAACTAGTCTTCCTCCTAATTCCACTCTCCACCCACCATTCAATTGAGTAGACCAAGTCCAAGGCAGAGTTTGAACTGCCTACAACTCTCCTCCTCCATGCCGTCAAAATGGAACAAAATAGGAGTACTCTGCATCTTGAACTCAAGACCTCTCCCTCTTGCAAGTGACGCCAATCCAAGCTCCAAGTGGCGCCTTACTCTGCCACTTTACCAGCTCATCTTTTTGTGCTCAAAAACACCAAATAAAATATAAAAACCCCAGCTCCTTCAGCTCCTCCCACATAAGGCTTAAAACTAAAATTTTCCTACCTACTCAGGCTTATTCCTAGCCTACAACTAAGCCCCTAAAATATCAAAACAACCACATAGAAAGCCGATAATATGCAAACAAAGTCACAATAAAAATAACCCCTAACCCGGGATATTACAGTTCTACCATCCTTAAAAATAATTTCGACCTCGAAATTACCTGATCAAAAGAGTTGCGGGTATTGCTGTCTCATCACATCCTCGGGTTCCCACGTAGCTTCTTCCACGCCATGGTTCCGCCAAAGAACCTTAACCAAAGGCACCGACTTCCTACGCAGAACCTTCACATCCCGCTCTAGAATCTGCACAGGTTCTTCCTCCATGGTCAAATCTGGATTTACCTCGATCTCTTCCACTGCTACCACATGTGACGGATCTGAACGATAACGCCGAAGCATCGAAACGTGAAAAACGTCGTGAATCTGACTTAGCTCTGCTGGCAACTCAAGCTGATACGCTACTGGTCCCACTCGTCTCAGTACCTTATACGGCCCAATAAACCTCGGACTTAGTTTGCCTTTCCTTCCGAACCTCAACACCTTCTTCCATGGCGAGACCTTCAGAAAAACCTGATCCCCCACAGCAAACTCTATATCCCTTCGCTTAAGATCGGCATAAGACTTCTGCCGGTCCGAAGTTTCCTTCAATCGAGCCTGAATCAACTTAACCTTGTCTTCCGTCTCAGCAACTAACTCTGGTCCCAACAACTGACGTTCACCTAACTCTGTCCAACACGTTGGTGAGCGACACTTCCTACCATACAACGCCTCATATGGCGCCATCTTGATGCTCGCTTGGTAACTGTTGTTGTAGGCAAACTCGGCTAATGGCAGAAATTCCTCCCAACTACCTCTGAAGTCCAGAACACAACCTCTCAGCATATCCTCTAAGATCTGAATAACTCTTTCCGACTGCCCGTCAGACTGCGGGTGAAAAGCCGTGCTGAAATCCAAACGCGTACCCAAAGCCTGATGCAACGCTTTCCAGAACCTTGACGTAAACCTGGGATCCCTATCCGAGATAATCGAAACTGGCACACCGTGTAACCTCACTATCTCTGAAAGATACAGCTTCGCTAACTTTTGGAGTGAGTAGTCAACCCTCACCGGAATGAAATGAGCTGATTTAGTCAGTCGGTCCACAACTACCCAAACTGAATCCTTCTTGCTTGGCGTAAGCGGTAACCCACTGACGAAATCCATGGTTATCCTTTCCCACTTCCACTGAGGAATCTTCACTGGCTGAAGCAACCCTGACGGCAACTGATGTTCAGCCTTGACCTGCTGACATGTCAGACACTTCCCTACAAACTCTGTCACCTCTCTTTTCAAACCAGGCCACCAAAACTGCTCTCTAAGATCCCTATACATCTTGCTACCTCCAGGATGCATAGCATAAGGACTGCTATGAGCGTCCTGAAGAATCTTCTGCCTCAGCTCAACATCCTTGGGCATACAAACTTTACCTTGAAAACATAGCACTCCATCACTAGACAAGCTGTAACCTTCCAAATCACCATTCTGCACTTGCAACCTCTGCGCACTCAGAACCTCATCCTCTAACTGTTTCTCTCTGATCTGCTCAACCCAAGTAGGCTTAACCTGCAACTCTGCCAGAATACTTCTGTCGTCATACAAACTCAAATGGGCAAACATCGCTCTTAAGTCCGAAACAACCTTACGGCTCAACGCGTCTGCCACCACGTTAGCCTTGCCCGGATGATACTCAATCGAACAGTCATAATCTTTAAGCAACTCCACCCATCTGCGCTGCCTCAAATTCAAATCCTTCTGAGTCAAGAGGTACTTCAAACTCTTATGGTCGGTGTAGACTATCGATCTCTCTCCGTAGAAGTAGTGCCTCCAAATCTTCAACGCGAAGACTACAGCCGCTAACTCCAGATCGTGCGTCGGATAGTTGACCTCATGTGGCCTCAGCTGCCGAGATGCGTAAGCCACAACCTTACCTTTCTGCATCAGCACACAACCCAAACCCGTATGTGATGCATCGCAATATACGGTAAATTCCTTACCAGCCTCAGGTTGAATTAGAACTGGAGCTTCTGTCAGAATCTTCTTAAGCTTGTCGAAACTCTCCTGTTGTTTTTCAATCCAAACAAACGGAACCTCTTTCCTCAACAACTTGGTCATTGGCGCTGCTATCAACGAGAAACCTTCTACAAACCTTTGGTAGTATCCAGCCAAGCCCAGAAAACTCCGAATCTCAGCCACTGACTTTGGCGGCTTCCAATCCAAAACTGCCTCAATCTTCCGAGGATCTACTCGAATCCCCTCAGCTGACACTACATGACCCAAGAAAGTCACTTCCCTAAGCCAGAACTCGCATTTACTAAACTTAGCATATAGCTGCTTTTCCCTCAAAATCTGCAGTACCACTCGCAAATGCGCATCATGCTCTTCTTCTGACCTTGAGTACACCAAGATGTCGTCTATGAAAACCACAACGAACCGATCCAGATACTGCTGAAACACCCTATTCATCATATCCATGAATGCTGCCGGTGCGTTAGTCAACCTGAACGGCATTACCAGAAATTCGTAGTGCCCATACCGAGTCCGAAACGCTGTCTTGTGAATATCAGCCTCCGTTACCTTCAACTGGTGATACCCAGACCTCAAGTCAATCTTCGAGAATACCGCTGCACCCTTCAGCTGATCAAACAAGTCATCTATCCGTGGCAACGGATACTTGTTTTTAGTCGTCAGCTTGTTCAACTGGCGGTAGTCTATACACATCCGCATCGTACCATCTTTCTTCTTTACAAAGAGTACCGGTGCACCCCACGGCGAAACACTTGGCCTGATAAAACCTCGGTCCAACAACTCCTGAATCTGAGCCTTAAGCTCCACCAAATCCTTTGGCGCCATCCTATACGGAGCAATAGACACTGGCGCAGTTCCGGGTAACAGATCTATCCCGAACTCTACTTCACGATCTGGCGGCAAACCCTGAAGCTCCTCAGGAAACACATCAGCAAATTCCTTAACAGTACGAACCTTCTCTACCGCAGATTCCTTAGCCTCCAAGGCATACACATGAACCACACACGCTTCACAGCCCTTCCTGACCATCTTCTCAGCTTTCAGAGCAGACACCACATTAGATAAGTAAGCCCTCCTATTACCTATCATAGCCACCTCATCACCCTCAGATGTCATAAGAACCATGCGCTTAGCCGCGCAATCCAACCTCGCCTGGTACTTGACCAACCAATCCATCCCAAGAATCAGATCGAACTCCCCAAACGACAGTTCCATCAGATCAGCAGCGAACACTACCCCTTGGAGTTCTAGGGGTACATCTCTAAACAGCTTATCTACTACTACAGAGTGACCTAAAGGGCTAATTACAGTCATCTGTCTAGAAGATATCTCAGAGTCTAAATCCATGGTCTCTACTATACTACTAGCAACGTAAGAGTGTGTCGAACCCACATCAATCAAAGCAGTAAATGGAGAACCAAAGATCAAAAACGTACCGGTTATGACGTCTGGTGCATCGCCCTCCTCTCGGTGCCTCGCTGCATACACTAACCCAGGCTGTCTGGCCTCAGAACCACCTGCACCTCTGCCCGGTGCTCCACGGCCCCGACCAGAACCATTACCACCTCTGTCATTACCACGGCCCCTCTGCGGTGGCGGTCCATTATTCCTGAACTGAGTACGGCCCTGACCCTCAGACTGAATCCTAGCCAACTTACGCGGACAGTCCCTCACACGGTGATCCAGATAACCACACTCAAAACAACCTTTTCCACCGGTCCAGCAGCCTCCCCAATGATATTTCCCACAATGGTTACACTGCGGCGGTCCCTGCCTAGCAGCAACAAACCTACCAGACTGATTCGGCCCACTCTGCCTAGCCCTTTTCTGAGGGTTACTCGATGATCCAGAAGACCCAAAGCTCCTCTTATGCCTGTTCCTGTCCATGCCCTGCCTTACTGACTCCTTAATACCCTCGGCTACCTTAGCCTTCTCAACCAAGACAACAAACTCGCGCTCCTGCTGTGGAGCAATCAGCAATCTCAGCTCGTCTCTCAGGACATCCTCGAAACGAACACACCTCTCGTGCTCTGTAGCCACAATGCCCCTAGCATACCGACTCAGCTTCAAGAACTCAGCCTCGTACTCGGAAACAGACTTGCTCCCCTAGACTAGCCTCAGAAATGCTTTCCGCTGAGCGTCATTGTAGCTAGCTCCAATGTACTTTTTCTGAAATGCAGCCCTGAAATAATCCCATGTCAGATCCTCTGCTGCCACACTGTCCCGAACTGTGAGCCACCACTGGTATGACTCATCCCGAAGAAGCGATACTATGCCCTTCAGCTTCTCTACAGCAGTCAAGTCTAGATCATCCATGATCCGCTCCGTCACCTCCAGCTCGAAACACCTCGAAACACCTCGAAAGAATTCAGCCCCATTTGCCCGAAGTCGCTCAGGCACAGATTTCCTAGCTCCTGCACCCCCACCTACTCCAGCTACCCTCTCCAACACTCGCAGCATCGCCTGTGACACTGCGTCATCCCCGGTCTGATCTTGAAACTCACCACCTCCAGCTGGGGGCGGTACCGGCATCTCATTTTCTGACCCCTGACCAGATCTTACGGGTTCAGAAACTGTCATCCTACCGCGACCACGTCCACGACCACGTCCACCTCTAGCGCTCATGACTAAATTCTCTATGTATCTGATTTAGAAGTTTTATGAATCAGTATTTATTCCACTGTTTTTTTTAAGCAAAGTCTTATGAATATTTAAGAAGCTTTATTTTCGCGGGTTCACAGAATCCTATCAGTTTCAGTTTCTAAGCAATCCACTATTGCTAACCATATAGTCACAGTATATCAAATCACAAGCAACAGCAAGGGTACTTACCTGGGCGAACTGGTGCCGGAGACTCGGTGCCATGCCTTTCCAATCATGCTTTTAAAAACAAAACTATTAAAACAGACTTTTAAAACATTTTGGGCCTCAGGCCCACAGCTGAGCCTTTGAACTTGGCTCTGATACCACAGTTGTAACACCCCAAACCCGGTCAAAACACCACGACCGAATTTGATATGTTACGGGAAAAACGTATTTGAGAGGTTAGGTTTTTCGTTTAAAAATTTGATGAGAACTTTGTGAAAAGTTTTGAACTTGTAGAAATCTTGGGCATGATTGCTGTAACTTCATGTGTCATTGTAACACCCCAAACCCGGACAAGACACCACGTCCGAATCTGGTATGCTACGGGGAAAACCATTTTGGAAAACTAGATTTCTCGTTTAAAAGCTGAGTGAAAACACAGTGTGTTTGAAACAGATTTGAGCAGTCTTGTTTGAAAAACAGTTGATATATTTGAAATCCAGGGATTTTGAAAACTTTGCCAGAATTTGTAGTTAAAACGAGTTATTATCATTTAAAACCTTATTAGTTTCTTAGTGATACATAAAACACTTTTAAACTTAGAAGAACTACAAGTTTGAATTGAAAACCATTTGTATTTGTTTATCTCAAGACTTTGTGTGATACCCGATGGTATGATTTAAAACACGTTGCGTTTTAGTTGTGAAAACTTTATCTTTCCATATTTTAGTAAAATTTATTCCAAGTTACTTTGTTAGGCATATTAAAAATCAATTTAAAGCATAAGCAACATAAAATATAACTTAAAAGGCCTTTTACAAATCCAAATAGAACCCAAATAAAAGTAAATAACTAAAGTACCCAAAATATAGAGTCTGAGTAAAGACTTTATTCAGCATGGCATAAGCACCCCGAGTCCATCCCGGCTCCAAGTCCGCATCTACGAATCACCTGAAATGTCAAAGGAGAGGGTGAGTCGAGTGACTCAGTGTGTAAATCCCACTCCCGAAGAAACAACATGCTAACACACATCATACATAGCAACATGATTAATGCAACCCGATCCTAACCATCCATATCGCCTCATCTACCCGTGTGGTACCAAACCACTGGTGGTGCCAAACCACTGGTGACATATAGTCACAATGTGCTACCAAAGCACTGGTGTCCCAAAGACACAATATCCGTCAATGTGCTACCAAAGCACTGGTGTCCCAAAGACACAATTGTGCTACCAAAGCACTGGTGACCGAAGTCACAAATCCAATGTTGATGGGGCCAACCCATCGTGTGTTACCAAAACACTAGCAGACGATCCCATATCTCAAGTGGGGCCAACCCACGGTGGTCAAACCACAGGGACAAGTCGCAATGAGGTGCCAAACCTCTGGTGTCCCAAAGACACAATGTGCTACCAAAGCACTGGTGACCGTAGTCACAAATCTGGTGATGGGGCCAACCCATCGTGTGTTACCAAAACACTGGCGTCAATCCCGTATAATCATCTGTGGGGCCAACCCACTGTGGTACTGAGCCACTGGAACGAGACGCTGAGGTACCAAACCTCTGGAGGTGCCAAACCTCTGGTGACCCAAAGTCACAAAGTTGTGCTACCAAAGCACTGGTGCTCGTCAGCACAATATACCACTGCTCCCTCCTCTCGTATCACCCATCAACATGCCAAACTCATGTAATCATGCATATCATACTATCATGCATATCATACTATCATGCATATCATGCCAATCTGTCTAATCTCATACCCCATGTCACATATCCATAACCATGATATCATACAGATCATCAATAACTCATAATAATAACACTGACTTACCCGAGTCCCGGCTCATACCCATCAGAGTATCATTTCAATCATCACTGTCATGATTTTTATTTAAGCAAGCAGGTTTAATAATAATATTACTAGGTATAGGTGTGTTAGTTACACACCTGATAGTTACGAGTCTAAAAACCCAATCGAAACGGTCTAAATCCCTCGAGCACTGACTCCTTGCGAATGGTTTGATTTCCAATCAAACCCCGAACCAATAGTGGTTCTTCTTTCTTGACAGTCGGCCTTCACCTAGAAATGGAATCATTAATCTCTTGTAGCCCATCTTAAAGAAATCAACCGAATGTAGCAATATCACTTACCACACTTACCTAATCACTTAACAATTGAAGATGGCTCCTCTTGTTTGCTTCCACAATCCAACCTATGTGAAAAAAAGGTTAACCAAGTGATTAACTCACTTCCATCTACAACCATCATAGACTTTGAACAAACCGCAATCACTAAAGAACCAAAAGAGGGAGATATGGCCATTCGGCCTAAGACTTACCAACCTCCAACCGATTGAAGCAAGGCCTCCAAACACCACTGATATTCAGCCACTACCACTACTAGGAGAAGGGGAGATATTCGGCTACAATGAGAGCAAAAAGAAAGAAGGGGATTTTGGCAACACCAGGGGTTTTCGGCTATCAGTCTTGAAAACGAAACAAAGGAGTGTGGTTTAAGAAAAGAAGAGAAATCGGCCACAAGTTGCAGGAGGATTCGGCTTCACTCAAAGAAGAGAACACAAAAGGAAAATGAATAGAAAAGGGGTTGATATTCGGCCAAAAGAGTCACAAGAAGAAAAGAAATGAAAGCAAGTGAAATGGTGACACAAAAGGGCATTCGGCTATTAAGAGAACTAATCAAGAATGAAGCAAATTCGGCATGTGTTGCTTGGGCTTTCGGGTTCAAGGAAGAAGAATGAGAAGAAGCAATTGAGGTTTCGGCTACTAAGGTTTCAAGAGAAGAAAAGAAGAAAGTAAGAAGAGAATAGGTGCTAATTTCGGTTCCAAAAGATGAAAAGAAAAGAGTGAAAGTAAGAGGACTTTTGCTTACCAAGATGTGACCGAAAAATGCCCCAAAATGCAAGGTACATTCGGCTATCCCCTCACCCACACCATGCCGTCATTTCCCCCTTCCAACTCTCCCAAAAATCGGCCAAAATCCCACCAATTGCTCCCATTCACTCATTTCAAAAGAGTGGACCAAGTCACACTCCTAAATTCGCTCCCTACCTTTCATTTGAAAGGTAAGACTTGGTCCAAGGTAGTGTTTGATTTGGCTTCTACCACTCCACCATGCCGTCCCAAAATAGGCACCAAAAATGGGGATCCTGCAGCTTGAACTCAGGACCTCCCCTCCCTTGTAAATGACGCCAACTTCAAGCTCCAAGTGGCACATGCCTTGCCACTCTGCCAGCTCACCTTTTGTGCAATAAAACCACGAAAATAATTCTTAAACCCCAGCTTCCTCAGCTCCCTTCACCTAATACCCAAAAACCAAAATTTTCTAATTTACTCAGGCATACACCTAGGCTATAATTAAGCCCCGAGAACATAAAAATAGCAACATAGCATACTAACAACATGCAGACCATGCAACAACGAAACAACCCCTAACCCGGGATATTACAGTTCTACCCCCCTTAAAAATAATTTCGGCCTCGAAATTACCTGGTCAAAAGAGTTGCGGGTATTGCTGTCTCATCGTATCCTCGGGTTCCCACGTCGCTTCTTCTACACCATGATTCCGCCAAAGTACCTTAACCAAAGGCACAGACTTCCTACGCAGAACCTTCACATCTCGATCAAGAATCTGTACAGGCTCTTCTTCCATAGTCAAGTCTGGACTTACCTCGATCTCTTCCACTGCTACCACATGTGACGGATCCGAACGATACCTCCGAAGCATCGAAACGTGGAAGACGTCGTGAATCTGACTAAGCTCTGCTGGCAACTCAAGCTGGTACGCTACTGGTCCAACTCGCCTCAAAACCTTATACGGCCCAATGAACCTCGGACTTAGCTTGCCTTTCTTCCCGAACCTCAGGACCTTCTTCCAAGGCGAGACCTTCAGAAACACTCGATCCCCAACAGCAAACTCTATATCCCTTCGCTTAAGATCGGCATAAGACTTCTGCCGGTCCGAAGCTTCCTTGTCTTCTGTCTCAGCTACCAACTCAGGTCCTAACAACTGGCGTTCACCTAGCTCTGTCCAACATGTAGGTGAGCGACACTTCCTACCATACAACGCCTCATACGGAGCCATCTTGATGCTCGCTTGGTAACTGTTGTTGTAGGCAAACTCAGCTAATGGTAGAAACTCCTCCCAACTACCTCTGAAATCCAAGACACAACCTCTCAGCATGTCTTCCAAGATCTGAATAACCCTCTCTGATTGTCCGTCAGACTGCGGGTGAAAAGCCGTGCTGAAATCCAAACGAGTACCCAATGCTTGATGCAATGCCTTCCAGAACCTTGAAGTAAACCGGGGATCCCTATCCGAGATTATCGAAACTGGCACACCGTGCAATCTTACTATCTCTGAAACATACAGCTTCGCTAGCTTCTGAAGTGAGTAATCAACCCTCACCGGAATAAAGTGAGCTGATTTAGTCAGACGATCCACCACTACCCAAACTGAATCCTTCTTGCTTGGTGTAAGCGGTAACCCACTGACAAAATCCATGGTTATCCTTTCCCACTTCCACTGAGGAATCTTCACAGGCTGAAGCAAACCCGACGGCAACTGATGTTCAGCCTTGACCTGCTGACAAGTCAGACATCTTCCAACAAACTCTGTTACCTCTTTCTTCAAACCAGGCCACCAAAACTGCTCTCTAAGATCCTTATACATCTTGCTACCTCCGGGATGCATAGCATGAGGACTGCTATGTGCGTCCTGAAGAATCTTCTGCCTTAGCTCAACATCTCTAGGCATACAAGCCTTACCCTGAAAACACAGAACCTCATCACCAGACAAGCTGTAACCCTCCAAACCACCATTCTGCACTTGTAACCTTCGCGCACTCAGAACCTCATCCACTAACTGTTTCTCTCTGACCTGCTCAACCCAAGTAGGCTTAACCTGCAACTCTGCCAAAATACTCCCGTCGTCGTACAAGCTCAAATGGGCAAACAAAGCTCTTAAGTCCGAAACAACCTTACGGCTTAACGCGTCTGCTACCACGTTAGCCTTGCCTGGATGATACTCAATCGAGCAGTCGTAATCTTTCAGCAACTCAACCCATCTGCGCTGCCTCAAATTTAAATCCTTCTGAGTCAGTAGATACTTCAAACTCTTATGATCCGTGTAAACTATCGATCTCTCTCCATACAAGTAGTGCCTCCAAATCTTTAAGGCGAAGACTACAGCCGCTAGCTCCAAATCGTGTGTCGGATAGTTGACCTCATGTGGCCTCAGCTGCCTAGAAGCGTAAGCCACTACCTTACCTTCCTGCATCAGCACACAACCCAGACCCGTATGTGATGCATCGCAGTAGACTGTGTATTCCTTACCAGCCTCAGGTTGAATCAGAACCGGAGCCTCAGTCAAGACCTTCTTTAACTTGTCGAAGCTTTCCTGTTGTTTCTCAGTCCATACAAACGGAACCTCTTTCCTTAACAACTTGGTCATCGGCGCTGCTATTAGCGAGAAACCCTCAACAAACCTTCGGTAATATCCGGCCAAACCCAGAAAACTACGAATCTCAGCCATTGTTCTAGGTGGCTTCCAATCCAAAACAGCCTCAATCTTACGAGGATCTACTCGAATACCCTCAGCTGACACTACATGACCCAAGAACGTCACTTCTCTAAGCCAGAACTCACACTTACTAAACTTAGCATAGAGTTGCTTCTCCCTCAAAATTTGCAACACCACTCTCAAGTGTGCATCATGCTCTTCCTCTGTCCTTGAGTACACTAAAATGTCGTCTATGAAAACCACGACGAACTGATCCAGATACTGCTGAAACACCCTATTCATCATATCCATAAACGCTGCCGGTGCGTTAGTCAACCCGAATGGCATTACCAGGAATTCGTAGTGCCCATACCGAGTCCGAAACGCTGTCTTATAGATATCCGCCTCCTTAACCTTCAACTGATGGTACCCAGACCTCAGATCAATCTTAGAGAATACCGCTGCACCCTTCAGCTGATCAAACAAATCATCTATCCGTGGCAACGGATACTTGTTTTTAATCGTCAGCTTGTTCAACTGGCGGTAGTCTATGCACATCCGCATTGTGCCATCTTTCTTCTTAACAAAGAGAACCGGCGCACCCCACGGCGAAACACTTGGCCTGATAAAACCTCGATCCAATAACTCCTGGATCTGAGCCTTAAGCTCCACCAATTCCTTTGGTGCCATCCTATACGGAGCAATAGACACTGGCGCAGTCCCGGGTAACAGATCAATCCCGAACTCTACCTCTCGATCTGGCGGCAAACCCGGAAGCTCTTCAGGAAACACATCGGCAAATTCCTTAACAGTACGAACCTTCTCAACAGCAGACTCTTTAGCCTTCAAGGCATACACATGAACCACGTACGCTTCACAGCCCTTCCTGACCATCTTCTCCGCTTTCAAAGCAGATACCACATTTGATAAGTAATCTCTCCTATTACCTATCATAGCGACCTCAACACCATCAACCGTCTTAAGAACCATGCGCTTAGCCGCGCAATCCAACCTCGCCTGGTACTTAACCAGCCAATCCATCCCGAGAATCAAATCGAACTCCCCAAACGGCAGTTCCATCAGATCAGCAGCAAACACTACCCCTTGGAGTTCTAGGGGTACCTCTCTAAACAGTTTATCTACCACTACAGAGTGACCTAGAGGGCTAATCACAGTCATCTGCCTAGAAGATATCTCAGAGTCTAAGTCCATTGTCTCTACTATACTACTGGCAACATAAGAGTGCGTAGAACCCACATCAATTAAAGCAGTATAAGGAGTACCAAAAATCAAAAACGTACCGGTTATGACGTCCGGTGCGTCGCCCTCCTCTCGGCGCCTCGCAGCATACACCAATCCCGGCTGCCTAGCCTCAGAACTACCTGCACCTCTGTCCGGTGCTCCACGACCCCGACCAGATCCATAACCACCTCTGCCATTACCACGGCCCCTCTGCGGTGGCGGTCCATTACCTCTGAACTGATTACGGCCCTGACTCTCAGACTGAATCCTGGCCATCCTACGCGGACAATCCCTAATGCGATGCTCCAGAGAACCACACTCAAAGCAACCTTTACCTCCAGTCCAACAGCCACCCCAATGAGATTTCCCACACTGATTACACTGCGGCGGTTCCTGCCTAGCAGCAACAAACCTAGCAGACTGATTCTGCCCACTCGGTCTAGCCCTCTTCTGCTGATTACCCGATGATCCCGAAGACCCAAAACTCCTCTTAAGCCTACTCCTGTCCATACTCTGCCTCACTGACTCCTTAACACCCTCGGCTACCTTAGCCTTCTCAACTAAGACAGCAAACTCGCGCTCCTGCTGAGGAGCAATCAGCAGCCTCAACTCGTCTCGCAGACCATCCTCGAAACGAACACACCTCTCATGCTCAGTGGCTACAATGCCCCTGGCATACCTACTCAGCTTCAGGAACTCAGCCTCGTACTCAGCAACAGATTTACTCCCCTGAACAAGCCTCAGAAACGCCTTTCTCTGGGAGTCGATGTAACTAGCCCCGATGTATTTCTTTTGATAAGCAGCCCGAAAATAATCCCACGTCAGATCCTCTGCAGCCACACTGTCCCGAACCGTGAGCCACCACTGATATGACTCATCTCGGAGAAGCGATACGATACCCTTCAGCTTCTCTTCAGTTGTCAAGTCCAGATCATCCATGATCCGCTCAGTCGCCTCCAGCCAATATTCAGCAGTGCTAGGAGCAACACCAGAAACACCTCGGAAGAATTCGGCCCCGTTAGCCCGGAGTCGCTCAGGAACAGATTTCCTAGCTCCTGCACCACCACCTGCCCCAGCTACCCTTTCCAACACTCGCAGCATCGCCTGTGACACTGCGTCATCCCCAGTCTGATCTTGGAACTCACCACCTCCAGCTGGTGGCGGAACCGGTATCTCATTTTCTGAACCCTGCCCAGATCCTACGGGCTCAGAGACTGTCATCCTACCCCTACCTCTACCACGAGTATTACGACCACGTCCACCTCGAGTGCTCATGTCTAAACTTTCTACGTATCTGATTAAAGAATTTTATGCATCAGTGTTTATTCCACTTGTTTAAAAAGCAAGTCTTATGAATATTCAAAGAGGATTGTTCTCGCAAGTTCACAGAATCCTATCAGTTTCAATCTCTAAGGTAGCACACTATTGCTATCATCAAATCATATAACATCCAATTAAATCACAGAGAATAGTTCGGGGTACTTACCTGGGCGAACTGGTGTCGGAGACTCGGTGCCATGCCTTGCGAACCATATATTCAACCCAAAAACACTTAAAACAGTCTTTTGAAAACATTTTGGGCCTTAGGCCCACAGCCGAGCCTTTGAACTTGGCTCTGATACCACAATTGTAACACCCCAAACCCGGACAAGACACCACGTCCGAATCTGGTATGCTACGGGGAAAACCATTTTGGAAAACTAGATTTCTCGTTTAAAAGCTGAGTGAAAACACAGTGTGTTTGAAACAGATTTGAGCAGTCTTGTTTGAAAAACAGTTGATATATTTGAAATCCAGGGATTTTGAAAACTTTGCCAGAATTTGTAGTTAAAACGAGTTATTATCATTTAAAACCTTATTAGTTTCTTAGTGATACATAAAACACTTTTAAACTTAGAAGAACTACAAGTTTGAATTGAAAACCATTTGTATTTATTTATCTCAAGACTTTGTGTGATACCCGATGGTATGATTTAAAACACGTTGCGTTTTAGTTGTGAAAACTTTATCTTTCCATATTTTAGTAAAATTTATTCCAAGTTACTTTGTTAGGCATATTAAAAATCAATTTAAAGCATAAGCAACATAAAATATAACGTAAAAGGCCTTTTACAAATCCAAATAGAACCCAAATAAAAGTAAATAACTAAAGTACCCAAAATATAGAGTCTGAGTAAAGACTTTATTCAGCATGGCATAAGCACCCCGAGTCCATCCCGGCTCCAAGTCCGCATCTACGAATCACCTGAAATGTCAAAGGAGAGGGTGAGTCGAGTGACTCAGTGTGTAAATCCCACTCCCGAAGAAACAACATGCTAACACACATCATACATAGCAACATGATTAATGCAACCCGATCCTAACCATCCATATCGCCTCATCTACCCCGTGTGGTACCAAACCACTGGTGGTGCCAAACCACTGGTGACATATAGTCACAATGTGCTACCAAAGCACTGGTGTCCCAAAGACACAATATCCGTCAATGTGCTACCAAAGCACTGGTGTCCCAAAGACACAATTGTGCTACCAAAGCACTGGTGACCGAAGTCACAAATCCAATGTTGATGGGGCCAACCCATCGTGTGTTACCAAAACACTAGCAGACGATCCCATATCTCAAGTGGGGCCAACCCACGGTGGTCAAACCACAGGGACAAGTCGCAATGAGGTGCCAAACCTCTGGTGTCCCAAAGACACAATGTGCTACCAAAGCACTGGTGACCGTAGTCACAAATCTGGTGATGGGGCCAACCCATCGTGTGTTACCAAAACACTGGCGTCAATCCCGTATAATCATCTGTGGGGCCAACCCACTGTGGTACTGAGCCACTGGGACGAGACGCTGAGGTACCAAACCTCTGGAGGTGCCAAACCTCTGGTGACCCAAAGTCACAAAGTTGTGCTACCAAAGCACTGGTGCTCGTCAGCACAATATACCACTGCTCCCTCCTCTCGTATCACCCATCAACATGCCAAACTCATGTAATCATGCATATCATACTATCATGCATATCATACTATCATGCATATCATGCCAATCTGTCTAATCTCATACCCCATGTCACATATCCATAACCATGATATCATACAGATCATCAATAACTCATAATAATAACACTGACTTACCCGAGTCCCGGCTCATACCCATCAGAGTATCATTTCAATCATCACTGTCATGATTTTTATTTAAGCAAGCAGGTTTAATAATAATATTACTAGGTATAGGTGTGTTAGTTACACACCTGATAGTTACGAGTCTAAAAACCCAATCGAAACGGTCTAAATCCCTCGAGCACTGACTCCTTGCGAATGGTTTGATTTCCAATCAAACCCCGAACCAATAGTGGTTCTTCTTTCTTGACAGTCGGCCTTCACCTAGAAATGGAATCATTAATCTCTTGTAGCCCATCTTAAAGAAATCAACCGAATGTAGCAATATCACTTACCACACTTACCTAATCACTTAACAATTGAAGATGGCTCCTCTTGTTTGCTTCCACAATCCAACCTATGTGAAAAAAAGGTTAACCAAGTGATTAACTCACTTCCATCTACAACCATCATAGACTTTGAACAAACCGCAATCACTAAAGAACCAAAAGAGGGAGATATGGCCATTCGGCCTAAGACTTACCAACCTCCAACCGATTGAAGCAAGGCCTCCAAACACCACTGATATTCAGCCACTACCACTACTAGGAGAAGGGGAGATATTCGGCTACAATGAGAGCAAAAAGAAAGAAGGGGATTTTGGCAACACCAGGGGTTTTCGGCTATCAGTCTTGAAAACGAAACAAAGGAGTGTGGTTTAAGAAAAGAAGAGAAATCGGCCACAAGTTGCAGGAGGATTTGGCTTCACTCAAAGAAGAGAACACAAAAGGAAAATGAATAGAAAAGGGGTTGATATTCGGCCAAAAGAGTCACAAGAAGAAAAGAAATGAAAGCAAGTGAAATGGTGACACAAAAGGGCATTCGGCTATTAAGAGAACTAATCAAGAATGAAGCAAATTCGGCATGTGTTGCTTGGGCTTTCGGGTTCAAGGAAGAAGAATGAGAAGAAGCAATTGAGGTTTCGGCTACTAAGGTTTCAAGAGAAGAAAAGAAGAAAGTAAGAAGAGAATAGGTGCTAATTTCGGTTCCAAAAGATGAAAAGAAAAGAGTGAAAGTAAGAGGACTTTTGCTTACCAAGATGTGACCGAAAAATGCCCCAAAATGCAAGGTACATTCGGCTATCCCCTCACCCACACCATGCCGTCATTTCCCCCTTCCAACTCTCCCAAAAATCGGCCAAAATCCCACCAATTGCTCCCATTCACTCATTTCAAAAGAGTGGACCAAGTCACACTCCTAAATTCGCTCCCTACCTTTCATTTGAAAGGTAAGACTTGGTCCAAGGTAGTGTTTGATTTGGCTTCTACCACTCCACCATGCCGTCCCAAAATAGGCACCAAAAATGGGGATCCTGCAGCTTGAACTCAGGACCTCCCCTCCCTTGTAAATGACGCCAACTTCAAGCTCCAAGTGGCACATGCCTTGCCACTCTGCCAGCTCACCTTTTGTGCAATAAAACCACGAAAATAATTCTTAAACCCCAGCTTCCTCAGCTCCCTTCACCTAATACCCAAAAACCAAAATTTTCTAATTTACTCAGGCATACACCTAGGCTATAATTAAGCCCCGAGAACATAAAAATAGCAACATAGCATACTAACAACATGCAGACCATGCAACAACGAAACAACCCCTAACCCGGGATATTACAGTCATTTTGGAAACTCAGGAATCTAAAAGTTAAGCCAGTTTAAATCATTTAGAAGTACAAGTTGTATTGATATTACTCAAACATTTAAACTTAGTAGAAAATCGAGTTTAAGTTAGGAAAACATTTGAGTTCTCTTTACCCCAAATCATAGTGTGATACCCGATGGTATAGTTTAAAACACATCGCATTATAGTTTTGAAAGCGTTGTCTTTCCAAGTTTTAGCAAATTTTAACTCAATTAATTTGTTAAGGCATGTTAAAGTCTACTTTAAACATAACATAGCAAAACATAATTTTAAAGGCCATTTACAACCCAAAATAAAACCCAATTAGTAATCAAGAAGCTAGAGTACCAAATTTTATAAAGTCTGAGCAAATCTTTATTTAAGCATGGCATGAGCACCTCGAGTCCATCCCGGCTCCATGTCCGCGTCTAAGTGTCACCTGAAATGTCAAAGGAGAGGGTGAGTCGCAAGACTCAGTGCATAAATCCCACTCCCGATAATACAACATGCTAACACACATCATATCATAGCAACATAATTAATGCACCCCGATCCTAACCATCCATATCACCTTTCTACCCCGTGTGGTACCAAACCACTGGTGGTGCCAAACCACTGGTGACCCAAAGTCACGATATCCATAAGTGTGGTGCCAAACCACTGGTGACCCAAAGTCACGAATAATCCAATGATGGGGCCAACCCATCGTGTGATACCAAATCACTAGCGACAATCCCGTATCTCTCAAGTGGGGCCAACCCACGGTGGTGTTAACCACAGGGACGAGTCGCAATGAGGTGCCAAACCTCTGGTGTCCCAAAGACACAGTGTGATACCAAATCACTGGTGACTGCAGTCACAAATCCGATGATGGGGCCAACCCATCGTGTGATACCAAATCACTGGCGTCAATCCCGAATAATCAACCGTGGGGCCAACCCACCGTGGTACTAAGCCACTGGGACGAGACGTTGAGGTGCCAAACCTCTGGTGACCCAAAGTCACAAAAATGTCATCTGTGGTACCAAACCACTGGAGGTGCCAAACCTCTGGTGTCCCAAAGACACAGTGTCCCAAAGACACGGATATCATACTCACCCTCCTCTCAATCACCCAACAACATATCATACTAATGCAAATGGCATAAATCATACAATCATGCTAACATGCTCAAAATAGCATCTCATAATATTTTCATCATAACTCATGATATCTCATACATCATTACAGATTTCGTAATAGAACGGACTTACCCGTATCCGTGCTTATACCCCATCGGGTACCAAATCCATCAATCATATTGTTTCACTTTGATAAGTAATCAGGTTATTAATCATATTACTAAACCGAAGTGTGTTAGTTTACACACCTGATAAATGAAAAGCCTTAATCCAACGAACCCGACCTAAAACCCTCGATCCTCTTGCTCCTAAAACAATCGGCCAAAACATAGGTTAGCCTTCTACACCTTTCGGCTAAGACCAAATAACCCAAAGGGTTTAACTTTGATCCCTTACCTTGCTACGTTTGGTTTCCTACCAAACCCGAACCAACAATGGTTCCACTTCCAACAATCGGCTACACCTTAAAAAGAGAACGGTTAACCATTTGAACCCTTAGGCTTAATCGAAACCAAAAGATTGAACTAAAATTAATAGTACTAAACACTTAATACTACTTACCAATCGGTTTACAAAGAAGGAAGACTCCTCTTGATTACTTCCAATATCCAAAGACCCTATACGAGATGATTAAACAGATGATTAACTCCTTTCAACCACAACCAACATAGGCTTTAATCCAACCGAAATCAACATAGTACTAAAGAAGAGAGAAATGGCCATTCGGCCAAGGACTTACCCAACACCAACTATGTTCGGCCAAGCACCACTACGAGAGGAAAGATTCGGCCAACTCTTAACACCAGATGGAAAAGGATTCGGCTTTATCCTAAAGAGAAACACAAGAGAATGATGTAAAGAAGGGTTGATATCCGGCCACTAAATGAAAGGAGATTCGGCTCAAGAGTTTTTGAAATAGAAGAAAAAGAAAAATAAAAATAAAAATAAAAATGGATAGAGGGAGAGTATTTACGGTTTTGAAAGAAAAGAGATGAGAAATGTGTTTTAGGAACTAGAGTTTCGGCTATCAAAGGTTCAAGAAGAGAGAAGAATAAAGAATGGTGTACGAGAGGGGGAGAGAGAAGCTAGTTTCGGTTTACACAAGTAAAGAGAAAAACAAAGAGAGCAAAGAACATTCGGCTACCAATGTTCAACAAAAGAAGGAAAATGTGGAAAGAGAGAATACCACTTTCGGTTTTACCCAAATGACAAAGGAAGAAGAAATGGAGGAGAATATTCGGCCACAAGCACAAAATTAAGAAGAGGCAAAGCAAATTTTGTTTGAAGCTTTCGGTTTGAGAAAAGAAAATGTGAAGAAGCTCTCTTGACATTCGGCTAACACAAGTCCAAAAAGAGAAGTTTTCCTAACTAAAATTTAGGATATTCCTAGCCTACAACTAAGCCCCTAAAATATCAAAACAACCACATAGAAAGCCGATAATATGCAAACAAAGTCACAATAAAAATAACCCCTAACCCGGGATATTACAATGTTCCCTTCTCTTTCCTTTTCTTTCATTTCTTTCTTTCTTTTTCCCTTATCTTCCTCCTTACCATATTCCTTAGCCTCCTTTCCATCAAAAAAAAGTCTCCCTTACCATAATTACAACCGTGGCTGACACTTGGGATAGGAGTACAAAAATTTAATCAAAAATTTTGCACTTGGTGGGATTTGAACCCCTTTCCTCCATGTTCTCCACTTGATGCCATAACCTCCTTTCCATGTGCTCATTTATGCTAGCAAAATACGCACTTATTTCCTTAAGCCTTAATGCCACTTACCTTCTCTCCTTAAAGTGCTTAAACACAAAAATTTTGCTAAGGCCCAACTCAACCCCGAGCCTTCTTTGAACCCCTAAATATACATAATTAACATTTTTAACTAGCTTATCGCATGGTTAAATGCAAAACATAAAATTCTAAATTTTAGGATATTACAAGACCATAAATGGTGATAGTGGAAGTACATGGCTTGGTATAAGTGTAAGTAGTGATGTTTTTAAAGGTTATTTAAGTAAATGGTAAAATAGTGATAAAAAACTAATGAAATAAAATAAGCTATCATCTTTTATTCATCATCATCAACCAAAATTAAAAGAGAAAAGAAGCCATTGTTGAAGCTAGGGTTCGGCCATGCTTGTTTTGCTAGATTGGTAATTGTTCCGATTTTAATATTTTTATTTTTTCGGGATTGTTGTAGCTTAATCTAGCTAGCCCAAAGACTAATTTGTGAAACTGATAAACTATTAGGGTTTTTCCATTAATAAATATGCATAAGTTTTGATGATTCATGGAAGAAAATGAGTATTTGTTGTTTGATAAACAACTTTTCTTAAGTGATTTTTGGTGAAATTGTTAAATAAGGATTAACTTAAAAAATGGAAAATTTTACATGGTGAAATTGTGAAATAAATGAAATATAGAACTTGCTAGGGACCTAATTGATATTTGGCTATAGTGGGTTGTGGTGAAATTGCATAAATTTCCACTTTTATGAGCTAGGGACTAAATTGTAAGAAATGAAAAGTATAGGGGTAAAATGGTAATTTTACCAAAAATATGGTTTTGGATAAAATAAAATAAAATACATATTTAATTGATGTAAATTTATCCGTATAGATCACGACAGACCTCGTACGGCTTTAGATCGGGGCAAATAGAAAGTCTCGAATTAATCGCCTCCGTATCTACATATACTCGTCGAGGTAAGTTCGTGTAATTAAATCGTGCATATATATTTTCAAATGAAATATACTTGTGTTGTAAATTGCTATACATATATACCGGTTGCATATCCAACGACATATGACGATTACCGAGCCCCGTTTGAACCTTAGGAATTCGTAGGATACAAATGACATGTCATTATGGTTTACATGATTCGAGTGCTAGTCCTGAATGTCCTACCGATGGTTGAGGTCTGGCATGTGTTACAGATACTCCACAGCTCGCGTGAGCAGCATAGTGTAGCTACATTCCGACCCACAGCTCTTGTGAGCATGCCCATATTCACAGCTCGTGTGAGCATACATGTACAGGATTTGACAGATTACAGTTGTAACAGTCCGGTTTATACCCTAGTCGGAACAGTGGTTTTGGGACCACGAATCCGAGCCTGAATAATAATTTAATATTATTTTCTGTGCCATTGATATGTGACTAAGCATGTGGTAAATTTCCATGAGCTAATTTGTCCATCTGTGTATTTAAATTTGACAAAAGGATGAAATTGCTTTAAATGTGGAAGTTGCTTGCTATTTGCTAAAGTGTATATGTGTTGTGGCTTTATAATTGCGATGACTTATGTGGCAATATAGCCATTATTATTGTTAGTGGATGGCAATGAGTGATAATATGTATATATTATATGTTTATTATATTTACTTTAAATGTTTCATTAATATTATTATGTTATATTTTATATATTATTATAATGAAAACAAAAGCAAGCCATTAGCATTATTTTTATCACCGAATAAGCAAAGAAAGAAAAGAAAAACATAGGCAAGGAGTTCAGCCATAGTTTGGTCTAATTCAAGGTATGTTTTCGGTCAATTTTCGATAATTTCTACTTTTTTGCAATCGTTGCTTTGAGAGCTACAAAACCCATGTATTAATTTTGTGAATTGATGATGTTTGTGAGTTATGCCATTGATGATATGTTGAGTTTTGTGATGTTTTATGATGTTAAATGAAAGATTTGAGCTAGATGAACATGTTTTGTTCTTGAAGTTTTGATGAAATTGGTTAAATAGGGCTAATTTGTGAAAATAGCAAATTGAGGGACAAAATTGCTACTTTGATAGAAAATGTGGGCTTGTATGATATATTTGTATATTCGGCTAAGCATGAGCATGGGTAGATTTTGTGACTTTGATGTTTTGAGAAAAATGGACTAAATTGATAAACTGTGCAAATGTGAGGGTTAATTTGTAAATAGCCCTGAATATATGTGTATTGATTGAATTGAATGAATTAGTGAATAAAAGGGTTAATTCTGAATATGTTTAGATCAAGAACTGAGGAAACAGACTTAGATCGCGGAAAGGGGAAAGTAAACTAGTAGCCGTTTTCATTCCAATATATCGAATCCGAGGTAAGTCACCATGCAAATAAATGTATATGTATGCAATTGTAATTGTTCATATGACTAATGATGATAATGAATGCTTATGAGAGGTTATGCACATGAATTCCGAGATAAGTTCGATATAGTCACTAAGTCCGAGAAGCCCCGTACGAACCTAGGAATAGATAGGGTTGGCTAAGTCACGACATAGATATCTGTACTGTTTTTATCATGTAAGACCACGTCTAGGACGTTGCCGTTGATTTGGGACTCATGTAAGACCACGTTTGGGACGTTGGCATTGATATGAGCTTTACGTGTAAGACCAAGCCTGAGACGTTGGCATTGTTATGATCCTTGCGTGTAAGACCATATCTGGGACATCGGCATTGTATTGATACTTGTAAGACCCTGTCTGGGACAGTGGCATCGATATCTGATTATGTGTAAGACCCTGTCTGAGACAGTGGCTCGATATTTGAGTGCATGTAAGACCTCGTCTGGGACATTGGCATTGTACGAATATTTCGAGCTCTCTGAGTGTCCTATTAGATTCCTTACGATTCAATGGGCAAGTTTGAGATTCGAATGGCAAATCCGAGCTTTGATAGATTAAGTAGATGAATGTCCGATTCAGGTACGTTGATTATACACTAATTGTGTATACAAGGTAAGTATCTATGTGATCTTACTAGAATGTTATGTTTATGGAATTGATGATACAATATGTAAAGTTTGGCTAGATGAACTATGTGCATATATGGCATGTGAATTGGAATATGGTAAGTGATGGTTAAGCAAACGAGCTTAAGAAAGAATGAGATGATTTGTATCATGAGAACCAAATTGGTCCTTTTATTGATTTGATTATATGCAATTCAAGCCAAGTTTGTTTGTATATTGATTTACTAAGCTTTTGGGAAGCTTACTCTGTGTGTGTGTTTTCTCTGTTTTATAGGTCGTCAAAGCTACTGAAGGGTCAGGACTGTCAAGAATCGTCATCACACTACTAAAATCATTTTGGTACACTTTGGAATTGTATAAAGTTAGATATGGCATGTATAGGCTAGTATTTTTGGTATAAGTTGATATATGAACTTAGCTATGTGATTTGGCCAATTATGAGTTGAGATTATGCATTATGATCATGATATGTGAAGCATTTTTTGGTGTGAATAGTTGATTCATGTAAATGATCATGCTTTTGAGTTAAGTAAATGAATGTACTATGTTTTTGTTATATGTTTTGGTTTTGGAAGATAGTATGGTTGAAATGGATTTTGGATGAATTGTTTGTATGGTTATTTTAGTTATCAAATATGCTTGGTTTGAATGGTTATTTGGTATGTTTTGATGGTTATATGTGCATAAAATGGGAGGGTATATGTTGCTTGTAGGTGAGACCCCAAATGGGTGGCATTTTGGCCTTGAAAATGGCCTATAATGTCACACGGCCATGGCACACGGGCGTGCCTAGTGACCGTGGGCTAGGTAATAGCTAGCACAAGAGTACACGGCCTTGGCACACGAGCGTGCCTGCTGCCTAATAGCCGTGTGATTTTTGACAGGATCGACCACGGCCTGAGTACACGGGCGTGCTTAGTGGCCGTGAAAGTAAGTCAGTTTCGACCATGAGGAGCACACACGGGGGTGTTTAACAGCCGTGGAGGGCACACGGTTTCCTCCCACGGGCGTGTATTCCCTGTATTTTAGAAAAGTTTTTAAATTTTCCAAGATCTTCTGTATATGTTTCGTTTTAGTCCCGACTCGGGTTATAATCATGTTTAAGGTCTCGTTGACCTGTTTAAGGGACATTATGTGTATGATTGATGAATGAAATGTATGAATGTTTCTGATCTGTTCGGTAACGCTCACAACCCTAATCCGGCGATGGACACGGGATAGGGGTGTTACAACAATTATATGATTTAACACACTATGTGCAAGCTATCCCGGGTATCCAACGATATTCTAAATGGATCAATGGGCATTATTCTGATACAGAATGGTATGAGTTCGATATGAACTAAGACAGGGATACATGTGAATTACATTGAACAGATGTTACATGTAACAGTTCAATTTAGACCCTAGTCGGAACAGTGGTTTCGGGACCACAAATTCGAGTCAGTGAAATATTTTAATATTATTTTCTGTGTCTTCAATATGTGATTAAGCATGTGCTAAATTTTCGTGAGTTAATTTGTCCGTTTGTGTGCTTAATTTGATTAAAGGATTAAATTGCATTGAGATGCAAATTTGTATACTTTATGAATAGATACTTATTTGTCATGTCCTTATAAGTGTGAAGGCTTTATGTGGCAATTAAGCCAATATTAAGGTTAGTGGATGGACAAATGACTAAATAACCTTAGAATTTATTTTGTTTTATATGTTTTAAAAAGGCTAAAATGGTAAAGTGATAATAAAATGTTAATAAACAAAAATAAAAGCAAAAATTTCATCATCTTTTATGTTCATCCACCGATTGTTAAAAGAGAGAAAGCAAGGGTTTGAGTTTTTCATATTCGACTACCTTAAGGCTTAAATTCAAGGTATGTTTTGATTCGTTTTTAATAATTTCTACGTTTCTATAATCGCTGCTTTGTCTACTTCAAAACGCATGCTTCAGTTTTGAGAATTGATGATGTTTGTGAAATGAGACTTTGATGAACTCATGTGATTTTGATGCTTAATAGTGAAATATGAAAGATATGTGTTAAATGAACATGTTTTGTTCTTGAAGTTTTGATGAATTTAGCTAATTAGGATTAAATTGTGAAAATTGTATTTTGAAGGACTAAATTATAAATTTGATGAAATGTTTGGACTTGTATGGGATACATGAGTATTCGGCTAAACATGGGTATATGTTGATTTTGTACATTTGATGTTTTGAGAAAAATGGACTAAATTGATAAAGTGTGCAAATGTGAGGGCTAAGTTGCAAATTGCCCTAAATATGTGTATTTGGATTGAATTGAATGTGTTGTTTAATAAGAGGGTTAAATTTGAATATGTATAGATCAAGAACCGAAGAAAACAAACTTAGATCGAGGGAAAGCAAAAGTAGTCGAATATCTGGATCGGAGATAAGTCAATATACAAATGAACGTATTTGTATTGAACTATGTATGTTCATATGACTATTGATAATGATGAATAATTATGAGATGTTGTATACATGAATTCTGAGATAAGATTGACTTAGTGACAATGTCCATGAAGTCCAGTATGAACCTAGAAATAGATAGGATTAGCTATGTCATGACATAGGTGTCTGTTCTGTTTATCATGTAAGACCACGTCTGGGACGTTGGCATTGATTTGAGATTTCGTGTAAGACCACATCGGGACTTTGGCGTCAAGATAAGATGTACGTATAAGACCATGTTTGGGACATTGGTATCGTATTAATTCGTATAAGACCCTGTCGGGGATAGTGGCATCGATATCTGATTAGATGTAAGACCACGTCGGGGACGTTGGCATTGTATGACTATTCTGAGTATTCTGTATATCCTATTAGATTCCGAATGGTTCAACAGGCAATTTCGAGCTATGAACAATTACATGAATGTTTACCCGTTTCAAGTATGTTTGATAAATACACAAGGAGTGTATGAAAGGTAAGTGTCTATGTGAACTTACTAACATGGATATGTGCAATGAAGTGATGAGATGATATGTGAAATTATGCTTAAATGAGCTATGTGCATATAAGGTATTTAAGTTGAGAATGTGATAAGTTATGGCTAAGCAAATAAGCCAAGGAAAGAATGAGATGAATTTGCTATGAGAACCATTATGGTCAATATATTAATAAAGCTATGTGCATTTTATGTTAAGTTTATTTGTATTTGGCTTACTAAGCTTTCGAAAGCTTACTCTGTGTGTGTGTGTGCTTGTTTCAGTTTTATAGATCGTCAAAGCTACTGAAGGCTCGGGACCGTCAAGGATCGTCATCACACTACCTAAGCTCATTTTGGTATCTTTTGGAAATGTATATAGTTAGATGTGGCATGTATAGGCTAGTCACCTTGGATATCCTTGAAATGTGTATAAAGTAGCCATGAGATGTGGCTTGTTAAGCGTTGGTAATATGAATTTGTGAATATGATATATGATGCTTGATTTGATATGTCTTGATGGAAATGAGATAGCCTTATGAATGATAAGCTTATGGATGAATTGATGCCTTAGTATTTTAATGAGGTTATGGTTGAATTATACTTGGATTTACATGGAAATTGATTGAACAAATTAGCGTAGTTAGAAATGAGGTTGAATGGATGATATGAAGACCATTTGGTATGTTTTTGGTTGCCATTTGATTGTGGAAATAGGATTGCTTGTGATTGTAGGTATGACCCAATTGTGGGTGGCAATTTGGCTTTACAAGTAGCCTGTTTTGCCTACACGGTCGTGATACACGGGCGTGCCTAGTGACCGTGGGATTAAGTCAGTATCGAGCTAAGTGTGCACGGTCAAGACACACGGGCGTGCCTAGTAGCTGTGCTAATAAGTCAGTATATGACCTAAGAGCACACGGCCATGGTACACGGGCGTGCCTAGTGGCCGTGTCGAAAAGTTAGTATGCATGCTATGTTTTGACACAACCAAGATACGGGTGTGTCTGGTGCCCGTGGAAGACATACGGCCTGTCCACACGGGCGTGTGTCCTGCATAACTTAGAAAAGTTTTAAAATTTTTGAGAATTGCCGTAAGTGTTTGGCCTAGTCCCGGCCCTACTCTAAAGCATGATTAAGGCCTTGTTGACCTATTTAAGGGACACTTTGACTACGATTGATATATGATTGTGTGTAATGTCTGTAAAATTTTTTGATCTGTCTGGTAACACCTTTAACCCTAATCCGACGATGGATGCAGGTTAGGGGTGCTACATTTGATTGGTATCAGAGCTACGATTTAGTCGATTCTCGGACTAATGTTGCATGTCAGAGTCTAGTTATACATGCCATATATCTGAACTGTGATAGTATGATGAATCCTAACGTGTAAAATGTGATTTTGTATAGCAATGGATCCTAAAAGAGGCGTAGCTAACGATGTAGAAAGTAATGCGCCTGCTCCCGCACAAGGGACATCGTCATTTGATTCGAGACTGGCTACGAGCGGTCAAGAGGGAAAAGCTAAACAAGCTTTCTTTCAGATGATGAGTGAATGGATCACTCAATTTGTTAGAAATAATCCGGCTGTTTCACAACCTCCGCCCCCGGTTAATCCCCCTTAGACATCTGCTATGTCTTTGGCTATGAATCTGAATCTGTTGAACAAGCCTCCGGTAGACAAAATCCGTAAGTATGGGGCTAAAGAGTTTAGGGCCACTAGTGATGATGATACCGAAAAGGCCGAGTTCTGGTTAGAAAACACAATCCAAGTATTCGATGAAATGTCTTTGACTCCGAAAGAAAGTATTAAAGGTGTTGTATCACTACTATGAGATGCGACCTATTAGTGGTGGAAAGCTCTGATTTCTGTTGTTCCGAACGAACGAGTCACGTGGGACTTCTTTTAGATTGAGTTCAAGAAGAAATATATCAGTGAAAGATTCATTGATCAGAAACGGAAAGAATTTCTGGAATTGAAACATGGCCATCTGTCTGTTACGAAATATGAACGAGAGCTCATAAGATTGAGTCAATATGCTCGTGAATGTGTATCATCCGAAGATGTGGCCTTAATGAAGATATCTGTTTGCTAGTTGGAATTTTAGAAATAAAAGAGTTCGTAGTACTTATTGATCGAGCGTGCAAAGCTGAGGCACTGGGAAAAGATAAAAGGAAAGCTGAGTCTGATGCTAGAGATGTGAGAAAAGGTTTCATAGTAGATCATTTTAGTCTGCTTCGAAGAAATTTCGAGATGAGCATAGCCGTTCAAAATTTAATGTGGGACATTCGAATAGAGATGGAGTTAGATAACAAATAAGCTTTAAAGCTCCGGTAACATCGGTGGCAAGTGTTAGAAATATACGATCCGAGAAACCTAAATGTAAACATTATGGTAAAAGACATCTGGGTAGCTGTAGATTGAATGACAAAGCTTGTTTTTGATGCGAACCTGGTCGCATCATGGTTTGACTCCATCCGACGCCAACGAGAGTGGCCTAAACTTGAGGGGCCCAAGTGCAAGATGAAACATCTCATAGGCCTGATTGATTGTTGGGCCAATGATTTTAAGGACTTTTAATTTAATTAAGTTTTATTTAAATTAATAAGTTTGCATATTTTAATTTTAACTTGCACTTTGTGTGTTCTGCATTTAATAAAGTAATGCATTATGTAACTTTTATGTTAGTTTAGTATACATCATAAATAATGACTTGCATTATGAAACTCCCATGTTAGTTTAAGTCTACATTATTAAATTAAGTTTTGCATTAAGTAACTCATTTGTTCATTTAGTTTGCATTTCAAATCATGCATTTAAGCATATTAGTTTAATAAATGAGTTACTGGACATTTATTCAACTCATCTTAGTTTAATTAATAAGTGTTTTTGTTGAATTTTATTTAATAAGTGTAGCTCCTAATTTGTAACACCCCAAACCCGACCAAAACGTTACGACCAGATTCTGTATGTCACAAGGTGAAGCAAAAACGAATTTTTGTTGGATTAAGGAAAACGTAGATTTCAAAACTTTTCGATTAAGGTGATGTCTTTAAAACAGTGATTTGTTGGATCAAGAAAAATTCCAATTTGTATTAATCGAATATTCATTATATTTAATGATACGTGAAAGAAAACGTGTGTTTCTCGCATTTTCAAAATCCCATTTTCAATTTCGTGATTAAGTTTACATAGTGTCAAGTTTTAAATAAACGGTAAATAAATAAAATAAAAAACCCAAACATCAATTTAGGAAGGCCTTATTACATCAAAAATCCCCAATTAAAATTAAATATGAGAAGTAAAAAGTTTGCAAAAAGAAAAGACTTTATGGCCTCCACGAGTCCGCCTCGGCTCCCAAATCCACGGTCTACTGATTACCTGAAATGTTAGGAAAAGGGTGAGTCACAGGGACTCAGTGTGTAAAAACCAAAAAAAACACATAACACGGCCCACGACCTACAATCTCATATTTAGCCCATACATGATATCATACAACTACATGAATGCATCAAGCCCAGCCCAACCTAGCATTTTTTCCATCCTCTACACGCCATCCCGTACCAGCCATCACACCGTGGGGATTTCTACAATCACCCTCCATCCGCTACACGCCATCTCGATAGTCATGCTGTCAGTTATAATGCCGATCACAATGTGACCTCATAGTATAGCGTGGCTTAGCCACCGATCATTATATGACCTCAAAATATAACGTGGCATATCCACCGATCACCATGTGACCTTCTAATCAAGCACTTCCCCTTAACATCATTTCCATACCCCATGCATAGCATATACATCAGAACAAATGCAACATGCTATCGACAATATAAAAGTTTACCACATACATTCATCCATACAAGAAAACGATACAATCACGTACCTGGCATCCTTAGCCCTACCCACAAGGGTTTCACGACTGTCTATACAGCCTTTTCCGGCTTTTCAGCCCACACAATTAACATCACAGATAAAATAAAGTGTGTGGAGTTTTACACACCTGATTACACGCAGCACTATGCTATCTATGTCGACACTATCACTAGCAGGAACTACTGCTATCTGTCTACTATTCTACTCAGAAGCTGGCCCACAACCTGGTGGCCAATCTCGAACAGCAGACACCGCGCCCTTCTTGAACTTAGGGGCTGGGATTACAGGTCCAACCCCTCCCTTCGCTTGGCTAGATCAACAAATCCCGGAGATTAAAAAGGCTTGGATCCTGCACCGATCGAATGCCTAAGTCGACTAGAACCAAATGTCCCTTATCACACTTCAATCATAGACCAGAAGCTGAAAGGATGCGAAGACAAAGCCCCCCACGATCAATAGAGAATCCGATTGGGAGTGGTGGAAGATGAGTAACGTTGATCCACTGTAAACAAGGATCAAATGAAGGGATATGAATACCAGAGAGATTCGGCTAACAGAACTGCCTAGAAAAGATGATAAGTTTCGGCTTTTCCTTTGAAAGAAACCCAGAGAATAATTAAAAAAAATATGAAGAAGAGATGGCTAGGGAGATTCGGCTAAACAAAAAGAACTCAAAGAATGAACGAATGCCGAAAGTGTTTTGCTCAGGAAGAGAAAGAAATGGAGAAGAGAGGTGCTATCTATCAAGAAAGGTTCGGCTATGGTGTTAAAGGGAAGGGTAGAGGAGATGATAGAGTTTCGGCAGGAGGGGTGGCTTCAGAGGATTTCGGCTTGTGAAGATAATAGCAAAAGAGAAAAAAATGAAAACAAATGTGGAGGTTGAATGGTAATGTAAGATTCGGCTATGAAGGAAAGCAACAGAGTGTCAGCTTCGGTCTCTTGAATAAATGCCAAAAGTGATAGCCAAGATGATGGTTTCGGTTTTTGGTGTGAGGGTGTTTCAGTTTTGACCATTAAGAAATGAGGCAAAAGAATGCTTTAAGTTTTCTAGCTAGCCGAAATGCTCACCATGCCCCCTAAGTGCTACCATCTAAAGTTTGGCCACTCCCCCCAAACCAACTAAACCGTACACACACACTCACACACCTCACTTCCCACATTCGGCAAAACTCTTTTCCTCTCTCCCAATCCCATAATCCTCTCCACGGATCATTCTCCACTCCTCATTCAAACTTGTTGACGGATTCCTCCTCCTTGAATTCCTCTCCTCCCTTCATTCAAATGTGTTGACTCATTCAACACTCATCCACCAGAGTCCAAGCTGAATCCACCTCTCCTCCACCTTGGCATCAAAAGAACTCCCCAAAAAGGTAACCTACGCGACTCGAACCTGCTCCCTGCCAGCTCTCCTGAGGCGTCACTCACCTGCCTCTTAAGTGGTGCCTCTTTGCCACTTTACTAAAGCACTTCTTGTGCCAAATACCTACAAGCAACAATCCTTAAGTCCTACCCATCCAGCTCTCCCCTTCGGTGCCCAAAAGGAGAATTTCGGCCAAGGTTCCGGCTTAACCCTGGGCCTTCCCGGAGACCCCAAACACACATAAACAACACACAGAGCATACCAAACACATAGAAACAAGATAAATGCAGAGCCCCTAAATTTCGGATGTTACATAATTAATCTAGTTACTAGGATTATTTATTGATGCATGAGTTTAAGTTTATTTATTTATGCTTCTTTAATTAATTAGTTGCTGGAATAATTGATGCATATGTTTTAGTTCATTTATTTAGTGTGTGTTATGCTTAATAAGTGTTTAAATGTGTTTAATATGTTTGTTTTAATGTGTTAGTTATAGGTGTCTTTTCAATTGAAAATCATTACATTCAAGGGGAAGAATTATTCTTCATTAAAAGGAGCTGTTATCATTCATTAAAGGGAGCATTATACATCATTAAATTCAGCAGCAACCATCTTAAACTTGTTCATTTGAACTTATCAGCAAACCTTTGGTGTGGCATTCACTCTATCTCCATCTTCCACCTTAAATAATATAGAAACCGGGGTGACACTTTCATATAGTGTTGAATCGTTTCTCCCGTTTAAGTTCATTTCACCATCTCCACCAAACTATCACACATCTATCGTTCATCCATCTTCATTCATTCCTATTAAACCAAACCATTCGAACATCATCTTCTTCCTTTCTTATCTCTAGCTGAACCTATCCTTCTCATTATCTAAATCACCTCCAATTCTTATTCAATGCTTCTGCAAACTTATCCATATTTTCTAATATTTTCCCGAAGACTCAACCTCTCCTCGTAGAAGATCGGGCAACTCACATACGACTCGACTCACCCCGAGGCATATCGTATGTAACACCCCCAACCCGGCCCATACGTTTCGACCGGATCCGGCGTGTCATGGGTTGTACATTGAAAACTTTTGCTTTGTTGGTTTTGAAAGTCGTAAGTTATTTAGACATAACTTAGATAGATAAATGACATTTTAAAGATAAACTCCTTTGTATTATTATTATTAAGTATAAATAAACTTTGTCATAAATTCATAAATTTCAGAACATTGAAATCTGCTTAGTTGAATAAAAACTAGGGGCTTTATTACATAAATATTCCCAAAATGAAATAAAATAAACTTAAAGAAATCCCGAAAATAACTTGTAGAAATAAGAACTTAATGGCCCCGCGAGTCCGTCTCGGCTCCCATGTCCACGATCTACTGCTCATCTAGAGAAGTAGAGAAAAGGAAAGCGTGAGTCACCAAGACTCAGTGCATAAATCTCAAAGCATACAACGACCTGAGCCCACAAACACATTATGGGCCCTGACCCATACATAAAGGTATCAATCATAATCACATGGTAAACAATAAATAATGAATAATAACCCAACCCATCCTAGGTTTCCATCCTCTACACACCAATCCGTACCAACCATCACACCTTGGGGATTTCTATAATCAACCCTCCATTCGCTACACACCATAACGACAGCCATACTGCCTATTCCTGTTGTTTAGGAATCATTAAATGTGGCATAGCCACCGATCACTATGTGACCTAACATTTACTTTTGTGGGATTTCTACCACCGATCACCAAGTGACCTATCATGCACTTCCTCTTCAATATCATAAACCCCCCATGCATACACATATAAAGAAAACATCATGCAGGATTACATATATTTCAATACACATAGAGAGTTCTATGTTTACGTACCTGGCATCCATGCCTAACCCATTTAGGGTTCCATTCGACTGTCTATACAGCCTCTTTTCGGCTTTTTAGCCCATAACATATATATATATATATATATATATATATATATAGACATACATACAAGATTAATAGTGTGTTAGAGATCTACACACCTGATTGCCGATAAAACGATGCTTTCTATGTCGACCCTATCCTTAGTCGACACAACTGCTATCTACCAAAGGAGTTGTTCAGAAGCTGGTCCACAACCAAGTGGCCTATCTCGAACGGCAGAAACTGCTCGTTTCTTAAACTTAGGGATTCTCTCCTTTGCCTGATCCATATTTAATTCCATCACAAGTCCTTATCAGAACTACTATCACAATATTTGATCGTTAATCCTCATCATAAAGTTAAGATCTTGTATACAATGAGCAAATCTAGTAGAAATCTAGGGAAATCTTCCTACCTTAAAATCCCGAAATTGGAGACTACTGATTTTCGGCTTTTAGATTTAGACGACCAAGTTTCTTTCAAATCCCAGAATGCCGCCCAACATAGAACCATTAAACTATTTTCTTTTCGACTTTTGCCTTTCAAGAACCAAAATAGAACATGAGATCTAACAGAAGTCGACACTTACCTTAGTACAGAAAATTCGGCTAGCACTTAGAGAGAAGATTCGGCAATGTCAAAGAAAAGATTTAAATGCTAGAAGAATAGAACTAACTCTCAGATAGGATGAATAAAGAAAAACTATGGAGATTTCGGCTTTTTAGAGAAATTGGCTCAAGGGGAAAAAGATGGAGAAAAGGTTTCGGCTTTTGAAGAAATTGAAGAAGAGAAATTGGAGAGGGAGAGACTAAGGAATTCGGCACAAAGAATGAAGAGGAAATTAGGGTTTAAATGCCAGAAGCAATGGGATATCCCCCCTATTTATAGAAATTTTGGCACTCCTATCAAAAACCCGAAAGTACCCTTCTTGATAACTAAAAATCAGGCTAATAAAAAGGGAAAATTCGGCACCCTTTTTCCATGAAGTAGCCGAATTCTTTACTCCTCTAGGTGATGGAATTTGGGCCAACACCTAGCCTTGCAGATAGCTCCTATCTTTTCTCCTTTTATCTTCCATATTATCAACTATAATATCTACATTATCCTATTCATATAAATCCTCCTATTTTTGAGCCTTGTTGCCATCCACTCCACCTAACCCAAATGCGATAATTAGCTAACTTAAATTAAAAGAATTGGGCTCCATGAAACTTAAATTTTGGGCCCTTATCTCCCTTGTTGTGGTGTCACCTCCTTGCTCCCTAAGTGGCGCCACTGACCACTGGGCCACAAGCCCATTTTGATAATTTAAACATAGATACGACCTTTTAAAACTCTATAGTGCCCAAACAAAATTTCACCAAGGCCTTGACCACATCCTGAGCCCAATTTGGACCCCTAACAGTTAAATTAACTCATTACACATATTCACCCATTAAACGCATAGGCCCAAAAATTCAGGATGTTACAGTTCTACCCCCTTTAAAGAAATTTCGTCCTCGAAATTTCCAACTAACTATTAATCGTACTACCCAAGTCTCACCACTATGCTTTCGCTGCGCACTCTAATTTTAATAATATATAAACATTGCACGCGTACAGTTTCTATACCCAAAAATATAGCATCCACACAAAACATACCCGACTTAATGGTGATTGAACAATCCCGAGCCTTATGCTCCTCAAACCTGTATCTTAAACACGTTCCTGACTTCCTCCAACATTTACCCGGACGACGCCTTCTGCAATATTTGCAAACCTGAAAGTTTGGATGTACCTTAACATGCTTCACAGAACGAGACTGCAACCCTAGAAAACTACAATCTCTTTTTTTTTTATAGTCTACGCACCGAAACCGAAGTGTTTCACGGATTTCTTTAACCTCCTTCAGTACCTCCCTAACTAGCTGAGTCAGCACATCAGTCTTAACACTTCCCCGGCCTCGGCTGCGGCCTCTTCTTCCTCTTCTAGCGCTCATCGTTGATTCTCTAAATAAGAAATTTTATGAACTATTAATTTCTTTCACTGATTAACCACGAACAATCTTATGGAAAGTAGTTTTAAGAGTGGTTCTTTCAAATTCGAACTTATCTGCAGTTTCAGTCTCAAGTTTATCTCCTAATTCTAGAAACCACATACATCAACCAGCATACATCAATCACACAAGTAGCATTCATGCACACACATTCATCGCATAAGGGTATCTTCGTTATTTCACTACCGAGGGGTTTTTTCCGTAGTTTTGCCTTACAAGGTATTTTTTTCCAAATAAAGTATCTTGGTAATTTTCTTTGAATTAGAGGTACTTTGGTACATTTTTTTTTTTATAAAGCAAGGGTATTTTGGAAAACAAGTTTTTTTTTTCTGAAACAGAGATATTTTGATGTTGTTGTTGTTTTTTTTTAAACAGGGATACCTTGGAAGGTTTTTTTTTTTGTTTTGCAAATTGGGTTCTTTTGTAAATCTATTTTTGAGTAAATTTGCAGAACTTAGGTATTTTATAAAATCACGGTTGTTTGGAAATTTTCACAAACTAAGGATATTTTGAAAATTTTGCCAACCGAAGTGTTTCGGTAATTTTCACAAATTTTGGTAGTTTTACAATTCTGGGGTATTCTGGAAATTTTTACAAATCAAGTCTATTTTGAAAATTTTACAAAACTTGGGGGGTATTTTAGTTGTGAAATAAGGTGGCTGGTCCCTTTTAGGTTTTAATTATAGATTTTGGCCCATCAACAAGTCCTCGTGGCTAAGGTGAACAGTTACTACGCACCAGGTAGGATTCTAGCGAATAGGAGGTGAGTCACTAGGACTGCTTAAGTACCAAGCTCTTCTTGAATCCAATCCTAGACATGCGTATGCCTGTTGCCACACCCTAACCTATTGACTTGTTCACTGGTTTGTTTATTTGGATTAAATCTTATGAATTTAGAGAGTGATTTAAACTAAACCTAAAGTCCATCAATGTCTAATATTCTAGCCTACGTCCCTCAAGCCCATTAAGCCCACATGTATATCACATCAAGAGTTAGAATACTTACCTGCGTGGATCGGGTGCCAGTAGACTCGAAGGCCATATCTTCTTTCGGAAATTTTTTTTCCAAATTCACATCAACTTTACAAAACATTACTAGGCCCATTTCACAGCCCGAGTTTTGAACTGGGCTCTAATACCAAAATGTAACATCTCCAACCCGGCCCATACGTTTCGACCGGATCTGGCGTGTCACGGGTTGTACATTGAAAACTTTTGTTTTGTTGGTTTTGAAAGTCGTAAGTTATTTAGACATAACTTAGATAGATAAATGACATTTTAAAGATAAACTCCTTTGTATTATTATTATTAAGTATAAATAAACTTTGTCATAAATTCATAAATTTCAGAACATTGAAATCTGCTTAGTTGAATAAAAACTAGGGGCTTTATTAAATAAATATTCCCAAAATGAAATAAAATAAACTTAAAGAAACCCCGAAAATAACTTGTAAAAATAAAAACTTGATGGCCCCTCGAGTCCGTCTCGGCTTCCATGTCCACGATCTACTGCTCATCTGGAGAAGTAGAGAAAAGGAAAGTGTGAGTCACCAAGACTCAGTGTATAAATCTCAAAGCACACAATGACCTGAGCCCACAAACACATTATTGGCCCTGGCCCATACATAAAGGTATCAATCATAATCACATGGTAAACAATAAATAATGAATAATAACCCAACCCATCCTAGGTTTCCATCCTCTACACACCAACCCGTACCAACCATCACACCTTGGGGATTTCTACAATCAACCCTCCATTCGCTACACACCATAACGACATCCGTACTGCCTATTCCTGTTGTTCAGGAATCATTAAACGTGGCATAGCCACCGATCACTATGTGACCTAACATTTACTTTTGTGGGATTTCTACCACCGATCACCAAGTGACCTATCATGCACTTCCCCTTCAATATCATAAACCCCCCATGCATACACATATAAAGAAAGCATCAGCAGGCTTACATATATTTCGATACACATAGAGAGTTCTATGTTTATGTACTTGGCATCCATGCCTAACCCATTTAGGGTTCCATTCGACTGTCTATACAACCTCTTTTCGACTTTTTAGCCCATAACATATATATATAGACATACATACAAGATTAATAGTGTGCTAGAGATCTACACACCTGATTACCGATAAAACGATGCTTTCTATGTCGATGCTATTCTTAGTCAACACAACTGCTATCTACCTAAGGTGTTGTTCAGAAGCCGGTCCACAACCAAGTGGCCAATCTCGAACGGCAGATACTGCTCGTTTCTTAAATTTAGGGATTCTCTCCTTTGCCTGATCCATATTTAATTCCATCACAAGTCCTTATCAGAACTACTATCACAATATTTGATCGTTAATCCACATCATAAAGTTAAGATCTTGTATACAATGAGCAAATCTAGTAGAAATCTAGGGAAATCTTCTTACCTTAAAATTTCGAAATTGGAGACTAGTGATTTTCGGCTTTTAGATCTAGACAACCAAGTTTCCTTCAAATCCCGGAATGCCGCCCAACGTAGAACCATTAAACTATTTACTTTTCGGCTTTTACCTTTCAAGAACCGAAATAGAACATGAGATCTAACAGAAGTCGACACTTACCTTAGTACAGGGAATTCGGCTAGCACTTGGAGAGAAGATTCGGCAATGTCAAAGAAAAGATTTAAATGCCAGAAGAATAGAACTAATTCTCAGATAGGATGAATAAAGAAAAACTATGGAGATTTCTGGTTTTTAGAGAAATCGGCTCAAGGGGAAAAAGAATGGAGAAAAGGTTTCAGCTTTTGAAGAAATTGAAGAAGAGAAATTGGAGAGGGAGAGACTAAGGAATTCGACACAAAGAATGAAGAGGAAATTAGGGTTTAAATGCCAGAAGCAATGAGATATCCCCCCTATTTATAGAAATTTTGGCACTCCTATCAAAAACCCAAAAGTACCCTTCTTGATAACTAAAAATCAGGCTAATAAAAAGGGAAAATTCGGCACCCCTTTTCCATGAAGTAGCCGAATTCTTTACTCCTCTAGGTGATGGAATTTGGGCCAACACCTAGCCTTGCAGATAGCTCCTATCTTTTCTCCTTTTATCTTCCATATTATCAACTATAATATCTACATTATCCTATTCATATAAATCTTCCTATTTTTGAGCCTTGTTGCCATCCACTCCACCTAACCCAAATGCCGATAATTAGCTAACTTAAATTAAAAGAATTGGGCTCCATGAAACTTAAATTTTGGGCCCCTATCTCCCTTTTTGTGGCGTCACCTCCTTACTCCCTAAATGGTGCCACTGACCACTGGGCCACAAGCCCATTTTGATAATTTAAACATAGATACGACCTTTTAAAACTCTATAGTGCCCAAACACAATTTCACCAAGGCCTTGACCACATCTTGAGCCCAATTTGGACCCCTAACAGTTAAATTAACTCATTACACATATTTACCCATTAAACGCATAGGCCCAAAAATCAGGATGTTACATCGTATCATTTGTAGACGCCACAAGCAAGCTTGATAAGTCTAAGAAACTTGTACGAAAGATAGTGAAGAGATAACTCACTCCAGAACACAATGTTCATAAATTTGATTAAGGATCAAAAAGTCTCCTACAATAGGCTGATTACAACTATTTATAGTGTTAAAAGAGGCTAACTGAATGGTCACATATGATCAACTTAATGAGCTAATAATGAGCTGAAATAATGCTCAAAAACTCTTGGAATGCCAAACTAAATAACTCCACCCTTCAATACACTTCAATTCAGATGAATCAATGGTCTTGAATGCTTAGAAAAAATATTTGAAATCCCCTTGGTCAACCGAATGGACACCAGCAACTTTAATGAAAAATTAACTCATGAAGTGATCATTTTAATCAACAATCAGTTATGGAAGATAAAAGAGGTTGCTGCTGAATTTAATGATGTATAATGCTCCGTTTAATGAATGATAACAGGTTCTTTTAATGGCTCAAAAACTATTAGAATGCCAAACTAAATAACTCCACCCTTCAATACACTTCAATTCAGCTGAATCAGTGGTCTTGAATGCTTAGAAAAAACCTTTGAAATCCCCTTGGTCAACCGAATGGACACCAACAACTTTAATGAAAAATTAACTCATGAAGTGATCATTTTAATAAACAATCAGTTATGGAAGATGAAAGAGGCTGCTGCTGAATTTAATGATGTATAATGCTCCCTTTAATGAATCATAACAACTCCTTTTAATGAAGAATAATTCTTCCACTTGAATGTAACGATTTTCAATTGAAAAGACACCTGAAACTAACACATTAAAACAAACATATTAAACACATTTAAACACTTATTAAGCATAACACACACTAAATAAATGAACTAAAACATAGGCATCAATTATTCCAGCAACTAGTTAATTAAAGAAGCATAAATAAATAAACTTAAACTCATGCATCAATAAATAATCCTAGTAACTAGATTAATTTGGAGCTACACTTATTAAATAAAATTCAACAAAAACACTTATTAATTAAACTAAGATGAGTTGAATAAATGTCCAGCAACTCATTTATTAAACTAATATGTTTATATGCATGGTTTGAAATGCAAACTAAATGAACAAATGAGTTACTTAATGCAAAACTTAATTTAATAATGCAGAATTAAACTAACATGGGAGTTTCATAATGCAAGTCATTATTTATGATGCATACTAAACTAACATAAAAGTTATATAATGCATTACTTTATTAAATGCAGAACACACAAAGTGCAAGTTAAAATTAAAATATGCAAACTTATTACTTTAAATAAAACTTAATTAAATTAAAAGTCCTTAAAATCATTAGCCCAACAATCAATCAGGCCTATGAGATGTTTCATCTTGCACTTGGGCCCCTCAAGTTTAGGCCACTCTCGATGGCGTCGAATGGAGTCAAACCATGATGCGACCAGGTTCGCATCAGTTTCAGATGCGGGTCATTAGATCATTTCATCTGTGATTGCCTAGAGTCTGTTGAGCAAGAGACTGCCTAAAATCTGAGATCAGATAACGCTCCAGTGAGAGGTAGACCTTTTCGAAATACAAGAAATTTCACTGGTAGTCAGAGGATTACGAGAGATACTGTTGCGAGATCTGAAGCTAGAGCGCCAACCAAAGCGTATGCTAGCCGAGCTCGGGAGGAAGCTTCATCTCCAGATGTTATAACGGGTACATTTACACTTTATGATACTTCTGTGATTGCATTGATAGACCCTGGTTCTACACATTCATATATATGCATGAACTTAGTATTCAGTAAGACTTTGCCCGTAGAGTCTACCGAATTTATTATAAAAGTATCGAACCCCTTAGGTAAAAGTGTTCTGGTTGACAAAGTATACAAGAAGTGTCCGTTGATGTTTCGAGATATCTGTTTTCCTGCTAATTTGATGCAATTACCTTTTGATGTATTTGATATAATTCTGGGTATGGACTGGTTGACATTGCATGATGCGATTGTGAATTGTAAAAGAAAGATCATTGATTTGAAAGGTCAGAATAATGAAATAGTTCGGATTGAGTCTAGTGAATTGAATGAATTGCCTGCAGTGATATCTATATTGAAAGCTCAAAGTTATGTGAAAAAGGGGTATGAAGCATATTTTGCCTATGTGATTGATTCAAAAGTGTCTGAAAAGAAAGTTGAATCAGTACCAGTTGTTTGTGAATTTTCTGATGTATTTCCTGAAGAATTGCCGGGATTGCCTCTGATACGTGAACTTGAATTTGGTATTGATCTATTGCCCGATACGACACCAATTTTGATAGCTCCGTATAGAATGACACCAACAGAATTAAAAGAGTTAAAGTCACAGTTGCAAGAGTTGACTAATAGAGGGTTTGCTAGACCGAGTTTCTCACCTTGGGGTGCTCCTATTCTATTTGTGAAAAAGAAAGATGGCACGATGAGAATGTGTATTGATTATCGTCAGTTGAACAAAGTAACCATAAAGAATAAATATCCGTTGCCTAGGATTGATGATTTGATCGATCAGCTACAAGGAGCCACGGTGTTTTCAAAGATTGATTTGAGATCTGAATACTATCAATTGAGAGTGAAAGATTCAGACATTCCAAAGACTACTTTCAGAACAAGGTACGGACATTATGAATTCTTGATCGGCAAAATTATCGAAATACCCTTGGGTTGAGAAATTACCAAATTACCCTTAGAGGTTAAATTACTGAATTACCCTTGGTGGGTAAAAATACTAAATTTACCCTTAGAGGGTAAATTATTGATTTACCCTTTGTGGAAAAAAAATACCGAAACACTTCTAAATGGATGATGATGATTGTTATACTCTTATTCATGGTTATATATCATGTGTATGAACTGATTATACTTTGTACATTGAAAGTATGTTGCATTCATCTCAGTATAATATTATGTTGCATGGGTTTTGGGAGATGATGAAAGGGGAAGTGATATTCTGTGACTCTGTCACAAGTGGTCTGGGACCACCGTGGTTTGGAACCACGTATGCATATGATTATCAGTGACTTGTCTCAGTGGTCTGGGACCACAGTGGGTTGGCCCCACGTATATTTATCAGAGATCGTCACAGTGGTCTGGGACCACAGTGGGTTGGCCCTACGTTTATATATTCTGTGACTCTGTCACAAGTGGTCTGGGACCACAGTGGCTTGATGCCACTAGTGTTTGGCGATTCAAGAGACCTAGAGGATGAAATACTAGGTTGGGATGGGCTACATTACGTACATCTTTAATATGCTATATTGTGTAGGCTGAGGCCCAAAGTGCAATTGTGGGCCCGATTGCTTTATAAGAGGAATTACACACTGAGTTCTTGTAACTCACCCCCTTTCTCTTAACCCTTTCAGGTAATGCTCAGTGATGTGGACTTGGGCCATGGATGATTCGGTGGAGGCCATGCTTTGGAAATAACATTTTCAAATATTAGTAAATTACTTTTCCGTCTATTTGATTACTTTTACTATTTTTGAGTTTTAAAGTTGTAATAAGGCCTCTGGTTTATTCTATATTGCTTTATGTGTGACGTATTTATATTTTGCTCAAATTACTTTAAATGGGATTTTTCTAAAAACTTAAACAAAGATTTCGGAAATGGTAGTAATAATGTTTTTGCAAGGGAATGATTTTTAATAAAATACATTTTGAAAATAGCTAAACAAAATTTGAGGTTTTGAACAGCATAATGTTTTAAATTCTTTAAGAAGAGTTTCTAATGAAAACATGGTTTTCGAAAAACTCGTCAATGTGACATGCCAAATTCGGCCTAACTTCTAAGTCGGGTTTGGGGTGTTATAATTGTGGTATCAGAGCCTAGGTTTCTAAACTCGGCGTGGGCATGGGGGTTTAAATTGTTTTAAAAGATGGTTAGAAAATGATTTAGAAATATGTATGTCTTCTGGAAGCATGGCACCCGAGTCTCCGACACCAAATCCGCATTATAAGTCTTCTGACTTTTAGTTGTTTTGCATGAAGTAAGTGTAATATGTTGTGATTGCTTGTGCTAAGAAACTCAACTCTAGAGACTGAATCCTTAGGTATGCACGAAATGGCGAGAACCGCTCATAATGCTATTTTCATAAAACTGTTTAGTAATAAACTTCATAAAACTTATAATTAGATTAAGTCAATCGGTAGTCATGAGCGACCGTGGATGTGGACATGGTATGCGCGGCCGTGGACATGGACGTGGTAGGCGCGGCCGTGGTAGAGGCCGGGATGTTGAAGCTGCACCTTCGGGATTAGGGCATGGACCGGAAGGTGAAGTGCCAGCATCACCAGTTACGGAAATAGGATTTCAGGACCAAGACGATACTTTGTCTCAAGCTATGTTACGTGTTTTGGAGCGGGTTGCTGGAGCAAGCACGGGATCAGTGGCTCGAAAATCTGTTTCTGAGCGACTTGGAACTAATGGGGCTGAGATGTTTAGGGGCATTTCTGGTGTGGCTCCTAATGTAGCTAAGTACTGGCTGGAAGCGGTGGAATGGATTATGGACGATCTTGATTGTATCGCAGAGGAGAAGTTGAAAGGAGTTGTGTCCCTTCTCAGGGATGAGGCATACCAATGGTGGCTCACGGTAAGGGATGGTACGGTAGTTGACCGCATTACCTGGGACTTCTTCAAGTCTGCGTTCCAGGGAAAGTATATTGGGTCGAGCTATGTAGATGCTCAGAGAAGGGCATTTCTAAACTTGGTCCAGGAGCATAAGTCAGTGGCCGAATATGAGGCAGAATTCTTGCGTTTAAGCCGTTATGCCCAGGGTATCGTTGCAACAGATCACGAGTGTTATGTCCGATTTAAAGATGGACTGAGGGATGAGTTACGAGTGCTCATAGCTCTGAAACGAGAAAGAGAGTTTGCTATCTTGGTTGAGAAGGCTAAGATAGCCGAAGAGGTAAAGCGATCGGAAAAACAAAATCAGGATAAGGACAAAGGAAGGAACAAGAGGAATTTTGGGTCGTCAGAATCTGCTAGAAATTTCCAAAAGAGGCCTAGGTTGGATGGGCCGGGTCGAGTTGCAAGGCCTGTTACTGTTGGTCGGTCTCAGCGGTGTGCTAGATGTGGGAATTATCATTCAGGGGAGTGTTGGGAAAAGAGTAAAGGATGTTTTAGGTGTGGATCTGTAGATAATCTGGTGAGGGACTGTCCACAAGAGCCGAACAGGGCAAAGCTAGAAGCTCAAGGTTATCCACAGACTAGAAGGGATGGTCAGCAGTCGTTGAGAGGTCGTGGTCCGTCTAGAGGAGGTAATGGTCTTGGTCGTGGATGTGGAGCACCAGGCAGAGGTGCTGGGAACACAGAGGCAAGACTGCCTGGGTTAGTCTATACAGCTAAACGCCGTGAGGAGGGCAATGCACCAGACGTCATAACCGGTACATTTCTTATTTTTGGTTTGCCCTTTACTGCACTGATAGATATTGGATCTACACATTCGTATGTTGCTAGTACTGTGTTTGGAACTTTGAACATAGAATCTGAGGTTGCTCCTAGAAAGATGACTGTGATTAGCCCTTTAGGACAATTTGTAGTAGTGAACAAACTCTTTAGGGGTGTGCCCTTAAAAGTTCAAGGGATAGTTTTCTCGGCTGACTTGATGGAGTTACCGTTCAGCGAGTTCGATTTGATCTTGGGCATGGACTGGTTAGTTAAGTATCGAGCAAACTTGGATTGTGCTGCTAAGCGCATGGTGTTGAAAACTCCCGAGGATAAGGAGGTGCTAATGATAGGCGAAATAAGGAATTACCTGTCCAATGTGGTGTCTGCTTTAAAGGCTGAAAGGATGGTTCAGAAAAGGTGTGAGGTGTTCTTAACTTTCAGCAGTGCTCTGGAGGCCAATGAGTTAACTGTAAAGGATGTTAGAACGGTGAAAGAGTTTTTAGATGTTTTTCCCGAAGAGCTTCCAGGGTTACCTCCGGATCGTGAGGTAGAGTTCGGCATTGATCTTCTTCCGGGGACAACTCCAGTGTCCATTGCCCCATATAGGATGGCGCCGAAGGAGTTGGTGGAACTTAAAGCCCAGATTCAGGAACTGTTAGACCGGGGTTTTATTCGACCAAGTGCGTCCCCGTGGGGAGCGCCAGTGTTATTTGTTAAGAAAAAGGACAGGTCAATGCGGATGTGCATTGACTATAGGCAACTGAACAAGTTGACAATTAAGAACAAGTACCCGTTGCCAATGATAGACGATCTGTTTGATCTACTGCGAGGCGCTTCGGTTTTCTCAAAGATAGATTTGAGGTCAGGTTATCATCAGCTTAAGATCAAGGAGACGGATATTCATAAGACAGCTTTTCGAACTCGTTACGGTCATTATGAGTTCCTAGTGATGCCGTTTGGGTTGACGGATGCACCAGCTGCATTTATGGATATGATGAACTGAGTATTCCAACCCTATCTGGATCGGTTTGTCGTAGTGTTCATAGACGATATCTTGGTTTATTCAAGGACGGAAGAGGAGCATGATTCGTATCTTCGGGTGGTTCTGCAGATTTTGAGGGAGAAACAGCTGTACGCCAAATTCAGTAAGTGTGAATTTTGGCTGAGGGAAGTTACTTTTCTGGGTCATGTTGTGTCTGCTGAAGGGATTAGGGTCGATCCCTGAAAGATTGAAACTGTTTTGGATTGGAAACCACCAAAGTCAGTAGCAGAAATTCAGAGTTTTCTTGGGTTAGCCGGGTATTACAGAAGGTTTGTTGAGGGGTTCTCATTATTAGCTGCACCGTTAACAAAGTTGTTATGGAAAGGAGTACCGTTTGTCTGGTCAAATAAGCAGCAGGAAAGCTTTTAAAAGTTGAAGATTTTGATGGAGGCACCAGTATTGATTCAGCCTAAGGCTGGAAAGGAGTTTGTCGTCTACTGTGATGCGTCGCACACAAGGTTAGGATGTGTGTTGATGCAAGAGGGGAAGGTGGTAGCATATGCGTCTCGGCAATTGAGACCACGCATGATCTGGAATTAGCTGCAGTAGTGTTTGCACTGAAGATTTGGAGACACTATCTGTATGGAGAGAAGTCTATTATTTACACCGATCACAAGAGCCTGAAATATCTCCTTACCCAGAAGGAGTTGAATTTAAGGCAGCGGAGGTGGATTGAGTTGTTAAAGGACTGTGACTACTCAATCGAGTATCACCCGGGTAAAGCTAACGTAGTTGCGGATGTGTTGAGCCGTAAGGTAACATCGGACTTGAGGGCAATGTTTGCTCATCTCAGCTTGTACGATGATGGAAGTTTGCTAGCTGAACTTCAGGTGAAGCTTTCATGGATAAGTCGAATTAAAGAAAATCAGTTGTCAAATGAATCGTTGGGTTCTAAATTTCAGCTAGTGGAAGGTGGTAAGACAGAAGACTTTGTTTTGAACAGTGATGGAGTATTATGCTTTCGTGGAAAGGCTTGTATGCTAAAGGATTCCGAGTTAAGGCAGAAGATCCTGCAGGAAGCGCATAGTAGCCCATATGCTATGCATCCTGGAGGAAGTAAGATGTATCGGGATCTGCGAGAACAGTTTTGGTGGCCGGATCTGAAGCGTAAGGAGATAGAGTTCTCAGTGGGTGATAGGGTTTTTCTGAAAGTTTTGCCCTTGAAGAAAGTTTTAAGGTTTGGACGAAAGGGCAAGTTGAGCCCCAGGTTCATCGGGCCTTATCGGATAGTGAAGCGTGTCAGGCCAGTCGCCTATCAGCTTGAGTTGCCCCCCGGGTTGAATCAGATACATGATGTGTTCCATGTTTCAATGCTGAGGCACTACCGTTCTGATCCTTCTCATATAGTACCAGTGGAAGAAATTGAGGTAAAACCTGATGTGTCTTTTGAAGAAGAACCGGTGCAGATTTTGGATCGTGATGTTAAAGTATTGAGAAGGAAGACAGTTCCATTAGTTAAGGTGTTGTGGCGAAATCACGGGTCTGAGGAAGCCACGTGAGAGCCAGAAGAGACAATTCGACAGCAATACCCTCACCTCTTCTAACCAGGTAAATTTCGAGGCCGAAATTTTCTTTAAGGAGGGTAGAATTGTAACATCCCGAAATTGGGCCTAGTAGGATTGGGCCATTGGGCCTTGGGCGTAGGAGTGTTTAAATTTTTTTGAGAACAAGAGAATGGCATTATTTCAAGTTGGACTTATTAAGAAGATGATTTTAGAAAGTTACAGGGTTCTATGAAGTTTCGGGTTCAAGTTGGGCCTTAATGAAAGTTTGTGTTTAAGCCTATTAAAGAGAGATAGTAAGGCATCAAAGCTTATGGAAATAAGTGAGTAAATTGTTATCATAAATGAACTATTAGTAAAGAGGTTATGGCATCAAGTGGAGAGCATGGAGGGAAGGGGTTCAAATCCCATCTTTTGCAAATTTTGGATTTATTTTTTTGTGTGAGTGTCAACCAATATTATTAAAGGAAAGAAATAAAAGAAAAAAATGAAATGATGACTAAAAAGATAAGGTAAGGAGGAAAATAAGGAAAAAGAAAGGAAAGAAATAAAAGAATTTGAGGAGTGGAGTAGGTGGATGAAAAAAAAATAAAAGAATTTGAGGAGTGGAGTAGGTGGATGAAAAAGAAATAAAAGAATTTGGAGAGTGGAGTAGGTGGATAAAAAGAAAAGAAAAGAAGAAAATTTATGGGAATTGAGGTGAGAAGTTTGGATAGAAATTTATGGATAGAAATTTGGTCAACACTCTAGCACATTTGCTCATCTTTCTCCCTTGTTTTGCCTAAACTCTCAATCCACAATCACTCTTTCATAAATTCTTTCTCATTTAGATAGACACTCTTTTCTTCGATTAAATCGTGTTTTAAATGGGTGGCCGTGTACCATTCTAGCCATAAGTCAAGCGGTGGAAATCAAATCCAATGTCAACAAGGTAAGGAATTCTTTATGGATTATTTGATATCGTTCATTATTCGATTGGTTGCTAAATGGATTAATAGTTTGGACTAATCGGTCACGATAGGAATCAAATCGCCTGATCACCTATCCCTCGTAATAAGTGACTCGTATTTTTGGTGCCGCGGAGAGCATCACGTTACGGATTCCGAATAAGGTGTGTAATCTCATACCCTTCCATATACATATCTGAAATGGTGTGTAATCTCACACTTCTCTGAACGTTTGTGTGAAATATGCTGTTAATCGGTCGAAATACAGAAGAAAACTAAAAACCGGCATCCGTGATCACTCGGGCGTGCGTATGATCATAGTGGTAATCGTATTTCGTAAAAAAACAGTTTCGGTTAGAAGTAGTGATGTGTTTTTGAAAAATCACAAAAACTAGGAGAAAAGGAATTAGAAAGTGAATAAGATATCAAATTGAAGCTTACTGTGTCTATTTTAATATGGAATAAACGGAGAAGAAAAAGGAATTTTATATTCTGAGATATGTTAATTTTAGTGAGACTGGTTCTGATGGACTTCGTAGTTCTCTGATCTGTCTTAGAAAAATCATATAAAATTGTACAATGAGAATTATGGGTTATACTTATATGTATGGATTCCTTAGTGAGTCTATTTTCAAGAGAAATAAGTTGGAGCAGCATATGAAAACCGTACAGTGAGATATTTGAAATTAAGTTAAGAGAGGTTAGAATCGTTGGACAGTGAAACAAGGGAAACTTTAAGGAAAAAAATTACTAAATGGCTAGGCCAAAAATTCTGGAAAAATTAAAGTAACAAGATATATGAGTCTAGTTTCAAGGAAAATTTACGGATCTAGATTTCGAGTTTTCTAACTCGAGTTATGGTCAATTTAGTCAGTATGACGCAAATGGACAATTTAAATTTGTATTCTCCCAATTAGTAGTTAACTCCGGGGTTGTAAAATTACCAAAATACCCTTGATCGGTAAAATTACCGAAATACCCTGGGTTGAGAAATTACCAAATTACCCTTAGAGGTTAAATTACCGAATTACCCTTGGTGGGTAAAAATACTAACTTTACCCTTAGAGGGTAAATTACTAATTTACGCTTTGTGGAAAAAAATTACCGAAACACTTCTAAATGGATGATGATGATTGTTATACTCTTATTCATGGTTAAATATCGTGTGTATGAATTGATTATACTTTGTACATTGAAAGTATGTTGCATTCATCTCAGTATGATATTATGTTGCATGGGTTTTGGGAGATGATGAAAGGGGAAGTGATATTCTGTGACTCTGTCACAAGTGGTCTGGGACCACAGTGGTTTGGAACCACGTATACATATGATTATCAGTGACTTGTCTCAGTGGTCTGGGACCACAGTGGGTTGGCCCCACGTTTATATATTCTGTGACTCTGTCACAAGTGGTCTGGGACCACAGTGGCTTGATGCCACGAGTGTTTGGCGATTCAAGAGACCTAGAGGATGAAAAACTAGGTTGGGCTGGGCTGCATTACGTACATCTTTAATATGCTATATTGTGTGGGCTAAGGCCCAAAGTGCAATTGTGGGCCCGATTGCTTTATAAGGGGAATTACACACTGAGTTCTTGTAACTCACCCCCTTTCTCTTAACCCTTTCAGGTAGTGCTAAGTGACGTGGACTTGGGCCATGGATGATCCAAAAATAACATTTTCAAATATTAGTAAATTACTTTTCCGTCTATTTGATTACTTTTACTATTTTTGAGTTTTAAAGTTGTAATAAGGCCTCTTGTTTATTCTATATTGCTTTATGTGTGACGTATTTATATTTTGCTCAAATTACTTTAAATGGGATTTTTCTAAAAACTTAAACAAAGATTTCGGAAATGGTAGTAATAATGTTTTTGCAAGGGAATGATTTTTAATAAAATACATTTTGAAAATAGCTAAACAAAATTTGAGGTTTTGAACAGCAGAAAGTTTTAAATTCTTTAAGAAGAGTTTCTAATGAAAACATGGTTTTCGAAAAACTCTTCAATGTGACATGCCAGATTCGGGCCTAACTTCTAAGCCGGGTTTGGGGTGTTACAAGAAAAGACATTGAATTTGAGATTGGTGACAAAGTGTTTTTAAAGGTATCTCCGTGGAAGAAAGTACTCCGATTCGGACGTAAAGGCAAGTTAAGTCCGAGGTTCATCAGACTGTATGAAATAATTGAGCGAGTTGGACCTGTTGCATACAGACTGTTGTTTCCCTTCGAATTAGAAAAGATACATAATGTATTTCATGTCTCGATGCTCCGTAGATATCGTTTTGATCCGTCACATGTGATAACTCCGTCTGAGATTGAAATCCGATCTGACATGACTTATGAAGAGAAATTGATCCGTATCTTAGCTTGTGAAAGGATACCCACTAGAAAAACTAATCCAAGAGAAATAAGAAAATTTCGTTAGTAAAAGTGTTAAGGCATCGACACGGAATAGAAGAGGCTACGTGGGAGCCTGAAGATTCAATGAAACAGCAATATTCGAAGCTATTCAACGGTAAGATTTTCGGGGACGAAAATCCCTAAGGGGGAGAATTGTAACAGTCCAGTTTAGACCCTAGTCGGAACAGTGGTTTTGGGACCACAAATCTGAGTCAGTGAAATACTTTATTATTATTTTTTGTGTCTTCAATATGTGATTAAGCATATGCTAAATTTTCGTGAGTTAATTTGTCCGTTTGTGTGCTTAATTTGATAAAAGGATTAAATTGCATTGAGTTGCAAATTAGTATGCTTTATGAAAAGATACTTATTTGTCATGTCTTTATAAGTGTGAAGGCTTTATGTGGCAATTAAGCCAATATTAAGGTTAGTGGATGGGCAAATGACTAAATAACCTTAGAATTTATTTTGTTTTATATGTTTTAAAAGGGCTAAAATGGTAAAGTGATAATAAAATGTTAATAAACAAAAACAAAAGCCAAAATTCCATCATATTTTATGTTCATCCACCGATTGTTAAAAGAGAGAAAGCAAGGGTTTGAGTTTTTCATATTCGGCTACCTTAAGGCTTAAATTCAAGGTATGTTTTGATACGTTTTGGATAATTTCTACGTTTCTGTATTCATTGCTTTGTCTACTTCAAAATGCATGCTTCAATTTTGAGAATTTATGATGTTTGTGAAATGAGACTTTGATGAACTATGTGATTTGTGATGCTTAATAGTGAAATATGAAAGATGTGTGTTAAATGAACATGTTTTGTTCTTGAAGTTTTGATGAATTTAGCTAACTAGGATTAAATTGTGAAAATAGTATTTTGAAGGACTAAATTGTAAATTTGATGAAATGTTTGGACTTTTATGGGATACATGAGTATTCGGCTAAACATGGGTATATGTTGATTTTGTACATTTAATGTTTTGAGAAAAATGGACTAAATTGATAAAGTGTGCAAATGTAAGGGCTAAGTTGCAAATTGCCCTAAATATGTGAATTTAGAATGAAATGAATGTGTTGTTTAATAAGAGGGATAAATTTGAATATGTAAAGGTCAAGAACCAAAGAAAACGGACTTAGATCGCAGGAAAGCGAAAGTAGTCAAATAATCGAGTCCGAATGAATATCTGGATCGGAGGTAAGTCAATATACAAATGAACGTATTTGTATTGAACTATGTATGTTCATATGACTATTGATAATGATGAATACTTATGAGATGTTGTATACATGAATTTTGAGATAAGATCGACTTAGTGACAATGCCCGTGAAGTCCCGTATGAACCTAGGAATAGATAGGATTAGCTATGTCATGACATAGGTGTCTGTTCTGTTTATCATGTAAGACCACGTCTGGGACGTTGGCATTGATTCGAGATTTCTTGTAAGACCACGTCTGGAACGTTGGCATTGATTTGAGATTTCATGTAAGACCACGTCTGGGACGTTGGCATCAAGATGAGATGTACGTCTAAGACCATGTCTGGGACATTGGCATCGTATTAATTCGTATAAGACCCTGTCAGGGACAGTGGCATCGATATTTGATTACATGTAAGACCACATCAGGGACGTTGGCATTGTATGACTATTCTGAGTATTCTATATATCCTATTAGATTCCGAACGGTTCAATGGGCAATTTCGAGCTATGAACGATTACATGAATGTTTATCCATTTCAGGTACGTTTGATAAATACACAAGGAGTGTATGAAAGGTAAGTATCTATGTGAACTTACTAAAATGGATATGTCCAATGAAGTGATGAGATGGTATGTGAAATTATGCTTAAATGAGCTATGTGCATATAAGGTATTTAAGTTGAGAATGTGATAAGTTATGGCTAAGCAAATGAGCCAAAGAAAGAATGAGATGAATTTGTTATGAGAACCATTATGGTGGCTATGTGCATTTTATGTTAAGTTTATTTGTATTTGGCTTACTAAGCTTTCGAAAGCTTACTCTGTGTGTGTGTGTGTGCTTGTTTCTGTTTTATAGATTGCCACAGCTACTGAAGGCTCGGGACCATCGAGGATCGTCATCACACTACCTAAGCTCATTTTGGTATCTTTTGGAAATGTATATAGTTAGATATGGCATGTATAGGCTAGTCACCTCGGATATCCTTGAAATGTGTATAAAGTAGCCATGAGATATGGCTTGTTAAGTGTTGGTAATATGCATTTGTGAATATGATATATGATGCATGATTTGGTATGTCTTTTTGGCAATGAGATAGCCTTATGAATGGTAAGCTTATGGATGAATTGATGCCTTATTATTTTAATGAGGTTATGGTTGAATTATACTTGGATTTACATGTAAAGTGATTGAACAAATTAGTGTAGTTAGAAATGAGGATGAATGGATGATATGAAGACCATTTGGTATGTTTTTGGTTGCCATTTGATTGTGCAAATAGGATTGCTTGTGATTGAAGGTATGACCCTATTGTGGGTGGCAATTTGGCTTTACAAGTAGCCTGTTTTGCCTACACGGTCGTGGCACACAGGTGTGCCTAGTGACCGTGGGATTAAGTCAGTATCGAGCTGAGTGTGCACGGTCAAGGCACACGGGCGTACCTAGTAGCCGTGTTAATAAGTTTATATGGCCTAAGAGCACACGGCCATGGTACACGGGCGTGCCTAGTGGTCGTATCGAAAAGTCAGTATGCATGTTATGTTTTGACACGACCAAGACACGGGTGTGTCTGGTGCGCGTGGAAGACACACGACCTATCCACATGGGCGTGTGTCCTGCATAACTTAGAAAAGTTTTAAAATTTCTGAGAATTTCCGTAAGTGTTCGGCCTAGTCCCGGCCCTACTCTAAAGCATGATTAAGGTCCCGTTGACCTGTTTAAGGGACACTTTGACTACAATTGATATATGATTGTGTGTAATGTCTGTAAAAGTGTCTGATCTGTCAGGTAACGCCTGTAACCCTAATCCGGCGATGGATGCGGGTTAGGGGTTGTAACATCCCGAATTAGGGCCTAGTCGGAACAGTGGTTTCGAGATCGAAAATCCGACGAGGAAAATTTTATTTTTATTATATTTTTATGGTCTACGATTTCACGGAAAGATTCCGTGAAAATTTCGTTCGAAAATTTCGACGTTTGGGCACTCAATTTAGTCAAAAGGACTAAATTGTAAAAAGTGCAAAAGTTGAGTTCTACATGTTAGAGGTGTCCAATTGTTATGAAATTTTAAATTGGAGGTCCTTAAATGATAATTGGACCATTGGTTAAGTTGGTAGACAAAAATGGACATGGATGGGTATGTTTCAAAAGATTTTTTTAAGGGGCATTTCGGTAATTTAGTGAATTAAATGAATTAAAAACAAAATTTAAATGCCAAATATGTCCATCTTCTTCATTAGGAAAAAATTACAAGGGTTCTACATAGCTAAGGTTTGTTTCAAGCTTCCAAGCTCCATAGTAAGTGATTCCAAGCCCCGTTTTTAATGTTCTTTACGTTTTTAGAATCCCGGTAACTTGGTTTAACTTATTCTAGCAATAATTTAACCTAGGTTCATATTTGGAAAAATACCCATAGGTGAAATGTGTTTATTTTGATGTTTTATGATAGAATATGAAGGTTGAAATTATGTTAAACAGCTTTCTCTAAGCGATTTTACGTGAAAACGAGTAAAACGACATAATCGGTAAAAATACCTAATGTTCATAAGTACATGTTAGAGTGAGAATTTGATGTTGCTATAGAAGGGAAAAATGTTCAGCATGTTCTAAAACATAATAATAAGGGATGAAGTTTAATTTTCGAGCCTAGGGGCAAAATTGTAATTATGCAAAAGTTTAGGGGCAAAATTGTAATTTTGCCAAAGTTTTAGTTAGGGATTGTTTTGAGTACTACATTAATTAAATAAGTGAAATGTGATGTTTTAGACCCCGAAAAATGAGATTTGGACCTAGAACTAGAGGAAAATCGAAAAATCGGGAAAGTTGGTAAAATGACCATTTCGGCATTCGAGGTAAGTTCGTGTGTTAATAATAATGCAATACCATGCTTGAATTGTAATTCTCTATTGATATGGCATAAATTGTATGATTTAATATGTTTCGGAGAAGTTGATGGATGGTATGTATGGTATAGAAAATGTGATGTTTGTTATGTCATGTGAAATTGAATGGCAAATTAATGTTACAAGAATTGAATGTTAAATTTATATTACATGGGTTGTATGAGTTGCTACACGGTTGTACCTGACGAGATTTCGACAAGAAAGTTTATATGTAAATAATTCATTTATTTTACTTGTACAATAATTATTTTGCTAGATATTATGGAAATCATTGGGTGATAACTAAAAAATGAAAATGAATGGAATGGGAAATTCTCGATTGAACCTTCGGAAAACTAAGAGATACGGACAATATGTAGCTAGGTCACATGAGTGATAAGGGACCTTCACCGTGTGCACAAGAAAGATACTAGATGGCAAAATTTGATATGTAGCTAGGCAACATGGATGATAAGGGACTTTCACCATGTGTGCAAGAAAGCTACGGGATAATAATTTCATATGTAACTAGGACACATGTGTAATACTGTGTGTATACCATGTGTACAAGAAAGTTACGGGTTATGAGTAGCTAGGTCACATGAGTGGTTCCTAGTGTTGGACACCATGTAGACAAGAAAGCTACGAGATGGAATGGCTAGGTCACATGGGTGATAAGGGACCTTCACCATCTGTACAAGAAAGCCGAATTATGTGTAGGTGGAGCTATGTGCTAAGACCACCGAGTATCGGGCGTTTTTCGAAGGGGTTCAACGAGATAATTTACTAATGATGATTGGTGCGATCATGTTATGAATAAGTGCAAGAGTGAATGTGACCAATTGAGAAATGTGGAAAATGTATGTATGAACAATATGTTCGATATGTAATCAGAAATTGGAAAGGTTGGTATAAGCAAGTGATGAACACAACTAAAGGGAAAGAGAGAGCAAAAATTTACAATAAAATTGTTTGGACAGCAGCAGTGACATGAGTTTGAAAAATCACTAAAAATAGTATAGATTGAATTATAAGTTGGATGAGATATTGATTTAAAGCTTATTGAGTCTGTTTTCATAAAAGAAACATAGAAAACAAATAATTCGTATATTTTGAGATATTTGAATTTCTGTGAGACTGGTTCAGATTGATTACGTGATCCCCTATTCTGTATTGGAAATATCATTAAAAATTGTACAAAATTAATTGTGGGATATTATTTATATGCTTGAAACTCTGAATGAGTCTATTTTGAAATGAAATAAGTAAGAATGTCATATGAACTCTGTACGTGGAGAAAATTGATTCGTAGTGAAGAGAGGTCAGAATAATCAAACAGTAAAATAGGGGAATCTTTAATGAATAAACTGTATTGATTGGCTAAACCAAAAATTCTGGAAATTTTATGGTAAGTAGATATGTGAGTATAGTTTCATGGAAAATTAATGGATCTTAATTTGGAGTTCCGTAGCTCCAGATATAAATAATTTAATGACTATAACTCAAGAAAATAGCTTAACTGGAATTTGAATAAATAGGAAGAATATGAAAATAGCATGTTATCACATTGCTTATTAGTTTCATGTGAGCTTACTAAGCGTAAATCTTACTCCGTCCTTTCCATTCCTTTTAGTTTTGTCAGGTCAGCTCAGGGTTGGAGATCGTCGGAGGCAGTATCACACTATCAGGCCATTATCCTTGGAGTATTGGCATGTGTATGTTAAATGTTTTCAAGTGAATGGCATGTATAGGGACTTAGTTTTTTTTTTTTATGATGGATGTTGTTGTGATTAGCCAAATGTATTGGCTTATATTGATTTACTGATTATAGCCATGTGGCTTATAATGATTTTGGCCTGTAAGCCTATTTTGTCCATGGCATGTGTTTGAAAAGTTTTAATTTTGGGCAAAATTTGGTAACCCGGTTTTGTACGATTGTGAATGTTTAAGTCCAGTAACGCCTCGAACCCTGTCCCGGAGTTGGACACAGGTGAGGGGTGTTACAGGGGTGTTACATTACATGACATTGAACATTGAAATGGATGGTATATGAATTTGTTACATGTATAAATGTTGTGTTCATCCATTATTAATTTGTTTATGATGCATACTTATATGGCTAACATGTTTGGTGTACATGTTTAGGCTTTGGCCAAATTGTGTTGGATTATGCCATGTTTATCTTACCTATTATATGATTAAATGGTAAGCCACATTTTATGTTATACGAACTTACTAAGCTTATATGCTTACTTTGTGTTATTTTCTGTATCTTATAGTGCATCGGAAGCTCATTTAGGTTGGAAGCTTGTCATAGCTATATCACACTATCCATCAGCTCTTTTTGTACTTTCGGTTGTTTTGATTTTTTATATAATGGCATGTATAGGTATATTGGCAAATGTGAGCTTATGTGTTTTGGTTGTTGACATGGCCAATTTACTTGGCTTATGTTTTGGCATTTTTTTGGTGAAATGGCATATTTAGGTATGTATATAAATAGCCTTAAAATGATTGATGTTTGGTTTAATATGTTTGAATGATGGAAGATGAAATGATAGTAATGAATATGCATATTATATATGTCATGTGCCTTATTTGGAAATGTGGTGAATTGGACTTTGTTGTGAATGACATATATGAATATTGATGCTAGTAGTTGAATGGCATGTTTAGTACCATATAATGTGTTTTGATAAGTAAATTCAATGGTATGTATTGATGCAAATATGCTTAGAAGTTGATTGTTTATTTTGGCCAAATTAAGTACATGGTAGTACATGTTTTGTTGTAGTTATTTGAAGTGCCTATGGGCATATTGGTTGTATGTTATTAAACCTTATGTATATAGCTTGATTATGCATGATATCGGAGCCTTATTATGGTTTGTATATATGTGCAATTTTGGGTGTAGGTACATGCCAAGATGAGTGAGAAAAATGGCTTGTAAAATGGCATGTTTTCGTCCACACGGGCAGAGACACGGGCGTGTGTCTCAGTCGTGTGTGAGACACGGCCAGGTAACTCAGTCATGTGTCCCCTGTAGCTTTCAAAGAGTTGCAAGTTAGGCTATTACAAGGGCCTAACACATGACCTGACACATAGGCATGTGAGGTTATTTCGAAAGGTACACGGCCTAGCACACGGGTGTGTGGCTTGGCCGTGTGAACCAAGTCAGTGAGTTACACGGGCTGGAACACAACCGTACGTCCCTACTTCGAATGCCTACACGGCCGTGTGAACCCTGCAGTGTTGAAAATTTTCACTATTTTTTGAAAAATTCTATGAGTTTCTGATTTATTCCCGACTTGTTTCTAATATGTTTTTAGGGCCTTGAAGGCTTGTTTAAGGGAGAATATGTATGATTTGGATTGTTTTTTTATATGATTATTGTTATGATTTGAAATGTTTAAAAATTGTATTCGTTTGAAGTGAAATTTTCGGTAATGCTCTGTAACCTTATTTCAGTGACGGATACGGGTTAGGGGTGTTACACTCCGCATAGTAACAAGAAATGAATAGTAAAGCTGGAGTGCACCACAATAGGTGGCGAATCCGAGATATGTGTTATAGGCATGTATAGATAGTACCCTAAAATAAGCAAGATTTGGGCGAACTCTATGTTAAGTAATGGGTGTAGTCTACCTCGCTCGAAAGATGTGGAAAAATCAGTAAGTATGAAATGAGATCTTAAGTCTGTTAATAAGGTAAATTACATGGTTAAGGACAATGTAAAGATAAGAATTAAGAAGGGACATAGAAAGTGAAGAATATATAGTATGCTCAAAGGAAAGAAAAGGTCATTTGAGTTTGGACTTTGAACTTAAAACTTAATAGAGGGAGGGCTTAATGAATATGAAAGGAAGATAAGTCCTTAAAGGCACAGAGAGGAAGACAAAGGTCAAAAATAGAAAGAAGTAGTTATAGTCTATTAACAAAAATCTCAGTAAAGTAACCGCCAGAAGGAATAAGGAAAAGTCACAGGACACATGAAGGACACGCTAAGCAATCATCACACTTTGATATAACGAAATAGGTCTTTAAGGATTATCTTACTAAGTTCTTATGAACTTATTAAAATTATTTCCTGTTTCAAGTTATAAGGGAGTATGAACTGAGGAATGATGCCAGGGCTATGCCAAGAAAGAAGTGGCGCGATGGGCTATTGTGTATACAGAGGAAGCTAAGCGGCGTGTTTAAGTCTGAGCATAAGTTGTTTAAGTATCGTTCCAATGTGTTTATAGTAGATTGAGAGATAAAATAAGGAATACTAAAATTTTATTAATGTGAATTGTACATGTGAACCATACAATGTACACCCATAAGAGACTTTTTTGTATTCATAGATAAAACTCGTACATGAACTAAAAGTTAAGTTACATCTGTAATAGGGTGTAACGTCTAACATTCTAATCTAGTAAATCAGATCGAGTGGTGGGCATTACAGAGGGATTATATGCTTATGTATTCTGGAGGAGATCTCACTCCTATTGATTATATTGATTTTTACTTCCAAACATGCCAAGATTCGAGGAAATCAATATTGGTTTGTGTCTTTATCCTATGCGGCAAGTCCATAGTATGGAAAAGTTTTGAGCAAGGTTGTATTATCGACTCTACTATGGAGGTCGAATATGTGGCTGTTTTAAAGGAAACAAAAGAAGCAATATGGCTTTAGAAGTTCCTTACAGATCTTTAAGTTGTCCCTAGTAAGGAAAAAGCTATCACGTTGTGTGATAACAATGCGGCAATAGCTAACACCAAGGAAACCAAAAACCACAAGAGGACAAAACACATTGATAGAAAGTGTCACATCATAAATCAGGTAGTAGCAAACTAAATAGTGGATATAGTCAAGGTTGTATCAGAGGAAAACCTTGCTGACCCGTTTACCATGTAACACCCTATATCTGAATTAATCACAGGGTCCGGATACCAAGTGTAACACCCATAACCCATTTTCGTCATCGAAACAAGGTTACAAAGAATTACTGGAGTTTACAAAGCAGATACATTTAATTTAGGTCATTTACTATTCATATCCAAAACCAATCATATTCAATCGTATTGTCCCTTAAATGGACCATCGAGGCCCAATTTATGCACTAATTCAGAAACTCAAACTTTGTTTTTGCGAAATTTCAAAATTTTTCTTAGACGCAGGGGACACATGCCCGTGTGGGCATTCATTGTGAGGCACATGGCTGTGTCCCAGCTCTTGAGTCACACGGCCAGCCATACGCGCGTGTGCTAGACCATATGGACAATTTAATTTTCAAAAATTAGGTGAAGGGGATTCACACGGCCAAGACACACGCCCGTGTGCTAGGTCGTGTGTCACACACGGCTGACACATCTGTGTGAAAATACCTGGCATTCTGTTTCTCAATTTTTGAGGATGTAGGGGACACACGACTAAACCACACGCCCGTGCGCATGGTCGTGTGTCACACATGGCTAAGACACACGCTCGTGTCTCTTCCCGTGTGGACAAAATAATGCTATTTCTAAGCCTTATTTCTCACACAAACTTGTCTTCCACCTATATAAATGTTCCAACACACATGCACCAACCAATCTAAGTCATTAAAACCAATCCAAAACCAATCTTATGCATGATATACAACTACATATGTTCAAGTATCCATCTTACCTTTTTGATCAAACATTCATTTAAATATGCTTGTACCTATTATACCACTTCATCCATACTCATATCAACATAGCACAACTTCATGTATATATATACACAAAATGTATCATCATTAGCCATTCCAATGGCTATTTACAACCAAAACATTTCATCATTTGATCTAACTTAGCCTATACATGCCATTATACCAAAAGTAGTTTTGCTAAATATACCAAATTGAGCTGAAGGATAGTGTGATCTTGCTCCGACTGCTCCAACCTTTACGAGCTTCTGAGTACTATAAAATAGAGGAAAGAAACAAAGTAAGCATTTAATGCTTAGTAAGTTCGTATAACAATAATTTAATTTACCAATCATATTCATTTAAAGTAAGCATACAAACATATATCCAAAACATTGTGGCCAATTGCCTAGACACATGCTCTCATCAAACAAGTTAGTCATGAAATTTACATGAATAGAAAAGAAAGATGAGCCCATCAGACAATCATTTCTAGGTATTTCAGGGATATTCAAGATATAATTCATTTAATTCTGATATTTTCTCACATCAGGAGTTTTGTCCCTTGATTTATTGAAATGTCAATAGATTCCTGGGTAGTACACACAAAGTGTACTTATCAATGATCCGTCAATTCACATACGTGGGTGCTCATTAAAGCACATAGCCCGGAAGCCCTCTTTCGAGCCATATAACAAGAAGCTCATGTGAGCCATGTAATGGGAAGCTTATCCAGGTTGTATAACGTAACTGTGTACCTAGAGCTTCTTGCAACTTATTCCAGAACCGGGATGTAAATCGAGGATCTCTATCAGAATTAATAGAAACTGGTAGACCATGTAATCTGACAATTTTAGAAACATATAACTCAGCCAATCTATCTAAGGAGAAATCCATATGTTCCGGAATAAAGTGTGTAAACTTCGTCAATCTGTCGACAATTACCCAAATGACATTTTTCCTTTTCGGAGATAGGGGTAATCCCGATACAAAATCCATGGTAACTTTTACCATTTCCATTTCGGTATTGTAACTGGATGTAATAATCCCGAAGGCACCTAGTGTTCAGCTTTAACTTGCTGATATACCAAACACTTAGACACAAATTCAGAAATATCACGTTTTATTCCCGGCCACTAGTACATCTTTTTCAAATCATTATACATTTTATTACTTCCCGGGTGCACAAACATAATACCATTATGAGCTTCGTTCAAAATCTTCTGTACAAGTTCTGAATTCTTTGGTACACATATTCTGCCTCTAAATAATACACAACCATCGGAACCAATCTGAAATTATGAATCGAAAATTGATTTACATTGTACCCATTTAACTTGTAATTTATCATCACTCTTCTGAGCTTCACAAATCTGCTACAGAAATGTTACTCTGACTTTTAACTCAGCTAGGATTGAACTATCGTCTGACAATGACAACCGGGTATTCATTGCTCATAAAGCAAACAAAGATTTTCTGCTCAAAGCATCTGCAACCCCATTGGCTTTTTCCGGATGGTAATCAATAACCAGATCATAATTTTTTAATAACTCAAGCCACCTGCGCTATCTCAGATTCAAGTCTTTTTGTGACATCAAATACTTCAAACTTTTATGATTTGTGAATATATGACATTTTCACCAAACAGATAGTGTCGCCAAATTTTTAATGCAAACACAATGGCTACCAATTCTAGATCATTTATTGAGTAGTTCTTTTCATGTGGTTTTAGCTGTCTAGATGCATAAGCGATTACTTTTCCTTCTTGCATCAAAACACAACCTAAACCATTCAATGATGCATCATTGTAAATTACAAATTCCTTACCCAATTCAGGATGAACTAATACGGGTACTTCAGTCAACAAGGCTTTCAACCTATCAAAACTCTACTAACATTTATCAAACCACTCAAATTTCACATCTTTCTGCAACAAACATGTCATCGGGGAAGCTGTCATGAAAAATCCTTGTACAAATCTCCGATAATAACCGGCTAATCCCAGAAAACTTCTGACTCCAGACACATTTTTCCTTCTGCAGATACTATATGTCCAAGGAAACTGATTTCTCGAAGCAAAAATTCACATTTACTAAACTTGGCATACAATTGTTTCTCATGTAGAGTTTGCAATACAAATCTCAGATGGTCAACAAGTTAAATTTCATCTTGAGAATATACCAGAATCTGACACGCCGGTGTCCTAGGTCGTGTGGGCATTCGTTGTGAGGCACATGGCCGTGTCCCAGCTCGTGTCCATACCCGTATAACTCTCTAACTTGAGTCACATGGCTAGCCACACGCCCGTTTGCTAGGCCGTGTGGACAATTTAATTTTTGAAAATTAGGTGCAAGATTCACATGGCCAAGAGGCACGTCCGTGTGAAAATACCTGGCATTTTGTTTCTCTATTTTTAAGGATGTAGGGGACACACGACCAAACTACACGCCCGTACGCATGGCCGTGTGCCACACACGGCTGAGACACACGCCCGTGTCTCTTCCCATGTGGACAAAATAAGGCTATTTCTAAGCCTTATTTCTCACCCAAACTTGTCTTCCACCTACATAAATGTTCCAACACACATGCACCAACCAATCCAAGACATTAAAACCAAGCCAAAACCAATCTTATGCATGATATACAACTACATATGTTCAAGTATCCATCTTACCTTTTTCATCAAACATTCAATTAAATATGCTTGTACCTATTATACCACTTCATGCATACTCATATCAACATAGTACAACTTCATGTATATATATACACAAAATGTATCATCACTAGCCATTCCAATGGCTATTTACAACCAAAATATTCCATCATTTGATCTAACTTAGCCTATACATGCCATTATACAAAAAGTAGTTTTGCTAATTATACCAAATTAAGTTGAAGGATTGTGTGATCTTGCTCCGATCGTTCTAACCTTTACGAGCTTCTGAGTACTATAAAATAGAGGAAATAAATAGAGTAAGCATTTAATGCTTAGTAAGTTCGTATAACAAGAATTTAACTTACCAATCATATTCATTTGAAGTAAGCATACAAACATATATCTAAAACATTGTGGCCAATTGCCTAGACACATGCTCTCATCAAACAAGTTAGTCATGAAATTTACATGAATATTAACAAAACAAAGATGAGCCCATCAGACAATCATTTCTAGGTATTTCAGGGATATTCAAGATATAATTCATTTAATTCTCATATTTTCTCACATCAGGAGTTTTGTCCGTTGTATCAATGAAATATCGATGGAGACTCGTGTAGTACACACAAGGTGTACTTATCAATGATCTATCAATTCACATACGGGGGGCTCATTAGAGCACATAACTGGGAAGCCCTCTTTTGAGCCATATAACAGGAAGCTCATGTGAGCCATGTAACGGGAAGCTTATCCGGTCTATATAACAGGAAGTTCATAAGAGCCATAATCAGGAAGTTCACAAAGAACTTTTAATCGGGAAACTCACAAAGAGCCTATCAGGAAGCTCACAAAGAGCCATATAACGGGAAGCTCCAGATAGCCATATATCAGGAAGTTCAAGGGAGCACTATCGGGAAGCTCACAAAGAGCCAATTTAACAGGAATCTCACGAAGAGCCTATATCGGGAAGCTCATAAGAGCTAAGGTGTGTCCACAACACATGTAGGATCACAACCTATCAGGACGCTTTGAAGAGCTATGATGGGAAGCTCGTAAGAACCATATACGGGAAGCTCGAAAGTGCTTATAATGGGACGCTCGTAAGAGCTATAATGTGTCCGCAACATATGCTAGACCACAACCAATACGAGAAATCCTGTATCCATTGACTTTTATCTATTCAAATAGAACTTGACATTTTTCGGGCATTGTCGGATATATGATCATTTCATATATTTATGAAATTTATACAATTGACATAAACACATTCAATTCAAGCATATAAATATACGCAATTAAGTTACACAAACTTACCTCGTGACTTGATCGTATATGTTTTTCTACTAATCCGATACTTTTTGTTTTCCTCGATCCAATTCCGAACTAGGTCTATCCGGATCTATACAAGTAAATTTAACTCAATCTAATATAATTCACATTCAATTCCATCCAATTCACGTCGTAGGAAAAATTACCATTTTGCCCCTAACTTTTAATAAATGACGATTTTGTCGCTAGGCTTGGAAAATGAAATTCATGAAATTTAATCCTTATTCCAAGCTTAACTAAATTTTCCATATAACATTTACAGCCCATGAAATTTATAAAATTTATAAATTTTCCATGAATTTTACATATTTATAATTTAGTCCTTAAATCATGATTTCATCAAAATTCACTTTACAAAAGTTGTTTATCTATAAACAACCTTTCAATTTCTACCATAAATTTCAAAATTTCAGCACATACATCAATGAAAAAAATTAATATCTTAATAACTTTGCAAATTGATCCCCAAAATAGATAGTTTAGGTTGTTACGATCTCGGAAATGTAAAAATTACTAAAAACGGGAATTGAATACTCACCTAATTTGGCCAAACAAGTTTTTTCTTTCTTCAAGATCTCAAACTAGGGTTTCCATGGCTTTTAATTGGGAAAAATGATACAAAATGATGCTATTAGATATTTATTTTATTTATCATCTTTTATTTATTTCAATTTCCAATTTAGTCCTTTTCTTTTTCTAATTTTCCATGGCTGAATCATCAAAAATATCTACTAACTTCTCTTAATGGTCCAATTGCCAAATAAGGACCTCAAGTTTTGAATTCTATAGCTATTTAATACTTATAGTACTAGAACTCAACTTTTACATTTTTTGCAATTCGGTCCTTTCTATAATTAAACATGAAATCAGTAAAATTTTCTTATCAAAATTTTCATACGTCTTTCCTATTATAATGCAGACCATGAAATATTATTAAAATAAATTTTCTTTCTGACTCGAATTTGTGGTCTCGAAACCACTGTTCTGGTTTCACTGAAAACGGGCTGTTACACCAAGTGTCACAATTAACGCAAATTACTTAACCAATTTTCTAATCTGGGTTACTTCCAAACTTAGAGGATACCAAATTATACGCCTGTTTTTCTTACCATTCAACTTTATTCAATCCTTTAAATAACATTAAATTTCAAGATTTAAACATCCAGCATGTTCTATATCATACTAGTACTAAGATCTTACAATCATCCTACCTTATTAAGCATGAATAATTATTTACAATAACTTCAAACTTAAGTCTTTATTACAAATATACTCAATTAGTCCCTGAGGCATGGCCTCTAAGGGTGCCCCCTAAATACATGAAACAACTAGCATGCCCTTCATGAAATTCTGGTGATGTTCGGCTTGATCCCACCACATGATCCCCGAGTCATTCATTTAGCCTGCATACAATGCAGTAAATTTATAAGTTCAAACGAACTTAGTGAGATCATGTACATCAAAATTCATAGAAAACTTTTAAATTTTAGGGAAATTAGGATCTCATGCATAGAATTAAAACTCCTTGTGTTTCGTAGGAGATTCCATAAATTCACTGGCGTAACCAATGCCTTGCTTTCTCTGAGCTAACCGTTGGTAAACATATCCACTTATCTAGCCATAAATATGCTATTCCAAATAACAATTTCTTATGGGACTTGATTCAGTCCAGCTTCATCTCAGACTCCCATTTTACCTTTCTCTATTTGACTCCTTAAAGATAACCATATGTGTGTATATAAGGTCGAAAACTATTATTGCTATTGGCAGAATTGCAATTGCCTTAACCACATCGGCAACTCTGACCCTGGTCAATTCATTCCACACTGAATTAAACATAAGTTTATCACATTACCCGATGATTAACTTCTTTTGACTTAGCCCTTGTATAACCCTTCCCTAAGGAAAACCCAATGTGCCATCCCTATTTACGGACTTGAATACGAGATTTTTGTAACACCCCATTATTTAGACCTCATTTATTTATGCTCAATTGAACAACATTCATAAAAAAAAGACTTTGGATAGCATAGATCACCACCAACCGAACCACCCTTTTCTGGTGAAAAAATTTAATAGCCTACTTAAAAAAAATTGCATGCATAAGCAGCTCCCTTGTAACAGACCGAATTTGACCCTAATCGGGACAGTGGTTTCGGGACCACGAATCTAAGTCTGAGAAATATTTTAATATTATATTTTGTGTTTATTATATGTGAATTAATGTGTGTGAAAGTTTCGTAGAAAAATTTAATCGTTTGTGTGTTCAATTTAACAAAAAGGACTAAATCGCGTAAAGTGTAAAAGTTGCATACTATAGTGTAAAGTGCTAGAATGATGCTGGCTTTTTAATATGGGGCATTAAAAGGGAAATTAGCCCATTTTTAAGTTAGTGGGTGGCATATGTCATAAATGACCTTAAGTTATATATTAGTTTTATTTTATTTGAAAGGTTAAATTAGTAATTAAACAATTACTTAATTTATACGTTAAAATATCAAAAATAAAGCCATCATCTTTTTGGTTCATCCTTGGCTGAATGTTGGAGAAAGAAGGAAGCTTTGAAATCCTTTGATTTTCGGCAATTCTAGGCTTAATTTCAAGGTGAGTTTTTAGTCGGTTTTCGTTAATTTTTACGTTTTTGAGATCGTTGCTTAGAATGTTAGTTGACCCATGTGAGAATTTTTGAATTTGAGCATGCTTGATATTCGGCCATGGCTAAATGTTAGTGTTTTATGATGTTTGATGGAAAAATATTCAGGTTATGTTAGAAATCCACAAGTTTTGAAATGGAAGTTTTGGTAAAATTTAGTATTTAGGGCTAATTTGTAAAAGTCAAATTGTTGAGGGATTAAAATGCAAAATAAATGAAAGTAATGGACTTGTAGGGTCCCTATGAACATTCGGCCCTTAAGTAAATTATAGGACTAAATTGTAAAAATGTGAAACATTGGGGGTAAAATGGTAATTTTCATGTTTATGTGTTTTGGGACTAAATTGAGATGAAATGTACTTGAATGAGCTAAATTTTAATATGTTTAGATCAAGAGCAAAGAAAAACGAATTTGGATCGGGAAAGGCGAATATTATCGAATAGCCGGTCTACGTCGTCCGTCAATAGTCGAGGTAAGTCTATGAGCAATTATATGTCAAAAACTAATTACAAAGTATAACAAATGATAGAAATTTGAAATTTTGGATATATAATTTTGGTTAGCCGAATGTTATTGTGATGATTTAGATTCGAATTTTATTTGATGTAAAGTGATTAAGTTATCTAAACTTGATATGTGATGGTAGAATGAAAATAAAATACATGTGTTGTATGTGATTTTGGTATTAACTAATGTGCACGAAATGGTTGATTATGATGACATTCGGGCTTCGAGCCTAGTAGGCCTTGTGCCGGTGTTACACATATATGTATATCGGGCTAAATGCCTAGCAGGCCTTGTGCCGGTGGAATGAATTTCAGACCTTGGTCTAGCAGGCTTAATGCCGGTGTGTACTTCGGGCTTTAATGCCTAGCAGGCTTAATGCCGGTGACATTTTTAATTGGAAAGCCATGGATCATTTACAAGGTGAAATGTAGCTTCGGCAATGAGATAAAGGTTCGGGTAAGCCTAAGTTGTACCTAAGATGTAAGTAAATAGGTAAGTATATATATATATATATACCCTTTTCGAATCAAGTAAATTGAGGTATGGCCGAAGCTTTTGTTGAAATGTTAAAGTGCAATTTCATTCATATTGAAATATGAATAAGATATGTGTATTGAAGTATAGGTTTGGTTATGTTATACTAATGAGATTCAGCATATGTATAATTGGTATATGTGAATAATAGGTCATATATGGTTGAAGTGTGTATTATATTAATAGTCTTGAATTATGCAACTACCTAAGGTATTTAAGTGTTGAAGTTTCATGCTTACGATATATGGTTAGCCAATTTGCTAAACGAGATTCATGACATACGACTTGGTGAAATTTATAGAATAAATTATTGTATTTAATATCCCATTCGAATTGATAATTGTTTGTATGTATAGTAATGTTTGAATGTTTAGTAAGTACCGAATTTGCCTTAGACTTACTAAGCTAGAGAGCTTACATTATATGTGTTCGTTGTTTGTTTTACAGACTTTGGTCAAGCTTCGGGCTCAAAGGATCGTCAGAAGAATCCTCCACGCTATCAACTCCTTTTTGGTATTTATATTGTAACATCCCCAAACCCGGCCCATTCACTACGACCGAATCTGGTTATGTTAGTAAAAATATTTTTGACTTAGAATAAATAGTAAAATTTATTTGCTCTTGGAAACCATGTTCTTTTGAAAAATATAGCCACATGTTTAATAATTCCACATTTGAATAAGTAAGTTATAAAAAAAAAAATAACCATCGTCACATGGTGTTTCAATTTAAACAAACCATAATAGAGTTAATAATAAAATGATACCAAAATAATAAAATAAATCCTTATTACAACCATTATTTAAATAAAATACTTAATATTTAATATAACTAAAAACATCTCCTTCGGTATGGGCCACCATGTGTCCTCTCCGATCTCGGTCCATCTCATGAATCACCTGAAATGTTAGGAAAATAATTGGGTGAGTCCACAGACTCAGTGCATAACCATAACACCTATTTCCCATACGTATGGGCTTGGCCCATACCCACACAGTTCTCGTAACGAAATCATGCAAGAATGCTTTTCAACCCAACCCATTGTCCAACCGTACACCAACCTTAGCAGACTCCCTGCCTAAGGCCGTGGATAAACCACCACTGATCACATCGTGATCCAAAATCCTTACCTTGGCAACTCACTGCTGAAGGCCGTGGCTGAGCCACCGATCAACCAAAGTGATCCCAATATTGTAATCTGTCTACGGTGATGCACATAGCCATCAACCGCCGAGATGGGCACCGAGCCACACCTCCCTTGAGGTAGCACAAAGCTAGCCATCAAGCGCTAATGTAGCCTGAGCTAACATTAGACCACGTACATCCTGTGCACACTTCCTCCTTCATCGAGTCAAGCCCAAATCCCATGCAACTATGCAAATGCAACATGTTAAGTCATCACAACACATGAGTATATACACCTATCATATCAAGTATTATCACGTTAACATAATATCCAAGGTTTATTTACCTGATATCTGATTACCCAAACCATGGTATCCACCATTCAAACCAACATAACTAATTACCACACATAGTACATCTGATTATACATTAAACAACTACCCAGAAAAACAGTGCGGTGATTACGCACCTTAATAGCACAAACAATCCAATCCCGAAATGCTGCTTGACTAACTCTCTGCCGAAACACCATCTTAAACAACCCATAATAATACCATATTAGATTTGGCCCAAAACTTAGAAACATAACACTTGAGGCCCTTGAGAACATTCGGCCACACCAAACTAAGGCCAATCCTTCGGTTTCGGCCATTAAAACAAAGAACTCAAATCAACTGCTAAGGCCGAACACATTACCTTCCCTTAAACCGAATGGAGCAGAACTAAGAGAGGTCGCCCTTGCTGATATTCAGCCAACCACACTAGGCTACTAAGAGGATATTTCGACAAGGGTGAGACGAGATTCGGCTAAAACATAAAGAAAAGAAAAGGAGAAGAGGCTGTGGATATTCGGCTTAGGCTAAAAGAAAAAAGGGTTAAGAGGTTTCGGCAATGGTGCTCAAAAGAAGTTTCGGCCCATGCAAAATAAATGGGGAAAGAAGAGGTTCTCTCTTGCTTACAAATTCGGCAACAACAACTAGAGAAGAACAAATAAAATTCGGCACAAGAGGGAGATGAGAGAATGAACTTTCGGCAACAACAACAAAAGGAGAAAAACTATTTTCTAAAGGGTGCCCTCCTATTTATAGGACTAAGGTTCGGCACACACCTACACACATCCCACAAAACCGAAAAACCACCCCCAAGACTCCCACATTCGGCCAAAGCTTCAACCCGTCACCAAATCCCTTATTTCTCTCCCCTTTTTCCTCCCTAACACTCATTCAAAAAGGTTTGAATGAGTCAAACCTCTTCCTAGCCGAATTTAAAAACAAAGACCAAGTCTTTGTCCATCTTTTAAGCATCCAAAAGCCACCCAACTTCTTACCTCTCTGACGCCAAAAATAAAGGCCAAAGTGCTGCCTTCGCAGCTCGAACACTGGCCCCCCTTCCCTTGCACCTGAGACGTCACCTCCCCAAGCTCTTAGTGGCGTCTCCCTTGCCACTCCACCAGCCCAGTTCTTGTGACATAAACTCCCAAATAATTCTCTTAAGACACCCATCGCCAAGCTCCCCTTTTAGCACTTAAAAATCCAAAATTTCCCAAGGTCTTCCCCTTTAATCTGAGCATTCTTAACACCTCTCAAACACATCCAAGCATACCCAAAACCTACTAGAACATGAATTATACCCAACAGGCATAGCCCCCTAAACTAGGGTGTTACATATATATGTGGTTTTTGAATCAAAAAGGCATGTATAGGTTAGACTAAGTTGTTAAATCAATGAACTTTGGTTTTGTTTATAAGCATAACTTAGCCTTCCGAAAAAGGCTTATTCTTTTTGATTAATTTTAGTTGTTGTGCTCTTTGATATATTAGTTGGATATATGTATGAATGGTTGAATGCTTGATGTGTTCGGTGCTTGGCAAATTTGTTCTTGGATTGTTATATGCTAATTTAGGTCAATGTATGATACATAGAGAGCATGTTTGCGGTTAAAATGATTTCATGTTCTTTAAGTCCAATATGTTTACAAATGGATATTAAGTTTGCTCATATGTATTATAGTCATATGAACATGGCTTTTATTTTTGTGTTATAATGAGGATATATATGATTTTCATTTTAATGACTAGATGATGCATATGGTTATGTCATTGTGATGCAAAAGTAGTAAGGATTTGCTTACTTTATATTCGGCCATGGTCTAGGTGTTTGTAATATGTACAATTTGGTCTTGCGAGTAATGACACTAATAACACTTGTAATTGGTAAAATGTGGAACTTTTGGTTTAGATTTATATATAGGAAGTTTGGTATGATTAAATTGGATTAGAAATAACGAATGTAACCGAATAGGTAGTTATTTATTAGTTCAATGCACAAATTTTAACTATTCTTTTTGGTCATTCGAATTATGTGTATTTGTATTTGTTACTATTGTTCAAAATGCTTAAAACGATTATAGACTAGATGATAATTTAGTAATGAAATAAAATGGTATATGTATGATGATTTGTTTTTAAAGCAAACGAAATTAGTATGTTAAGAACTGTTCTTTATGATCATAGATGTAATATATGATGATAAGGGTATGCGATGTATGTACCGTATAAACATCTTAGATTCATTTATATACATGCAAATAAACTCATGTGAACTTTGAGTTGAGTGATTATTTGATTTAATCTGAACTTTGGTATGAATTATTAGTTGGATATTGAGAAGTTAAGTGTGCGATTTTGGGATTTGATAAATGTATGAAATGCTATAAATGCCTACGATGGTCTGAGTCTAGTTCGGTAATGCCTCATAACTCTAGTTCGGCAACGAATACGGGTTAGGGGTGTTACATCCCTAGACAACATGCATTCCGCAAAACTTTTCTTTGGATTTATACATTCATACCAGCATGACAGTGTAACAAAGCAATCAAGAAAGAAAAATGTATAGAGGACTCACAAAAACTCGATCTCGAGCATAACCTTGAGTAAGATCTCTTCCCCTCTTGCTGCTGCTTTCTCCTTCCCGTTTTTGCAAGTTTCTTGAGGAAAATCAGCTCTTAAACATGCTCAAAATATAGCATGCAACATTTCTCCTCTCCCTCTCTAATCGAATTGTAGCAAGAAAAACAAGCAGTTTTTTTAAGTGTCATCTCTTTCAAAAAAAAATCATCTAGGTTGAAGAAGACTCTCCCCCCCCCCCCTTTTTTCTCTTACATATAATAGTTATCCTCATAAACATCCACTATCAAAATCTATAAAAAACAATGGTCTATTTATTTAATAAGTCCTTCAATATAGATTCACCTTATAATTTAGTATTAATTCTTACTTTTATCACATATTTGATTTAGTCCTTTTATTTTAATTAAACACTCTTTATTCAAAATTACGTAACTAAAAATTTAATTCACATTTAATATAACTCTGTAAATATTAAATAAAATATTTACAAGTCTGATTTAGGGAAACGATGTCCTGATACCTCAATTCCCAAAACCATCATTTTTGACTCCATTGACTTTTGGGTGGTTACAATTACTATATAAAAAAACATGTTTAAAATGGTCATGAGATATCACACTATCAGAAATCATATACTGGTTTGTATAGCTAAACTAGTACTTGCCACATCAGTCCGAAAATCGACTAAACCGTAGCTCTAATACTAATAATGTAACACCCCTAACCCATATCCGTCGTCGAAACAGGGTTACAGAGTATAACTACAGTTTACAGAACAAATACAATTAATTCATGTCATTTACAATTCATATCCGACATCAGTCATATTCAATCATATTGTCCCTTAAATGGAACCTCGAGGCCCAATTCATGAGTTAGAAAAAAGTCAGGACTAAATCGGGAACTCAGAGAATTTTTTGCGAAATTCCAAAATTTTTCTTAAATACAGGGGTCACACACCCGTGTGGGTAGGCCATGGGGGCATTCGATGTGAGGCACATGGTCGTGTCCCAGCCCGTGTCCATGCCCGTGTAACTCTCTGACTTGGGTCACATGGCCAGTCACATGCCCGTGTGCTAGGCTATGTGGACAATTTAATTTTTGAAAATTAGGTGCAGGGTTCACACGGCCAAGACACACGCCAGTGTGTTGGACCGTGTATTTCACACTGCTGAGACACATGCCCGTGTCTCTGCCCATGTGACAAATTCTGAGCATTCTATTTCTCAATTTTTAAGATGCAGGGGACACACGACCAAACCACACGCCCGTGCGTATGGCCGTGTGTCACACACGGCTGAGACACACGTCCGTGTGTCTACCCGTGTGGACGAAAATAGGTCATTTTCAAGACCACTTTTCTCACCCAATTTGTCTTCATACATCAATACTTGCATATATATATATATATATATATATATATATATATATATACCAATCAATTCAAGACAATAAAACCAAGCCAACCTTAACATTATGCATAATATATCATCACATGTATTTATGTATTCAAACTTACCTTTTGTAAAACATATATGTTTACCATATTTCAATCTAACCATACCAAGCACACATTTATTAATCATGATATATCCTCATATAATTATACACTAAACATACCATCACTAGCCATTCCAATGGCTAGTTTACAAATAACCATTTACACACCAACATTGGCCAAGTTAGCTTATACATGCTATTATACCAAAATAAGTTTACTAATTATACCAAAATGAGCTAAAGGATAGTGTGATTATGCTCCAACCGATTTCCAACCTTTATGAGCTTTCGAGCACTATAAAACAGAGAAAAATAAACAAAGTAAGCATATAATGCTTAGTAAGTTTGTATAGCAAGAATTTAACTTACCAATCATATTCATTTAAGGTAAGCATACAAACATGCATACAAAAAAATGTGGCTAACTGCCTAAACACATGCTCTCATCAAACAAGTTAGTCATGAAATTTACATGAATATCAAGAAAACAGAGATGAGCTCATCACGTAGCCATTTCCAAGTAATTCAGGGATTCAAGATATAATTCATTTAATTCTCATATTTTCTCACATCAGGAGTTTTTCTCCATTGAATTATTGAAATATCGATGGATACTTGGGTGGTACAAACTGTACTTATCAATAATTCATCAATTCATATACGGGGGTGCTCATTAGAGCACATAACCGGGAAGCACACTCTCGAGGCCTACAACAGGAAGCTCACAAAAAGCCATATCGGGAAGCTCATAAAGAGCCTATCGGGAAGATCATAAGAGCCATAATCAGGAAGTTCACAAAGAACTTATAATTAGGAAGCTCACAAAGAGCCTATCGAGAAACTCACAAAGAGCCATGTAACGAGAAGCTTCGGATAGCCATATAACGAGAAGTTTAAGCGTGCATTGTCGGGAAGCTCACAAAGAGCCAATTTACCGGGAAGCTCACGAAGAGCCATATCGGGAAGCTCATAAGAGCCATAATCAGGAAGTTCACAAAAAACTTATAATTAGGAAGCTCACGAAGAGCCTATCGAGAAACTCACAAAGAGCCATGTAACGAGAAGCTCCAGATAGCCATATATCGAGAAGTTTAAGCGTGCATTGTCGGGAAGCTCACAAAGAGCCAATTTACTGGGAAGCTCACGAAGAGCCATATATCGGGATGCTCATAAGAGCTAAGGTGTGTCCACAACACATGTAGGACTACAACCCATCGGGACGCTCTAAAGAGCTATAACGGGAAGCTCGCAAGAACCTTATACGGGAAGCTCGAGAGGGCTAATAATAGGATGCTCTTTTGAGCTGAGGTGTGTTCGCAACATATGGAAGACCACAACCAATTTGGGAAACTTGTATCTATCGAATTTCATCTATTCAAACAGAACTTAACAATTCTCGGACATGTCAGATATATAATTATTTTCATATACATAACAAATTCATAATTCACATAGATAATATTAAATTCAAACATGAAAATATACACAATTTAGTTACACGAACTTACCTTGTCACTTGTTCGTATATGCTTTTCTACTAATCCGATACTTTTTGTTTTCCTCGATCCATTTCCAAACTAGGTCTATCCGGATCTATACGAGTAAATTTAACTCAATTTAATGAAATTAATATTCAATTCAATCAATTTCACATTTTAGGCAAAAGTACCATTTTGCCCCTATACTTTTCATTAATTCCAATTTCGTCCCTAGGCTCAGAAAATGAAATTCATGTTATTTAATCCTTATTCCAAGCCTAGCTGAATTTTTCATATAACATTTACAGCTCATGTATTTCACAAAAATAAAAAATTTTCCATAAATTTTATATCTTTACAATTTAGTCCCTAAATCACAATTTCATCAAAATTCACTTTACAAAAGTTGTTTATCTATCAACAACCTTTCATTTTCTACCATAAATTTCAAAATTTTAGCATATTCATCCATGGAAAAGTTTTAATACTTTGATAACTTTGCAAATAAATCCCCAAAATAGATAGATTAGGTAATTCTGATCTCGAAAATATAAAAATTACTAAAAACGGGACAAGATTACTTACCTAATTAGGCTTGCTTGATTTTCTTTCTCTTTTCTAGGGTTTCCATAGAAATTTGGGGACGAAGATGTTAATAATATGATATTTTTGTCTTTTAATTTAATTATCATCTTTAATTTTTTAATTTTCCAATTTAGTCATTTTCTTTTCTTTAATTTCCATGGATGAATCATCATAAATATCTACTAAATTTTCTTAATTTTCTAATTACCATATAAGGACCTCAAGTTTTGAATTCCATAGTTATTTAATACCTATAACTACTAGAACTCAACTTTTTCATTTTATACAATTTGGTCCTTTCCATAATTAAACATATAACCGGTAAAATTTTCTTATCAAAATTTTTATATGTATTTCCTATCATGATGCAGACCATGCAATAATATTAAAATAAATTTTCAATCTGACTCGGATTTGTGATCCTAAAACCACTGTTCTAATTTTACTGAAAACTAGTTGTAACAACTCTCCCCCCTTAAAGAATTTTCGTCCTCGAAAATCTTACAAGTAAAGAGGTTCGGGTCTCGCTTTCTCATGGTATCCTTCGGTTCCCAGGTAGCCTTTTCTATACCATGTCGTTGCCAGTGAACTTTCACTAAAGCTACCTTTTTATTACTTAACTCTTTCGTCTCACGTGCTAGAATTTTGATTGGTTTCTCACTGTAAGTCATATCAGACTGAATCTCAATTTCTGTTGGAGAAATAACATGTGAAGGATCTGACTGATACCGCCGCAACATAGACACATGGAAAACATTATGATTTCTGTCAAGCTCTGGTGGTAATGCCAATCTGTATGCAACAGGTTCGATTCTTTCAATAATCTCATATGGTCTAATAAACCATGGACTCAATTTTCCTTTATGACCAAACTGAAGAACTGTAACATCCTGAAATTGGGCCTAGTAGGATTGGGCCCAATGGGCTTTGGACGTAGGAGTGTTTAAAATTTTTGAGAACAAGAGAATGACATTATTTGTAGTTGGACTTATTAAGAAGGTAATTTTGGAAGGTTACAAGGTTTCTATGAAGTCTCGGGTTTAATTAGGCCTTAGGAAAAATTTGGTATTTTATCACTTTAAGGAGATAGAGTAAGTGACCTTAAGGCTTATAGTAATAAATGAGTAAAGTGCTTGCATAAGTGAGCAATTAGTAAAGAGGTTATGGCGCCACATGAAGTACCTTGAGGGAAGAGGTTCAAATCCCTTTGTGTGCAAATTAGACTATTATTTTTGCTTTCCTTCCTTATGTGTCGGCCAAGAAGTATTTTTGGTAAGTGTGGACTTCATTATTTTGGTAAGGTGGCTAAAAGAATATGTCAAGGTTAAAGTTTGGGAAAGGAATCAAGAGGAATAGGAAAGAAAGGGGGACAAGAGGCTAATATCGGGGGAGGTGTTTTGGAAAGTATGGGTGGCCAAACTCTTATCCTAGGGGGGATACATATGGACGATTTTGAGGTAGATAGGTGGCTGAAAAGTTTTATTTGGCATTTGGGTAAAGTCTTAGCTTTGTTTTGGCCAAAATTCTTTTGACAACGTTGTGTCATTCTCTCCCTGTAACACCCCAAACCCGGGCAAGACACCACGTCCGAATCTGGTATGTTACGGGAAAAACGTTTTTGAGAGGTCAGATTTTTCGTTTAAAAGCTGGGTGAAAACATAGTGTATTTGAAGAAAATTTGAGTAGACTTGTTTGAAATCAAATGGTGTATTTGAAACCCGGAAATTTTAAAGACTTAACCAAAATGTGTAATCAAAACGAGTTTATTCCATTTAAAACTTTAATAGTTTCTTAGTGTTACTTAAAACTTTTTTTTTTAACTTAATAGAAACAATCGAGTTGGATTTGAATATCATTTGAGTTTACTTTATATCAAAACATAGTGAGATACCCGATGGTATAGTTTAAAACACATTGCGTTATAATTTTGAAATCATTGTCTTTAGTAAAATTTCAACCCAATTATTTTGTTAAGGCATAATATAGTCTATTTAAAACATAACCATCATAAAACATAATTAAAAAGGCCTTTACAATCCAAAATAAAACCCAAATAAAAGTAAATAAGCTTTAAGTACCCAAATCAAATAGTCTGAGCAAAACTTTTATTAAAGCATGGCATGTGCACCCCGAGTCCATCCCGGCTCCATGTCCGCGTCTACGAGTCACCTGAAATGTCAAAGGAGAGGGTGAGTCGAATGACTCAGTGCATAAATCCCGCTCCCGATAAAACAACGTGCTAACACACATCATACATAGCAACATGATTAATGCAACCCAATCCTAACCATCCGTATCTCCTTTTCTACCCCGTGTGGTACCAAACCACTGGTGGTGCCAAACCACTGGTGACCCAAAGTCACGATATCCATAAGTGTGGTGCCAAACCACTGGTGACGTATAGTCACAATGTGTTACCAAAACACTGGTGACCGAAGTCACAAATCCAATGATGGGGCCAACCCATCGTGTGATACCAAATCACTAGCGACAATCCCATATCTCTCAAGTGGGGCCAACCCACGGTGGTGTCAAACCACAGGGACGAGTCGCAATGAGGTGCCAAACCTCTGGTGTCCCAAAGACATAATGTGGTACCAAACCACTGGTGACCGTAGTCACGATAATCCAGTGATGGGGCCAACCCATCGTGTGATACCAAATCACTGGCGTCAATCCCGTATAATCAACTGTGGGGCCAACCCACCGTGGTACTAAGCCACTGGGACGAGACGCTGAGGTGCCAAACCTCTGGTGACCCAAAGTCACAAAATATCACTGTGGTACCAAACCACTGGAGGTGCCAAACCTCTGGTGTCCCAAAGACACAGTGTCCCAAAGACACGGATATCATATCCCCCTCCTCTCATCAATCCCATACATGTCATACTGACTCATGCACAATATGCAAATCATATAACTCATGCAACCATGCCCAACATTGCATCTCATAGCATATATATAGCATAGATCATAATATCCAAGGTATCCATAATAGAACTTGTAATAAAATAGACTTACCCGGATCCGTACACATACCCCATTTTGGGTATCCAATTATCCATCATACTGTTATGTTTTTAACAGGCAACCAGATTTATTAATAACATTACTAGGTATCAGTGTGTTAGTTTACACACCTGGTAAATACGAGTCTAAAGATCCCAACGAAACGATCTAAGTCCCTCGATTATCAGGCTCCTATAACAATCGACCAGCATAGGGGGTTGGCACTAAGACCATTCGGCCAAAGACATATAAACCCAAAGGGGTTAATTTCAATCCCTTACCTTGAAGATGATTTGGTTTCCTACCAAACCTGAACCAAACAGTGGTTCTCCTTTAACAAACCGCACCCTAACAAGAAGAAACATTAATCTCATAAAACTTGCTTTAACGAAACCAAAGAATATATTGAAGAACCAGCCCCTACCACTACTTACTAATCAGTTGACAGAAGAAAACGGCTCCTCTTGCTTGCTTCCACAATTCAATGACCCTATAACGAAAAGATTAGTACCCTTCCAAAATGACCATATTCGGCCCTTAACCAAACCATAACCAAATAAAGAACAAAAGAGGGAAAATATGGCCATTCGGCCACACACTTACCCCCTTCCAAACGAAAGAAACAAGAACCCAACACGAACTATATTCGGCCACCCAACACTAGAAGAGAACCACAAGAGATTCGGCCAAGGTGATTTATACCAATCACGATTTTCGGTCAGAGTTGAAGAGAAGAGTAAACAAAGTGCAAAAGAATAGGGTTGATATTCGGCAAAGTAACAAAATAGAACAAAGGGATAAAAGGTACTTCTGATTTGAAGAAAAAGAAAAGATGAATGGTATTTGGGAGAATGGGGGTTTCGGCTTACAAGGTTTCAAAACAAGAAAAGAAAGTTGAGAAGAGGAGAGGCTAGTTTCGGCTCAGCACAAATGAACAAAAGAACAAATGAGAGGGAGCATTCGGCATACACAAATGAAAGAGGGAGAGAGATGGTTGAGAACTTTCGGTTTGCAAAAGAGAAGAAAAGACAAAATGAGAGAACACAGGTGGAGTTTTGGTTGGCTAAAGAGATTTGGTATTTCGGTTTTCAAAAGAGAAATGGAAGACTTACTTGTAAATTTGGTAACACTCTCTCTTGACATACGGCTAACAACTTGAGAAAAGGGAGAATTTTGGCTTTGGTATGACAAAAGAAAGAGATTTGGTTTACCAAGATGGTGACCGAAAATGCTAAGAAATTTGCCAAAAGAGATTCGGCACTACCCTTCCCACACACATACCAAAAACCGACCACTTCCCATCAAGTTCCCAAGTTTCGGCCAACACCTCCACACACCCCACAAATTCGGCCATAATCCCCCCAATCACTCCACTCCACACATTTCAAATGTGTGGACCAAGTCTTTCTCCTACAAACCCTCTCCACCTTTCATTTGAAAGTGAAGACCAAGTCCATGGTAGAATTCAAATTGCTCTCTACCTCTTCCTCCATGCCGTCCAAAATGAAGCCAAAAGGTGAGGTCTTTGCAGCTCGAACACTAGACCTCCACCCCATGCAGTTGACGCCACACCTAGCTCCCCAAGTAACGCTTGCCTTGCCATCTTGCCAGCTCTTCTTTTGTGCAATAAAACAACAAAGAAAACTCTTATACCCCAGCTCCAACAGCTCCCCTCCTATAAAGCCTAAAAACTAAAATTCTCCCATTCACTCAGGCATACTCCTAGCCCATAATCAAGCCCCCAAAACATAGAAATAGCAACATGGCACACCAACACATGCAATATCATGCAACAACAAAATAGCCCCTAACCCGGGATATTACAGTTCTACCCCCTTAAAAATAATTTCGACCTCGAAATTACCTGATCAAAAGAGTTGCGGGTATTGCTGTCTCATCATATCCTCGGGTTCCCACGTAGCTTCTTCTACGCCATGATTCCGCCAAAGTACCTTAACCAAAGGCACAGACTTCTTACGCAGAACCTTCACATCCCGATCAAGAATCTGCACAGGTTCTTCTTCCATAGTCAAATCTGGACTCACCTCGATCTCTTCCACTGCTACCACATGTGACGGATCTGAACGATAACGCCGAAGCATCGAAACGTGAAAAAACATCGTGAATCTGACTTAGCTCTGCTGGTAACTCAAGCTGATACGCTACTGGTCCCACTCGTCTCAATACCTTATATGGCCCAATAAACCTCGAACTTAGCTTGCCTTTCCTCCCGAACCTCAGCACCTTCTTCCACGGCGAGACCTTCAGAAAACTTGATCCCCTACAGCAAACTCTATGTCTCTTCGCTTAAGATCAGCATAAGACTTCTGCCGGTCCGAAGCTTCCTTCAATCGAGCCTGAATCAACTTAACCTTGTCTTCCGTCTCAGCAACCAACTCGGGTCCCAACAACTGACGTTCACCCAACTCTGTCCAACACGTAGGTGAGCGACACTTCCTACCATACAATGCCTCATACAGTGCCATCTTGATGCTCGCTTGGTAACTGTTGTTGTAGGCAAACTCAGCTAATGGTAGAAACTCCTCCCAACTACCTCTGAAATCCAGGACACAACCTCTCAGCATATCCTCTAAGATCTGAATAACCCTTTCTGATTGACCGTCAGACTGCGGGTGAAAAGCCGTGCTGAAATCCAAACGAGTACCCAGAGCTTGATGCAATGCTTTCCAGAACCTTGACGTAAACCTGGGATCCCTATCCGAGATTATCAAAACTGGCACACCGTACAACCTCACTATCTCTGACACATACAGCTTCGCTAGCTTCTGAAGTGAGTAGTCAACCCTCACCGGAATAAAGTGAGCTGATTTAGTCAGACGATCCACCACTACCCAAACTGAATCCTTCTTGCTTGGCGTAAGCGGTAATCCACTGACGAAATCCATGGTTATCCTTTCCCACTTCCACTGAGGAATCTTTACAGGCTAAAGCAACCCTGACGGCAACTGATGTTCAGCCTTGACCTGCTGACAAGTCAGACACTTCCCAACAAACTCTGTCACCTCTTTCTTCAAGCCAGGCCACCAAAACTGCTCCCTGAGATCTCTATACATCTTGCTACCTCCAGGATGCATAGCATAAGGACTGCTATGTGCGTCCTGAAGAATCTTTTGCCTCAGCTCAACATCTTTAGGCATACAAACCTTACCTTGGAAACACAGAACCTCATCACTAGACAAGCTGTAACCCTCCAAACCACCATTCTGCACTTGCAACCTTCGCGCACTCAGAACCTCATCCAATAACTGTTTCTCTCTGATCTGCTCAACCCAAGTAGGCCTAACTTGCAACTCTGCCAGAATACTCCCGTCGTCATACAGACTCAAATGGGCAAACATCGCTCTTAAGTCCGAAACAACCTTACGGCTCAATGCGTCTGCCACCACGTTAGCCTTGCCCGGATGATACTCAATTGAACAGTCGTAATCTTTCAGCAACTCAACCCATCTACGCTGCCTCAAATTCAAATCCTTCTGAGTCAGTAGATACTTCAGAGTCTTATGATCCGTATAGACTATCGATCTCTCTCCGTACAAGTAGTGCCTCCAAATCTTTAAGGCAAAAACTACAGCCACTAGCTCCAAATCGTGCGTCGGATAATTGACCTCATGTGGCCTCAGCTGTCGAGAAGCGTAAGCCACAACCTTACCTTCTTGCATCAGCACACAACCCAATCCCGTATGTGATGCATCACAATAGACTGTGAATTCCTTACCAGCCTCAGGTTGAATCAAAACCGGAGCCTCAGTCAAAATCTTCTTTAACTTATCGAAGCTTTCCTGCTGTTTCTCAGTCCATATAAACGGAACTTCTTTCCTTAACAACTTGGTCATCGGCGCTGCTATCAACGAGAAACCCTCAACAAACCTTCGGTAGTATCCGGCCAAACCCAGAAAACTCCGAATCTCAGCCACTGACTTAGGCGGCTTCCAATCCAAAACTGCCTCAATCTTACGAGGATCTACTCGAATCCCCTCCGCCGATACCGCATGACCCAAGAAAGTCACTTCTCTAAGCCAGAACTCGCACTTACTGAACTTAGCATAGAGCTGCTTTTCCCTCAAAATCTGCAACACCACTCGCAAATGCGCATCATGCTCTTCCTCTGTCCTTGAGTACACTAAGATGTCGTCTATGAAAACCACAACGAACTGATCCAGATACTGCTGAAACACTCTATTCATCATATCCATAAACGCTGCCGGTGCGTTAGTCAACCCGAACGGCATTACCAGGAATTCGTAGTGCCCATACCGAGTCCGAAACGCTGTTTTATGGATATCAGCCTCCTTAACCTTTAACTGATGATACCCAGACCTCAAGTCGATCTTCGAAAATACCGCAGCACCCTTCAGCTGATCAAACAAGTCATCTATCCGTGGCAACGGATACTTGTTCTTAATCGTCAGCTTATTCAACTGGCGGTAGTCTATACACATCCGCATTGTACCATCTTTCTTCTTAACAAAAAGTACCGGCGCACCCCACGGCGAAACACTTGGCCTAATAAAACCTCGATTCAATAACTCCTGGATCTGAGCCTTAAGCTCCACCAATTCCTTTGGCGCCATCCTGTATGGAGCGATAGACACTGGCGCAGTTCCGGGTAACAGATCTATCCCGAACTCTACCTCGCGATCCGGCGGTAAACCCGGAAGCTCCTCAGGAAACACATCAGCAAATTCCTTAACTGTACGAACTTTCTCTACAGCAGACTCTTTAGCCTCCAAGGCATACACATGAACCACATACGCTTCACAGCCCTTCCTGACCATCTTCTCCGCTTTCAAAGCAGATACCACATTTGATAAGTAATCTCTCCTATTACCTATCATAGCCACTTCATCACCCTCAACCGTCCTAAGAACCATGCGCTTGGCCGCGCAATCCAACCTCGCCTGGTACTTGACCAACCAGTCCATCCCAAGAATCAGATCGAACTCCCCAAACGGTAGTTCCATCAGATCAGCAGCAAACACTATCCCTTGGAGTTCTAGGGGTACCTCTCTAAACAGTTTATCTACTACTACAGAGTGACCTAAAGGGCTAATTACAGTCATCTGCCTAGAAGATATCTCAGAGTCTAGATCCATGGTCTCTACTATACTACTGGCAACATAAGAGTGCGTTGAGCCCACATCAATCAAAGCAGTAAATGGAGAACCAAAGATCAAAAATGTACCGGTTATGACGTCCGGTGCGTCGCTCTCCTCTCGGCGCCTCGCAGCATACACTAACCCAGGCTGTCTGGCCTCAGAACTACTCGTACCTCTGCCCGGTGCTCCACGGCCCCGACCAGAACCATTACCACCTCTGCCATTACCACGGCCCCTCTGCGGTGGCGGTCCATTACCCTTGAACTGACTACGGCCCTGACTCTCAGACTGAATCCTAGCCAACCTACGCGGACAATCCCTCACGCGATGATCCAGAGAACCACACTCGAAGCAACCTTTTCCTCCAGTCCAGCAGCCACCCCAATGAGATTTCCCACACTGATTGCACTGCGGCGGTCCCTGCCTAGCAGCAACAAACCTAGCAGACTGATTCGGCCCACTCGGTCTAGCCCTCTTCTGTGGATTACCCGACGATCCAGAAGACCCAAAGCTCCTCTTATGTCTATTTCTGTCCATGCCCTGCCTCACTGACTCCTTAACACCCTCGGCTACCTTAGCCTTCTCAACTAAGACAGCAAACTCGCGCTCCTGCTGTGGAGCAATCAGCAGTCTCAACTCGTCTCGCAAACCATCCTCGAAACGAACACACCTCTCATGCTCCGTGGCCACAATACCCCTGGCATACCTACTCAGCTTCAAGAACTCAGCCTCGTACTCAGAAACAGACATACTCCCCTGAACAAGCCTCAGAAATGCCTTTCGCTGGGAGTCAATATAACTAGCTCCAATGTACTTCTTTTGATATGCAGCCCTGAAATAATCCCATGTCAGATCCTCTGCTGCCACACTGTCCCGAACCGTGAGCCACCATTGGTATGACTCATCCCGGAGAAGCGATACTATGCCCTTCAGCTTCTCTTCAGCAGTCAAGTCCAGATCATCCATGATCCACTCAGTTGCCTCCAGCCAATAATCAGCAGTGCTGGGAGCAACACCAGATACACCTCGGAAGAGTTCGGCCCCATTTGCCCGAAGTCGCTCAGGCACAGATTTCCTAACTCCTGCACCACCACCTACTCCAGCTACTCTTTCTAACACTCGCAGCATCGCCTGTGACACTGCATCATCCCCGGTCTGATCTTGGAACTCACCACCTCCAGCTGGTGGCGGAACCGGTATCTCATTTTCTGACCCCTAAACAGATCCTACGGGCTCAGAAACTGTCATCCTACCACTACCTCGTCCACGAGTATTACGACCACGTCCGCCTCGAGTGCTCATGTCTAATATCTCTACGTATCTGATTAAAGAGTTTTATGCATCAGTATTTATTCCCCTGTTTTAAGGCAAGTCTTATGAATATTCAAGGAGATTTGTTCTCGCGAGTTCACAGAATCCTATCAGTTTCAATCTCTAAAGTACTATACTATTGCTAATCATCAAATCACATTACATCCCACAAATCACAAGCAATAGTAAGGAGTACTTACCTGGGCGAACTGGTGCCGGAGACTCGGTGCCATGCCTTTCAAACCATATATTTAAACCCAAAACACTTAAGACAACTTTTTGAAAACATTTTGGGCCTCCGGCCCACAGCCGAGCCCTTGAACCTGGCTCTGATACCACAATTGTAACACCCCAAACCCGGGCAAGACACCACGTCCGAATCTGGTATGTTACGGGAAAAACATTTTTGAGAGGTCAGATTTTTCGTTTAAAAGCTGGGTGAAAACATAGTGTATTTGATGAAAATTTGAGTAGACTTGTTTGAAATCAAATGGTGTATTTGAAACCCAGAAATTTTGAAGACTTAACCAAAATGTGTAATCAAAACGAGTTTATTCCATTTAAAACTTCAATAGTTTCTTAGTGTTACTTAAAACTTTTTTTTTTAACTTAATAGAAACAATCGAGTTGGATTTGAATATCATTTGAGTTTACTTTATATCAAAACATAGTGAGATACCCGATGGTATAGTTTAAAACACATTGCGTTATAATTTTGAAATCATTGTCTTTAGTAAAATTTCAACCCAATTATTTTGTTAAGGCATAATATAGTCTATTTAAAACATAACCATCATAAAACATAATTAAAAAGGCCTTTACAATCCAAAATAAAACCCAAATAAAAGTAAATAAGCTTTAAGTACCCAAATCAAATAGTCTGAGCAAAACTTTTATTAAAGCATGGCATGTGCACCCCAAGTCCATCCCGGCTCCATGTCCGCGTCTACGAGTCACCTGAAATGTCAAAGGAGAGGGTGAGTCGAATGACTCAGTGCATAAATCCCGCTCCCGATAAAACAACGTGCTAACACACATCATACATAGCAACATGATTAATGCAACCCAATCCTAACCATCCGTATCTCCTTTTCTACCCCGTGTGGTACCAAACCACTGGTGGTGCCAAACCACTGGTGACCCAAAGTCACGATATCCATAAGTGTGGTGCCAAACCACTGGTGACGTATAGTCACAATGTGTTACCAAAACACTGGTGACCGAAGTCACAAATCCAATGATGGGGCCAACCCATCGTGTGATACCAAATCACTAGCGACAATCCCGTATCTCTCAAGTGGGGCCAACCCACGGTGGTGTCAAACCACAGGGACGAGTCGCAATGAGGTGCCAAACCTCTGGTGTCCCAAAGACACAATGTGGTACCAAACCACTGGTGACCGTAGTCACGATAATCCAGTGATGGGGCCAACCCATCGTGTGATACCAAATCACTGGCGTCAATCCCGTATAATCAACTGTGGGGCCAACCCACCGTGGTACTAAGCCACTGGGACGAGACGCTGAGGTGCCAAACCTCTGGTGACCCAAAGTCACAAAATATCACTGTGGTACCAAACCACTGGAGCTGCCAAACCTCTGGTGTCCCAAAGACACAGTGTCCCAAAGACACGGATATCATATCCCCCTCCTCTCATCAATCCCATACATGTCATACTGACTCATGCACAATATGCAAATCATATAACTCATGCAACCATGCCCAACATTGCATCTCATAGCATATATAGCATAGATCATAATATCCAAGGTATCCATAATAGAACTTGTAATAAAATAGACTTACCCGGATCCGTACACATACCCCATTTTGGGTATCCAATTATCCATCATACTGTTATGTTTTTAACAGGCAACCAGATTTATTAATAACATTACTAGGTATCAGTGTGTTAGTTTACACACCTGGTAAATACGAGTCTAAAGATCCCAACGAAACGATCTAAGTCCCTCGATTATCAGGCTCCTATAACAATCGACCAGCATAGGGGGGTTAGGCACTAAGACCATTCGGCCAAAGACATATAAACCCAAAGGGGTTAATTTCAATCCCTTACCTTGAAGATGATTTGGTTTCCTACCAAACCTGAACCAAACAGTGGTTCTCCTTTAACAAACCGCACCCTAACAAGAAGAAACATTAATCTCATAAAACTTGCTTTAACGAAACCAAAGAATATATTGAAGAACCAGCCCTTACCACTACTTACTAATCAGTTGACAGCTCCTCTTGCTTGCTTCCACAATCCAATGACCCTATAACGAAAAGATTAGTACCCTTCCAAAATGACTATATTCGGCCCTTAACCAAATCATAACCAAATAAAGAACAAAAGAGGGAAAATATGGCCATTCGGCCACACACTTACCCCCTTCCAAACGAAAGAAACAAGAACCCAACACGAACTATATTCGGCCACCCAACACTAGAAGAGAACCACAAGAGATTCGGCCAAGACTTGCACCAAAAGAAGAACAAAAGATTCGGCCAAGGTGATTTATACCAATCACGATTTTCGGTCAGAGTTGAAGAGAAGAGTAAACAAAGTGCAAAAGAATAGGGTTGATATTCGGCCAAGTAACAAAATAGAACAAAGGGATAAAAGGTACTTCTGATTTGAAGAAAAAGAAAAGATGAATGGTATTTGGGAGAATGGAGGTTTCGGTTTACAAGGTTTCAAAACAAGAAAAGAAAGTTGAGAAGAGGAGAGGCTAGTTTCGGCTCAGCACAAATGAACAAAAGAACAAATGAGAGGGAGCATTCGGCATACACAAATGAAAGAGGGAGAGAGATGGTTGAGAACTTTCGGTTTGCAAAAGAGAAGAAAAGACAAAATGAGAGAACACAGGTGGAGTTTCGGTTGGCTAAAGAGATTTGGTATTTCGGTTTTCAAAAGAGAAATGGAAGACTTACTTGTAAATTTGGTAACACTCTCTCTTAACATACGGCTAACAACTTGACAAAAGGGAGAATTTTGGCTTTGGTATGACAAAAGAAAGAGATTTGGTTTACCAAGATGGTGACCGAAAATGCCAAGAAATTTGCCAAAAGAGATTCGGCACTACCCTTCCCACACACATACCAAAAACCGGCCACTTCCCATCAAGTTCCCAAGTTTCGGCCAACACCTCCACACACCCCACAAATTCGGCCATAATCCCCCCAATCACTCCACTCCACACATTTCAAATGTGTGGACCAAGTCTTTCTCCTACAAACCCTCTCCACCTTTCATTTGAAAGTGAAGACCAAGTCCATGGTAGAATTCAAATTGCTCTCTACCTCTTCCTCCATGCCGTCCAAAATGAAGCCAAAAAGTGAGGTCTTTGCAGCTCGAACACTAGACCTCCACCCCATGCAGTTGACGCCACAGCTAGCTCCCCAAGTAACCCTTGCCTTGCCATCTTGCCAGCTCTTCTTTTGTGCAATAAAACAACAAAGAAAACTCTTATACCCCAGCTCCAACAGCTCCCCTCCTATAAAGCCTAAAAACTAAAATTCTCCCATTCACTCAGGCATACTCCTAGCCCACAATCAAGCCCCCAAAACATAGAAATAGCAACATGGCACACCAACACATGCAATATCATGCAACAACAAAATAGCCCCTAACCCGGGATATTACACTCCCAATTTTGCAACTCTCCTTGCCGAAATCTACTAGCACAATAGTGCATTTTCTTTCTCTTTTGTCTGACCACAAACTCATTTTCTTTCCACCTTCCTTGATAGCCGAAATTCTCCATTTGCTTTGTGCCAAATTTACAAGCAATTGGTGAGCACACTTTCTTCATTTTTTTCCTTGGGGGCCGAAACCTTAATCCATCTTTCACCATTCTTTTTGTTGCTGAAATACTCACATTTCTTTTTGGTTCATATTTCTTTTAGTGTTGATCGAAACATTCCAAACACCTTGATACACCTTCTCCTTTCTTTTAATCATTTCTTCTCATTTGTGTTGACAGTCACTCCTTTGATCAATCGAGTGATAGTGGAAGGCTGAAACTTTGACTCATCCGTAGCCATTGTACAATTGTTAGAAATCGGAACTAATATCGTTAAGGTAAGGGATTCGCAATGGTTCTTTTTGGATCTTTTTCGTTGACCGGTTATTTTGCTTAACAAAGTAGTGGTTGTGACTAATCGATTATATTTTTAGGGACTAAATCGCTTGATCTATCCCTCGTAATAAGAGAATCGGATTGTTGGTAAGTGTATAGATTGTTAATCAATCGAAATAATTGGTTGAAGTGGTAAATGCAGTTTTGGACTAATAGTTGACCGATTGTACCTTTAGGTGCTGCAGAGAGTATCGTGTTACGGATTCTGAATAAGGTGTGTAGTCCCGTACCCTTCCGAATATATGTTTAAAATGGTGAGTAAATCTCACATCTCTCTGAAATTTTACATGAAATATTTTGTGATTTGGTAGAAATACCGAAGAAAACCGATAACCGGCATCCGTGATCACTCGGACATGCGTATTCTCGTAGTGGTAAACGTATTTTGTAATAAAACAGTTTCGGTTAGAAACAATGGCGTGTATTTTAAAAATCACAAAAAAATTGGATAAAAGGAATTACAAAGTGAGTAAGATATCAGATTAAAGCTTATTGTGTCTATTTTAATATGGAAGAAATGGAGAAGGAAAAGGAATATTATATTCTGAGATATGTTAATTTTAGTGAGACTGGTTCTGAATGACTTCGGGGTATTCTGTTCTGTATTGGAAAAATCATATAAAATTGTACAAAGTGAAGTAAGAGTTATAATTGATATGTATGGATTCCTTAGTGAATATATTTTCAATAGAAATAAGTGGGAGCAGTATATGAAAAGCGTACAGGAAGATATTTGAGATTAAGGTAAGAGAGGTCAGAATCATTGGACAGTGAAACAAGGGAAAATTTAAGGAATAAACTGTATTAAATGGTTAAGCTAAAAATTCTGGAAAAATTATAGTAGAAAGATATGCGAGTCTAGTTTCAAGGAACATTTACGGATTTAGATTTCAAGTTTCCTAACTCGAGTTATAGTCAGTTTAGTCAGTACGACGCAGATGGACAGTTTCGATTTTATGCCCCAAATTAGTAATTAAGCCTAGGTTGCAAAATTACTACTATTACCGAATTACCCTTAGTGGGTACTATTACTGAATTATGAAAATGCCCTTATGGGCTAAATTACGAAAATGCCCCTAATGGGCCGAATTATGAAATGTCCCTATGGACCGAATTACGAAAATACCCCTAATGGGTCGAATTACGAAATGTCCCTATAGACCGAATTACGAAAATACCCTTTATGGGCCAAATGTGATATGTTGCTATATGGGCTGTTTGATATTTGATATATGGGCCAAATGTGATATTTGATATATGGGCCAAAATGTGATATGGGCCAGATTGTGTAAATTTTTATAATGGGTCGTATGTTTGTAATAATTTTATGATTTGATATGAATAATTGAATGTGCATATTATATACATGATTGCATGGGTTGGGATATTTGACGAAGAGAAGATGGCTTCGTGCCCAGTTAATGGCTTTGTGCCCAGTTTAATGGCTTCATGCCCAGTTTAATATATTGCTTAATGCCCAGTTGGTGTGTTGGCGGGGTGGGTGACTAAAGCTCCGCGCAGGTGTGCTGGTTGGTACGGGTCTTGTGTAGCGGATGGAAATTTAGGATTGGTTGGGAAATTGCATAACACATGCATGTTATATATATGATATTATGCTATGACTGTAATGGGCTTAGGCCCAAAATATTGCTATGTGTGTTCCGACCCAGTGGATGATGGTAAGGGGATTATACACTGAGTTCTTGTAACTCACACCCCCTCTTTTCTAAATCCCTGTAGGTGATGCTCCGTGAGGTGGACTTGGGCCATGGATGACTTGGTGGAGGCCATACTTCAGAAATGGTGTTATTAAATTTTAAATTTCTATTTCCATTTATTTTTTTATTTTGCTATATTGGTTTAAGTTGGAATAAGGCCTCTGGAGTATTTTATTATTTGCTTTATGGTTGGTTTGCTTATTAATTTGCTTTAATTATTTTAAACGAGAATTTTTTTAAAAACATAAATAACGGTTTTCCAACAATTGATTAACAAATGATTTTCATAACAAACTTTTACAAATGATTTAACTCGGAAATTCTCTTTCAAATTATCAGCGACGTTTTCAAAAGTCCTAATTTTAAAGTCCACTATTTCGATTTTCGACTCATCAATCAACCTCTCAAAAATACTTGTACTTTTTTCTACGTTTCTGCAATGATTTCAAAATGCTTCTGCAACTCTATTTCCAAACATCATATTTTCGTAAATTGTTTATTTCAAATATGTTTTCACAACCAAAAAGGTTTTTAAAGATAATTACGTTTTCAAGTAGATAACAATTACTTAAGTGTTTTGAGGTTTTAACAAAGAGGCTGAAATTTTCAAATGAGTTTTATTTGTGACATGCCAGATTCGGGCCTAACTTCTAGGCCGGGTTTGGGGTGTTACAAGAACTTTCTTCCAAGTTGACATATTCAAGAATATCTTATCTTCGACTTGACTCTATCTCTTTACATTTAAGATTGGCATAAGACTTTTGACGGTCAGAAGCTGCTTTCAAATTGTCTTTGATCTCTTTTATCTTTTCTTCAATCTTATGGACTAAGTCAACTCTGTGTATCATTTTCTCACTGAGCTCAGTCCAATATAATGGAGTTCTGCATTTACGACCATACAAAGCCTCGTACGATGTCATTTTAATACTTGACTGCTAACTATTATTGTATGCAAATTCTGTAATAGCCCTTGATATGTGATTAAGCATGTGTGTAAGTTTCGTGATTTAATTTGATCGTATGTATGTTTGAATTGAAAAAGGACTAAATCACAATAAAGGTAAAAGTGGCCTAATTGGTGTGTCTTCTTTTATATGGGGATTCATGTTGCAAATTGGCCATAAATGAGAATAGTGGATGGCATTAAAAGTTATGTATGCTTTTATATGTTAATTTTTATAAGTTAATGTTAACATTAATATATTATAAGTTATTATATAAAACAAAACATTAAAAAGAAAAAAAGAAGAAAGCAAGGTTTTAGCTAGGTTTGAGCTTAATTAAGGTAAGTTTTGACTTCAGTTTTTTATAATTTCTACGTTTTTGCAATCGTTTCTTTGAGAGCTACAAAACCCATGTATTAATTTTGTGAATTGATGATTTTTGTGTGATATGCCATTGATGATATGTTGAGCTTTATGATGATTTATGGTGTTAAATGATAGATTGGAGCTAGATGAACATACTTTGTTCTTGAATTTTTGATGAATTTAGCTAATTAGGGATAAATTGAGAAAAAAATTATTTTGGAGGACTAATTTGTGAATTTGATGAGACATATGGACTTATATAGTCCCTAGGGAGATTCGGCTATGTATGTGTGTGAACAAATTTTGTGAATTTGATGTTTCGAGAAAAAAATGGACTGAATTGATAAATTGTGCAAATGTGAGGGTTAATTTGTAAATAGCCCTAAATGTGTGTCCTTGGATTGAATTGAATGAACTAGTGAATAAAAGAGTTAATTCTGAATATGTATAGATCAAGAATCGAGGAAAATAGACTTAGATCATGGGAAAGCGAAAGTAACCGAGTAGCCATTTCTGTTTCTATTAAATCGAATCCGAGGTAAGTCATTATGCAAATAAACGAATTCGTATTGAATTATGTATGTTCTTATGACTGTTGTTATTGATGAATACTTACGATATGGTCTGATCTTAAATTCTGAGATAAGGCTTACTTAGTGATAATGTCCGAAAAGTCCATATGAACCTTGTAACACCCCATACCCGAGTCCGATGCTAGAACTGGATGCGAGACATTACCATGCTTGACTTACTAATACATACTCTTAAGGGCTGTGAAAATTTGAGCCGACTTTAAACTTTCCTTTCTTGGTCAAAACGTACGTATCATGGGCCTACGAAGCCTTAAACACTTATCCAAAAACTTTCGGACACTTAAATGAAAACTCAACTTGGAAGCAGGATTCACACGCCCATGTTACTTGGGACACGCCCGTGTACCCTTAGACACGCCCATGCCTACAACCGTGGGGAGTTACTGACTTAATTCACACGGCTTTGACACGCCTGTGTCTAAGACCGTGTGAAGCTATTGACTTCAATCACACGGCCTGGGCACACGCCCATGCTTGGACCGTGTGTCTCACACGGCTCATACACACAGCCGTGCAAGATGATCGTGGCCTATCCTGATTTAAAACATTAAGGTGCAGGGTTAGCACGGTCTAGACACACGCCCGTGTGTCTAACCGTGTAGGAACTTAGAGGCTATTTACCAAGCCATTTGCCTCCCTGCAATAAAGATTATACTCATACTCAAATTAATAATTCAATATCAACACGCCATTCATGAATAATGCTACATATTTCATTGATGTCTAATTACAAACAAACTTAAACAAATTTGGCCAACTACTTAGCCATATACAAAAGACTAATGAACTTGATAGCCTATACAATGGCCCTTCTCAAAAACATGTTATCAAAATGAATGTTTCCTATACATGCCATACTTAGAAAAATAACTTGGCTATACTAAAATAAGAGTTGATAGTGTGCTACGAGTTCCGACTCCATTGATGCACAAGTTAGCTTGGCCAGACTACATAGAAAGAAACAATAAAAAACGTAAGCACTTAGCTTAGTAAGTTTGTATGTATAACACATATCAAATAAACTTGCTTTATATAAACCATTTGACATAACAAAGGTATCATTATTTCAGCTATAAGGCTTACTTACTCATACATGATTTTTACTTGTCTCATGATACTTACTATTCTCATACTTGTAAGGTAAACAAGATACCTGAATCACTTGATCTCATTGATCAATATACTTTAATAATAATAATAGTGATCTCTACTTCTTCATTTATAATATGAATAATACTCAATCTCATCTTGATACTAGCTTTGCTTTCTTAGCTTTCTTGCTATCTCATTTTAACCTTACTCGTTTGCCCGATGAATTTCTGCGAATAACCGAGGATACTAAATCTCTTCCCACGAACTTGATGCCAAAGCCACATCCTAGATATGGACTTACATGGAATATCTCTTCTTGAATCAATGCCAAGCTTGAGTCATTGGTCTTACATGATATCTTGCTCGATAACTTGATCAATGCCAAGCTTGCCTTAGACTTACATGATATCTGTTTAATGCGAAGCTTGCCTTGGACTTACATGATATCTCATGCGGCAGATCAAATATCCTGGGAAATTCATCTTCAATCGGGACTTGCTCATAATTAATGACATCAATTTCTTGGTTGAACATAGCATTAAACATTTCATGAAAATAGCATACATTACACTAAGCAATTCAATGATAAAAATCATAAAGCTTAGAAATCATACAAACTTACCTCAATATACAAAATGTATGTACTTATGCAATTTAGTCCTCGACTTTGTTCTTACCTCGGTTTCGTTCCGGGCTTCGTTTTTCTTGATATATAATAATAAATAGATCATTTAATAATCTTTTTGACTAAATTGACTCATAACTCATACTTTGGCAAAATTACTATTTTACCCCTATACTTTTTAATATTTGCACTTTTGCCCCAAAGCTCGTAAAATAAGTTTCATACAACTTTTATAAACTACATGCTTAGCTGATTAATAGTCTCAACTATAGCAATCCTTAATTATTACTATTTCTAGTAGATATGACCAATTTTACAACTATTACAAAATGGTCCATACCATCATTTTTCATGAAATTCATTAAGGAAAAGATGTTTATCTAACATCAAACTCTCCTAAACTTCCATAAAACATCATTTAGCATGCATGTCATTCATGGGAAAATTTTTAAACATGCATATTAACTCATTTTATAGCTAAAAATAGCTAATTCCATATACGAGAACTTCAAAAATACGAAGAATATCAAAAACAGGACTAAAATGAACTTACTAGCAAGCTTGAAAAAAAAACGAACAACCCTAGCTATGGAGTCTCCAAATTTACGGCACAAGGGGGAAGAAGATGAGAAGTTTTTTTTTTATCATCTTTTTCCCATTTTAATCATTTAATACATAAATGACCAAAATGCCCTTATCACTAAAATTTTTTATAACACCATCTCAAGGCCAATTTTGTCGAAATTATATTTTTCAGAAAAATTACTATTTAAGGATTCATACTTATTATTCTAAAGCTATTTCATACAAAAAGTTTTTAGAAACTTATATTTTGAAACTTTTGCAATTTAGTCCTTTTTGGACCAATTGACCTCAACTTAATAAAATTGCTTCCCGAAACTTTCATACTAGCATGCAAACAAGGCATAAACTTTAAAAACTCGTATATTCATCTTAGTTTCATGGTCTCGCACCACTATCCCGATTAGGCCCTAAATCGGGCTGTTTCAAACCTAGGAATACATGGGATTAGCTATGTCAAGACATATGTATCTATTCTATTTTTATCATGTAAGGCCACGTTTGGGGCGTTTGGCGTTGATTTGAGATTTCGTGTAAGACCTCGTCTGGGACGTAGGAATCGATATGAGTGTTACGTGTAAGACCATGTCTGGGACATCGGTATCGTATTGATTCGTGTAAGACCCTGTCTGGGACAGTGGCATCGATATCTGAGTGCATGTAAGACCTCGTCTGGGACGTTGGCATTGTACGACTATTCTGAGCTTTCTGAGTATCCTACTAGATTCCTTACGGTTCAACGGGCAAGTCTGTGATACGAAATGGCTATGTAGATAGTGAATCCGTTTTAGGTACGTTGATTCATACACTAAGTGTGTATATAAGGTAAGTTCCTATGTGATCTTACTATGATGATTTTGTATATTGGGATAACATTATGAGATATGATAGTAAATATGAAAGAGTTTTGTATATCTGAGACTTTTGAATTGATGAATGTGGCAAATATGGCCAAGTACATGATCTAAAGTATATATGTGATAATTTTCTAAGTGATTTAGTTGTGCCAATGTATCTATGAGTATGTAATGCCTTCTATGCTAAGTTTGTTTGTATTATGACTTACTAAGCTTTTGGAAAGCTTACTCTGTGTGTGTGTTTTCTCTGTCTTATGGGTCGTCAAAGCTACTAAAGGCTCGGGACCGCCAAGGATCGTTATCACACTACTAAACTCATTTTGGTACATTTTGGAAATGTATATAGCTAGATATGGCATGTATAGGCTAGTATTTTGGTATAAGTTGTTATATGAACTTAACTATGTGGTTTGGCTAGATATGAGTTGAGAATTTGCTTGAATGAATATGATATGTGTGAAAAGTTTTGGCATGGTTATGTGATCTATGAATTGGTCAAGTTTTTGGGTAAGCATTGGATAAATTATACTTAATATACATATGTTTTGGTCTTGGAAGTTGGCATGATTGAAATGGATATTGAATGTTTAGATTGAATGGTTATTTTGGTTGTATTTTATGCATGAAATGTGTTGGTAAATATGGCTTGTAGGTAACACCCAAGTGGGTGGCATTTTGGCCTTGAAAATGGCCTATAATGTCACATGGTTGTGGCACACGGACGTGCCTAGTGACCGTGGGCATAAGTTAGTATATGGCCTGAGCACACGGCCATGGCACATGGACGTGCCTGGTAGCCGTGTAGCTTTGACAGGATCGACCATGGCCAAAGTACACGGGCGTGCTTGGTGGCTGTGGAGCTAAAGTTAGTTTCGACCACGGGGAGGAAACATGGGTGTGTCTAGCAGCCGTGGGAGGACACGGCCTACCCCTACGGGCGTGTAACCCCTGTAACTTAGAAAAGTTTTAAATTTTCGTGAAATATTGTATGTGTTTCGGTTTAGTCCCGACTCGGTTTACAAGCTTGTTTTAGGTCTCTTGACCACAACAAGGGACATTATGATTGTATTCGATGTGATGCTTGATAAATTGTTTGGTTAAGTTTCCGATCTGTCCGGTAACGCTCTTAACCCATTCTGGCGACGGATAAGGGTTAGGGGTGTTACATTTGGTTGGTATCAGAGCTACGGTTTAGCCGATTCTAGGACTAATGTAGCGTGTCAGAGTCTAGCTATACATGCCATATATCTGAATTGTGATAGTGTGATGAATCCTAACGTATAAATGTGATTTTCGTATAGTAATGGATCCCGAAAGGACCGTAGTTGACGACGTACAGAGTAATGCGCCTGCTCCCGCGCAAGGGACAGTGCCTTCTGATTTGAGACCGCCTACTAGCGGTCAAGAGGGAGAAGCTAAACAAGCTTTCTTCCAAATGATGAGTGAGTCGTTCACTCAATTTGTAAAGAATAACCCGACTGTTTCGCAACCCCCGCCCCCAGTCAATCCCCATCAGACATTTGATAACCTCTGACTGCAAATCTGAATCCGTGGAATAAGCCTTAGGTTGACAAGATCCGTAAGTATGGGGCCGAAGAGTTTCGGGCTACTAGTGATGATGATGCTGAAAGGGCTGAGTTCTGGTTAGAAAATACTATACGGGTATTCGACAAAATGTCTTTAACTCTGGAAGAATGCATAAAGTGCGTTGTTTCATTACTCCGAGATGCAACTTATCAATGGTGGAAAACTTTGATTTCTATTGTTCCGAAAGAGCGAGTTACATGGGACTTCTTTCGGATCGAGTTCTAGAAGAAATACATCAGTGAAATATTCATCTATAAAAAACGGAAGGAATTTTTAGAACTAAAATAGGGTCGAATGACTGTTTCGAAATATGAACAAGAGTTCGTGAGACTGAGTCAGTATGCTCCGGAATGTGTATCATCTGAAGCTATAATGTGCAAAAGATTCGAAGATGGTCTTAATGAAGATAATCGCCTGTTAGTCGGGATATTTGAAATAAAAGAGTTCGTTGTACTCGTTGATTGAGCATGCAAAGCTGAGGCACTCGGGAAAGATAAAAGAAAAGCTGAGTCTGAAGCTCGAGATATGAGAAAGAGATTTCAGAGTAAATCATTCCAGTTTGCTCTGAAAATATTTAGAGATAATCAAAGTCGTTCCAGAGATAATGTGGGACATTCGAACAGAAATCAATCTAGACCGCAAATGAGTTCCAAAACCCCAGCAACTTCAGTGGCCAGTGTTGGTAATGTCCGGACTGAGAGACTTGAATGTAAACATTGTGGAAAAAGGCATCCGGGAAGTTGTAGACTTAATGACAAAGCTTGCTTCAAATGTGGATCACTTGATCATTTTATCCGTGATTGCCTTGAGTCTTTTGAGCTAGAGACTATTCAAAATCTGAGATCTGATAATGCACCTGTGAGAGGTAGATCTTCGAAGAATGTAAGAAATGTCTGTGGTAGTCAGAGAGCTACGGGAGACAATGTTGCCAGATCAGAAGTTAGAGCGCCTGCCAGAGCGTATGCTATCCGAGCTAGAGAGGAAGCTTCATCTCCAGATGTTGTAACGGGTACTTTTACACTTTATGATACTTCTGTGATTGCATTGATAGACCCTGGTTCTACGCATTCGTATATATGTATGAATTAGTATTCAGCAAGACTTTGCCTGTAGAGTCTACTGAGTTTGCCATAAAAGTACCGAACCCCTTAAGTAACAGTGTCCTTGCTGACAAAGTATGCAAGAACTGTCTGTTAATATTTCGAGATATCTATTTCCCTGCTGATCTGATGCTTTTGCCATTTGATGAGTTCGATATTATTCTGGGTATGGATTGGTTGTCTTTGCATGATGCCGTTGTGAACTGTAAAAGAAAGACTATTGGTTTGAGATGTCCGAATAATGAGATTGTACGAGTTGAGTCTAATGATTTGAATGGATTGCCTATTGTGATATCTGTTTTGAAAGCTTAAAGTTATGTGAAAAAGGGTTATGAGGCATATTTTGCTTATGTGATTGATTCGAAAGTATCCGAGAAGAAAGTTGAATCAGTGCCTATTGTTTGTGAGTTTTCTGATGTGTTCCTTGAAGAGTTACTGGGTTTACCTCCGATTCGTGAAGTCGAATTTGGCATTCATCTATTGCCTGGTACTACACCTATATCGATAGCTCCGTATAGAATGGCACCAACAGAGTTGAAAGAGTTAAAATCACAGTTGCAAGAATTGACAGATAGAGGGTTAGTTAGACCGAGTTTCTCGCCTTGGGGAGCTCCTGTTATGTTTGTGAAAAAAGAGATATGGCACGATGAGGATGTGTATCGATTACCGCCAGTTGAATAAGGTGACAATAAAGAATAAATATCCGTTGCCCTGAATAGATGATTTATTTGATCAGTTAAAAGGACCTACTGTATTTTCTAACATTTATCTGAGATCGGGATACTACCAGTTGAGAGTTAAAGATTCAGACATTTCAAAGACTGCTTTTAGAACGAGGTACGGGCATTATGAGTTTTTAGTGATGCCATTTGGATTAACCAATGCTCCTGCCATTTTTATGGATCTGATGAACAGAATTTTCAGATCGTATCTAGATTGATTTGTTGTGGTTTTCATTGACGACATTTTGATTTATTCACGGGATGAGATTGAACATGCTGAACATTTAAGAATTGTGTTGCAAACTTTGAGAGAAAAGCAATTGTATGCGAAATTCAGCAAATGTGAATTCTGGTTGCACGAGGTTAGTTTTCTGGGGCATATTGTGTCAGCTTCTGGAATTCGTGTTGATCCGAGTAAGATTTCTGCTATTCTGAATTGGAAACCTCCGAGAAATGTATCTGAAGTCCGTAGTTTTCTGGGTTTAGCTGGTTATTATCATCGATTTGTAAAAGGATTTTCAGTGATAGCTACTCCATTGACTATATTACTTCAGAAAGATGTTAGATTTGAATGGTCGGATAAATGCCAGAAAAGTTTTGATTAGTTGAAAACTCTGTTAACAGAAGCTCCAGTGTCAGTACAACCAGAATCGGGTAAAGAATTTGTTATATACAGTGATGCTTCGTTGAACGGTTTGGGATGTGTTTTGATGCAGGAAGGCAAAGTTATAGCTTATGCCTCGAGACAATTGAAGCCTCATGAAAAGAATTATCCGACACACGACCTTGAGCTTGCTGCGGTTGTGTTTGCACTTAAAATTTAGCGCCATTATCTGTATGGTGAAAAATGTCATGTGTTTTCAGATCATAAAAGTCTAAATTATTTGATGACTCAGAAAGATTTGAACCTGCGTCAAAGAAGATGGTTAGAGCTGTTAAAAGATTATGAGCTCGTGATAGATTATCATTCGGGTAAAGCGAACGCTATTGCTGATGCGTTGAGTAGAACATTATTGTTTGCACTATGTACTTTGAATGCTCGGTTAGATTTGTTTGATGTTAGCTCTGTGTTAGCTGAGTTAAAAGTGAAACCATTGTTTATACAGCAGATATGTGATGCTCAGAAATCTGATAATGAGTTATTAGTGAAACAAGCTCAGTGCGATTCAAATTCTGAATCTGAATTTCGAGTTGTTGATGATTGCTTGAAATTTCGAGGTCGTATATGTGTTCCGAGAAATTCGGAATTGATTCAGCTGATTTTGGGTGAAGCTCATAAAAGTCGTCTATCTGTTCATCCGGGGAGTACGAAAATGTATCATGATTTGAAACGACACTATTGGTGGTTTGGTATGAAACAAGACATTTCTGACTTTGTTTCAAAATGTTTAATCTGTCAACAAGTGAAAGCCGAACATCAAGTTCCTTCTGGTTTGCTACAGCCAATTCTGATTCCTGAATGGAAATAAGATAGAGTGACAATGGATTTTGTTTCTGGTTTGCCTCAGACTCCGAGAAAGAAAGATGCGATTTGGGTCATAGTTAACCGATTAACGAAATCTGCCCATTTTATTTCGATAAGATCTGACTATTCACTTGATAGATTAGCTGAGTTATATATTTCTGAGATTGTGAGATTGCACGGGGTGCCACTATCCATTGTGTCAGATAGGGATTTGAGGTTTACATCGAGGTTCTAGAAGAAATTGCAAGAAGCTTTAGGCACCAAATTACATTTCAGTACAGCTTTTCATCCACAAACTAATTGTCAATCCGAAGGATCATTCAAATTCTCGAAGATATGTTAAGATGTTGTATACTTGAGTTTAACAGTACGTGGGAACAGTATTTGCCATTGATTGAATTTGCGTACAATAACAGTTTTTAGTTAAGTATCAAAATGGCACCTTATGAAACTTTATACGGACGTAAATGTCGTACACCTCTGTATTGGACTGAGCTCAGTGAAAATAAGCTACATGCGGTTGATTTGATAAAAGACTCAGAACAAAAAGCGAAACTGATCCGAGATTGTTTGAAAGTAGCATCTGACCGTCAGAAGCCTTATGCAGACTTGAAACGAAAAGATATGGAATTTGAAATCGGCGACAAAGTATTTCTGAAAGTGTCTCCGTGGAAGAAAGTACTCCGATTCGGACGTAAAGGCAAATTAAGTCCAAGGTTCATCGGACTGTATGAGATCATTGAACGAGTTGGGCCAGTTGCATATAGGCTAAGGTTACCCTCTGAGCTAGAAAAGATACACAATGTATTCCATGTCTCGATGCTTCGTAGATATCGATCCGATCCGTTACATGTAATTGCCCCGTTTGAAATTGAAATTCGATCTGATATGTCTTATGAAGAAGAACCGATCCGTATATTAGCTCGTGAAGTGAAAGAGTTGAGAAACAAGAAAATTTCGTTAGTGAAAATACTGTGGAATCGACACGGAACAGAAGAGGCAACATGGGAGCTGAAGATTTAATGAGACAACAATATCCGACTCTATTTAACGGTAAGATTTTCGGGGATGAAAATCCCTAAGGGGGGAGAATTGTAACAGTCCAGTTTATACCCTAGTCGGAACAGTGGTTTTAGGACCACAAATCCGAGTCAGTAAAATTTTTAAATATTATTTTCTGTGCCCTTGATATGTGATTAAGCATGTGTGTAAGTTTTGTGATTTAATTTGGTCATATGTGTGTTTGAATTGAAAAAGGACTAAATCGCATAAAAGGTAAAAGTGGCCTAATTGGTGTGTCTTCTTTTATATGGGGATTCATGTTTCAAATTGGCCATAAATGAGAATAGTGGACGGCATTAAATGTTATATATGCTTTTATATGTTAATTTTTATAAGTTAATATTAACATTAATATATTATAAGTTATTATATAAAACAAAACATTAAAAAGAAAAGAAGAAGAAAGCAAGGTTTCGGCTAGGTTGGAGCTTAATTAAGGTAAGTTTTGACTTCGGTTTTGATAATTTCTACGTTTTTGTAATCGTTGCTTTGAAAGCTACAAAACCCATGTATTAATTTTGTGAATTGATGATGTTTGTGTGATATGCCATTGATGATATGTTGAGCTTTATGATGAATTATGGTGTTAAATGAAAGATTGGAGCTAGATGAACATACTTTGTTCTTAAATTTTTGATGAATTTAGCTAATTAGGGCTAAATTGAAAAAATATTATTTTGGAGGACTAATTTGTGAATTTGATGAACCATATGAACTTATATAGTCCCTAGGGAGATTCGGCTATGCATGTGTGTGAACAAATTTTGTGAATTTGATGTTTTGATAAAAAAAGGACTAAATTGATAAATTGTGCAAATGTGAGGGTTAATTTGTAAATAGCCCTAAATGTGTGTCCTTGGATTGAATTGGATGAACTAGTGAATGAAAGAGTTAATTTTGAATATGTATAGATCAAGAACCGAGGAAAACGGACTTAGACCAAGGGAAAGCGAAAGTAACCGAGTAGCCGTTTCCGTTTCTATTAAATCAAATCCGAGGTAAGTCATTATGCAAATAAATGAATTCGTATTGAATTATGTATGTTCTTATGACTGTTGTTATTGATGAATACTTACGATATGGTCTGATCATAAATTCCAAGATAAGGCTTATTTAGTGACAATGTCCGAAAAGTCCCATATGAACCTAGGAATAGATGGGATTAGCTATGTCATGACATAGGTATCGGTTCTGTTTTTATCATGTAAGACCACGTTTGGGACGTTTGGCGTTGATTTGAGATTTCGTGTAAGACCCCATCTGGGACGTAGGCATCGATATGAGTGTTACATGTAAGACCATGTCTGGGACATCGACATCGTATTTATTCGTGTAAGACCCTGTCTGGGACAGTGGCATCGATATCTGAGTGCATGTAAGACCTCGTTTGGGACGTTGGCATTGTACGACTATTCCGAGCATTCTGAATATCCCACTAGATTCCTTACAGTTCAACGGGAAAGTCTGTGATACAAAATAGCTATGCAAATAGTGAATCCGTTTCAGGTACGTTGATTCATACACTAAGTGTGTATATAAGGTAAGTTCCTATGTGATCTTACTATGATGAGTTTGTATATTGGGATAACATTATGAGATGTGATAGTAAATATGAAAGAGCTTTGTATATATGAGACTTTTGAATTGATGAATGTGGCAAATATGGCCAAGTACATTATCTAAGGTATATATGTGATAATTTGCTAAGTGATTTAGTTGTGCCAATGTATCTATGAGTATATAATGCCTTTTATGCTAAGTTTGTTTGTATTATGACTTACTAAGCTTTTGGAAAGCCTACTCCGTGTGTGTGTTTTCTCTGTCTTATAGGCCATCAAAGCTACTGAAGGCTCGGGACCATCAAGGATCGTCATCACACTACTAAACTCATTTTGGTACATTTTCGAAATGTATATAGCTAGATATGGCATGTATAGGCTAGTATTTTGGTATAAGTTGTTATATGAATTTAGCTATGTGATTTGGCTAGATATGAGTTGAGAATTTGCTTGAATGACTATGATATGTGTGAAAAGTTTTGGCATGGTTATGTGATCTATGAATTGGTCAAGTTTTTGGGTAAGCATTTGGATAAATTATACTTAATATACATATGTTTTGATCTTGGAAGTTGGCATGATTGAAATGGATATTTAATGTTTAGATTGAATGGTTATTTTGGTTGTATTTTATGCATGAAATGTGTTGGTAAATATGGCTTGTAGGTAACACCCAAGTGGGTTGCATTTTGGCCTTGAAAATGGCCTATAATGTCACACGGCCGTGGCACACGGGCGTGCCTAGTGACCGTGGGCGTAAGTCAGTATATGGCCAAAGAGCACACGGCCACGGCACACGGACGTCCCTGGTAGCCGTGTGGCTTTGACAGGATCGACCACGGCCAAAGTACAAGGGCGTGCTTGGTGGCCGTGGAGCTAAAGTCAGTTTCGACCACGGGGAGGACACGTGGGTGTGTCTAGCAGCCGTGGGAGGCACACGGCCTACCCCCACGGGCGTGTAACCCCTGTAACTTAGAAAAGTTTTAAATTTTCGTGAAATATTGTATGTGTTTCGATTTAGTCCTGACCAGATTTACAAGCATGTTTTAGGTCTCGCTGACTGCAACAGGGGACATTATGATTGTATTCGATGTGATACTTGATAAATTGTTTGATTAAGTTTCAGACCTGCCCGATAACGCTCTTAACCCATTCCGGCGACGGATATGGGTTAGGGGTCTTACAAATTCAACTAAAGGCAAATACCTTTCCCAATTACCTTCAAATTCTAGTACACAGCACCAAAGCATATCTTCTAAAATCTAAATCACACACTCAGACTGGCCATCAGTCTGAGGATGGAAGGCGATACTGAAATGTAAATGTGAACCTAAAGCTTCTTGCAACTTACTCCAAAAGTGAAATGTAAACCGAGGATCCCTGTCTGAAATAATAGAGACCGGTACTCCAAGTAGTCTAACAATCTCAGAAATATATAACTCTACTATTCTATCCAGGGAGAAATCTAGACATACCAAAATAAAGTGTGCAGACTTTGTTAATTGATCAATAATTCCCTAAATGACATCTTTCTTTTTCGGAGATAGGGCTAATCCCGATACAAAATCCATGGTAACTCTTTCCCATTTCCATTTCGGTATTGTAACTGGCTGTAATAATCTTGAAGGCACCTGGTGTTCAGCTTTAACTTGTTGACATACCAAACACTTAGACACAAATTCAGAAATGTCACGTTTCATTCCCGACCATTAGTACATCTTTTTCAAATCATTATACATTTTTTTACTTTCCGGGTGCACAGACATAATACCATTATGAGCCTTCATTCAAAATCTTCTGTACAAGTTTTCAATTCTTCGGTACACATATTCTGCCTCTAAACAACAAACAACCATCAGACCTAATCTAAAATTCTGAATTGGAATTTGACTCACATTGTACCCTAGCTTGTAATTCATCATCACTCTTCTGAGCTTCACAAATCTGTTGCAGGAATATTGGTCTAGCTTTTAACTCAGCTATGATTGAACCATCATCAGATAATTACAACTAGGTATTCTGTAACATCCAAAAATTTGAGTATTATTTGTGTTGGCTCGGGTATGAATTTTGTGTGTTAGCATAGTCTTGTGAAGGCTTGATTTTATTTAGGAAGTTAGAATAATTTTTAGTATGGTTTATTTAATGAATTGGATTAAGTGAACTTGACACTTAAGTTAATTTAAGTGTTAAATTAAAGCACATGAGGAGTTAGTGGCATAGTGGATAAGGAGCTTGAAAGGTTGCTTGAGGGAAGTGGTTCGAGTTACATGGAAAGCATATTGAGGATTTTATTTTTTTTTGTACATTCTAGCATTGATGGACGGTCAAACTTTATTTATAATAGGTTGGACTCTTAATTTTGGTAAGTTGAATATTGGTTTAAGGAAAGCATGAAATTGGGGATAAGAATCTTAAGGTTATGGAAGGTTGGGGAGACATAAGGCTAGGCTTTAGGAAGATGTTTTGGAAAGTATTCCAAGGCCTTTAGTGCATGTATGTGGACGGCATGTGTGGCTAGGGGGGTGGCCGAATGTTGATAGGAAGCTTGGGGGGATAGTTGGCCAATTTTAGTTTTTGTGCATCATTTTGCATTTGTTTTTCCTCTCCAAAAACTCCCTCCTTGGCCGAATGTGCATTGTGCTTTTGGTGCAATTTTGCTTTTGGTTTTTAGTCTCATTTTGTTTGAACCAAATACCATTTTCTTCTCTCGTTAGTTCTTTTGAAACCGAAACCTACATTTGAACTTTGTGCATTTTTGTGCACTTTTCTTCTTGGGTAAAATAGGTGTTGGCCGAATCTCTTAATCCCATTTTCCCTCTTTTCTTTCTTTTGAATATTGTTCAAAATCACAACATCTCTTTTACTCTCTTCTTGGCCGAACCTCTTTCTTCACTATTCTTCTTGATTTTTTCTTCCATTGTTTGTTAAAAACTGAATCCTCTTCTTCTCATTTTGATTCTCTTTGCCACTCACGTATTTCATTCTTTTTAGCCTCACATCAATTGTTTTCTTCTTTCAAAACCATAACCGAAACTCTCATATCCTATTTGGTTTGCTTTGGCCAAATATCATCAAGGGTAGGCTTTCATTTTGGGTTTTCTTCAATCGGTTTTGGAAAAAGGGTAAGCGTTCATGGCCGTTTTTCCTCATTCTTTTTCTCGATTCTATGTCGTTTTCTTGTGGACAAAGGCCGAACCTATGGGCATTTGTTGCAAGGTTCTAATCATTCTTAGAAATCGATCATTCTTTTAGGCTCTTCGGGACGTTGGAAGTAATCAAACTAAGCCTCGTACCTTTGTCTATCGTTTTGGGTAAGCTTTTAGGTAAGATTGGTATTTTGAAGCGATAACTCTTTGGGATTAAGTGGTATGGCCGAATGTCCTTTGTTAATAATCTTAGTATTGGCCGATTGTAGGACAAGGTGATCTAGTGCGGTAGATCGGATCTTTGGAAGTTAGTTCTTGCGTTGGTGAAAGGTGTGTACCTTACACACTTTATAACTCGGTTTTGTATATGTATATATATATTATATTAAAAATATTATCAAAGTGGAAACGATGAGATCTTGATATGATACCATGATAGTATGAATGAGGATTCGGGTAAGTCCGTTTCGATATGTTGTTAATACATGTGGATTGAAATCATGATCTACGATTGATGATATTTTTGTTATGTGATTCATATCAAAGTATATTGACATGATTTGTTTATCTATTGCATTGGTATGGGCAACATGAGAGGAGGGGGAAGATTGATATCGTGTCTTCGGACACCAGAGGTTTGGTACCTCCAGTGATTGGTATCACATTTGTGTCTTTGGGACACAAGAGATTTGGCACCTCATAGCGACTCGTCCCTGTGATCTAGCATCACCGTGGGTTGGCCCCACTTTTGAGATATGGGATCGTCGCCAGTGATTTGGTATCACACGTAGGTTGGCCCCACAATTTGATTATTCGTGACTTCGGTCACCAGTGATTTGGTATCATATTTGTGTCTTTGGGACACCAGAGGTTTGGCACCTCATAGCGACTCGTCCCTGTGGTTAACACCACCGTGGGTTGGCCCCACTTTTGAGATATGGGATCGTCGCCAGTGATTTGGTATCACACGTGGGTTGGCCCCACATTTGGATTATTAGTGACTTTGAGTCACCAGTGATTTGGTATCACAATATTGAATATCGTGACTTCGGTCACCAGTGGTTTGGCACCACCAGTGGTTTGGTACCACACGGGGTAGAAAAGGAGTTATGGATGGCTAGGTTGGGTGCATTATACATATATGTTGCTTGGTTATAATTTGTGTAAGTATGTGGCATTTACCCGGGAGAGGGAATATGCACTGAGTCTTGGTGACTCACCTTCTCCCTTATCTTTTCAGGTGATTCGTGAGATCGCGGATGAGGAGCCGAATGAACTCGAGGAGGCCATGCAATAAAATTTGGTTTTACTTGAACTACCATTTGGGTACTTTATTTTAATTTGGTTTTCATATTTTTATGGATTTGTAATAAGGCCTGTTTATTTATGTTTTGGATTATTTATATGTTTTGGATTTGTTTTAAATTTGGTTTACAAATTACATGTTTGATATAATAATTTGAGCATAAAGTTTTCTAAATTACAAAATGCGATGGTTTTTAAAACGTTACCATCGGGTAACATAAATCATTTGATAATTTTAACATCTTAAGTATCTTCGATAACTCATACTATTTTCAAAAACTCAACTTTTCCAAATTTCTTTTAGATACAGTTTTCAACCTAATCACTTTGGTTTCTTTAAAATATTAAAAAGTTTTCTAATCTATGGATTTGCAACTAAGTTTTAAAGACTTATTTTTGAGATTTCAAAAGTAAATTATCAGCTTTCAATTTATTATACACTTGTTTTCTACAAACAAAGTTCAACAAAGAGTTTTTCACAAAAAATTAATCGTTAACTCGTTTTTCTTCAAAACGTTTTCCTTCGTGGCATGCCAGATTCGGTCATGGCGTATTGACCGGGATTGGAGTGTTACATATTCATTGCTCGAAAAGAAAATAAAGATTTTATGCTCAAAGCATCAGCAACTGCTGATAAACCGTAATTGTAACATATTTTAAACCCACATTTAATATGCTTTTGGATGATTTATCCTTCAATTTATGTAAAAAGGTGCTCTTAATCCTTTCTTTTCATATCTCATACCTAGGAGAACACCCGGGGATGAAAAGAACTTAAAACAGGCCCAAAACGGAGTAAATAGGCCATATTACGAAATCAACACGGCCTGGCCCAAAGTCCACACGGCCGTGCCTTGTCAAGCCTCTAGAACACGACCCCTCTCTCGATCTACACGGTCGTGCCTCAACTTAGAAATCTGAACACGGGCTGAAGTCGAGTCACACGGGCGTGTGACATGGCCGTGCCCCTGTCGTGGCTTTAGACAATTTCAATTGGAAAAGGATACTTAGGGAGAAAGAATCGCATTCCAAGAGCCTATAAATAATCCATAAGTAACACCTTTGAAAAGGCGTCAAAGCTAGGCCAAAGAGCCAAGCCGGAAAGGTCAGAGTTGAGGGAATCACTCGAAGTTAGCCAGTTGATCCATCCCAAGAAGCCGAAATTATACTCAAGACGGCGGATTTCTCCTTCAATTCCTTCAGGGGGTTTTAGGGATTTCTTATGTTTTGTTTTATCTTTTCTCTTGAGATGTTTTATCTATTTGTCATGAACTAAACCCTTCAGATACCTGAAGGGGATGAAACCTAGATGAATCTTGTTATTTGATTTCTGAATTATATGGTAATTACTTAGTTTGTTCTTAATTATGTTGCTTAATCCAAATCTGATGTGCTTAGGTGGAGGAGGAATAGACCCTGCCTAAGAGTAGATCTAGCATAATTAAGCGGAGTTGATCAAACGCCTAGAGATAGGGTTACGAGATTTTGCCGGATTAGGGTGAAACCTAATATTGGAGTCCATCGATCGATTTACTGCTATTCTAGGGGGTTATTATCCGCAAAATATAGTTCCACTAATTAACCTAGGGTTAGACGTTATTCGCCTCGAGAGAGGGTTTAATATATGTTAGGGAGTCTCACGGATCAAGCTAAGTAAAGAAATCATATGGTTCAGTGTTAAATAACAAGTGAAGTCTAGGTGGATTCTTCCTGAGGGTATTGTCGTAATGAACTGAGTTTTCCTTCAAGTTATTTTCCGATTCGTTCTTTTTGTCTTGTGTCTTTAAGCTTAGTAGTCATTAATTTATATTAAAGCAACTTCACTTTATTTTTAAGGCTAAATAATAAAAAGAAAGTTAGTATTAGTACTTTTAGTTCCTTTAGGTTCGACAATCCGGTCTTGCCTAAGCTATACTACTGTTCGATAGGTACACTTGCCTTTAATCGTTGTTAGAGTTAGTTTCTAGGTTTGATCATTCGTTTTATAAATTTTAAAGCTCTGATTTCAGCGATCAAGTTTTTGGCGCCGTTGCTGGGGAACTAAAATATTAAGAACGCTCTATTTTTATTACTTTCGCTATTATTTTTTATTTTTTCGCAATTTTATTTTTTAGGTTAAATTTTAATTTTTGCTAAATTTTCTTTCTTCTCCTAGCAGGTACCTCTAGTTTATGACTAGAAGGAACCCGATGGGACCTTTAGTATACAACAGTGAGATCGAAGCTACCGCTCGCAGGAATCGTCGAGAAACCAGGTGAGCCCTAGATTACACAGAAATAGAGGAAGAAGGCAGATCCAATCCTACTGAAGGGATGGACGAGAATAACCTGCCACCACGGGATGTAGGGGAAAATAATGCTCCATGCACAATGTTTGATTATGCGAAACCACATTTAACAGGAGCAGAATCGAGTATTGTTAGGCCTGCTATAGCTGCTAACAATTTTGAATTAAAGCCTAACACAATACAAATGATTCAACAGTTTGTTCAATTTGATGGTTTGCAGGATGAAGATCCAAACGCTCATATAGCTAACTTTTTAGAGTTCTGTGATACCTTCAAAATAAATGGCGTTTCTGATGATGCCATACGTCTTCGGTTATTCCCTTTTTCATTAAGGAATAAAGCCAAATAGTGGTTAAACTCGTTACCACGAGGGTCAATCACTACATGGGAACAAATGACCAAAAAGTTTTTATTGAAATATTTCCCACCGGCCAAAACGGCTAAATTACGGAATGATATTTCTTCTTTTATGCAGATGGATCTAGAAACATTATGCGACGCATGGGAGAGAAACAAGGATCTCTTGAGGAGGTGTCCACACCATGGTCTACCCTTGTGGCTACAAGTCCAAACTTTCTACAATGGTGTAAACCCCTCAACGAGGCAACTAATTGATTCAGCCACCGGTGGAACTCTGAATAACAAGACTCCAGAAGCGGCCTACGAGTTCATTAAGGAAATGTCACTGAATAGTTATCAGTGGCAAGTTAACAGGACGAAACCGACAAAATTAGCTGGAGTTTTCAACATCGATGCATTGACAATGCTATCAACACAGATGGAGACGATGAATAAAAAGATTGGTAGTTTGTGTTCTTCGTAGACACATCCAGTCATGCAGTGCGACGCAAGTGGAACCTTGGAAAATCCTGAGTACCCACCCTACCAACCGGAAGCAGAGAATGAACAGATGAACTATATAGGTAACAATTTCAGATCCAATAATAATCCTTATAGTAATACTTACAATCCAGGTTGGAGGAACCACCCAAATTTTTCATGGGGAGGTCAACGAAATCAAAGACAACAACCTCCTCAAAACTTCCAAAATCAGCCCTATCCACAAGAGAAGAAACCAACCCTCGAAGAGATGCTGACAAAATTTTCGGCAGACACTGAAAATCATTTTCAAAGAACTGAGACAACACTTAAAGATCAACAAGCGTCAATTGAAAAACTTACTGAGTCACTCGAGGAGCTCTCTAAGTCAGTTGGACAACTTACTAAGATGATTTGTGAAATACGGGCAGAAATCGTTTCTAAGGAAACAGAACAGATAAAAGCAGTCACATTAAGAAGTGGAAAGGAATTAGTCGAACCAAAGAACCAAAGCCCACATGAAAGAAACAAACCAAGAAATGAGGGATTTGAGGAAGCAAATCCGGTACAAAATGAAAGCAAACCGCCAATCCCATATCCAGTAAAGATGAAGAAGGAACAACTAGATGCCCAATACGGTAAGTTTCTTGCACTTTTTAAACAAATACATGTTAACTTACCCTTTGTTGAGGCTATTTCACAGATGCCAAAGTATGCAAAATTCTTAAAGGAACTCCTAACAAATAAAAGGAAGCTTGAAGAAGTGTCGACAGTGGAACTTAATGAAGAATGCTCAGCCATACTCCAAAACAAGTTACCAACCAAATTAAAAGACCTAGGAAGTTTTACTATCCCTTGTTTAATTGGTAGCCTAAATATTAAGAAAGAACTAGCTGATCTAGGTACCATTATTAATTTAATGCCTTACAAAATGTTTAAACAACTAGATCTTGGGGAACCAAAACCCACTAGGATGAGTATTCAGTTAGCTGATCGATCCATTAAATATCCTAGAGGAGTTATCGAATATGTCTTTGTAAAAATTGATAAATTTATTTTCCCTGTTGATTTTGTTGTGTTAGACATGGATGAAGACATTAATGTCCCTTTAATTCTAGGGCGTCCCTTTTTAGCTACTGCTAGAGCTGTTATTGATGTAGGTGACGGGAAACTTACACTAAGATAGGCGATAAGGAAATTATTTTTCAAATTTATGATGCCATGCGATATTCTAAAGAACAAGATGATTCCTGTTATTTTGTTGATACTACTGATCATATCATTCAAAATTCTTTACAGGAAATCATCCATGACGACACGATGGAACTGTGCCAGACTCAAGAAGAGGGGGGAGAAGATGAAGGTGAAGAGATGAACTTGAATACATCCTCATTTTGACAAGTGAAGGAAGAAAGCATTGGAAATAATGACGAAATAAAACAGAAATCTTCCATTGAAGAACCACCCAATCTGGAATTAAAACACTTGGAATATGCATTCCTTGGGGAAAATTCTATGCTACCAGTTATTATTTCTTAAGAACTAGAACCCAAGGAAAAAGAGGAATTGATACTGGTACTAAGAGAACATAAAAGGGCCATAGCTTGGAAAATTTCTGACATCAAGGGTATAAGCCTTTCGTTCTGCACCCACAAAATTTTGATGGAAGAAGAATACAAGCCGTGTGTGCAACACCAGAGACGGCTAAACCCTAACATGAAAGAAGTAGTCAAAGTCGAGGTAATTAAACTTCTAGATGCAGGAATAATTTATCCTATTTCTGACAGCACTTGGGTAAGTCCTGTGCAGGTAGTTCCAAAGAAAGGAGGCATGATGGTGGTACCCAATGAAAGGTATGAGTTAATCCCTACAAGAACAGTTATAGGATGGAGAGTCTACATAGACTACAGAAAGCTGAACGACGCCACCAGAAAAGATCATTTTCCTCTACCCTTTATAGATCAAATGTTAGAAAGACTATCCGGACATATGTATTACTACTTCTTGGACGGACTCTCCGGCTACTTCCAAATCCCTATAGCTCCTGAAGATAAGAGAAGACAACATTTACATGCCCATATGGTATGTTTTCTTATCATAGAATGCCTTTTGGATTATGTAATGCTCCTGCTACTTTTCAGCGTTGCATGTTGGCAATCTTTGATGAACTCGTAGAAGACATCATGGAGGTATTTATGGATGATTTCTCGGTATTCAGTAATTCTTTCCATCTTTGCCTTAAAAATCTAAAATGAGTTTTAATGAGATGTGAGGAAACAAACCTTGGTTTGAATTGGGAAAAATGTCACTTTATGGTTAGAGAAGGAATTGTGTTGGGACATAAGATTTCTAGTAAAGGAATTGAGGTAGATACAGCAAAGGTTGAAACCATAGAAAAACTACCTCCCCCTAGTTCTGTTAAGGCTATTAGAAGCTTTTTAGGACATACAGGGTTCTATAGAAGATTTATTAAAGATTTTTCAAAAATAGCTAAGCCCTTGACAAAATTACTAGAAAAAGATGTTCCTTTCAATTTCAATCAGGAATGTTTAGATGCATTTAATGTCCTTAAGGATAAATTAATAAATGCTCCGATTATAATTGCACCTGATTGGAACTTACCCTTTGAACTAATGTGTGATGCAAGTGATTTTGCAGTAGGTACAGTTTTGGGACAACGAAGAGACAAGCACTTTCAACCAATTTACTACGCTAGCAGAACATTAACACCCGCACAAGAAAATTACATCACCATAGAAAAAGAATTGTTAGCTATAGTATTTTCTTTTGATAAATTTAGACAGTATCTAATATTGTCTAAAGTTGTCGTTTACACTAACCATTCAGCTCTTCGTTATCTTTTAAACAAACTTGATGCAAAACCCAGAATCATACGATGGATTGTACTCTTACAAGAATTTGACTTGGAAATACAAGATAAGAAGGGAGCTGAGAATCTTGCAGCGAATCACCTTTCTAGACTTGAAAATCCACATACCAAAGAGCTCAATGAAAGTGAAATAAACTATTTGTTTCCCGAAGAACAACTCTTTTCTATAACACATTCTGAGGTACCATGGTTTGCAAATATTGCGAATTATTTAGCAGCTAACATCTTGCCAAAAAAATTAACACATCACCAAAAGAAGCGATTCTCTGCTGATGTAAAAAATTATTTTTGGGAAGATCCTTTTCTTTTCCGCATATGTGCAGACCAAGTAATTCGAAGATGCGTTACAAGGGCAGAAGCAAGCAAAACCCTGGAACATTGCCATTCAGGACCTTCAGGAGGACACTACAGTGGTATTAAGACAGCACACAAAATACTCGAATCAAGTTTTTATTGGCCCACTCTATTTAAAGATGCCAACAGGTATGTTACCTCGTGTGACAAATGCCAAAAAATAGGTAATATTTCTAAAAGTGATGAAATGCCTCAAACATATATGTTGTCATGTGGAATATTTGATGTATGGAGTATTGATTTTATGGGACCATTCCCTAGTTCGTTTGAAACAAGTACATCCTAGTGGCAGTTGATTACATGTCAAAATGGGTAGAAGCAGAAGCTTTACCTACCAATGACGCCAGGGTAGTAGTTAAGTTTCTCAAAAAACTGTTTTCCCAATTTGGGACACCTAGAGCCATCATTAGTGATAGGGGTACTCATTTCTGTAATACGCAATTTGAAAAAGTTCTAAAGAAATATGGAGTATATCACAAGACAGCCACCGCAAATCATCCTCAAACCAATGGGCAAGTTGAGGTAGCAAACCTAGAACTTAAACGCATCCTAGAAAAAACGGTTGAATCAAACAGAAAAGATTGGGCATTAAAAGTAGATGATGCTTTATGGGCCTATAGAAAGCATTTAAAACACCTCTAGGGACATCCCCATACAAACTTGTATACGAGAAAAGTTGTCATCTACCATTTGAATTAGAACACAAAGCTTTTTGGGCAATAAAGTTTTTGAATTCCGATCTTAAGATGGCAGGAAAGAAAATAATGATGCAAATGAACGAGCTAGACGAATGGAGAATGGAAGCCTACGAGAATTCAAAACTATACAAGGAAGCAACAAAGAGACGCCATGATGCTCGTATCAAGAGATCAAAACAATTCGAAGTAGGGGACTTGGTCCTGCTATACAACTCGAGTATTAAACTATTTCCGGGAAAGTTGAAATCAAGATGGTCAGGTCTATTCATGATCAAAACAATTTTCCATATGCCACAATCGAGGTAACTCATCCCACTAAAGGCACATTCAAAGTAAATGGTCACCGACTCAAAATTTATAATGGTGTAGATTTTAGAGATATGAGAGAGGAGCTTCCGCTCCATGAACCTTCTTTTAGAACCAAAAATAGGGAAAATCTAGCTTAAGACTATAAACAAGCGCTTCCTCGGGAGGCAACCTGAGCACTAACCCACTAACTCACTAAACATTTTATTTTCATTTCTAACTTCACACTAAAGATTAGTCCAATGGAAGTGCAGGTTCTTAAACACAGCCTGGAACATGGGCGTGCCATTGGCCGTGTGCAAGACAGGGGACGAACCACGGCCGTGCCGGTAGCCGTGCATAACCAGGGAGAAATTTCTTTCTTCAGCACGGGCTGCGAAACCAGACCAGGCCCGTGCTAGCTAACCGTGCGAGGTCACTGACTTGTAGACCACGGGTTGAACACGCCCATGCTTCATCTGTTGGAACGTCGGCACCCCCATGGCGCAACAAAATAAAATTAATCTGGCGATCCAAACCATGGATCTATGTGTGAGGAACGAATCGGGGTGAAATAAAGGTTTCAAAGTTACCGAAATTTCAATCTGAGTAGACAATGACGCCTCGGCAACAAGAGTTCTGATCTATTGTCGAACCAAGCCGCAACCTTTACGATGTCGGCCTCTACGTAATCCACCCGGTTTGACTATGAACGGCAAAAATCTCTAAAACTGTTTTAGAGGTTTTTTATTTGCTTGACGGCTGCTAGACTTTTCAAGCAAATTCTTAGAGTTTTTTCTTAATCAGTTTTGTATCACTTATTACCTTTTATAATCGGTATCTCTTTAATGAATTATAAAATTAAATAAATATAATAATGTTTTAACCAAAAATTATAATTACATTAATTATACCCAAAAAGTTATAATTACATAATTATAACATGGATTTCGGTAAACTATATTTATTTAAATTTATATACGAACTAAATTTATATATTAATTCTAATTATGTGTACAACATCCTTATACATATAATATATTCAATATTTGATTGCCCAATTAAATTAGTTCTTTAATTAATTTAATTCATGTGACAATCAAACACAATACCAACTATGTTTTATTCCGTTCATTTCAACCATAGGGTGTGACCCTATAGGTTCTTGCAACGTTAGTAGTAATATTAGAACGATTCTAATGTCACAAACAATGAGTGGCATCTAGCAATGCATCATTGCTACCTAAGTTACAAGAAGTCATGATTTGACATAACTTTTTGTGATTAACCTTTCATGCATTAATCCTTAAGTCCTTTATCTCTGGAATGGACACAAGTCATGGAATAGTCACACTTGTATAGTCAATCCCATGTTTCTTGATATCTTGAGTAGACTATGATATACAAATTACTATGACATCTCATTTCAACTTATTTGAGCATGGCCATGCATTTCTAGTCTCACTCAATCAAGTGGCCTAAGATTTTACTCCCATTATGTGGGAGGGACTTATCTTATATTGATCAAGAATATCCCTCTACATAGATTGTGGTATATCCAACATCAGCCTTTATAGAACAACCAGTTACGGTGTACGCTTGACTGTATCAAAATATACGACTCACGATGTTGGGATAATGATTATCTCAAGTCTGAGGATCATATACATATTAATCACTATGAGTAATGTTGTGACAATTACATAATAATCCAAGAAACATACTCATAATGGGTCAGTCCAATATGTTATTCTCTAACACACATACTCATGCATTGATTTTGACACTCCAGATCAATGATAACTCTTTATCATCAATCAACTACATGTTAGTCTTAATGCATTATTGTTGTCCTAGTCAACAATAATACTTTACTAAGGATCTTTTAAGAATAATCATATTATTCTCAGGACATTATTATAAAACAGTTTATTTGTACACACAGAAGGAAAAACTGAAATAATAATGACAACGCTTTATATTAATAAACATGGTAAATCAAGTATGTTATTACAACCATCTCATGATTGATCTTTGGCCATACTCTTACATCATCACCGTGTGAAGCTATTGACTTACACACCACGGGCCAAACACGGCCGTGCCCAATGACTGTGCAAAGTTACTGATTTGCCAAACATGGGCTATCCATGCCCGTGGTACCCCACCGTGCCCACATACTGACTTGTCGAACACGGGCGTGCCCATGTAACAACGGCCGTGCCACAAACCACGGGCGTGGCGATTGTCCGTGCCCCTTCCCCTATATAACAAAATTTAACCGTCTTCTTCCCCAAAACTTAACCCTAAAATCAGATTTCACCCTCCCCCCCAAATCCAGCCGCACCTACATTCTCATCCACCTAAAACCGTTTCCCCTTGCCATTTCTCTCCAAAAACCATCCAAAAACCGCTCGCACGCCCGTACCACAGCCTTGCTACCAAACGCCACGACCCCGCCACAGCCGTGTTCGTGCTCCAGAAACCCGCGCCACCACCGTGCATCGCCGGTGCCTGATCATCTCACACCATTACAACACCTGGTTCCTTTCAATACTTCACGTGCTTGACTAAAAACTTGATAAATATTATGCCATTTTGCTTTTCATCATTGTTTAAGTATTATGCATGATTGACATTTAGAGATTTCTATTAAAAACTCATGGATAATTCTTTGATAAATTGGGTGTTGATTTATTTCATTATAGCAATAAACTCTTGCATCTTAGATATACCTCATTGCTTGAAGAATCACTGATGTCAAATAATATTCACTGATTACCATTTTGCTTAATTTAATTTGACCATATTATTGTTAAGAGACTTGCTCTATATCTGATTATTTTCAGGTACCATGTCAACCTCTTGACCCAAACGATCCACAGCAACCCCAAGCAAGAAAAGAAAGGGGCTCGGATCATCCTCCGTAAGTGCCTCTACCGAGCTTCGACACCCATTCCTCCGATTCTCTCAAGCAACACAAGAAGAGTTCTACAAGACAATCTGAGATAGACCTCTAGGCACTGGCAGATGCATCGATTGGAATGCACTAGAACAAGTCGGAACAAGCCTTAATATCAACTGACCCGTTGGAACAATTCTTCTCAATCGTCGAGCCCACTTACTTGGTGCTCACATTAGAGTTCTGCACCACCTTCACATTACAAACAGTAATGGCAGAATTCGACGACCCAGGAACAGTCCAATTCCATTTAGGAGGCACTGTACATTGACTAAGCATACTGCAATTCGGCTCTGCACTCGGACTTTATACACCAGAATTCATAGAGGAAAACCCACTCTCCGGATTAAACCACTAGCTCTATTGCACTTCACTCAACTGCTGGCGCAATCTAGGCCCCACCACAAGCATCTACGACCCCAGTCGCTCTAAGGCGACAGCCCTTCAACCACACCTACGATATCTTCACGCCATTCTTGCTCACACCATCACAGGACGACGAGAGAGCTCCGGTGTAGTTAACAAGCACGATGTATATTACCTATCGTGCATGTCAGAAGGGCATGTTTTCGACCTGGCATATTTCATCGTGTGTGTAATTCAGCATCAAACAGAGGCACACAGGAAGGGAATTCTATCAATGGGGCCGTTTATCACAAGGCTGGCTCGATACTTTGGCCTCCTCCACACCGAGGCTCAGATTTTCTCACTTATGCTGATCGGCCATATGGTACCTCGGGGTATCCAAACGATGCTACACATGAGGATGATTAAACAGTGTGGAGGAATTGACCCTCCGTAATACCGATTGGTGACTTCCATAGCTGAAGGAGAGCCCGAGGACATTACTGATGATGTCCCACCACCACCACAGGAGGCACCGATTCTGATCCAGTGGCCATCCCATACGGCAACCTCATTGGCAGATATATCTGCAAGACTCGACTAGTTCGAGCTATATTTCACTAAAAACACTTGACGTTTTGATGGGATAGAGGCCACCCTTCAACAGATATTCCAGCACCTCCACATCTCGTCACCAGCACCACCACAAGACCCGGCTGATGATGAAGATTTCTGAGACCCCTTATTTTGTTATCTTAAATTTGTTTCAGTTTTTATTTTAATTTTTAATTCAAACTTTTATTTTAGTGCAAACTTCAATCATCGGTTATCTAACTATTCGAGTTTACCTAACACATATCTATTCTGCCACCAAGATCTTGAACTAAGTGACTTTGCAGAATAAAAGTGCACACTCCACATACACAAACATATAACTAGGAGAAATTCAATAAAGTCACCTGATGCCACGTATTCTCTACCGTCTTCCAAGGATCTCATCCGTAATTGAGGAAGTGTCATTTTCTCCTCTCTCTGTTTTGATTTTTTCTTTAAATTTTAAATAACTATCTTTGTACATTGAGGGCAATGTACATCTTAAGTGTGGGGGGTGAATATTTATTTAAAAGAAGGGCCTAACTTTCTGCATTAGTCGCAAATCCAGCCAAACTTTTTTCATTATTCTCAAATCCCTGAATTTAGTATTGTTTTAAAGTAAATTTTTCATTAGGATGAAATTTCTGATGATTTATGATTCTTATTAACATGTTTTAGACTAAGACATTGATAACTGTGCATTGATAATTAAATTTTAAGATACTAGAGAATTAAACATGATAAGTCTAATTTTCAATAATTAAAAATTTCTTGCTAGGTTGTTAACATAAATTTGAATATTGCTTTGAAATTTGGAATTCATGAGATTGATGTCAAAACACCCATAATTTTTGTGAGATTTTGAGCCTTATAGAGCATATATTCTTTTTCGTGCTCACTTTTTGATTATGAGTGTTTCAACTTTGAACTGTCATTCTAGAACTTGCCTCGTTTATACATGTCGAGAGCACATTTATGATTTGATATACAGAAATGATAAAGGCACCTAGGACTTAACCAACTCACTCCACTAAAAAGCCTACCTTCATAAATTAACCCCTAGTGAACCCCGTTGATCCTAACAACCCTTTTTATTGACTCACCCATTAATAACCCAAAAACCCCTTTTTATTTGTTATCACCATTCCTTTTGACTACCATTTAAATCGAGATACGATTTGATAAGTTACCGAATTAGGCTATGAGTTGAATTCATCCTTAATTACTTAGTTTGTTCTTAATAAAAAATTTGAAGTATATCCAGTATTAGTGGTGAGCTTATACAGCTAAAGTTTATTTTCAGAAAGAAATGCTCGTATTGTTAGGATTATTATTATCAGTTGATGTAAAGATTATTTCAGTTTTCATTAAGTAGGTACTTGTCAATTCAATCTCGATTCTAAACCTCCTAATTTCAGCCTTTATCCACACCTTAACCCTAGCCCCGTTACAACCCTAACAAAAACCTTTTGATCTGTTTATCATCTCATTTTAAAGTGGTGGAGATTTGATTTTCAGGCAAGCCTATGGGATTAACTGTTCAGGTTCGACGTATGAGTGCTTCTTTTTCCTAACCCTTAAACACTTTGAGTGATTTGAGTGAATCTATAGTGAGGATGTCAACTCTTGTCAATTTCGAATCGAAGGTAATATTTCAGATAAGGGGAAACACCTACGTTTTCAAATACAAATGAATGACTTATCATTGTTTGAATCTTTAGGAATCTTTGAATTGAATTATCCATGTATAAATTATCTATGAATTATGATGAGGCATTGTTGATAGGAATTGTAAAATATGGAAAGTTTATTTTTAATTGTAAGTTGAGAATTTTTGCTTGAGGACAAGCAAAAGCATAAGTGTGGGGGTATTTGATAAACCGTAATTGTAACATATTTTAGACCCACATATGCTTTTGGATGATTTATCATTCAATTTATGTAAAAAGGTGCTCTTAATCATTTCTTTTCATATCTCATACCCAGGAAAGCACCCGAGGATGAAAAGAAGTAAAACGGGCCCAAAACGGAGTAAATGGGCCATATTATGAAATCAACACGGTCTGGCCCAAAGTCCACACGGCCGTGCCTTGTCAAGCCTCTAGAACATGGACCCTCACCCGATTTACACGGCCGTGCCTCAACTTAGAAATCCGAACACGGCTTGAAGTCGAGTCACACAAGCGTGTGACATGGCCGTGCCCCTGTCGTGGCTTTAGACAATTTCAGTCGAAAAAGGATATTTAGGGAGAAAGAATCACATTCCAAGAGCCTATAAATAACCCTTAAGTACCACCATTGAAAAGGCGTTAAAGCTAGGCGGAAAGGTCAAAGTTGAGGGAATCACTCGAAGTTAGCCAGTTGATCCATCCCAAGAAGCCAGAATTATACCCAAGACGGCGAATTTCTCCTTCAATTCCTTCAGGGGGTTTTAGGGATTTCTTATGTTTTGTTTTATCTTTTCTCTTGAGATGTTTTATCTGTTTGTCATGAACTAAACCCTTCAGATACCTGAAGGGGATGAAACCTAGATGAATCTTGTTATTTGATTTCTAAATTATATGATAATTACTTAGTTTGTTCTTAATTATGTTGCTTAATCCAAATCTGATGTGCTTAGGTGGAGGAGGAATAGACCCTGCCTAAGAGTAGATCTAGCATAATTAAGCGGAGTTGATCGAACGCCTAGAGATAAGATTATGAGATTTTGCCGGATTAGGGTGAAACCTAATATGGGAGTCCATCGATCGATTTACTACTATTCTAGGGGGTTATTATAAGCGAACGAGAGTTCCACTAATTAACCTAGGGTTAGACTTTATTCGCCTCAAGCGAGAATTTAATATATGTTAGGGAGTCTCACGGATCAAGCGAAGTAAAGAAATCATATGGTTCAGTGTTAAATAACAAGTGAAGTCTAGGTGGATTCTTCCTGAGGGCATCATCGTAATCAACTGAGTTTTCCTTCAAGTTATTTTCCGATTCGTTCTTTTTGTCTTGTGTCTTTAAGCTTAGTAGTCATTAATTTAGATTAAAGCAACTTCACTTTATTTTTAAGGCTAAATAATAAAAAGAAAGTTAGTATTAGTACTTTTAGTTCCTTTGGGTTCGACAATCCGGTCTTGCCTAAGCTATACTACTGTTTGATAGGTACACATGCCTTTAATCGTTGTCAGAGTTAGTTTCCAGGTTTGACCATCCGTTTTATAAATTTTAATGCTCTGATTTCAGCGATCAACTGCATTAGCTTTTCCTGGATGATAACCAATAACTAGATTATAATCTTTCAGTAACTCAAGCCACCTACGCTGTCTCAAGTTCAAGTCTTTTTGCAACATCAAATACTTTAAACTCTTGTGATCAGTCAATATATGACACTTAACGCCAAACAAGTAATGTCACCAAATTTTCAAAGCAAACAAAATGGCTGCCAATTCTTAATCATGTATCTGGTAGTTCTTTTCATGTAGTTTTAGCTATCTAGAAGCATAGGCTATTACCTTACCTTCTTGCATCAATACACAACTGAGACCATTTAATGACGCATTGTTGTAAATTATAAATTTTTTACCTAATTCAAGTTGAACTAGTACAGGTGCTTCAGTCAACAAGGCTTTCAGTCTATCCAAACTCTGCTGACATTTATCAGACCACTCAAATTTCACATATTTCTATAACAAATGTGTCATCGGGGAAGCTATCATCGAAAACCCTTTTACAAACCTCTGATAATATCTAGCTAATCCCAGAAAACTTCTAACTTCAAACATAGTTTTCAGTGGTTTCCAGTTAACAGTTACTGAAATTTTATTTGGATCCACCATGATATCTTCTGCAGATACTATATGTCCAAGGAAACTGACTTCCCAAAGCCAAAATTCACATTTACTAAATTTGGCATACGATTGTTTCTCACGTAAAGTTTGCAGCACTGTTATCAAATGATCAGCATGATCATTTTCATCCCGAGAATATACCAGGATGCCATCAATAAATACTACCGCAAATCTGTCCTAGTATGGTCTAAAAATTCTGTTCATCAGATCCATAAATACCGTAGGTGCGTTTGTCAAACCAAACGACATCACAAGAAACTCATAATGCCCATACCTGGTTCTGAAGGTTGTCTTTGGTACATCTGATTCTTTCACTTGTGACTGATAGTAACCAGAACGAAGATCAATCTTTGAGGCTACAGTGGCACCTTTCAACTGATCAAACAAGTCATCAATACGAGGTAGTGGATACCTATTCTTTATTGTAATCTTATTGAGTTGTCTGTAATCAATACATAATCTCAACTACTCATCTTTCTTTTTAACAAATAAAACCGGTGCACCCAAAGGTGATGAGCTAGGTCGAGCAAAACCTCTATCAGTCAATTCTTGCAAGTACACTTTCAACTCTTTTAATTCTATAAAGGCTATTCTGTAAGGTGCTATGGATATCGGGGTTGTTCTTAGAACAAGATCTTTAGAAAATTCCACCTTTACGTCCGATGGCAATCCGAGTAATTCTTTCGGAAACACGTCAGGAAATTAACAAACAACCGACACTGACTTAATCTTCAGTTCGAATACTTTAGTATCCAACACATATGCAAGATAGGCATCATAACCTTTTCTGATATATTTCTATGCTGGTATAGCTGAGATCACATTAGACAACCCATCTAGTTTATCAGATTCAATATGGAGCAATTCACTATTCTGACATTTTAACATAATGTACTTCTGTTTACAATTTACCACTGCATCATGCTGAGTTAGCCAGTTCATACCAAGAATTACGTTAAATTCATCAAATGACAACAACATTAAATCAGTAGAGAAATAATAACCCCGTACCATCAACGGACAATTTCTACAAACTTTATCCACCATCACATACTGGCCCAGGGGATTTGAAACTTTAAGCACAAATTTAGTGGACTTGACAGGTAAATTTTTAACAGACAATAAGTTTGTGCATATGTATAAATGTGTTGAACTAGGATCAATCAAAGCAGTAATATCAGTATCAGGAAAATAAAATGTACCAGTAATGATGTTTGGTGGAGAGGCATCCTCTCTTGCACGAATAGCATATGTCCTTGCTGGTGCTCATGCTTCAGATTTAACAGTTGAATCTTTAGTCGCACCTCGGCTACCACTGACATTGCCGGGGTGACGAGGTGGTCTACCTCTAGAGGCAAGGTTACTTGGCTTTGACGTCTGAATAATATATTTTTCAGGTCTTTCTAGGCAATCTCTGAGATAGTGGTCAAAAAAACCACACCTATAGCAAGCTCCACTTCTTATACGACATTCTCCGAGTTTAGGACTTCCAACACTACCTACACTTGGTACAAATAGGGGCGGAGATCTCGGGTTAGAGCAGTGAATACCTTGGTCTTTTCCAGAATATCCCATATATGTGACAGAACGATCATAATATTTCTTCGATTTCTTTAAAGCTGATGATTGTGACTTGCCTATAAATCTTTTACTTGAAGTCCGAGCTTCCATCTCTGTCTGCCTCTTTTCTTTATTTAATTCTTCAACTTTATGTGCTCGGTCGGCCAATATAACAAATTCTTTTAATTTCAAAATCCCAACTAACAACCTGATGTCTTCATTTAATCCCTCTCCAAACCGTTTACACATGGAAACTTTAGTCGGGATACACTCTCTGGCATTTTTACTTAGCCGAACAAATTCTCGTTTGTACTCAGATACAGTCATATTCCCCTGTTTGAGCTCTAAAAATTCCTTTTTTTTGGTCAAGGAACCTCTGGCTAATGTACTTCTTTTTGAATTTTGTTTGGAAAAATTCCCATGTAACATTTTCCCTCAGTTCAACAGAAATTATAGTATTCCACCACTAGTAGGCTGAGTCATTTAGTAGAGAAACAACACATTTCAAACGTTCTTCAGATGTGCAAGATAATTCATCCAAAACCCTGATTGTGTTTTCTAGCCAAAATTCAGCCCTTTCCAGATCATTATCGACAGTAGCCCTGAATTCTTCTGCCCCATATTTCCTAATTTTATCTACCAAAGGCTTACCAATTTTAACAGATTCAATATGTAACAGACCAATTTTCACCTTAACCGGAACGGTGGTTTCGGGACCACGAATCCGAGCCTGTGGGATATTATAATATTATGTTTGTGTTTATTATGTGTGTTTTTAGTGAGTGTAAAAAAATTTCGTAGAAAATTTTGGCTATCTAAGTGCTTAATTTGCTAAGAAGGCTTAAATTGCAAGAAGGATTAATGTAGTGGGCATTAATAAAAAGGGAGCTAAGTGAATTGTCCATAAAACATAAGGATTTGCATGTCAATTTTCCCCCTTTAAACAAGGTGGACGGCAAGCATGCATATATGCTCTCTTTTTTTTATATTTTTGTATGACATTTAGGCAATTTTATATTAAGCATGCTAGGATTATATACTTTTTAATTATACATTTTGATTTTTAGTAAAAATTAAAAGAAAAGCATGCTATAATTTATGGAAAAAGAGAAAAACAAAAACAAAAAAAATTCTCTCATCCTTCCTCCCTTCTAGCCGAATTCTACTTTGAAGAGAAGAGAAGAACTTTCATCTTCTTCAATCGGCCCTTGCATGTGTTAGTATAGGTAAGAGTTTGAACTTCACCTTAATAATTTATCTTGACATGGCTTGGATTCTTGATTATTTCTCTTTGGAAAACAAGCAAAACTTGTTAAGTTAGTAGGATGAGATTCGGCCATGCATGTGGGAATCAAGATAAGAGTTGAATCTTAGCTTGATAGCCAACCCTTAGATTTTGTTGATTTCTTTAAGCATTAGGGAAAAACAAGTAAAGTTTTGTGATGCCATGCATGAGGAAGTTCGGCCATGGGGGGGGGGAAGGGTTATAATTTGAGCTAAAAATAAGCTTAGATAGTATAAGAAGAAATAGCTTGAACTCGTAAGAAAGCTTTGTCGATTTTTGGCTTGAAGATACCTTCATATTTGGCCGAATATGGGGTTGAACATTCATGAAAATAATTCCTTCTTGTGTTTGGATGTTCGGCCATCCACATATAATGAAGTTAACCTTAGATTAATTGTTATATGTGATGTGTTAATTGTTGGGTGAACTAAGTATAAGACTTGAGTATTTGAAATAAAATAGTGTAAGGAGTAAAATAGATGGAAAGAAGAGCTAAAAAGAGAATTCTAAGAACCTAAGGGCCATTCGGCCATGTAGAAGAAATCCACATAGGTTGAATTGGAGTAGTCAAATGCATGAAATTAGAATGGTTATTTAGCTTGTTGCTAGGTTGCATGTTGAAGAAAATGCATGGGGGTTATTGACATATTCGGCCATATGAGAGAATGAATTTGAGCTATGGTATTTAGTGATATATGTATAATTACATAAAAATTTATGTATGGCAATAAATATGAAAGTAGGTTGTAAGTTAAAACGTATCAAGGAAAGCACTACCAAGGTGTTCCTTAATAATTTTGAATGTATTTGAACAAATAGAGGATAAATGTCGAATGTAAATGTTTATGTCTTGGGATTATTATTTTTATGATTTTGCTTTCGAATTAAATGGAAGTGTGGGTTAATTGGTTTAAATTGAACCAAATTAGATCAAGATCAACAGGAGAAAAAGTTGGAGCGAGGAAAAGCTAAGCTAAACGAATAGTTGAAGATTTTGAATCTATCTACTCCTAAGGTAAGTCCCTTAGTTAAATCATGTCAAAGAGTTAAGTATGGTTATCTTGACTATTAAAAATTTATGAATGCTAATGTCTAATTATATCATGGCCGAATGTATATGGACATATTGGTTGATGATTTAAGTTGAGAATGTGATGGAAATTATTTTGGCGAATGCAAGGTGAATAAGTAAGTTTTTGAGCTACCTTATATCTAAAGACTCTTTACATATCTAGTGAATGATATAAATTGTATAAGCTTGGTATAAATCCATGAGTTGGTCGATTGAAATAGTGATGGATTTGATCGATTTCAAATTTATTAAATGCAATGGTAATAAAGGTGTATGATTCGATATGTATAGTGAAAATGTGAAAAGCATGTAAAGATATTTTGACATTCGGGCTTTTATGCCTAGCAGGCCTCGTGCCGGTGTTATCTATCGGGCTTTTACGCCTAGCAGGCCTCGTGCCGGTGTTATCTATCGGGCTTTTACGCCTAGCAGGCCTCGTGCCGGTGTTACCTATCGGGCTTTACGCCTAGCAGGCCTTGCGCCGGTGTTACTTTTCAGGCTGTTACGCCTAGCAGGCTTGATGCCGGTGATGAAATTTGCCTAAGAGGAGTTTAATCCTTGTCAAGACAATTTAGAATTGAATTGTCAAGAATATGGCTCGGGTAAGTAGGTAAGGTATGTTGTGTTAAGTATTACTTGTGCCAAATTGTCATTGGTGAATGTAATTTGACGGAAGTCGAGCTTAGAACATGCTATTATGGGACAATTGATTTGCATGTATGACTGCTATGAAAGTAGGTTTCGAATTATTAATATTTGACCTTGTGTAAACTAGTTGCTTAGTTGTTTATGTAGAATGCCACATATGTATTGTTTTATTTTCGTAAATAATTAAATGTTTTAATTTCTATGAGTTGGGACTTACTAAGCTAGTAAGCTTAATCGTGTGAGATGTTCCTTTGTTTTATAGATTAGGAGCAAGCCACAAGCTCACCGGGATCGTTGGAAAGTCGCTCACACTATCAACCTACATTTTGGGTACTCCTTCATTTTGGGTTGGTCTTTAAAAGAAGGCATGTATAGGATAGACTTGGTTTGTTTTGAGGAAATTTTACGGTTCACTTGTAAACACTAAAAGAATAGCCATGCGAAAATGGCTAAATTTTTGTTAAGTACGTTGGGTGTTTTGATGTAAGTTGGTTCATGATGGCAATGTCCATGCATTCCTAAACAAGTTAATCGTTTTACTAAGGAAATGTTTGAATATAAATTTAATCCTTGAAATTTAGAAGTAAGGAGATTCGGGTAGGAGCTAGTTTATTTTTGAAATAAAACAGCATGTAGCAGCAGCAGTGACGCGAGTTAGAAAAATCACCAAAAATAGGGTATATTGAAGTAAAAGGTGAATTAGACCTGGAATTAAACCTTATCGTGTCTATTTTTACATGAAAGAAACAGAGTAGGCAAAAGACTCATACATTATGAGATAATTTAGTTTTAGTGAGACCTGCTCTGAATGAATTCGTGAGTCACTGTTCTGTTTTAGAAAAATTGTCATAAATCGTACAAAAATAATTAGGAAACATGGTTTATATGTGTAGAATCCTAAATGAGTCTACTTTTCATTGGTATAAATAAGAACACCATTGGAAAATTGTGCAATCAGATAACTGCAGTTTTATAAGGACAGGTCAGAACTGTCCAGCTGTGTAATAAGGGTAACTTTGAAGAATAAAATGTACTAATTGGCCACATGAAAAATTCTAGAAAAATTATGGTGAATAGATATATGAGTCTACTTTCAAGGAAAATTTACGGATCTGAATTTCGAATTTTGTAACTCGAGTTATAGCTGAATTAGTCGACACAACGCAGTTTGACAGCTTTAAGATTTACATGTACTGAACTAGAAGTCAAGTCTAGTAATGCCTTTTGCTCAACTCCGGCGACGGTACCGGGTACGGGGTGTTACATTTGATTGGTATCAGAGCTTACGGTTTAGTCGATTCTAGGACTACCGTGGCGCGTGTGAGTCTAGCTATACATGCCTGTGGTTATATGTTGATAGTGTGGTGACTTCTGACAACCTGAATTTTTGTTTGTATAGTAAATGGATTCCGAACCAGAAGAGCTGTGGCTGATGATGTGGAGAGCGTGGCGCCTGACCGTACCCATGGATCAGCGCCGATAGACTCTCGACCTGTTTCGGGTAGCCACGAAGGAGAGACAAAGCAAGCCTTTTATCGAATGATGAATGATTGGTTTGCCCAATTTATTCAGAATAACCCGAATATACCCCAACCTCCACCCCCGAATAATCCAACTCCGGATCCTCTAGCTCCCCCAGTGATAGATCCAATGAGATCTAGTAGGCCCCCAGTTGACAAAATTCGAAAATATGGGGCCGAAGAATTTAAAGCCAATGACGATGATGATGCTGAGAGAGCCGAAATGTGGCTTGATAACACTATTCGGGTACTTGGTGAGCTGTCTTGTACTCCGGATGAATGCTTGAAGTGTACTATATCCTTATTGCGGGACACTGCATATCACTGGTGGAATACACTAGTATCAGTGGTTCCGAAAGAAAAAGTGACATGGGATTTCTTCCAAACTGAATTCCGCAAGAAATATATTAGCCAGAGATTTATTGATCAAAAGCGAAAAGAGTTCCTTGAGCTGAAACAAGGACGAATGACGGTAACGGAGTATGAAAGAAAATTTGTCAGGCTCAGCCGTTATGCTAGAGAGTGTGTCTCTACTGAAGCCATTATGTGTAAAAGATTCGAAGACGGCCTAAATGAAGACATAAAGATGTTTGTTGGCGTTCTTGAAATCCAAGAATTTGTAACTTTAGTTGAGAGAGCTTGCAAAGCTGAAGAGCTCGGGAAGGAGAAAAGAAAGGCCGATACCGAAGCCAGAGATATCCGGAAGAGGTCTTCGGGCAAAGTCTTCCATCCCACGAGCAAGAAGCCCAGAGATGACTACAGCCGACAGAGAACCACTACAGATCCGCCTAGACGGGATCGACCTCCTATGAGCTCCCGAGCTACCTCGATAGCCAGTGTTGGTAACATTCCACAAACTAGAGTTGAATGTAAGCACTGTGGCAAATGGCACTCAGGGAGTTGTAGATTCCATGATCGGACTTGCTATAAGTGTGGATCGTCAGGTCATTTTATCCGAGAGTGTCCGAAATTAGCTGAGCAAAATGCAGTTCAGAACACTACACCGAGCAACGTGCCAATGCGAGGTAGACCACCCAGACATTCAGGCAATGTAGGTGGTAGCCAGAAAGGAACGACGAACGCTACAGGTCGATCCGAGGCTAGAGCTCCGGCTAGAGCGTATGCTGCGCGAGCTAGAGAGGATGCTTCCTCCCCCGACGTCATTACCGGTACTTTCACTCTTTTTGATACTACTGTGATTGCACTAATTGATCCTGGTTCGACTCATTCTTATGTGTGTGAAACTTTAAAATTTGGTAAGACTCTGCTAGTTGAGTCTACCGAGTTCGTAATTCGTGTGTCCAACCCTTTGGGTAGATGTGTGCTTGTTAATAAGGTGTGTATAGGTTGCCCGTTGATGGTTCGAGATTATTGCTTTCCAGCTGATTTGATGTTGTTGCCCTTCGACGAATTTGATATAATCTTGGGTATGGATTGGCTAACTTCACATGAGGCAGTGGTGGATTGCAAAAGGAAGCTTATTAATTTGAAATGCCGAAACGGTGAGACAATCAGAATAAAATCCGGTGATGTAAATGAGTTGCCTACAGTGATATCCTCGATGGTAGCCCAAAAGTATGTGAGAAAGGGGTATGAGGCCTATTTGGCTTATGTACTGGATAATAAACTGTCCGAGAAATTAATGGAATCGGTACCAGTTGTATGTGAATACCCCGATGTGTTTCCTGAAGAACTACCGGGCTTACCCCCAGTACGAGAGATTGAGTTCGGCATTGAATTAGTGCCGGATGCGACCCCAATTTCGATAGCTCCGTACCGAATGGCGCCTACTGAATTAAAAGAATTGAAAGCGCAGTTGCAAGAATTGACCGAGAGGGGTTTCGCACGACCGAGTTTTTCTCCGTGGGGAGCACCAGTCTTATTTGTGAAAAAGAAAGATGGGACAATGCGAATGTGTATCGACTACCGGCAACTAAATAAGGTGACCATAAAGAATAAATACCCATTACCTCGGATCGATGATTTATTTGATCAGTTAAAGGGGGCTTCAGTGTTTTCAAAAATAGATTTGAGATCGGGCTATTACCAATTACGAGTCAGAGATTCCGATGTGCCCAAGACGGCATTTCGAACGAGGTACGGGCATTATGAGTTTTTGGTTATGCCTTTTGGGCTTACCAATGCACCTGCCGTTTTTATGGATCTCATGAACCGGGTCTTCCGACGGTTTTTGGATCGGTTTGTAGTAGTGTTTATCAATGATATATTGGTCTACTCCAAAAGCGAAGCGGAACACGTTGAGCACTTGAGAGTAGTACTACAGACCTTGAGAGATCATCGTTTATATGCAAAATTCAGTAAGTGTGAGTTTTGGTTGAACGAAGTCAGCTTCTTGGGTCATGTGGTTTCGGTGTCAGGAATTCGGGTGGATCCAAACAAAATAGCAGCCATACTCGAGTGGAAACCACCAAAGAATGTTTCTGAGATCCGAAGTTTCCTAGGCCTCGCGGGATATTATAGACGATTTGTAAAAGGTTTTTCTGTGATAGCTGCACCTTTGACGAGGCTACTACAGAAGGATGTCAAATATGAGTGGTCAGAAAAATGCCAGAAGAGTTTCGAGCAGTTGAAAGCCCTTTTAACCGAGGCTCCAGTGTTGACTCAGCCTGAATCGGGTAAAGAATTCACTATTTTTAGTGATGCGTCTTTAAGTGGGTTGGGTTGTGTTCTAATGCAAGAAGGCAAGGTCATAGCCTACGCTTCAAGACAATTGAAGCCACATGAAAAGAATTATCCAACTCACGATCTGGAGTTAGCAGCCATTGTGTTTGCATTAAAAATTTGGCGTCACTATTTATTCGGCGAAAAATGTCATGTTTATTCAGATCACAAAAGTCTGAAATATTTAATGACTCAGAAAGATCTAAATTTGAGACAACGCCGATGGTTAGAATTGTTGAAAGACTATGAATTAGTGATTGACTACCATCCAGGGAAGGCTAATGTGGTGGCGGATGCGTTGAGTCGAAAATCATTATTTGCTCTGCGTGCATTAAACACACGGATGACGATGTTTGAGGATGGTTCGATCATAGCCGAGCTGCAAACAAGACCGATGTTTATTCAGCAAATTTGCGAGGCACAGAAAGTTGACGAAAAGTTAGTAGCTATTCGGGTTCAGTGTGAGAACGCTACAGAATCAGACTTCCAGATAGATGCAAATGACTGTTTGAAGTATAAAAATCGATTGTGTGTTCCAATGAACTCAGATTTGATACAGATGATTCTGAGGGAGGCCCATAATGGCCGAATGTCGATACACCCGGGTAGCACAAAAATGTATAACGATTTGAAGCAGTTTTTTTGGTGGCCCGGCATGAAACGGGACATATCTGAGTTTGTCTCCAAGTGCTTAATCTGTCAACAAGTGAAAGCTGAGCATCAGGTACCCTCCGGATTACTTCAGCCGATCATGATACCCGAATGGAAATGGGACAGAATTACTATGGATTTTGTATCCGGTCTTCCTATGACACCGAGTAAGAAAGATGCCGTTTGGGTTATCGTTGATAGATTGACTAAATCAGCTCATTTTGTACCGGTACGTACCGACTATTCACTTGACAAACTCGCCGAATTGTATGTGTCGCAGATTGTAAGATTGCACGGTGTACCGAGTTCCATTGTTTCAGATAGAGATCCAAGATTTACCTCGCGATTCTGGAAGAAGTTGCAAGATGCATTAGGTACTAAACTTCACTTTAGTACAGCCTTCCATCCGCAAACAGACGGCCAGTCTGAGCGAACCATTTTGATACTTGAGGACATGTTGAGGTGTTGCGTTCTCGAGTTCGAAGGTACCTGGGAACGATACTTGCCTTTGATTGAGTTTGCTTATAATAATAGTTTTCAATCTAGCATAAAAATGGCACCTTATGAAGCCTTATATGGTCGAAAATGTCGCACACCATTGTATTGGACTGAGCTCAGTGAGAACAAGATACACGGGGTTGATTGGATTAAAGAAACAGAACAGAAGGTGGTCGTTATTCGGAGTAATTTGAAAGCTGCTTTGGATCGTCAAAAGTCCTATGCCGATTTAAAACGTAAGGACATTGAATTTCAGGTCGGAGATCGGGTGTTCTTAAAAGTTTCTCCGTGGAAGAAAATACTCCGATTCGGTCAGAAAGGCAAGTTGAGCCCGAGATTTATCGGACCGTACGAAGTTATTGAACGTATTGGACCGGTTGCTTATAGATTAAGATTGCCCTCCGAGTTAGAAAAGATACACAATGTATTTCATGTTTCGATGCTTCGCAAATACAGATCGGATCCGTCCCATGTGATCACCCCGTCAGAGATCGAAATTCGGTCTGACTTGACCTATGATGAGGAACCGATCCGTATCTTGGCTCGGGAGACCAAAGAGTTAAGAAATAAAAGAATTCCATTAGTAAAGATTCTATGGAATCGTCACGGAGTTGAAGAGGCTACGTGGGAGCCTGAAGAGTCAATGAAGCAACAATATCCGAACCTTTTTAACGGTAAGATTTTCGGGGACGAAAATCCTTAAAGGGGGGGAGAGTTGTAACAGACCAATTTTGACCTTAACCGGAACGGTGGTTTCGGGACCACGAATCCGAGCCTGTGGGATATTATAATATTATGTTTGTGTTTATTATGTGTGTTTTTAGTGAGTGTAAAAAAATTTCGTAGAAAATTTTGGCTATCTAAGTGCTTAATTTGCTAAGAAGGCTTAAATTGCAAGAAGGATTAATGTAGTGGGCATTAATAAAAAGGGAGCTAAGTGAATTGTCCATAAAACATAAGGATTTGCATGTCAATTTTCCCCCTTTAAACAAGGTGGACGGCAAGCATGCATATATGCTCTCTCTTTTTTTATTTTTTTGTATGACATTTAGGCAATTTTATATTAAGCATGCTAGGATTATATACTTTTTAATTATACATTTTGATTTTTAGTAAAAATTAAAAGAAAAGCATGCTATAATTTATGGAAAAAGAGAAAAACAAAAACAAAAAAATTCTCTCATCCTTCCTCCCTTCTAGCCGAATTCTACTTTGAAGAGAAGAGAAGAACTTTCATCTTCTTCAATCGGCCCTTGCATGTGTTAGTATAGGTAAGAGTTTGAACTTCACCTTAATAATTTATCTTGGCATGGCTTGGATTCTTGATTATTTCTCTTTGGAAAACAAGCAAAACTTGTTAAGTTAGTAGGATGAGATTCGGCCATGCATGTGGGAATCAAGATAAGAGTTGAATCTTAGCTTGATAGCCAACCCTTAGATTTTGTTGATTTCTTTAAGCATTAGGGAAAAACAAGTAAAGTTTTGTGATGCCATGCATGAGGAAGTTCGGCCATGGGGGGGGGAAGGGTTATAATTTGAGCTAAAAATAAGCTTAGATAGTATAAGAAGAAATAGCTTGAACTCGTAAGAAAGCTTTGTCGATTTTTGGCTTGAAGATACCTTCATATTTGGCCGAATATGGGGTTGAACATTCATGAAAATAATTCCTTCTTGTGTTTGGATGTTCGGCCATCCACATATAATGAAGTTAACCTTAGATTAATTGTTATATGTGATGTGTTAATTGTTGGGTGAACTAAGTATAAGACTTGAGTATTTGAAATAAAATAGTGTAAGGAGTAAAATAGATGGAAAGAAGAGCTAAAAAGAGAATTCTAAGAACCTAAGGGCCATTCGGCCATGTAGAAGAAATCCACATAGGTTGAATTGGAGTAGTCAAATGCATGAAATTAGAATGGTTATTTAGCTTGTTGCTAGGTTGCATGTTGAAGAAAATGCATGGGGGTTATTGACATATTCGGCCATATGAGAGAATGAATTTGAGCTATGGTATTTAGTGATATATGTATAATTACATAAAAATTTATGTATGGCAATAAATATGAAAGTAGGTTGTAAGTTAAAACGTATCAAGGAAAGCACTACCAAGGTGTTCCTTAATAATTTTGAATGTATTTGAACAAATAGAGGATAAATGTCGAATGTAAATGTTTATGTCTTGGGATTATTATTTTTATGATTTTGCTTTCGAATTAAATGGAAGTGTGGGTTAATTGGTTTAAATTGAACCAAATTAGATCAAGATCAACAGGAGAAAAAGTTGGAGCGAGGAAAAGCTAAGCTAAACGAATAGTTGAAGATTTTGAATCTATCTACTCCTAAGGTAAGTCCCTTAGTTAAATCATGTCAAAGAGTTAAGTATGGTTATCTTGACTATTAAAAATTTATGAATGCTAATGTCTAATTATATCATGGCCGAATGTATATGGACATATTGGTTGATGATTTAAGTTGAGAATGTGATGGAAATTATTTTGGCGAATGCAAGGTGAATAAGTAAGTTTTTGAGCTACCTTATATCTAAAGACTCTTTACATATCTAGTGAATGATATAAATTGTATAAGCTTGGTATAAATCCATGAGTTGGTCGATTGAAATAGTGATGGATTTGATCGATTTCAAATTTATTAAATGCAATGGTAATAAAGGTGTATGATTCGATATGTATAGTGAAAATGTGAAAAGCATGTAAAGATATTTTGACATTCGGGCTTTTATGCCTAGCAGGCCTCGTGCCGGTGTTATCTATCGGGCTTTTACGCCTAGCAGGCCTCGTGCCGGTGTTATCTATCGGGCTTTTACGCCTAGCAGGCCTCGTGCCGGTGTTACCTATCGGGCTTTACGCCTAGCAGGCCTTGCGCCGGTGTTACTTTTCAGGCTGTTACGCCTAGCAGGCTTGATGCCGGTGATGAAATTTACCTAAGAGGAGTTTAATCCTTGTCAAGACAATTTAGAATTGAATTGTCAAGAATATGGCTCGGGTAAGTAGGTAAGGTATGTTGTGTTAAGTATTACTTGTGCCAAATTGTCATTGGTGAATGTAATTTGACGGAAGTCGAGCTTAGAACATGCTATTATGGGACAATTGATTTGCATGTATGACTGCTATGAAAGTAGGTTTCGAATTATTAATATTTGACCTTGTGTAAACTAGTTGCTTAGTTGTTTATGTAGAATGCCACATATGTATTGTTTTATTTTCGTAAATAATTAAATGTTTTAATTTCTATGAGTTGGGACTTACTAAGCTAGTAAGCTTAATCGTGTGAGATGTTCCTTTGTTTTATAGATTAGGAGCAAGCCACAAGCTCACCGGGATCGTTGGAAAGTCGCTCACACTATCAACCTACATTTTGGGTACTCCTTCATTTTGGGTTGGTCTTTAAAAGAAGGCATGTATAGGATAGACTTGGTTTGTTTTGAGGAAATTTTACGGTTCACTTGTAAACACTAAAAGAATAGCCATGCGAAAATGGCTAAATTTTTGTTAAGTACGTTGGGTGTTTTGATGTAAGTTGGTTCATGATGGCAATGTCCATGCATTCCTAAACAAGTTAATCGTTTTACTAAGGAAATGTTTGAATATAAATTTAATCCTTGAAATTTAGAAGTAAGGAGATTCGGGTAGGAGCTAGTTTATTTTTGAAATAAAACAGCATGTAGCAGCAGCAGTGACGCGAGTTAGAAAAATCACCAAAAATAGGGTATATTGAAGTAAAAGGTGAATGAGACCTGGAATTAAACCTTATCGTGTCTATTTTTACATGAAAGAAACAGAGTAGGCAAAAGACTCATACATTATGAGATAATTTAGTTTTAGTGAGACCTGCTCTGAATGAATTCGTGAGTCACTGTTCTGTTTTAGAAAAATTGTCATAAATCGTACAAAAATAATTAGGAAGCATGGTTTATATGTGTAGAATCCTAAATGAGTCTACTTTTCATTGGTATAAATAAGAACACCATTGGAAAATTGTGCAATCAGATAACTGCAGTTTTATAAGGACAGGTCAGAACTGTCCAGCTGTGTAATAAGGGTAGATTTGAAGAATAAACTGTACTAATTGGCCACATGAAAAATTCTAGAAAAATTATGGTGAATAGATATATGAGTCTACTTTCAAGGAAAATTTACGGATCTGAATTTCGAATTTTTTAACTCGAGTTATAGCTGAATTAGTCGACACAACGCAGTTTGACAGCTTTAAGATTTACATGTACTGAACTAGAAGTCAAGTCTAGTAATGCCTTTTGCTCAACTCCGGCGACGGTACCGGGTACGGGGTGTTACACAATACCTTGTGGCATATCCGGAACTGGTTGAGGAGCATAAGGGGGAGGTTGTTGTACAGCAGGATTCGTTCTCAGATATTCAGTAAACCATTCATTCATCATTTGAAAGAAGCTTATTTTGCCTCCTCACATTGGCCTTCAGATACGAGCCTTCTACTACTAGATGCAGCTCTTTAAACTGAAGCTGGAGCATTGCTCTCAGCATCCTCGGATTTAGCTCTAGCTCGATTAGACAACATTACTGTAACACCCCAATTATCGACCCAATCACCATGTACGGAAATCGGATATCATATTTGTTGCCGGAGCAAATGAAAACATTAATTACAATATAAATTAAAAAATCATATATTTAAACCCAAGACTAAGTCATGATTAATATATATATCAGTATCTCAACTATTAACCTATTTATTCGTTGCATTTCATGCATCTTATTTTCCAATTATATATATTAATTCACATCCAAAGCATTATAATCTCATTTAAAAACTCGCATAGCATCATCAACACCAAACATATACATGGTACGAACCATTAACGACTATCATATGTGCCTATTTATAAAACATCTCAAAGTATGAATTTATTCTCCAACTAAGTAGAATATAACATAAAATCCTATAGGTACATGCCAACCATATTAACAAAAGTTTCACCAACCCGATGAATACGGGATTTTCTGTTGGATGATGATTCAATGATTGAATCACTAAGTACCTAACATTCTGAGCCATTCCTCCACGACTTTGTCTTTCCTTTCTTTTTGAGAAATCCAGGTCGTTACAATGTACTTCGCCACCACTGAATAACATGAAAAACTCTAGCTCTTGAATAGCAACCAAATTTAAACCAAATCATTTATTAGTCCAACCGAATAATATGAAGTTGTCCAATTTTGGATCACAACTAAACTTCGATTATAGCATATATTAATTCCAACCATATAAAATGAAATTTACTAGCTTGGGACATAAATTTAAACTTAATTAAGGTATAAAAATTAGTCCAACCAAATTACATGGAATTATCCAACTTTGGACATGCAATTAAACTTAGTTTATGTAATAACGACACATAATCAATATCAAACCCAAAGTTATACATTTTTAATCACAATACCAAAGCACAATAAATTACAGCTATAAACTCCTTTCAACTTGTAGCATTAAGATATCACAATTTCATTGTAAAGACAGTTTAATATACAATAATTAATCCCCTTCAGATAATGTTTAAGACAACATAATTACTTACATTTTAATCTAGATGCAACAACATAACATCTCAATTATAGCTACTACCCTTTTTAATTTCAGCTTACGAAATTAATATTTAGTCTAAATACATCATCAGAACATCATAATTATAGCTATTACATTCTTTTTTAATTTCAACCTAAGGCATTAATAGTTACAGCATATAATTAGCACCTCAAATTTCAGCTTTCAGACATGGTAAATTGCAGCATCTAATTACCTTAATTTCGAACTTCCAAACCTCGTAATTTGCAGAATTTAAATGCCTCAAATTTCAGTACTCGGCAACATAAAATATAACATCTACCACTCCAAATTTCTAGTAAGTTTACAAGTCTTTAAACATGGAAATTAAATACTGCAATCTAGAATTTGGACAGTGGCCAAAATTGGCCTTTGACCTCCAATAATTTCTCTATATTTTAGCCTATAGCAGTTCAACTACTCAACAAATTTAAACATATTCAATTATCCACAATTTTCACTACCTCTTCAAATTCGATCCTCCTTCATTAGTTTGGGAAGTTCTATTAAATTTACTTCAATTCTCACATGGACAAGGCCTGGCTCGAGGAACAAACATGCAGCTAACATAATTAAAATTTTTACTCGCCAAGCACTTTTAATTTCTCTTTAAATTGGTCAGTATTGTAAACAAGTACAACATTACATTTCAATTAGCACCAATATTTAATTACTCTTACATGGACAATAATAATGAATCCAAAAAAGAGGGCATTAATCAACAATTTTACAATTAATTTTTCTCTTGCTCTGGACAACAACAAACACTCATAATACCATGTATTAAATAAATTTCAAGCTCATTTAGAAAAACTAAAATTATGGCCTTTGGACACCTTCAATCTTTACCTCCCAACATCATGAATGGCATCATTTAACCGTCCCAAATTACAGCCTACAGACTTTGTAAATAGCAGTACTTAAACACCTTAAATTGCAAATTCCATATATCATAAATTGACATCCTAACTAACATTTAAACCACTTAATTTCCATTATTCAGACCTCATTTATTTATGCTCAATTGAACAACATTCATAAAAAAAGGGACTTTGGATAGCATAGATCACCACCAACCGAACCATCTTTTTCTAGCGAAAATATTTAATAGCCTACTTAAAAAAAATGCATGCATAAGCAACTCCCTCGACAACATGCATTCCACAAAAAATTTCCTTGGATTTATACATTCATACTAGCATGAAAGTGTAACAAAGCAATCAAGAAAGAAAAATGTATAGAGGACTCACAAAAACTCGAACTCGAGCATAACCTTGAGTAAGATCTCTTCCCCTCTTGTTGCTGCCTTCTCATTCCCCGTTTTGAAAGTTTATTGAGGAAAATCAGCTCCTAAACGAGCTCAAAATTTAGCATGCAACAATTCTCCTCTCCCTCTCTAATCGAATTGTAGCAAGAAAAACAAGAAGATTTTTTTCTAAGTGTCCTCTCTTTCGAAAAAAAATATCAGCTAGGTTGAAGAAGACTCTCCCCCCTTTTTTTTCTCTTTTATATATAATAGTGATCCTCATAAACATCCACTCTCAAAAACTATAAAAACAATGGTCTATTTTGTTTAATAAGTCCTTCAATATAGATTCACCTTATAATTTAGTATTAATTCTTACTTTTATCACTTATTTGATTTAGTCCCTTTATTTTAATTAAACACTCTTCAAAATTACGTAACTAAAAATTTAATTCACATCTAATATAACTGTAAATATTAAATAAAATATTTACAAGTCCAGTTTAGGGAAACGAGATCTCGATACCTCAATTTCCAAAACCACCGTTTTTGACTCCATTGACTATATGAAAAATATGTTTAAAATAGTCAGGAGATATCACACTATCACAAATCATATAATGGTGTGTATAGCTAAACTCGTACTTCCACGTTAGTCCGTGAATCGGCTAAACTGTAGCTTTGAGACCAATAAATGTAACACCCATAACCCATATTCGTCGTCGAAACAGGGTTACAGAGTTTTACCGGAGTTTACAGAACAAATATAATTAATTCATGTCATTTACTATTCATATCTGAAATCAGTCATATTCAATCATATTGTCCCTTAAATGGACCCTTGAAACCCAATTCATGAGTTAGAAACAAGTCAGGACTAAATTGGGAACTTAGAGAATTTTTTGCGAAATTCTAAAATTTTTCTTAAAAACAAAGGTCGCACGCCCGGGTGGGTAGGCCGTGTGGGCATTCGATGCGAGGCACATGGCCGTGTCCCATCCCATGTCCATGCCCGTGTAACTCTCTGACTTGGGTCACACGGCCAATTACATGCCCATGTGCTAGGCTGTGTGGACAATTTAATTTTTGAAAATTAGGTGCAGGGCTCACACGGCCAAGACACACGCCAGTGTGTTGGATCGTGTATTTCACATGGCTGAGACACACACTTGTGTATCTGTAACACCCCAAACCCGGCCCATACGTTTCGACCAGATCTGGTATGCTACGGGTTGTACATTGAAAACTTTTGCTTTGTTTGTTTCAGAAATCGTAAGTTAATTAGACAATGTTTGAATTAATAGGTGACATTTGAAAATAAAACCTTGTATTATTACTATTTTGAATAATTAAACCTTTGACAAAATTTCATAAGTTGCAAATATTAAAAACTATGTAGTGAAATATAAACTATGGGACCTTATTACATAAATATTCCCAAAATTAAAAACTTAAAGAAAAGCCGAAATAATCTATAAAGATAAAAACTTGATGGCCCCTCGAGTCCGCCTCGGCTCCCATGTCCACGATCTACTGCTCATCTGTAAAGTTAGGGGAAAATAATAGGGTGAGTCACCAAGACTCAGTGAGTAAATCCCGAAAACACATCAAAGGCTTGGCCCACAAACACATTATGGCCTTGGCCCGTATACAAGGGTAACTATATATGCATCATGGCCCATCCCAGCATAGAAATCCATCCTCTACACACCAACCCTTACCAACCATCACACCTTAGGGATTTCTACAATCAACCCGCCAACTGCTACACACCATATCGACAGCTGTGCTACCTGTCTTAAAGACCGATCACTGTGTGACATATGTGGCAAAGCCACCGATCACCATGCGACCTTCATAATACATCGTAGCATTTCGACAGCTGAGCTGCCTGTCATAATGACCGATCACTATGTGACCTATGTGGCAAAGCCACCGATCGCTATGCGATCTTCTTCCCCTTCATCATATCAATCCCATCCCATGCATACATACATGCAAAATCAAACAATGTATTACCTAAGAGATTTCAGTTTATCGCATACATCGATACACATAGAGAGATTTCTATGATTACGTACCTGACATCCTTTGCCTACCCTTTCTGGGTAAAACGACTGTTCACACAGCCTATTTTCCGGCTCTTAGCCCACAACACATATATACACATACAGATTTAATAGTGTGTTAGAGATCTAGACACCTGATTATGGTTAGAACGAGACCCTCTAAGTCAACGCTATCCGTAGCCAACACCACCACTATCTGCCTAAGGTGTTGTTCAGAAGCCGGTAACGAAACATTAGGTTAAGGCACAACAGTGGCAAGGAAAACGGTTGATCATTTTAAGGAGAATTGAAATCCTTACCTTGAAATCCCGAAAAGTGATATAAGATTCAGGGACTAGCGTTTCCGGCTTTTAGATCTAAGAGATCTACTTCAATTCCCGAATGTCGCCCAACAAGAAAATACATAGAACCATTAAACCATTAGCTTTTCGGCTTTGTCTTCCAAAACCTGAAAGAGAAAGTGAAGAGATAGGAAAATCGGCACTCACCTTAACACAAAGAATTCGACTACTCCCTTAGAGATTCCGGCTTTTTGAAAAGATCAGAAGAGAAGATGATTGGAAGAAATCTATGGAGAGTCGACTTTTAATGAAGGAATCGGCAGGAAGAAGAAAAGATAATTTCGGCAGACTACAGGTAGGTTCGGCTTCAGCAAAGATCAAAAGAAAAGAATGTAGAGAAAGGATTATGAGGTTTCGGCTTTTAGAAGAAAGAAAAAAAAAAGAACAATGGAGTTTCGACTTTTGAATCAAAGTGAAGATGAGGGAATAGGGTTAGGAATTTCAGCTTTTACTCAGAGAGAAAGAAAAGATGGAAACCCTAAATGCCAAAAAATACAGAAGAGAACCCTCACCTGACTATTTAAAGTTTTGGCACTCCTTATGTAACACCCCAAACCCGGCCCATTCGTTACAGCCGAATTTGAAATGCCACTGTGGAAAACGTTTAAAATATTCTTACTTAAAAGTAAAAACCGTTAAAAATTGTTTCCTTTAATAAAACATTTTCGTAATTTAAAACATTCTAAGAAAAATATAGCCATTTGCAAATAGTATCTCAATTGTCAGTCCATAATAAAACATAATAATAAAGATACTTAATAAAAATACTTAAATACTTTAATGGGCCTTATTACAATAAAACAAACTGAAATAGTTTAAAGTACTTAAATAAAAATAAAATGTCCAAATAAAGTAATTCCTTGCTGAGCATGGCCACCTTTAAGCTCCTGCCGACCCGGTCCATTACTGATCATCACCTAGAAGAAAATATTCCCCAACGGGGTGAGTCAAACAGACTCAATGTGTAACCAACACTAAAACTTAACAATTCAGGCATACAATATCATATCACATACTTATTCATATAACAGATATAAAATAATGATGCAACCCGAACCCAAACCTATATGCCATCCGCTACACATCACCCGTACCATCCTACACACCGTGGGGACTACTAAGTCAACCCTCCATCCGCTACACATCATCGAAGGCAGTCGCTGCAGTCGACATGCTCATCGCCCTTATAAAATTCGTGGCATAGCCACCAGATACATATTTTGTGTCATGAGACACCATATTCGGATATCGTGGTCTTAGGTCACCACATTCAGATATCGTGGTCTTAGGTCACCACATTCACTTCCCTTTTCTCATTTAACCCGAATGCCCCATATCATTCATATCATGCATATTACATAATTTCACATTCTTATCACTTTTCACATGTTACATATATATCATAATTTCATATTCCTAGTAGGAGTAGGAAACGTACCTGAGTACTTTTGTACCATTACATGGTACCTTAGCCATATTCTTATACATTCTTATAGACACTTATATATTAAAACATAGCCTTAAATCGATTAGGATTTTAGTGTGGGGTACACACCTGATATACTTAGCAAGTTCACTGAAATCCCGAAACCCGATCTATCGCTTTAGATCTTTAATGCCTATATTTGGCCATCCCCAATCAAATTAGTAAAAAGCCATTCGGCTATAAAACCAAATCCTAATAGGATTATGGTAACCCAAAACTTACCTTGGTGCCGATTGATTTAAGAATCAAGTCCCGAAACTTAGTGATGCACACCCTTGCAATCGGCTAGCTACCAAAACTCCTAACTAGTTAGTTTTCGGCTTTTAAACAAATAAGAAATAGATCTAGATATCAAAATAGGTCTTGGCCGAATGTACCTATGTGCTTACCTTGTGGATTTTAAATCCCGAAAGCATCCCTTCTTGAAGTCGACAACACCTAAATCCCGAAAGACTCCTTTAATGATCCTTAACGCTAGCCTTACACGTTGCTTTGAAGAGTCTAAAGTTAGTAGTCGACAGCACCCTTCCTTAGAGATTCAGCTTTTGAGCTCAACAATGGTGGTGTCGGTACTTTATTTGTAACATCCTGGAAAGGGCCTATGCATTTTCGGTTTAATTGTACGAAATGACAAGTTTTAAGTATTATGAATAAATTTTTGATATTTTTGGAAACTCAGAAATGTATGAAAATAAATTGGAAATGAACATTTTTGGAAACCTGGAAATGTAAGGAAATGGTTCAAAAATGGAAAGTGAACATTTCTGGAAACTTGGAAATGTAAGAAAATGGCAAGTATACAGAGCCGATCGAAAATTTTAGGAAACTTAGAAATGACCTAGAAATGTCGAATTTTTAAAGTTTAAAATAGGAAATTAGGGCAAGGAGGCCTTAAAAGAAAAAGTTGGTAAGATTTGACACACAAACAGGCTTGGAAAAGTGGCCTGAAGGTGTCACTTAGGGCCTATGGAAATGGCGCCATGTGCAAGAGGAATGGGCCTGGGTTCGAGTCACTTGGGAAGCAAATAAATAAGGTTTTATTTTGGCTTCCAGAAGGCTGAGGTGGACGGCACATGCTTCTAGAAAAGGAGGTGTTTTATTTTCATAAATATGTGATTAATAAGGTGATAATAAAGGATTTTTTGGATTATTTTTTGAAGAGATAATAGATGGATAAATATGGATTTATTTCTTTTATTTTGATAGATAAGGAAGAGATAAAAGAGGATTATTATTAGTATTATTTTTATTAAGAGATAAGAGATAATAAGGATATTTCTTTAATTATTTTAAATTAAGAGATAAAGCTATCAAATAAAGAAGAGTGGTGGCTAAGTAAGGGACTCTAGCCTAGTAAATTTGGCTATAAAAGGAAAAGAGAGCCATTCATTCATTCACTTTTCCTTTGCCGAATTTCTTAAGCAAATTCTCCTCTCTGCCGAATTCTCTCTGTCATTGTTCTTCTTTCTCTTTCAATTATTCACAAAGCCGAAAGCAGAATCCCCCTAGTCTTGCCGAATTTTCCTAAGTTTTATATCTTCCTCTTCTTTCTTTGAAAAACCAAAATCCTCTACTGTTCATCAAGAAGCCGAAATTTTAATCCACATCAAGGCCATAGCCGAATATTGTTAAAGGCTCAAGCAAGGATTGTCGATTCCTAAAGTAAGGAGATCTTTCGGGATTTACTAAGTGTCGACTACAAGGAAGGAGAAGTTCTTTTCCCGAAGGTACACCATAAGCCGCGTGTTCCCTAGTTATTCGGTGAATTTCGGGATTTAAGAATCTAAGGTAAGTCATATTTAACATACGGCTAAGGGTTATTTGTTGTGAATAAATGTTAGAAATTGATCTAACATGAAGTTATAGTGATTTCGACAGAGGGATACAAGGATTTCGGGATTTGAGAATTTCAAGGTAAGTTTTAAGAATACTAATCCTACTAGGATTTGGATTTATGGCTGAATGGCTGATTAATCAAATATAGGAATTTGAGATCTAAGGCAGTAGATCAGATTTCGGGATTTCAAGGAATTCGTTAAGCAAATCAGGTGTGTACCCTACCCTAAGTTTTGATAGGTTCATGGCTATGTTTAAATTAAATGTATTATTAAGAATGTGTGTACTCCACACTACTTTGTAATATGAATTATGTTAATGAAAATATGAGCATGGCTAAGGTACCATGTTAAGGTACTAAGTACTCAGGTACGTTTCCTACTTCTACTAGGAATATGAAATATGTTATTCATAACATGAGAATATGATAAGAATGTGAACTATGGTATATTATGCATATTAATATTTATGGGGCATATGGTTGTATATTGAAAGGGGAAGTGAAAAGTGGTGATTTAAGACCACAGTAATCTGAAAAGTGGTGACTTACGACCACAGTAATCTGAAAAGTGGTGACTTACAACCACAGTAATCCGAAAAGTGGTGATCTAAGACCACAGTAATCTGAAAAGTGGTTTCCCAAAACCACAGATGCGGAGCCTTAAGCCCGCAAATTGGTGTGTAGCGGAAGGAGGGTCGACTTAGTAGTCCCCACGGTGTGTTTGGCAGGTACGGGGGTGTGTAGCGGATGGACAATTAGGTTTGGGTTTGGGAATGCATCATTAATTGTATTCTATGATTTGAATGTGTATCATTTGTATGCCTGATTCTTATATGACTTAGTGTTGTGTACACATTGAGTCTGTTGACTCACCCCGTTGGGGAATATTCTTCAGGTGATGAGCAGTAATGGACCGGGTCGGCAGGAGCTTAAAGGTGGCCATGCATAGCAAGAAATTTATGATTTGGACTTTCAATTTATTTTAAGTATTTTAAGTTTTACTTTGGGATCATTGATATAATAAGGCCATTGTGGTTTACTTTATTTTTCTTTTATTTATTATGTTTATGGATTTTTATCAATTAAAGTTTAAGTAAATTCCTTTTAAAATTAACTCTAAATGTTTTATCACCTTAAATAAATGGGTTTTAACATAAGATAAATTTGTTTTCAACTCAAGCCCAACCCAAACAGTATTTTTTTTAAGTCACACAAGTTTTTCTCTAAGTAACAAAAGAATTTTGAAACCGGTTTACTTGAGGAACATACCAAATCTGGTCAAAGCTCGTGGGCCGGGTTTGGGGTGTTTCATTATTGGTAAAGGGAAAAATACACAAAAGTAGAGAAGGCTTTTAGAGGTTTCGGCTATACAAGAAAATGTGTAGAAAATAAGGTTTAAGAAAAAGAATAGGGAAAGAAAATGAAAAGAGATTTGGCTGTGACGTCTAGAGGAAGAAAGATTGGTAATAGGAAGAAAAGATTGGAGCCTTGAATAGTTTTGGTTTGGTCAATTGGAGAAGAAACAAATGGAATGGGATGAGAGAAACAAATTTCAGCAAAAAGAAAATGAATGAAGAAAAGAATACCCAAAACAATAATCCCTCCTATTTATAACCCCTTATTTCTTTCCTATATTCTCTCCATACCTCTCTTTCAAAATAAATTAAATAAACCCAACATTAAATAATAATAATAATAATAATCTATCACATCATCCCTTATCTTCCCATTTAAAAATAAACTAAAGCCACCATTATCTTTTATCTATACTAAATCAATCCCCACTTATTCAAAATAAAATAAAAATAAAACCCCATTCATCCACTATCTCCATATTTAAAACAAACAAAACAAAATACCTAATTATCTACCCACTTAAAATAATAAAATAAATCCCCACTTATTCAAAATAAAATAAAAACAAAACCTCATTCATCCACTATCTCCATATTTAAAACAAATAAAACAAAATACCTAATTATCTACCCACTTAAAATAATAAAATAAATCCCCACTTATTCAAAATAAATTAATTAACCCTCATACATCCACTATCTCCATATTTAAAACAAATAAAACAAAATATCTAATTATCTACCCACTTAAAATAATAAAATAAATCCTCACTTATTCAAAATAAAATAAAACAAACCCCATTCATCCACTATCTCCATATTTAAAACAAATAAAACAAATACCTAATTATCTACCCACTTAAAATAATAAAATAAATCCCCACTTATTCAAAATAAATTAATTAACCCTCATACATCCATTATCTCCATATTTAAAACAAATAAAACAAAATACCTAATTATCTACCCACTTAAAATAATAAAATAAATCCCCACTTATTCAAAATAAAATAAAACAAAACCCCATTCATCCACTATTTCCATATTTAAAACAAATAAAACAAAATACCTAATTATCTACCTACTTAAAATAATAAAATAAATCCTCACTTATTCAAAATAAAATAAAAACAAAACCCCATTCATCCACTATCTCCATATTTAAAACAAATAAAACAAAATACCTAATTATCTACCCACTTAAAATAATAAAATAAATCCCCACTTATTCAAAATAAAATAAAAACAAAACCCCATTCATCCACTATTTCCATATTTAAAACAAATAAAACAAAATACCTAATTATCTACCTACTTAAAATAATAAAATAAATCCCCACTTATTCAAAATAAAATAATTAACCCCCATACATCCACCTTGACGTCACATGCCAAAAATAAAACACACTCCTTGCTGCCCAAGTGATTCGAACCTGAGTCCTCCTGAAGCCCCTTTGACGCAAACGCCCCAAGCCACATTGCTGCTGATTCTTTTGTGTCATCAACTCCCCATAATTTCTTTTAAGAGCTCCTTTCTTAGCTCCTCTTTTTAACTTAAAATCCAATTATTTTCCATAGCTTTCTCTTCCACCCTAGAATTTTAAAAACCCTTAATACACTTCCAAACACTGCCAAAACTCATGAATTATGCACGAACGCATAACCCCTAATCTAGGATGTTACACCTTATCCATATCAGAAATCGATTTCTCCTCCCCCTCAGAGTTTGAAACTCGGCCACCACTTAGCCTTGCATATAATTCCTATCTTTTCTCCTTTATCTTCCATATTATCAACTATAATATCTACATTATCCCATTCACCTAAATCCTCCTATTTTTGAGCCTTGTTGCCGTCCACTCCACCTAACCCTAATGCCGAAAATTAACTAACTTAAATTAAAAGAATTGGGCTCCATGAAACTTAAATTTTGGCCCCTTACTCCCTTGTGTGGCGTCACCTCCTTGCTCTCTAAGTGGCGCCACTGACCACTGGGGCACAAGCCCATTTTGATATTTTAAACACAGATACAACCTTTTAAACCCTATAGTGCCCAAACAAAAATTTCACCAAGGCCTTGACCACATCCTGAGCCCAATTTAGACCCCTAACAGTTAAATTAACACATTAAACATATCCACACACTAAACGCATAGGCCCATTAATTCAGGATGTTACAATTTTACCCCCTTAAAGAAATTTCGTCCTCGAAATTTCCAACTAACTATTAATCGTACTACCCAAGTCTCACCACTATGCTTTCGCTGCGCACTCTAATTTAATAATATATAAACATTGCACGCATACAGTTTCTATACCCAAAAATATAGCATCCACACAAAACATACCCGGCTTAATGGTGATTGAACAATCCCGAGCCTTATGCTCCTCAGACCCGCATCTTACACACGTTTCTGACTTCCTCCAACATTCACCCGGATGACGGCTTCTGCAATATTCGCAAACTCGAAAGTTTGGACGTACTTTAACATGCTTCACAAAACGCGACTGCAACCCTAGAAAACTACGATCTCTTTTTTTCTTACAGTTCACGCACCCAACCCGAAGTGTTTCACCGATTTTTTAACCTCCTTCAGTACCTCCCTAACTAGCTGAGTCAGCACATCAGTCCTAACACCGCCACGACCTCGGTCGCGGCCTCTTCTTCCTCTTCTAGTGCTCATCGTTGATTCTCGTATTATCTAAATTAGAAATTTTATGAATTATTAATTTTTTTCACTGATTAACCACGAACAATCTTATGGACAGTAGTTTAAGAGTAGTTTTTTTTTTTCGGATTCGGACCTATCTACAGTTTTAGTATCAAGTTTATCTCCTAATTCTAAAAACCACATACATTCAACCATCACACATCAACATACATATATCATCCATGCACTCACATTCATCACATAAGGGTATTTTCATCATTTCTCTACCCAAAGGTATTTTCGTAGTTTTGTCCTACAGGGTATTTTGTAATTTCCTCAAAATGGGGTATCTTGGTTTTGGTTTTTTTTACAGGAATACTTTGGAAGATTTATTTTTACAAACCGGGTTCTTTTGTAAATCTAAGGGTTTTCAGGTAAATTTGCAAAACATGGGTATTTCATAAAATCACGGTTGTTTTGAAAATCTACACAAACCAAGGGTATTTTGAAAATCTTGCCAACCGGAGTGTTTAGGTAATTCCACAAGTATTGGTAGTTTTACGAATCCAGGGTATTCGAAAATATTTTCATAAATCAAGGGTATTTTGAAAATTTGACAAACCAGGGGTATTTTGAAATTTTGCAAAATAGGGTGGCTGGTCCCTTTCGGGTTTTAATTATAGATTTTGGCCCATCAACAAGTCATTGTGGATAAGGTGAACAGTCACTACGCACCAGGTAGGATTCCAGCGAAGAGGAGGTGAGTCACTAGGACTGCTTAAGTACAAAGCTCTCCCTGAATCCAATCCTAGACATGCGCATGCCTGTTGCCACACCCTAACCCAGTGACTTGTTCACGGGTTTGTTTAGTTGAATTAAGTCTTATGAAATTGAAGAGTTGTTTAACTACCCCTAAGGCCCATCAATACTATCATACTAGTCTACGTCCATAAAGCCCATCAACCCAACAAGTATATCACATCAAGGGTTAGAACACTTACCTGCGTGGATCGGGTGCCGGTAGACTAGAAGGCCATAACTTCTTCCAGAATTTTTTTCAAATTCACATCAACTTTACAAAACATTACTAGGCCCATTTCACAGCCCAAGTTTTGAACTGGGCTCTAATACCAAAATGTAACACCCCAAACCCGGCCCATACGTTTCGACTAGATCTGGTATGCTACAGGTTGTACATTGAAAACTTTTGCGTTGTTTGTTTCGAAAATCGTAAGTTAATTAGACAATGTTTGAATTAATAGGTGACATTTGAAAATAAAACCTTGTATTATTATTATTTTGAATAATTAAACCTTTGACAAAATTTCATAAGTTGCAAATATTAAAAACTATGTAGTGAAATATAAACTATGGGGCCTTATTACATAAATATTCCTAAAATTAAAAACTTAAAGAAAAGCCGAAATAATCTATAAAGATAAAAACTTGATGGCCCCTCGAGTCCGCCTCGGCTCCCATGTCCACGATCTACTGCTCATCTGTAAAGTTAGGGAAAAATAATAGGGTGAGTCACCAAGACTCAGTGTGTAAATCCCAAAAACACATCAAAGGCTTGGCCCACAAACACATTATGGCCTTGGCCCGTATACAAGGGTAACTATATATGCATCATGGCCCATCCCAGCCTAGAAATCAATCCTCTACACACCAACCCGTACCAACCATCACACCTTGGGGATTTCTACAATCAACCCGCCAACCGCTACACACTATATCGACAGCTGTGCTGCCTGTCTTAAAGACCGATCAGTGTGTGACCTATGTGGCAAAGCCACCGATCACCATGTGACCTTAATAATACATCGTAGCATTTCGACAGCTGAGCTGCCTGTCATAAAGACCGATCACTATGTGACCTATGCGGCAAAGCCACCGATCGCTTTGCGACCTTCTTCCCCTTCTTTATATCAATCCCATCCCATGCATACATACATGCAAAATAAAACAATGTATTACCCAAGAGATTTCAGTTTATCGCATACATCGATACACATAGAGAGATTTCTATGATTACGTACCTGACATCCTTTGTCTACCCTTTCTGGGTAATAAGACTGTTCACACAGCCTATTTTCCAGCTCTTAGCCCACAACACATATATACACATACAGGTTTAATAGTGTGTTAGAGATCTTTACACCTGATTATGGTTAGAACGAGACCCTCTAAGTCGACGCTATCCGTAGCCAACACCACCGCTATCTGCCTAAGGTGTTGTTCAAAAGCCGGTAACGAAACATTAGGTTAAGGCACAACAGTGGCAAGGAAAACGGTTGATCATCTTAAGGAGAATTGAAATCCTTACCTTGAAATCCTGAAAAGTGTATGAGATTCAGGGACTAGTGTTTCTGGCTTTTAGATCTAAGAGATCTACTTCAATTCCCGAATGTCTTCCAACAAGAAAATACATAGAACCATTAAACAATTAGCTTTTCGGCTTTTTCTTCCAAAACCCGACAGAGAAAGTGAAGAGATAGGAAAATCGGCACTCACCTTAACACAAAAAATTCGACTACCCCTTAGAGATTCCGGCTTTTTGAAAAGATCAGAAGAGAAGATGATTGGAAGAAATCTATGGAGATTCGACTTTTAATGAAGGAATCGGCAGGAAGAAGAAAAGAGAATTTCGGCAGACTACAGGTAGGTTCGGCTTCAGCAAAGATCAAAAGAAAAGAATGTAGAGAAAGGATTATGAGGTTTCTGCTTTTAGAAGAAAGAAAAGAAAAGAATAATGGAGTTTCGAGTTTTGAACCAAAGTGAAGATGAGGGAATAGGGTTAGGAATTTAAGCTTTAACTCAGAGAGAAAGAAAAGAGGGAAATCCTAAATGCCGAAAAATACAGAAGAGAACCCTCACCTGACTATTTAAAGTTTCGGCACTCCTTAGCCATATTAGAAATCAATTTCTCCTCCCCCTCAGAGTTTGAAACTCGGCCACCACTTAGCCTTGTAGATAATTCCTATCTTTTCTCCTTTATCTTTCATATTATCAACTATAATATCTACATTATCCCATTCACCTAAATCCTCCTATTTTTGAGCCTTGTTGCCGTCACTCCACCTAACCCTAATGCCGAAAATTAGCTAACTTAAATTAAAAGAATTGGGCTCCATGAAACTTAAATTTTGGCCCCTTACTCCCTTGTGTGGCGTCACCTCCTTGCTCTCTAAGTGGCGCCACTAACCACTGGGGCACAAGGCCATTTTGATATTTTAAACACAGATACAACCTTTTAAACCCTATAGTGCCCAAACAAAAATTTCACCAAGGCCTTGACCACATCCTGAGCCCAATTTGGACCCCTAACAGTTAAATTAACACATTAAACATATCCACACACTAAACGCATAGACCCATTAATTTAGGATGTTACAGTTCTACCCCCTTAAAGAAATTTCGTCCTCGAAATTTCCAACTAACTATTAATCGTACTACCCAAGTCTCACCACTATGCTTTCGCTGCACACTCTAATTTAATAATATATAAACATTACACGCATACAGTTTCTATACCCAAAAATATAGCATCCACACAAAACATACCCGACTTAATGGTGATTGAACAATCCCGAGCCTTATGCTCCTCAGACCCGCATCTTACACACGTTTCTGACTTCCTCCAACATTCACACGGATGACGCCTTCTGCAATATTTGCAAACCCAAAAGTTTGGACGTACCTTAACATGCTTCACAAAACGCGACTTCAACCCTAGAAAACTAGAATCTCTTTTTTTCTTACAGTCCACGCACCCAACCCGAAGTGTTTCACCGATTTTTTAACCTCCTTCAGTACCTCCCTAACTAGCTGAGTCAGCACATCAGTCCTAACACCGCCACGACCTCGGCCGCGGCCTCTTCTTCCTCTTCTAGTGCTCATCGTTGATTCTCGTATTATCTAAATTAGAAATTTTATGAATTATTAATTTTTTTCACTGATTAACCACGAACAATCTTATGGACAGTAGTTTAAGAGTAGTTTTTTTTTTCGGATTCGGACCTATCTACAGTTTTAGTATCAAGTTTATCTCCTAATTCTAAAAACCACATACATTCAACCATCACACATCAACATACATATATCATCCATGCACTCACATTCATCACATAAGGGTATTTTCATCATTTCTCTACCCAAAGGTATTTTCGTAGTTTTGTCCTACAGGGTATTTTGTAATTTCCTCAAAATGGGGTATCTTGGTTTTGGTTTTTTTTACAGGAATACTTTGGAAGATTTATTTTTACAAACCGGGTTCTTTTGTAAATCTAAGGGTTTTCAGGTAAATTTGCAAAACATGGGTATTTCATAAAATCACGGTTGTTTTGAAAATCTACACAAACCAAGGGTATTTTGAAAATCTTGCCAACTGGAGTGTTTAGGTAATTCCACAAGTTTTGGCAGTTTTACGAACCCAGGGTATTCGAGAATATTTTCATAAATCAAGGGTATTTTGAAAATTTGACAAACCAGGGGTATTTTGAAATTTTGCAAAATAGGGTGGCTGGTCCCTTTCGGGTTTTAATTATAGATTTTGGCCCATCAACAAGTCATCGTGGATAAGGTGAACAGTCACTACGCACCAGGTAGGATTCCAGCGAAGAGGAGGTGAGTCACTAGGACTGCTTAAGTACCAAGCTCTCCCTGAATCCAATCCTAGACATGCGCAGCCTAACCCAGAGACTTGTTCACGGGTTTGTTTAGTTGAATTAAGTCTTATGAAATTGAAGAGTTGTTTAACTAACCCTAAGGCCTATCAATACTATCATACTAGTCTACGTCCATAAAGCCCATCAACCCAACAAGTATATCACATCAAGGGTTAGAATACTTACCTGCGTGGATCGGGTGCCGGTAGACTCGAAGGCCATATCTTCTTCCAGAATTTTTTTCAAATTCACATCAACTTTACAAAACATTACTAGGCCCATTTCACAGCCCGAGTTTTGAACAGGGCTCTAGTACCAAAATGTAACACCCCAAACCCGGCCCATACGTTTCGACTAGATCTGGTATGCTACGGGTTGTACATTGAAAACTTTTGCTTTGTTTGTTTCGAAAATCGTAAGTTAATTAGACAATGTTTGAATTAATAGGTGACATTTGAAAATAAAACCTTATATTATTATTATTTTGAATAATTAAACCTTTGACAAAATTACATAAGTTGCAAATATTAAAAACTATGTAGTGCAATATAAACTATGGGGCCTTATTATATAAATATTCCTAAAATTAAAAACTTAAAGAAAAGCCGAAATAATCTATAAAGATAAAAACTTGATGGCCCCTCGAGTCCGCCTCGGCTCCCATGTCCACGATCTACTGCTCATCTGTAAAGTTAGGGAAAAATAATAGGGTGAGTCACCAAGACTCAGTGTGTAAATCCCAAAAACACATCAAAGGCTTGGCCCACAAACACATTATGGCCTTGGCCCGTATACAAGGGTAACTATATATGCATCATGGCCCATCCCAGCCTAGAAATCCATCCTCTACACACCAACCCGTACCAACAATCACACCTTGGGGATTTCTACAATCAACCCGTCAACCGCTACACACCATATCGACAGCTGTGTTGCCTGTCTTAAAGACCGATCAGTGTGTGACCTATGTGGCAAAGCCACCGATCGCCATGCGACCTTAATAATACATCATAGCATTTCGACAGCTGAGCTGCCTGTCATAAAGACCGATCACTATGTGACCTATGTGGCAAAGCCCCCGATCGCTATGCGACCTTCTTCCCCTTCATCATATCAATCCCATCCTATGCATGCATACATGCAAAATCAAACAATGTATTACCTAAGATATTTCAGTTTATCGCATACATCGATACACATAGAGAGATTTCTACGATTACATACCTAACATCCTTTGCCTACCCTTTCTGGGTAATAAGACTGTTCACACAGCCTATTTTCCAGCTCTTAGCCCACAACACATATATACACATACAGATTTAATAGTGTGTTAGAGATCTACACACCTGATTATGGTTAGAACGAGACCCTCTAAGTCAACGCTATCCGTAGCCAACACCACCACTATCTGCCTAAGGTGTTGTTCAGAAGCCGGTAACGAAACATTAGGTTAAGGCACAACAGTGGCAAGGAAAACGGTTGATCATCTTAAGGATAATTGAAATCCTTACCTTGAAATCCCGAAAAGTGATATGAGATTCAAGGACTAGTGTTTCTGGCTTTTAGATCTAAGAGATCTACTTCAATTCCCGAATGTCGCCCAACAAGAAAATACATAGAACCATTAAACCATTAGCTTTTCGGTTTTGTCTTCCAAAACCCGAAAGAGAAAGTGAAGAGATAGGAAAATCGACACTCACCTTAACACAAAGAATTCGACTACCCCTTAGAGATTCTGGCTTTTTGAAAAGATCAGAAGAGAAGATGATTGGAAGAAATCTATGGAGATTCGACTTTTAATGAAGGAATCGGAAGGAAGAAGAAAAGAGAATTTCGGCAGACTACAAGTAGGTTCGGCTTCAGCAAAGATCAAAAGAAAAGAATGTAGAGTAAGGATTATGAGGTTTCAGCTTTTAGAAGAAAGAAAAGAAAAGAACAATAGAGTTTCGGCTTTTGAATCAAAGTGATGATGAGGGAATAAGGTTAGGAATTTCGGCTTTTACTTAGAGAGAAAGAAAAGATGGAAACCCTAAATGTCGAAAAATAAAGAAGAGAACCCTCACCTGACTATTTAAAGTTTCGGCACTCCTTAGCCATATCAGAAATCGATTTCTCCTCCCCCTCAGAGTTTGAAATTCGGCCACCACTTAGCCTTGCAGATAATTCCTATCTTTTCTCCTTTATCTTCCATATTATCAACTATAATATCTACATTATCCCATTCACCTAAATCCTCCTATTTTTGAGCCTTGTTGCTGTCCACTCCATCTAACCCTAATGCCGAAAATTAGCTAACTTAAATTAAAAGAATTGGGCTCCATGAAACTTAAATTTGGGACCCTTACTCCCTTGTGTGGCGTCACCTCCTTGCTCTCTAAGTGGCGCCACTGACCACTGGGGCACAAGCCCATTTTGATATTTTAAACACAGATACCACCTTTTAAACCCTATAGTGCCCAAACAAAAATTTCACCAAGGCCTTGACCACATCCTGAGCCCAATTTGGACCCCTAACAGTTAAATTAACACATTTAACATATCCACACACTAAACGCATTGGCCAATTAATTCAGGATGTTACAGTCTCTACCTGTGTGACCAATCCTGAGCATTCTATTTCTCAATTTTTACGATGCAGGGGACACACGGCCAAACCTCACACCCGTGTGCATGGCCGTGTGTCACACATGGCTAAGACACATGCCCATGTGTCTACCCGTGTGGACGAAAATAGGCCATTTTCAAGGCCACTTTTCTCACCCAATTTGTCTTCAACCTACATCAATACTTGCATATATATATATATACCAATCAATTCAAGACAATAAAACCAAGCCAACCTTAACATTATGCATAATATATCATCCACATGTATTTATGTATTCAAACTTACTCTTTGTAAAACATATATGTTTACCATATTTCAATCTAACCATACCAAGCACACATATATTAATCATGATATATCCTCATATAATTATACACTGACCATACCACCACTAGCCATTTTAATGGCTAGATTACAAACAACCATTTACATACCAACATTGGCCAAGTTAGCTTATACATGCCATTATACCAAAATAAGTTTGCTAATTACACCAAAACGAGCTGAAGGATAGTGTGATGATGCTCCGACGGATTTCCAACATTTACGAGCTTCCGAGCACTATAAAATAGAGGAAAATAGAAAAAAGTAAGCATATAATGCTTAGTAAGTTCGTATAACAAGAATTTAACTTACCAATCATATTCATTTAAAGTAAGTATACAAACATGCACCCAAAATAATGTGGCCAATTGCCTAAACATGTGCTCTCATCAAACAAGTTAGTTATGAAATTTACATGAATATCAAGGAAACAGAGATGAGATCATCACGCAACCATTTCTAGGTATTTCAAGGATATTCGAAATATAATTAATTTAATTCTCATATTTTCTCACATCAGGAGCTTTTGTCCGTTGAATTATTGAAATATCAATGGATACCTGGGTGGTACAAACAAAGTGTACTTATCAATAATCCGTCAACTCATATACGGGGGTGCTCATTAGAGCACATAACCAGGAAGCACACTCTCGAGCCTTATAACGTGAAGCTCACAAAGAGCCATATCGGAAAGCTCATAAATAGCTTATCGGGAAGCTTATCCGGGCTATATAACGTGTAACATCCTAAAATTTTGAGTATCATTATGTTGCTTGTGTTAGCTCGGGTATGATTTTATTGTGTGCTTAATATAGTTTTGAGAAGGCTTGGGTTTAATTGGAGTTAGAATAAATTTTAGTAAAGAGTACTTTATTGTAGAGGAATCAGGTGACCTTGAAGTTTAAGTTAATTAAGTGATAAAAGATGGCATAAGATGAGCAATTGGCAAAGTGGTGATGGCGCCATAAGTTGGACTTGAGGGGAGAGGTTCGAGTCTCCTAGCATGCAAATTGGGAGCTTTTATTTTTGCTTTTTCCTAGCATGTGTCGGCCAAGCATCATTCATGGATAAGATGGACTAATTTTTTTTTTTATGGTAAGAAGACTAAAGTTTATGGCAAGCATGATTTTAGGGATGGAATTGCTTGATTTTGGGGATAGGATTCTCAAACTTTAGGAAAATGGAGGATTGCAAGGCTTGAATCAAGGTTGATGTTTTGGTAACTTTTTCATGGCCATTTTAACCATGAACATAGACAGCATTGTGGACTAAGGGGGTTGGTCGAATGTGTTAGTAGCTTGGCTAGGATTAGGAGTTAGCTTTTGGTCATTCCTAGCATTTTTGTGCAAAATTTGCAATTCTCTTCTCAACCTTTTCTCTTAGATGAATTTGAGCTTTTGGTAAGCCTTGTTCTTTTGACCATTTCATTTTCATGTTACCATTTGGGCACATTTTTGTTTAGCATCTCAAGACACTTTTCTCTTTTTGCCAAAATACCAAAGCCAAGATCATTTTCTTTTCCTTCTCCTCCCCCATTGCCGAATACACATTGTTCCTAAACTCATTCTCTTTTCTTCTCTTTGAAAACTAAATTTTAACACCTTCTTCCCATTCTCTCTTTTCCTTCATTTTTATCATTCAAACACTTTCTTCATTATTTTTCTCTTATGGCCGAATGTTAGTTTACTCCATTGCCGAATCTTTTTTTTTCTTTTCTTTGTTTATTCATAGCCGAATCTCCCATTATACATAAGTATTCTTCTCAATCATTTCCTTTTCAACTGTGGACAATAGGTAAGAGTTTCTTTTTAGTTTATGTTGGTCGTTAGTTGCTTTGGCCGAATCTTAATGATGTTAGGGAGAATCTCTTTGATCGAAATCATCGTTCATTCTCTTAAACGTTTCCTTTCGTTATATTTTAGTGTGATTTTGGAGGGCCGAAACTCAAGTGTTCGTGAGCATCGTGAATCGTTGAATTCGATCTAAAGAGTTAAGGTAAGGAGTTTATTCAAGGATTCTCATAATACTCGTCATATTGATATAGATGGATTATTAATCGATTTCGATTTAGGGGACGTTATTGTTTGATTTACATATTGTGGAACAAGGATATTTGTGGTAAGCCAATCTCACCCTTAAAACCATTAGTCATAATTTCGACATATTATTAAGTCGGACTGATGATCTTTTGTCAATGGAGACAATCAAGATAGGGACGAAAAGGGCGGTGAATAATGTTCGGAAGAGGGGTGGTTCAGCTATTCCCCCAAGTTTAAGCGAAGGGCTGTTTCGGGAATCCAAGATTTTCCACCGGGTTGTGGACGCTCATCCGAGGAGAATCAGTTGTTTGAAGTCGTTCATACTCCCGAACCTTTGTTTGTTCGTGGATTTTCATCAGGTAACGAACCAACAATCGGGGAGAAACCGCAAAGAGAAGTAGTTCGAAATTCTGAGGGTAAAAAGTCTAGATCGTTATTTCTAAGATTCGATTTGTAATTAAATTATAGTGTTCTAATTTATCGTGATGCGTTTAGGTATCGACGAGTGGGAAAGTCTAGTTCTCACAGTAACCAGGTGTGTAACTTCACACTTATCTCGGGTTAGATACTATACCGTAAGTATTGGGATAAAATCGTAAAGATGGCAAAATCAGAAAATACGTAGTAATTAACACTTTTGTGTAAATGCATGAAAACAGTTAAAGTCGTGAAATTTACGAAAAACTGCTAGATCGTTAAATGGGTCGAAAAACTGCTAGATCGTTAAATGGGCTGAAAAACTGCTAGATCGTTAAAATGGGCCGAAAAACTGCTAGATCGTAAAAATGGGCCGAAAAACTGCTAGATCGTTAAATGGGCTGAAAAACTGCTAGATCGTTAAATGGAATGGGCTAAATGCTATTTTGTCTTATGGGCCAAAATGAAAATTTGAAATATAGACTCACATGTATTATAGGCTTCTTGTTAAATTATCACATGGATATAGATTGTTATGCATACATGATTGCATGGGTTGGGATAATTGATGAAGAGAAGAAAGGCCTGTTGCCAAAATCTAGTTCGGTGGCTCTACCACAAATTTTTAATGGCTTAATGCCTCTAGTTCGGTGACTTTGTCACAATCTAGTTCAGTGGTGCACCATAATATTATTTAAAAATGGCTTTATGCCTACGATTGGTGTGTTGGCGGGGTGGGTTGACTTGATCCCCACAGGTGTGTTGGTTGGCACGGGTGGTGTGTAGCGAATGGAAATTAGGTTTGGTTGGGAAATTTCATTTTACATGCATTTCATTTATTATATTGTTAAATCCGTAAATGGGCTCAAGCCCAAAATAATATCTTGATGATCTGGCCCAATGAATGTGGTAAGTGAGTTATGCACTGAGTTCTGAGTAACCCACTCTGTTTAATTATCCATCTCAGGTAATGGAATTGACGGAGGCTTGGGCCGAGGATGACTTCGTGGAGGCCATACTGCGAATATGGGTTTAATAAACTATGAACTTTTATTAAGTGATTACTTTTAATTACTATTTTGGGTATGATGTAATAAGGCCTTTATTAATTTTTTTATGGATTTTTATGTGTGGATGGATTTAATTTTGTTTTAAAACTTTTGAGGTACTTTAACTATTCTTGATTTCAAATTCTTTTGGACTCTTTAAAAACTACTTTAAGGTTTTTGACAATTAAATACTAAATGATAAAATTTCAAACTAGTATTTCTTAATTCATCGATTTTAAATCATTTTTCTTAATTTTTACTAAACTTCATTTTCAAAAGGTTTTGTAGAACTGTTTTACCTAAATCATTAGAGAATTTAAAGGATGTTCGATCTGTGTGACAAACCAAATCTTGTCTTAACGCATAGACCTGGTTTGGGGTGTTACATAACGAGAAGCTCATAAGAGCATAATCAGGAAGTTCACAAAGAACTTATAACCAGGTAGCTTACAAAGAGCTTATCGGGAAACTCATAAAAAGCCTTGTAACGAGAAGCTCCAGATAGCCATATATCGGGAAGTTCAAGCGAGCACTGCCGGGAAGCTCATAAAGATCCAATTTAACAGGAAGCTCACAAAGAGCCATACATCGGGATGCTCATAAGAGTTGAGGTGTGTCCACAACACATGTAGGACCATAACCCATCTGGACGCTCCAAAGAGATATAACGGGAAGCTCGCAAGAACCTTATACGGGAAGCTCGAAAGGGCCAATAACATGACGCTCTTTTGAGCTGAGGTGTGTCCGTAACATTTGCAAGACAACAACCAATCCGGGAAAACTTGTATCCATCGAATTTCATCTATTCAAACGGAACTTAACAATTCTCGGACATGTTAGATATATAATTATTTTCATATACATAGCAAATTCATAATTCACATATATAATATTCAATTCAAACATGAAAATATACACAATTTAGTTACACGAACTTACCTTGTCACTTGTTCGTATATGCTTTTCTACTAATCCGATACTTTTTGCTTTCCTCGATCTAATTCTGAACTAGGTCTATCCGGATCTATACGATTAAATTTAACTCAATTTAATGAAATTCATATTCAATTCAATTAATTTCACATTTTAGGCAAAAGTACCATTTTGCCTCTATACTTCTCATTAATTCCAATTTCATCCCTAGGCTAGGAAAATGAAATTCATGCAATTTAATCCTTATTCTAAGCCTAGCTATATTTTTCATATAACATTTACATCTCATGTATTTCACAAAAATCAGAAATTTTCCATAAATTTTACATCTTTACAATTTAGTCCCTAAATCACAATTTCATTAAAATTCACTTTACAAAATAATAGATTAGGTTATTTCGATCTTGAAAATATAAAAATTACTAAACACAGGACAAGATTACTTACCCAATTAGGCTTGCTTGATTTTCTTTCTCTTTCCTAGGGTTTCCATAGAAATTTGGGGAAGAAGATGATAATAATATGACATCTTTGTCTCTTAATTTAATTATCATCATTAATTTTTCAACTTTCCAATTTTTTCCTTTTCTTTTCTTTAATTTCCATGGATGAATCATTAGAAATGTCTACTAACTTTTCTTAATAGTCTAATTACCATATAAGGACCTCAAGTTTTGAATTCCATAGCTATTTAATACATACAGCTACTAGAACTCAACTTTTGTATTTTATACAATTTGATCCTTTCCATAATTAAACATATAATCGGTAAAATTTTCTTATCGAAATTTTCATACGTCTTTCCTTTCATGATGCAAACAATGCAATAATATTAAAATAAATTTTCTTTCTGACTCAAATTTGTGATCCCGAAACCATTGTTCCAATTTTACTGAAAACGGGCTGTTACACAAGTGGCACATGTTGAGCTCTTGTAAGTGAAATTTGACTATATATGTGTGTGCATGAGCTTAGAGATAGAAGGTTGTTCTTTTTCTTCCTTCTTCTAAATTACTACTATTTGGTTCTTTCTGGAACCAAACACATTTCTTTCTCTTTTAAGCTAGAAGTTGTAATTTAGGATCTTATCAATAAATACTGAATATTTGGGTAAGTAATCTGATTCTGCATGTTGAACTCCAAAAGAGTAATCTATAAAGAAAATACGAGTAGTAGAATGAAAGTATGAGACTCTACATGGGGGTTATCAGTGTTTGAGATGTAAAGAATTGTTTTTGACTAAGTCTTTGACGATGTTCTTATGTTCTATTAGTAGTGGTTGTTGCAGTTTCATGTTGGATTTTGAGTCTAGAGTTCAAGCTGTTGTTCGTGAGTGTCAAGTAAGTTTTTATGCTGACTCTTGCATGTATACTGTTCATACCAAAGCATATCTATAGGAAAATTGATCAAATTAAGAATTTGAAATCTAGAAAAGTATAATATGAATAGGATATGTATGTGATTATATGAATGATTACTTCAGAATATTTGTGATATTATGAATGTCTACTAAGGATACTATGTATAATTTGTATAGAATCTGATAAGTTTAAGTATGTGATGGGTGTTGTATCAGTACTGTGATGTTGAAGTTTGGCTAGATATATATGTTTGAAATGTACGTTATGATATGTGTGTTCTTTGGGGTGTATGTTGGGGAATTAAAGTGTTGGGCTTAGATTGTATTAGTGCATCAAAAGTTTGTAAATGAGTCTGTTTTGATCACCGGAGGATAGAAAACATGAACTCTGATATTAAACTCTGAAGGAAAAGTCCATTGCCATGACAACCTCTTAAAAAGGAACTAACGAATAGAGATTTCCCAATGTGGTTCTCTACATGTCCTAGGACGATGATGGGAAAACCTCATGTAATCTGAGTTTAGGCAAATCCATTGCAACGCCCCATACCGATCTAGACACCAAGTCGAATATCAAGGTGCCACACCATCGTCTCACTACTTGTTCATCTAAAATGACATGTTATTTCTCATGCATCATTTTTTTTCCAATTAATAATACCATAGCTTTATCATGAATTATAAACCATACATTCACTTTTTGTTGATAAACCATTCCAAGAATTCATAAAATAACATAACATAGGTATTAATTATGCATTAGGACCATTTATCAAATTTTTCCAAAAATGTTATGTAGGTATCGATAATGCCTCTATGTTATCGATATTTCCTTTAAGTGGTATCGATACCACCAGGAAAATCAATACCAAACTAGCATTTTGTTTCTCGCCAAATTTTAAAACATCATAAAATATCAGTACCTTTTGTAAGGTATCGATAATTACACCCCTAGTATTAATACTAGGGCCAAGGTATCGATACCAAATTGCTATTCTGACTCCCTGCACTTTCGAAAATATAGAGGTATCATTTTAAAAGCCCTAATATCGATACCTCTACTTCAGTTACAAAAATTCAGCATATAAGAGCATTTAAATCATTCAAACTTAAAGTGGACTCTACCACCACTCATTAGATGCATAGATCTCCGTCACACCACACATAGACTCCTAGAGTCAATCATATCCCGTAAGTGAAGCATATAGCTAATACTCTCTAACACACCATACATGCATATCCCGATGAATAGAGCTTAGCTCACATTCTCTTATCTCTCTAACACTGTCTTTGGGCCTCAGTGCCCTATATATCACAACACACATAGGTGAATACTCACAATCCTATGGCATGCCAACTATATCCAACGGTCTCATTAAGTCACAAGGCCAAAGTATCCATATTAATATCAGATATTTATGTACTGATTTTTCGCACATATTCGCTGCATATTCACATTATTAACACAATGTAATCTCTATAATAAGGCATGAGAACATACCCTTGTATTTACCGTCACATGAAATGAATAATATACTCTCATATTCACTTCCACAACAATCAACATAAACTCATAGCACATATCAGAGCATCTCATATGTTTATGATTCACAATTTCACAATTTCACTAACAAGCATATCTCACATTTAATCATAAGTGCGAGAACACTTACATTAGGAATTTAGAGTAGGGGTTTAAGCTACCTATAAATTCCCAAATACACAACAAATCATCTATGAGCTGTCATTCTAAAACACTCATAGAAATATTTGCTTTTGTCAAAAAACTGAAAGCTTAGACAAGCTTCCCTTTGCCCTTATCTCTACTCGTTGAAGGTCCTATCAACTCTGACACTTCAACAAGACATACCACACATATATCTCATCAACAATCAGTCAATAACTCACCTAAAACAACCACAAACACAAGCCTAGGCTACACTCTTTTCTAACCAAAACCTTTAGCACGACAAACTTAAAATTCGAATAACTCAGTCTACGCTTAATCTTTTCGCATGAAACAAATTCCATTCATCTTCATATTCATCTACAACTAATTCTCAACCTTTAAACTAAACAAAACTACACGCTTTAAGGTAACAAAATTCATTACAACAAAAATTCATTAAAACTTGAGAAATCATTGACGAAATTTCAAAGTTACTTTAGAAAGCTTTTAATTAGATTAAAAATAATTGAAAAACACTTTAAAACCAAGTTTTTATTCACAAACTTGAAATTCACCATTAAAAACCCAATTTTTGATTTTTACCTAAAACATTCATTTTAATGGCTAAAAATTCAATTTAAAGAACCAACTAACGTTTAAATCTAATAGGAAAACGATTGGTTGCCTTGAATGCAAGAAAATCGAGCTTTGACTCAAACCTGAAAAAACTCACATTTTGGAGAAGATGATGAAGATGGTGGAATTCTTGGGTGATTTTCTTGGTTTTAATGGAGGTTTAAGGCTCAAGGGTGTTAGGATTCAAAGAGAATTAGGAATTGAAGATCAAAAGCAAGTGGGAGGGATATAGGAGAGCAAGAAACGACATAAGAAAATGAGAAGAAATGCTTTCGTGAAATAAAACAGGGAATGGGGGTTTATTAAGTTGATTTTGAAAATTTGGTTTAATTGCTTCATAAAAACTCATAGCTTTGAACTTTTTACAAATCAGTCCCATTTCTAAAATTAATGACAATTAAAACTCATTTCCAAAAATTGACTTAACTTTATTAAAACCATTGTCCAAAACATTATCGAGTACTAACCTTACGAAATTCCAAGCTCATATAGGTCAAAATTCCTAAAATACCCTGAAATATTAAGCCCCATTTTGGGGTGTGACAACTCTCCCTCACTAAAAAAATTTTGTTCTCAAAATTACCTGAGCTAAACAAGTAAGGATATTGATGTCTCATTGCTTCCTCGGTTTCCCAAGTAGCCTATTTCATTTTGTGATTGCGCCACAAAACCTTAACCAATGGAACTCTCTTATTTCGCAAAACCTTTTTTTCACGAGCTAGAATGTCAACTGTTTCTTCCTCATAAGTAAGATCAAGTCAAACCTCAATCTCTTCAACTGACACAACATGCAATGGATCTAAGTGATACTTCTGTAGCATAGATACATGGAAAACATCATGAATTCTGTAACACCCCAAACTCGGCCTAGAAGTTAGGCCCGAATCCGGAATGTCACATTAAAGGCACAATTCAAAACAGTTTTGCTAATTAAAAATTTAAGGCCCAAAAGCCCAAAAACTTTGAGTCTTATTAATTAAAGATAAAACCCCATTTTATTATTTTAAGTAATTCGAAAACCAAGTTAAAACATAAGAGCTTACTTAGGTTAAATAATTAAAATAAACAATTATTCTCAAAACCCAAAATAAATCTGAAGTCAAAACGGAGTACAAGGCCTTATTACATCCACTGAAAATTAAGTAAATAAAAACAAGTATTTTGAAACAAATAAATGAAAATTCAAACCTCTTGTAGCGTGGCCATATCCGAGTCCTCTCCCACGTCGAGTCGTCTATTCGGGATTACCTGAAACATTAAATTAAAGGGGTGTGAGTTTCGAAACTCATTGTGCACAACCCTTGGCAATCAAATCACTTACAAATATTCACATTGGGCCTAAGCCCTATCAAAATCGGTGGTCTTGGGCTTTAGCCCACAATGACCTCATATCATATCATATTGTATCATTTATAAACAAATAATGCAAAGCCCACCCCAAAAATCCACCTGCTACACACACCACTTCCCTTCCAACCTTATGACTCCTATGGGGAATTCTAGCTCGACCCACCCCTCCGCTACACACCAAGGGTAGCCCGATTGCGGTACTACCGAACGTTGCAGCAAAGCTGCTAATCATATATTGGGCTTAAAGCCTCCGGTGGATCCATACCATACGGCCATGCAATCCTCAAATCTTCCTCCGTACCATAATTCCCACCTATATGCATCCGAAGCAGAATATCATATGAATGCATCAGACATACGAGTAACATCCATAAACTCATAATCGTCACATACGGGTATTTCGATAATTTTGCAAATCAAGGGTATTTCGGTAATTTCGTAAATCGAGGGTATTTCGATAATTTCGCAAACCAGGGGTATTTCGATAATTTTGCAAATCAAAGGTATTTCGATAATTTTGTAAACTAGGGGTATTTCAGTAATTTCGTAAACCAGGGATATTTCGGTAATTTCGTAAACTAGGGTATTTTGGTAATTTCGTAAACTAGGGGTATTTCAGTAATTTCGTAAACCATGGGTATTTGGGTAATTTTGCAACCTAAGGGTATTTCGGTAATTTTGCAATCAGGGGTATTTTGGTACTTTACAAATTTAGGGGTATTTTAGTAAATTTTACAAATATAAGGGTATTTTAGGAATTTTGCAAATATAAGGGTATTTTAGGAATTTTGCAAATATAAGGATGTTTGGTCCCTTTCGGATTTTAGCTATGAACTTGGGCCCATCAACAAGTCCTCACGGCTAAAATGAACAGACACTACGCACCAGGTAGGATTCTAGAAAAGAGGAGGTGGGCCACTAGGGTCGCTTAAGTACCAAGCTCTTCCTAGATCCAATCCTAGACATGCGTACGCCCATTGCCACACTCCAACCCTGCGACTTATTCACAGACATATTTAATTAGATTAAGCCTTATGAAATTTAAGAGTTGTTCAAACTAGGCCCTAGGTTTATAAACCCTAACATACATGTCTACGTCCCCATAAGCCCATCAAGCCCAAATCACACCCTTACGGCCCATTAGGCCCAAATCTCATCATATGGCCTATTAGGCACAAAACAAATCCAATTCATGTATCATGCATGACTAATTCAATTCGTATAACCAACCAAACCATTTCATCAATTCTTAACCTCAGGGCCCACCGAGCCCATTTAGCCACTTTCGGCTTTTCGACATTGCCGATATTGTGTGTGTAGTGTTTGTACACACCTAGTAACCACGCAATCTGCAAATCCCTTAGTCACAACCCTACAATCGACATTACTAGCGATTAACCAAGATTTAACGCATACTTATCAAAAATCGAAACCTCACCGTACCCTTACCATGTACCTCACGTCTAGCAGCCCTTCCTTCACTACTATTGGCGATTATCCTCTAGATCTACACCCAAATGCTCACCAAGGTATATTAACTCTCCTCATAAAATGCTCTATATATAGCTAGCTTCTCACCTTCCTTCTTTTTATCTTTCCGATGTGGGATCCTTCCATCAGCAGAGTTTAAGTCCAACTCAAACTCTTGCCGTCCAGTCCACAAAATAAATACTCCCTTGCTTGTCATGAGATTTGAACCCAGGCTCTCTTGTAGCATAACCCACGCCGCTAGGCACTAGGCCACAAGCTCCTCTTGTGACTAAAATCATGCCCAACTAAAGCTAAGTCTATAGCCAATGTCTAAATCCACTTAAAAAAATAATCTAAAAGAAATGCAAGTGCTACAACTTGAACCTTGGACCTCCTTCCTTCCTTGTAGCATCACCCCCTTGTCTTTTATGTGGCGTCACTTTGCCACTATAGCACACGCTCCACTTATGTCATTTTTCTCCATATTTTATTCTTAAAGCCTATGTAACACCCTGGTTCTAGGGGTAATGCATTTAGGGCATAACTCTAGTGATGGTAGGCTTTTGGTGAAGTTGTATGAGTTTTAGGGGGGTTTGGAGAACCCTAGAAGGTAAGAGATGCCTTGGGGAAATTTTGTAAATTTTTAGTGGTTAGAAGGGGAGCTTGGCTAGAGGTTTCTTAAGAGAAATGTTTGGGAGGTTTAGACTCAAGAACTGAGCTAGTATAGTGGCAAAGGAGGTGCCACTAAGAGCTTGGGGAAGTGACGCCTCAAGGAGCAGTGGGGGGCCAGTGTTCGAGCTGCAAGGGCAGCATTTTGGTTTTGTTTTAGCGTCAAGTCAAGGGGGGAGGTGATAGACGGCTAGAAGGTTTTTAATTAGATGAGGATAATGTTTTTTATTTATCTAGTTATTTATTTTAGAATTGTAGGATAATTATTGTTTTTATTTATTTATTCTGAATTAGCTAGGAGATTATAGGGGGGATAAGTGTGGACTTATTCAGCTTATTTTGAATAAGTGTTGGAGAGAAATCTAGGGGTTGGACTAATTCAAATCGGTTTGAATTAGTGGCTAGGAGGGACTTTGGGTGTTGGCCAAATTTTGGTTTCTTCAAGGGAGGAGATAGCCGAATTCTATTTAAAGGTGGTGTGCCATCCCTTTGCCGAATTTTGGTTCTTTCTTCTAAAAGCCTTCACACTCTTCTTCTCATACTTTAACCTCACTAAAACGCCCCTCCTCTGCACCTATTCTCTTTGGCCGAAACTTCAGGGTCACTTAGCCGAATTCTCCACTTGCACTTGAGCCGAAACCATTCCATTTTGTTCCTTCATACTTTCAGTTTCTTTCTCAAACCCTGTTGCTGAAACTCCTATCTCTTTTCCCTTCTATTCTTTCTCTCTTTTCACGCAAACCGAACCACAAGTGTTTGTTTCTAGCAATCTGAGCCGAATCTCTCCTCAACCTTTACCGAAATCTTCTTTGTTGTCCTAGTGTTGGTTGGCCAAATCTTAAGTAAGGGGTGGAGCGTTTGGGTCCTTTCTCTAGTCGTTTTTGAAGGGTAAGATTTATGTTGTTAGTTTATTCTTTTAGTATTCGTTAATCGAAGGCTTGTGAGGCTAACTGTTTTGCGTTTCAAGGTGGAGCCGATTGCCAGAGGAGAACTATCGTTTGGTTCGGGATTAGGTAGGAGACCGAATCCTTTGTAGGTAAGGGTTGAGCGTTAACCCTTTGTTTGGTTGTCCTGGCCGAATGGCCTTAAGATTTCTCTTATAGAACTAAGGTCGATTGTAGGGGAGGCAGAGCCTAACGCAGAAGACCTTCGTGGGAGGTGTATAGTCAGCATTTGCAGAAGCCTATAGTAGCATCCGGGATTCAAGTTGTTTGGGTAAGCAATATTTGGTAAGATTTGTTGTTTAGATTTATGGTTTGGAGGATTAACCGTTTGGTCTGTTTAAGCGTTGTGATGGAGACGAATACCAGTCAAGGAGGGCAAGGGAAGGCCCCTATTCCGAAGTTCAAGAAGAGAGATGTTTTAGCGGTTCGAGATTGGCCACCGGGGTGTGGGCCATCAGCAGGATAAAGCTATAGGCAGATAGCTGTAGTCTCGCTTAGCGATAGCGTAGGGATCGAGAGTTTAAAACTTCAAGTGTTAAGGTGCGTAATTATCGCACTGTTTTTCATGTTCTTTGTGTATTAATGTGCTAATATAAGTTGTGTATGCTAAACCGGCTTTATGTGGATGTGGATCTATTACCCTAAGGGTATAAGCATGGATTCAGGTAAGTCTTTGTCAATTTGAGCTTTCTTTATGATGCTTTTGGGAAGCATGACATATGTGGTATATGTGGCTTATAATATGTGGCTGATGATAAATTCAGTGTATGTTGTTAGATAATAAACATGTTGGCATGATTTCTATTATATGCATATCATTGATTGATGTGGGATTTAACGAGTGGAGGGGGAAGTGATATTCGTGTCGACGGACACCAGTGGTTTGGTACCACATTTTGTGACTACGGTCACCAGAGGTTTGGTACCTCCAGAGGTTTGGCACCTCATAGCGTCTCGTCCCAGTGGCTTAGCACCACAGTGGGTTGGCCCCACAGATGACATTATGGGATTGATGCCAGTGATTTGGTATCACACGATGCGTTGGCCCCATCATTTGATTTGTGACTTCGGGTCACCAGTGGTTTGGCACCACCAGTGGTTTGGTACCACACGGGGTAGAGAAAGGTGTTTGGATGGCTAGGCTGGGTGCATATTGAAACTTGTTCATGTTAAACTTGAATATGATTTGGGTATGATGTTTTGATAAATCGGGGAAAGGGTTACGCACTGAGTCTTGGTGACTCGCCTTTTCCTTTAAACATTTCAGGTGATTCATGAGCTTGGACCGGGTTGGAGAGGACACAAGGTGGCCCATGCAGAAGAAGATATTTTGATTATTTTAAGCCTTTTTAATACTAAGTATTTTGTTTATGAATGGGTTGTAATAAGGGCCTTACTATTATTTTGGTAGTGTTTCGATTATGGCTTGATTAACCTAAATTACTATATGAAAATGACTTTATTCTCAGCAACCTGTTTATTCAAATTATATATATGCATAACAAAGTTTTAATTCAGACATTTTATAACACTAGGTTTTTCATATTATCTTAAATGGACATGGTTTTCAAAAGTAATCATATTCTCATGTTTTATTCTAAGGTCAAAAATAGATTTTCAACCATCTTTCCGCAGTGACATAACCAGATCTGGTCAGGGCTTGTGGGCCGGGTTTGGGGATGTTTCAAATTGGTATCAGATCCCGGTTCAAAACTCGACTTTGAGGGTTTTGGGCCCAAAAATGTTTTTTATGGGTTTTTCAAAAATATAGACTTTTAAGAAATTTTTCAGGTCATTCTGGCATGGCACCTGTACCTCCGGCCCGAAGTCCACCAGGTAAGTACTTCGGACTTTTGGAGTGATTTGTTTATATGAATTGTTATGGGTTTATTGGGGCTCGTAGATTAGAATATTAAGGCTATTGGACCTTAGGATTAGTTTACTCAAACATATGCATAAGACTTAAGGACTAATAAACAAACCTGTGAAGTAAGTCGCCGAGTTAAGGTGTGGCAACCCTTGTACGCATGTCTAGGAGTGGTATTCAGTAAGAGCTTGGTATTTAAGCAGTCCTAGCAACTCACCTCCTCTTTACTCGAATCCTACCTGGTGCGTAGCTACGGTTCACCTTTACCAAAGAGGACTTGTTCATAGGCTAAACCAATTACTAAAACCCGAAAGGGATTAGCCTTACTGTTTTAAAACCCTTAGTTTTAAAATTTTCAAATTTACCCCTTGGTTTGTAAATCGTAAATCTGATTTTGGAAAGACGTTTTCTCGATTTACAAAATTACCAAAATGCCCCTAGTGGCAAAATTACAAAAATGCCCTTGTATTGTAAAATTTCCGTACTACCCTCAGCTTTTGTTAAAATGATTTTTACTTTGCAAAATACCAAAATCTCGAAATTTCAAAATGTTAAGATACTCTGTTTTGGGGAAATTACAAAAATACCCCTGTGTTGAAAATTACTAAAATGCCCCTGACTTTCAAGATTTCTGGTTTAACCCCAATTTTAATAAAATTTCCCTACTTTGCAAAAGTATCCAAAAATCCTGTATTTCAAAAATAATACCCTGATTTTGGAAATTTACGAAAACACCTCTGGTTGATAAAATTACCAAAATGCCCTTGGTTCCTAAATTTTCATAATTTCCTCAATTTTTACCAAAGTGTTCCTACATTACGAAAATATCAAAAACTTCTGTTTACAAGTATCAAGCTATCCTGATTTGGAGAATTTACGAAAATGCCATGGTTTCCAAAAATTACGGAAATAACCCTGAATTCTAAAATTTTTGCAACACATCTGGTTTGAAAAACAAATTTTTCAAGATGATCTCTGAGATTTTGTAAACTCTGAAATATCTTTAATTTGGAAACTATTTTTCAAATTAACCCTGACTTATTACCGAAATACCCCTATAGGAAATGACGAAATTACCCTTGGGTTGGGAATGAAACTTTGATTGATCGAAAGAATCACTCTCGGAAACTTCTTTTCATAAAATTTGCTCGTGGTTAATCAGTGGAACAAAATTCCTAATGCATAAAACTTTTAATCAGATTAAGTGGCGACGCTAGGTATGAGTTCTACGGGGCGTGGTCGCAATACTCGTGGACGTGGTAGAGGCAGGATGGCAGTATCGGAACCGGTTGGGTCTGGTCATGGGTCAGAGAGTGATGTGCCACCACCACCAGCTGTTGAGGTTGAGCATCAGGATCAAACAGGAGGAGACGACGCAGTATCGCAGGCTATGCTGCGGGTGCTTGAGCGAGTGGCAGGAGCCAAAACGGGCAGTGAGACTCGAAAGTCGGTACCCAAAAGACTTAGGTCGAGCGGAGCTGAGGTTTTTAGGGAAGTGTCTGGGATATTCTTATTTGCTTAGTTTGCTATAGTGGCAGTTTGTTCTTGTTTTGCTAGTAAAAGTATCTAGAACCTTGAGTATGGACTTAGGAACTGTGCCTAGAAATGTGATAGCTCTTTGAGATCAGAGTGCTCAGCTATAGCGTAGTGTGGTGATAGTCTAGCTAAGTAATTTCGAGGACGAAATTATTTTTAAGGAGGGTAGAATTGTAACACCCTGGTTCTAGGGGTTATGCATTTAGGGCATAACTCTAGTGATGGTAGGCTTTTGGTGAAGTTGTATGAGTTTTAGGGGGGTTTGGAGAACCCTAGAAGGTAAGAGATGCCTTGGGGAAATTTTGTAAATTTTTAGTGGTTAGAAGGGGAGCTTGGCTAGAGGTATCTTAAGAGAAATGTTTGGGAGGTTTAGACTCAAGAACTGAGCTAGTATAGTGGCAAGGGAGGCGCCACTAAGAGCTTAGGGAAGTGACGCCTCAAGGAGCAGTGGGGGGCCAGTGTTCGAGCTGCAAGGGCAGCATTTTGGTTTTGTTTTAGCGTCAAGTCAAGGGGGGAGGTGATGGACGGCTAGAAGGTTTTTAATTAGATGAGGATAATGTTTTTTATTTATCTAGTTATTTATTTTAGAAGTGTAGGATAATTATTGTTTTTATTTATTTATTTTGAATTAGCTAGGAGATTATAGGGGGGATAAGTGTGGACTTATTCAACTTATTTTGAATAAGTGTTGGAGAGAAATCTAGGGGTTGGACTAATTCAAATCGGTTTGAATTAGTGGCTAGGAGGGACTTTGGGTGTTGGCCGAATTTTGGTTTCTTCAAGGGAGGAGATAGCCGAATTCTATTTAAAGGTGGTGTGCCATCCCTTTGCCGAATTTTGGTTCTTTCCTCTAAAAGCCTTCACACTCTTCTTCTCATACTTTAACCTCACTAAAACGCCCCTCCTCCTCACCTATTCTTTTTGGCCGAAACTTCAGGGTCACTTAGCCGAATTCTCCACTTGCACTTGAGCCGAAACCATTCCATTTTGTTCCTTCATACTTTCAGTTTCTTTCTCAAACCCTGTTGCCGAAACTCCTATCTCTTTTCCCTTCTATTCTTTCTCTCTTTTCACGCAAACCGAACCACAAGTGTTTGTTTCTAGCAATCTGAGCCGAATCTCTCCTCAACCTTTACCGAAATCTTCTTTGTTGTCTTAGTGTTGGTTGGCCGAATCTTAAGCAAGGGGTGGAGCGTTTGGGTCCTTTCTCTAGTCGTTTTTGAAGGGTAAGGATTTATGTTGTTAGTTTATTCTTTTAGTATTCGTTAATCGAAGGCTTGTGAGGCTAACTGTTTTGCGTTTCAAGGTGGAGCCGATTGCCAGAGGAGAACCATCGTTTGGTTCGGGATTAGGTAGGAGACCGAATCCTTTGTAGGTAAGGGTTGAGCGTTAACCCTTTTGTTTGGTTGTCCTGGCTGAATGGCCTTAAGATTTCTCTTATAGTACTAAGGTCCATTGTAGGGGAGGCAGAGCCTAACGCAGAAGACCTTCGTGGGAGGTGTATAGTCAGCATTTGCAGAAGCCTACAGTAGCATCCGGGATTCAAGTTGTTTGGGTAAGCAATATTTGGTAAGATTCGTTGTTTAGATTTATGGTTTGGGGGATTAACCATTTGGTCTGTTGAAGCGTTGTGATGGAGACGAATACCAGTCAAGGAGGACAAGGGAAGGCCCCTATCCCGAAGTTCAAGAAGAGAGCTGTTTTAGCGGTTCGAGATTGGCCACCGGGGTGTGGGCCATCAGCAGGAGAAAGCTATAGGCAGATAGCTGTAGTCTCGCTTAGCGATAGCGTAGGGATTGAGAGTTTAGAACTTCAAGTGTTAAGGTGCGTAATTATCGCACTGTTTTTCCTGTTCTTTGTGTATTAATGTGCTAATTTAAGTTGTGTATGCTAAACCGGCTTTATGTGGATGTGGATCTAATACCCTAAGGGTATAAGCATGGATTCAGGTAAGTCTTTGTCAATTTGAGCTTTCTTTATGATTCTTTTGGGAAGCATGACATATGTGGTATATGTGGCTTATAATATGTGGCTGATGATAAATTCAGTGTATGTTGTTAGATAATAAACATGTTGGCATGATTTCTATTATATGCATATCATTGATTGATGTGGGATTTAACGAGTGGAGGGGGAAGTGATATTCGTGTCGACGGACACCAGTGGTTTGGTACCACATTTTGTGACTACGGTCACCAGAGGTTTGGCACCTCATAGCGTCTCGTCCCAGTGGCTTAGCACCACAGTCGGTTGGCCCCACAGATGACATTATGGGATTGACGCCAGTGATTTGGTATCACACGATGGGTTGGCCCCATCATTTGATTTGTGACTTCGGGTCACCAGTGGTTTGGCACCACCAGTGGTTTGGTACCACACGGGGTAGAGAAAGGTGTTTGGATGGCTAGGCTGGGTGCATATTGAAACTTTTGCATGTTAAACTTGAATATGATTTGGGTATGATGTTTTGATAAACCGGGGAAAGGGTTACGCACTGAGTCTTGGTGACTCACCTTTTCCTTTAAACATTTCAGGTGATTCATGAGCTTGGACCGGGTTGGAAAGGACACAAGGTGGCCCATGCAGAAGAAGATATTTTGATTATTTTAAGCCTTTTTAATACTAAGTATTTTGTTTATGAATGGGTTGTAATAAGGGCCTTACTATTATTTTGGTAGTATTTCGATTATGGCTTGATTAACCTAAATTACTATATGAAAATGACTTTATTCTCAGCAACCTGTTTATTCAAATTATATATATGCATAATAAAGTTTTAATTCAGACATTTTATAACACTAGGTTTTTCATATTATCTTAAATGGACATGGTTTTCAAAAGTAATCATATTCTCATGTTTTATTCTAAGGTCAAAAATAGATTTTCAACCGTCTTTCCGCAGTGACATAACCAGATCTGGTCAGGGCTTGTGGGCCGGGTTTGGGGATGTTACAGCCTACCTACTAACTCCCAGGGTTTTATTCACCTAAAACCAAAATTTTTCCTAAGCCCAAGTTTGATCCCGGGACTTCATAGAAGCCCCCTAACCTTCCAAAATCACTCACCTAACAGGTCCAACTTGCATTAAATCCGTTCTCTTGTTCCCAAGAATATTTAGAAAGTTCCTATGCTCGGGGCCAGGCCCAATTCTCCTAGGCCCAATTTCAGGATGTTACAAATTCTCTCAAATTCTGGCAACAACTTGAGTTGATATGCTACCGGTCTAATCCTCTCAACAACTTCATAAGGTCAAAAATACCTTGGACTTAATTTACCCTTTCTTCCAAATCTTAAAACATTTTTCCAAGAGGATACCTTCAAAATCACCTTATCGTCAACTTAAAACTCGATATCTCTATAACACCCCTAACCCGTATCCCTTCACCGAATTAGGGTTACATAGCATTACCAAACAAATGGAACATCAAAACATGCATTTCATATATCATTGAAAACATATTATAATACAATCATTCATATACGAATTGTCCCTTAATCGAGCCCTCGAAGCCCTAGAAACACCTTAGAAACAATTAGGGCCCAATCTGAAACATATTGAAAGTTTAAGAAAAATTTAGAAAAATTTGACTACAGGGGTCACACGGCCGTGTGCCTCACACGGCTAAGACACACATCCATGTCTCAGGCCATGTAACCTTCGAACTAGGGAAACACGACCATTCCCAACTTGTGTCCTCACCCGTGTAACTCTCTGAGTAGGGTCACATGCCCGTGTCATACGCCCGTGTGCCAGCCCGTGTAACTCTCGAAATAACCCCACACGCCCGTGTGCTAGGGTGTGTAACCAACTGACTTGCATACAATAGAACCTACAAGGGACACACAGCTGTGTCACCAGGCTGTGTGTCACACATGACGGAGTCACACGCCCATGTCTCAGGCCATGTGGACATGAATTTGCCCAAAATTAAGCCATTTTCAACACCAAATCATGCACACACCTATAGGACTTTTGTGCACCTAATCAAGACATCAAAACATGACTAAAACTCACATGAAAGGACAAATTCAATAGTTCAAAATCAATCAACCAATATTCCATACAAGGCACCTCAAATGCAAACATCCAAAACTTACCTAAACATGCATATGTTACCACTTACTGTAACACCCCTTACCCGAATTCGGCACCGGAATAGGGTACGAGGCATTATCGGAACACATACACTTATAAACGTATTAAACTGGGTCATAAAATTTTATCCAAATTAATTTTTTTCAAATTTTTTTCTTTAAGTCCCTAAATAAGGCCTACAAGGCTCAATACATACTTTGTAAGTGGTTTGAGACTAAACCGAGAACTTTGGAACATTAGAAAATTTCTTGAAAAATAGGGGCACACGCCCGTGTCCAAGGCCATGTCCTTCACACAGCCGAGATACACGCCCGTGTGTTAGGCCGTGTGGCGTTTCGAATTTCCAAAAATCAAGTGCAGACTTCACACACCCTGGGCACATGGCCGTGTGGCTGCCCATGTGGCCACAAGTAAGGCTATTTACCAAGCCCTTTACCACCCCAAAACACTTATACACTTATACAAATTTATCATCACACAACATGGTATTATTAAGCATTCAAACATCCACACTAAGACATCCGCATACCATTTACAAACCACATTCATCATGCATAATCACACACACACACTTAACCATTCACATCATTTAACTTACACAACCAATCACATTTACCACTCATAATTATCACACATTTACTCATCCAACACATGCAAGCATACACATCCTTGAAATGCAACATTATAGACTTATAATATAACAATTATTAGCCACGTTAAATGGCCTTATACAACAATAAACGTCAAGTAGCATAGGCCAACATTCTAAGCCAACTCATAATAACATATACACACATAATCAAGTCCCTATACATGCCATAGACTTAAAAATACTTGAAGATCATTGATACAATACCAATCAATAACTTGTTAGTGTGATAGAATCTCCGATGACCTCCAGCTCGAGTTAGCATGTGTGACACTATAGGAAAAAGGAAAGGAAGGGGCTAAGCTATAGAGCTTAGTAAGTTAGCATGTAAATAATAAGAAATTAATTAATATGTTTTTACCAATCCTCACAATATGATCTATAACACATTTCACTTATTTATTTAACATGTTACTCAAATTAACCCACATTTTTACAAAATTACATTTTTGCCCCTAAACTTTATCATATTTACAATTTTGCCCCTAGGTTTGTAAAATGATTTTCATTCAATTTCTTTGTATTTTAAGCCTACCCGAACCATTTTCATAACTACAACAGCCCACAATTTCCACTAATTCACACTTTTATGACAAATTTTATAACTTTTCCAAATTAGTCCTTTTTAGCATTTTCACCGAAAATCACTTAGTAAAAATCATTTCTCTAACCATAAACATGCATTTTCTACCATTAAACACAAAAATACATACATATTCATCATAGGTCAAAACCCTAGACTTTAACCATATCTCAAAAATGTAAAAATCATTAAAAACGGGGCTAGAACAAACTTACAATCGAGCTTGGAAGCTAGAAATGTAACAGCCCAAATTAGGGCTAAAATGGAATAGTGGTTTTGAAACCATGAATTCAAGGTGAAAATATTTATTCTGATTGATTTTTAGTGTTTACTGAGTGATTGAATGCTTATGTGAAATTTTGGTTGAGAAATTTTATTGTTTGGATGTCCAATTTGATAAGTTGGACTAAATTGCAAAAATTGAAAAATATGAGATTCTAGAAGTTTTAAGTATGGGATAGCATTAGAAAATTTATTAGAGGTCCTTATTTAGTAATTAGACCATTATATCTCATGATGGACAAAAATGGGCATGAAATGGAAAAAATCTCAAGGAATAGCCTTAAGGGCATTTTGGTCATTTAGTTAATAAACTAATAAAAAGGGAAAAAGAAGTCAAAATTGGTATCCATCTTCATCCTCCATAGCCAAAAATTTGCAAGGAGCCATAGCTAGGGTTTTGTTTCACTTTCAAGCTTGACTGTAAGTACCTCCTAGCCCTATTTTTTATGTTCTTTGTATTTTTAAAATCCCCGTAGCTCGATTTAACTACTTCTACCATTATTTTGAGCTAGGGTTTGTGTTTAAAATTTTACGCATGGATGACATACATGTGTTTTGATGTCTAGTGGTAGAATATTAAAGTTTGAAGTGTGATAAACAACTTTTGCTAGATTATTTTTGGTGAAATTGATAAAAAGGACTTATTTGCAAAAGATAAAATAATGTGTATAAAATGTAAAATAGTTAAAATTGTGGGCTTCTGTAATAGAGAATATGAGTCGGCTAGGCTTGGGTGTGTGAAAAATGAACACATTTCATTTTACGAGCCTAGGGACTAAAGTGTAAAAATTGAAAAAGTTAGGGGCTAAATTGTAAATTTTTCCATAAGAAGATGTTGGACTGATTTGAATAATGTGTATATTAAATAAGCTAAATATGTCATTATAGATCAAGAAGAATGTGGAATCGACCTTGATCGAGGAAAAGGTAAGGTTCCGGACTAAATTGCAAATTGACATATTTTGTATCGAGGTAAGTTTATATGTAAATGATACATCCTTTTTATTTATGTTTTTACATATTAATGTATTATGTGAAATGTGAGTGAATATCATTGATATTTATTAAAATGATGGAGAGTGGGGAAATTCCCGGATGAACCTTCGGAATAGAAAAAGGATATGGATGAATACCGTGAATATGGGATTATTGGTGGGTTGTGTACGATACCACCGTGCATATGGGATTGTTGGTGGGCTATGTGCGATACCACCGTGTTATTTATTATTGGGGGTTGTGTGCAAAACCACCGTGTATCCGATATTATTTCGAAGTGTTCATCGGCAAACTTTGACTAACTGAAATTACGTGTGATAATATGGTGACAAGTGCAGGGTTATAAGTGCATGTAAATGTGAGAAATGTCTATGATATGTATTTGTAACGTGGTAAGGTTTGAAATGAGTAAGTGTAACTACAAGGATCTGAATTGTTCTTGATTAGTATGTAATATTCTTGATAAATAAGTATGTGGTATGATGTGCATTGTTTACATATAGACTTACTAAGCTTAAAGCTTACTCCCTTCTCTTTTCCCTTGTTTTATAGTGTCACCAAGCCAGCTCGAGATATGGAGACCGTCGGAGGATCATCCACACTATCCACACATTTCGGTATATTGAGATTTACATTGAATTATGGCATGTATAGGAATTTGGTTATTTTGTAAGTGTCATAATTGTTTGGCCAAGAATGTGGTCTATGTCATTTGATACATCATTTTGTATAAGGCCATCTGATGTGGTTAATGTTAGTTGTATTATAAGTTTATGATGAGTATGGTTGTTAAATGGTGCATGAATGCTCTTAATGTGGACAATTATATGTCTAATAATAGCATGTTAAGTTTGGTTGGAAATGGTATAAGTGTGGATGCTTTTCAGAGTGGTAAAAAGGCTTGGTAAATAGCCTTATAATTGTCCACACGGGTAGATACACGAGCGTGTCTAGGCCGTGTGTGACACACGGTCCGCCTCATGGGCGTGTAGCCTGGCCGTGTGTCCCCCGCATCTAATTTGCAAAAAATTTAGTACGTCACACGGGCTAGCACACGGGCATGTGCCTTGGCCGTGTGACCTAAAATGTGTGCTGACATCATAAACAGAATACCCAAGTCTTTGCATAAGGGCAGAGACACGGGCGTGTGTCTTGGTCGTGTGAAGGACACGGCCTAGGACACGGGCGTGTGCTCGGCCGTGTGAAAACCCCTGTAGGTTCGAAATGAAAAATAAATCTACACGGGCCGGGGACATGGGTGTGTGCGACCACACGGCCTGCCCACATGGGCGTGTCCGTGTGCCACACGGGTTTGTGCCCAGTTTTTATGTAAATTTTCTAAATTTTTCTAAAGCTCTCAGTTTGGTCCCTGATCGTTCCTAAGGTATATCCCATTTTAGGGACTTTATAATAAAATATGAAAATTTTAAATTGTAAGAAATTTTATGGCCCGACATTTCATGAATGTTTGTGTTATTTTTTAGTAATGCCTCGTACCCTATTCCAGCATCGAACACGGGTAAGGGGTGTTACATTTTAGTGGTATCCCCAATGAGCTATTGCTGATGATGGTGCAAGTAATGCGTCGGCTCCTGTACAAGGGACCGCAACAGTAGAAAGTAGACCTGAGACCTTAGGTCAATGAGAGGAGGCTCGGGAAGCCTTTCTCTATAGGATAAGTAATTGGTATACTGAGTTTGTTCGTGCAAATCCTAATGCTCAACCTCCTCCACCCCCTCCTATACCTAGTCGGTCCTCGTAGCTCCTCAAGGTATTGATTTGGTAAGATTGGCTAAACCTCTAGTTGATAAGATTCAAAAACAAGGGGCCAAGGAATTCAGAGCCAACATAGATGATGATCTTAAGAAAGCAGGGTTCCGGCTTGAGAATTCTATGCGGGTATTTGATGCACTTTCTTGCACGTCCGAAGAATGCTTAAAATGTGTTGTATCATTACTGAAGGACTCGACATATTGCTGGTGGAAAACGCTGATATCTGTAGTTCCGAAAGAGTGAGTGACATGGGATTTCTTCTTAGAGGAGTTTCAAAAGAAATATATAAGTCTGCAGTTCATCGATCAAAAACGGAAAGAGTTCCTCGAATTGAAGCAAGGTAAAATGCCTGTGGCAGAGTATGAACGTGAATTTGTCAGACTCAATAAGTATGCTCAAGAGTGTGTATCTACCGAAGCTATTATGTGCAAGATATTCGAAGATGGGATGAACGAGGATATTAGATTGTTAGTTGGGATCTTAGAGTTCAAAGAATTCATGGTATTGGTCGATAGAGCTTGCACGGTTGAAGAGTTGAATAAAGAAAGAAGAAAAACTATGGTTGAGGCCTGAGATGCAAGAAAGAGGCCAATGAGTAAGTTGTTCCAATCCCAATCAAAGAGGTCCAAAGAAATGAATCCTGGGATGACAATTTTAGCTGGGTATTCACACTGAGACCTTGGTAAGACATATTTAGGCTCTAGAGTTCAAGCCACTTCGATGGCAAGTGTGGGTAATGTGAAGTCTAATAGTATCAGAATTGTGGTAGACAACATATTAGAGAGTGTTGGGGAAACAGCCGAGCTTGCTTCAAGTGTAGTTCTCAAGAAAATTTTATCAGAGACTATCCTGAGAAAGTTGAAGAAGAGAAACTTCAGAGTGTTAGACCAAGTAATACTACTAGTAGTGGTAGACCACCGCAAAATGCCGGAAATAGAGCTAGTAGTAAAAACATAATGAAGAGTTCAGTTGCAAGGTCAGAAATGAGAGCACCTGCTAGAGCTTATTCCATATGAACTCGTGAGGATGCATCATCCCCTGATGTGATTACGAGTACATTCTCTCTTTATGATACTAATGTTGTTGCATTAATTGACCCTAGATCCACTCATTCTTATATTTGTGTGAATTTGGTAAATAGTAAGAAATTACCTGTTAAATTAATTAAATTTGTGATTAAAGTGTCAAACCCTTTAGGCAAGTATGTGTTAGTAGATAAGGTTTGCAAAAATTATCCTTTGACGATTCAAGGTCACTGTTTTCCGGCTAATTTGATGTTGTTTCCATTTGATGAGTTTGATGTTATTTTGGGCATGGATTGGTTAACATTACATGGTGCTAAGGTAAATTGTAGACAGAAAACTTTTGAGTTGAAATATAAAAATGGTGAGATTCTTTGGGTTGAAAAAGATGACTCAAATAAGATGCCTGTGGTGATTTTGTACATGTCTGCTCAGAAGTGTATGAGAAAAGGGTGTGAAGCATACCTTGCATATGTGTTGAATACTGAGATGTCTGAACTGAAACTTGAATCTGTACCAGTAGTTTTTGAATTTCCAGATGTATTCCCGGAAGAATTACCTGGGTTACCTCCGGTTAGAGAGGTTGAGTTTGCTATCGATCTGATACATGGGACTATCCCGCTCTTGATTGCTCCGTATAGAATGGCTCCGACCAAATTGAAAGATTTAAAGGCTCAGCAGCAAGAGTTGACCGATAAGGGATTTGTGACACCGAGTTTTTCTCCCTGGGGTGCTCCCGTATTATTTGTAAAGAAGAAAGACAGAACAATGAGGCTTTAAATTGACTACCGTCAACTTAACAAGGTAACTATAAAGAACAAGTATCCATTGTCAAGAATTGATGATTTGTTTTACCAATTGAAGGGAGCAACTGTGTTCTCAAAAATAGATTTGAGATCCGGCTACTATCAGTTGAGAGTTAAAGAATCCAATGTGCTGAAAACTGCTTTTAGAATGAGGTATGGGCACTATGAATTTCTTGTGATGCCTTTCGGTTTAACTAATGCACCAGCTATGTTTATGGATTTGATGAACCGAATATTTCAGCTATATTTGGATAAGTTTGTGGTAGTGTTCATAGATGATATATTGATTTATTCCTAAGATGAGTCCGAGCATGTAAAACACTTAAGAACAGTATTGCAGATTCTACGAGAGGAGAAATTGTCTGATAAGTTTAGTAAAAGTGAGTTTTGGCTTCGTGAAGTCAGATTTCTGGGACATATCGTTCCAGGTGATGGTTTTCGAGTTGATCCAAGCAAAATTTTGGCGATTGTTGATTGGAAACCGCCAAAGAATGTATCCGAGGTTAGAAGCTTTTTGGGCTTAGCCATGTATTATCGACGTTTTTTGAGGGATTTTTGATGATTGCTTCTCCTATGACTAAGTTGCTTCAAAAGAGTGTTAAGTTCGAGTAGACTGAAAAATGTCAGCAAAGTTTCGAGAAGTTGAAAGCACGATTGACTGAAGCACCGGTTTTGGTACAACCTGAGTCAGGAAAGGAGTTTGTGATCTATAGTGATGCATCATTGAATGGTCTTGGTTGTGTGTTGATGCAAGAGGGCAAAGTAGTAGCTTATGCCTCGAGACAGCTAAAATCACATGAAAAGAATTATCCGACGCACAATTTGGAATTGGCTGCCATCGTCTTTTCTTTGAAGATTTGGCATCATTATTTGTATGATGAGAAATGTCGAATCTTTACCGATCACAAAAGTTTGAAGTACCTGATGAACCAAAAGGACTTGCATTTGCGACAACGGATGTGGCTCGATTTATTGAAAGATTATGAGCTAGTTATTGATTATCATCCGGGGAAAGCGAATGTCGTCGCAGATGCTTTGAGCAGAAAATCCTTGTATGCTTTAAGAACTATGAGTACGAGTTTGGCTTTGTCTAACGACGGTTCGATTTTGACCGAGTTGAAGGCTAGACCGTTATTTCATTAGCAAATTTGTGACACTCAAAAGAATGACAGGGAATTGCAAGTTAAAAGAGTTCAGTGTGAATCGGGTAGTGATTCAGGTTTTTGAATCGGACCAAATGATTGCTTGATGTTTCGTGCTAGGGTATGTGTACCGGAAGATGATAAGTTGTTTTGGAAAATTTTACACGAGGCACACAGTGGTTGTTTGTCAGTACATCCAGGTAGTACAAACATGTATAATGATTTGAAGAAGTTGTATTGGTGGCCGGATATGAAAAGAGACATCTCTGAGTTTGTGACAAAGTGTTTGATCTGCCAACAAGTGAAAGTCGAGCATCAGGTACCTTTGGGTTTACTTCAGACAATGATGGTTCCCGAGTGGAAATGGGATCGAATCACGATGGATTTTGTAACAGGGTTGCCTATGACTCCGAAAAATAAAGATGTCATGTGGGTTATCGTTGATAGATTAACGAAATTGCCTCACTTTATACCGGTACTATTGATTACTCACTTGATAAGTTGGCTGAGCTATATACTGCCGAAATTGTGAGATTACCTGGGGTGCCTATGTCCATTATTTCAGATAGAGATCCAAGGTTTACTTCAAGGTTTTGGAAAAAGTTGTAAGAAGCCTTGGGTATGAAATTGAATTTTAGTACTACGTTCCATTCGCAAACTGATGGTCAATCCGAAAGAGTGATTCAAGTCTTCGAAGACATGCTCCGATGTTGTGTTTTAGAGTTCGAGGTAGTTGGGAAAAATATCTACCTTTGGTTGAATTTGCCTATAACAACAGTTATCAGTCGAGTATACAGATGGCACCGTATGAGGCATTGTATGGTCACAAATGTTGAACTCCTTTGTATTAGACTGAGCTTAGTGAGAAACAGATTCACGGGGTTGATTTAGTTAGAGAAACCGAGGAGAAAGTGAAAGTAATCTGTGATTGTTTGAAAGCTGGTTCAGACCGACAAAAGTCATACGCGAATTTGAAAAGAAAAGAAATTGAGTTTCAGGTGGGTGATAAAGTGTTTCTAAAAGTATCCCTATGGAAGAAAATATTGAGATTTGGTCGGAAGGGCAAGTTGAGTCCGTGTTTCATTGGGCTGTATGGGATTATTGAGAGAATTGGACCAGTAGCTTACCGGCTAGCTTTGCTGGCAGAGTTGGAGAGAGTACACAATGTGTTCCATGTGTCGATGTTGCGACAATATCGTTTCGATCCTTCACATGTAATTCCTCCGACAGAAATTGAGATACGACCGAATATGACCTATGATGAGGAACCAATTAAGATTTTGGCTCGAGAGGTTAAGCAGTTGAAGAATAAAAGTATAGCCTTAGTGAAAGTGTTGTTGCAAAAGCATGGTGTAGAAGAGCCTACGTGGGAACTGGAAGAAGCCATGAGAAAACAGTACCCAAACCTCTTTATTGGTAAGATTTTCTGGGACAAAAATCCCTAAATGGGGAAGAGTTGTAGCAGCCCGAATTAGGGCCACAACAAAACAGTGGTTTCAAAACCATGAATTCGAGTTCAAAATATTTATTCCGATTGAGTTTTAGTGTTTTTTTGAGTGATTGAATGTTTATGTGAAATTTTGGTTTAGAAATTTTATTGTTTGGATGTCCAATTTGATAAGTTGGACTAAATTGCAAAAATTGAAAAATATGAGATTCTAGAAGTTTTAAGTATGAGACAGCATTGGAAAATTTATTAGAGGTCCTTATTTAGTAATTAGACCATTATATCTCATGATGGACAAAAATGGGCATGGAAGGAAAAAAATCTCAAGGAAGAGCCTTAAAGGCATTTTGGTCATTTAGTTAATAAATTAATAAAAAGGGAAAAAGAAGTCAAAATTGGTGTCCATCTTCATCCTCCATAGTCGAAAATTTGCAAGGAGCCATAGCTAGGGTTTTGTTTCACTTTCAAGCTTGATTGTAAGTACCTCCTAGCCCCGTTTTTGATGTTCTTCGTATTTTTCAAATCCTCGCAGCTCGAGTTAGCTATTTCTACCACTATTTTGAGCTAGGGTTTGTGTTTAAAATTTTACCCATGGATGACATACATGTGTTTTGATGTCTAGTGGTAGAATATGGAAGTTTGAAGTGTGATAAACAACTTTTGCTAGATGATTTTTGGTGAAATTAATAAAAAGGACTTATTTGCAAAAGATGAAATAATGTGTATAAAATGTAAAATAGTTAAAATTGTGGGCTGCTGTAATAGGGAATATCAGTCGGCTAGGCTTGGGTGTGTGAAAAATGAACACATTTCATTTTACGAGCCTAGGGACTAAAGTGTAAAAATTGAGAAAGTTAGGGGCTAAATTGTAAATTTTACCATAGGAAGATTTTGGACTGATTTGAATAATGTGTATATTAAATAAGCTAAATATGTCATTATAGATCAAGAAGAACGTGGAATCGACCTTGACCGAGGCAAAGGCAAGGTTTCGGACTAAATTGCAAATTGACATATTTTGTGTCGAGGTAAGTTTATATGTAAATGATACATCCTTTCTATTTATGTTTTTACATATTAATGTATCATGTGAAATCTTAGTGAATATCATTGATATTTATTAAAATGATGAAAAGTGAGGAAATTCCTGGATGAACCTTCGAAATAGAAAAATGATACGGATGAATACCGTGAATATGGGATTATTGTGGGCTGTGTGCGATACCACCGTGAATATAGGATTGTTGGTGGGCTGTGTGCGATACCATCGTGTTATTTATTATTGGGGGCTGTGTACAAAACCACCGTGTATCTGGTATTATTTCGAAGTGTTCATCGGGAAACTTTGACTAACTGAAATTACATGTGACAATGTGGTGACAAGTGCAGGGTTATAAGTGCATGTAAATGTGAGCAATGTCTATGATATGTATCTATAACGTAGTAAGGTTTGAAATGAGTAATTGTAACTACAAGGATCTAAATTATTCTTGATTAGTATGTAATGTTCTTGATTGATAAGTATGTGGTATGATGTTCATTGTTTACATATAGACTTACTAAGCTTAAAGCTTACTTCCTTCGTTTTTCCCTTGTTTTATAGTGTCTCCAAGCCAGCTAGGGATACGGAGACCGTCGGAGGATCATCCACACTATCCACACATTTTGGTATATTGAGATTTACATTGAATTATGGCATGTATAGGAATTTGGTTATTTTGTAAGTGTCATAATTGTTTGGCCAAGAATGTGGTCTATGTCATTGATGCGAACCCGGTTGCATCATGTTACGACGTAACTCGACACCATCGGGATTGGCCTAAGCTCGAGGGGTCTAAGTGCGAAACGAAGCTTTATTACAAGCTCATTCTGCTCAATAGGCGTCCTTTGCAATTTACTACAAGCTGAACTTTAAATTATTAAACTCATCTTAGTTAATAATTGAGTTGCTGGACTTTATTTTTATTAAACTCATTTTAGTTAATTTAATTGCTGGAATAACTTATTGTTAAATGAGTTTATTTATAGTTTATTAAATTAAGTGTTAAACGTGTTTATTTACAGTTTATTAATTAAGCTTATTAAGTTTAGTGTGTTTTAATGTGTTTTAATGTGTTTGTTAATAAATGCTTGTAGGTGACTATTCAATTGGAATCAGTTAAGTACAACGGGTTGTTACAAAGTGATAAATGCAACTATTCAGCTGAATTGGTTACATACAAGGGCTGTTACAACATTTAAAGGAGAGTAATTTACATCATTAAAATTAGGCAGCCTCTCCATCTTCTCCAAGGAGTTGTTCAGGAATAGCAATGGACAAAGGATTGATTACACATTCCATAATCGAATGTCTCTTAAAGAATACTCCATGGTCTGTTTGTGTGCCCAAAAATATCATAAATGTTGCTATTGTCTATTCGGCTCACCAAGGGAGAATTTAAGGCTTATTCTAAACTCTTTGCTGCTCAAGAATGAAAACTAAGCATTCAAGCTTATTAAATCAGCTGAATTAGAACATTAAATCTTATTGATAGTTGCTGTTACTTAGGCCTAGAATTTCAAGAGTTTGTGCTTAGTGATTAAGTTTTATTTCAGCTCATTATTAGCTCATTTAAGCTGAACAATTATGACTTTTCGGCTAGGCCTTATCTAGCACTATAAATACTTGTAATCATCTCATTGAAATGGACTTTTTGCTACCTTTTGAATGTTTATAACATTTTGTGAGTTTTCCAACTCTTCTATTTCGTTTTAAGACTCAAGTTGACTTATCTAGCAAAAGCTAGTGGCGTCTACCTTGTTTCTTTTTGAACTTACCACTCCTAAATCGAGTGTGGCGTTCACCCATATACCAGTTGGTTCCTATCACTCTTGATAGAGGGTCACGGTCAATTTATCCTTCAACATCCATCCACCTTAAGATCACATAAGTTTCTGGTAAGCACTCAATCAAAGTGTTGGTTCATTCTTGATTCTTAAGTTCACTTCGATCCAATTCCATCCCAACTAAACTATTTCTTATTCCTTTGTTTTTTTCTTTGATAGCCAACTAATCATCATCACTACACCTAGCCATTTTGAAATTATTTTGGAAACTGAATACCATGGCTAGTCGACCCCTTTGTTCTATTCCAAATGATACTTCTCATTTTAACGATCGGGCAATCTAAACGACTCGAATCATCATTGAGATGAGTTCTTATCATTTGGTATCAGAGCTAGCCAAAATCGAGGAGTACAGACGTTCGAACAACCCCGGAGTAAGTATTCAAAAAAAATTCAATAAAATCGAAAAAATCCAAAACAAAAAAATTGTGAAAAGAATATATAAGAAAAGTGATTGTAAAAAGTGTGTTGAATTTATATATTGAAAAAAAAGAAATTCGAAATTAAAAAAAAATTTGCTTTGAAAGTGCTCAAAAGCATTTCCTGTCATCAAGTGTATTTCTACCCAAAAATCAACCATTTCGCCACATTTCCACCCTTTTTATTTTCTTTCAGCCTACCAAAACCAACATCATCAACCATCGTAACCCTTTTGAAGCCGACCCCTAGGCTTGCTTATAAGTCTAATTGAGTCTTATACGAACTTTGAGATGTGAAATGTGTGGTAAAAGGCGTGACTGTTGAGAGAGCATTCGAGTGTAGAAAAAGCCAATCTTGAGTGCAAATACGATTGGAGTGCCATCTTATTTTCCTTTGTGAGTGACTAGTGAGGTTTTGTGGTGAGGATTAAACAATATATCTTTAAGTTTCAAAAGAAAATTTGCTGTTGTTGGTGGTTGGTTGTATCCATCATAGCAAGCATCCAATCAAAGCGAAAGGCGACGCGTTCATAGAAATCGAGGCTTTAGAAAGCATGAACGTGTTGATGGCGATTTGAAGAGTAACAAGCTAACCATTCCACCGTTTCAAGGCCGATCCGACTCAGAGGCATACCTTGAATGGGAAAGAAATTATAACATTTTGTGAGTTTTCTAACTCTCCTATTTCGTTTTAAGACTCAAGCTGACTTATCTAGCAAAAGCTGGTGGCATCTACCTTGTTTCTTTTCGAACTTATCTCTCCTAAACCGAGTGTGGCGCTCACCCATATACCGATTGGTTCCTATCACTCTTGATAGAGGGTCACGGTCAATCTATCCTTCAACATCCATCCACCTTAAGATCACATAAGTTTCAGGTAAGCACTCAATCATAGTGTTGGTTCATTCTTGATTCTTAAGTTCACTTCGATCCAATTCCATCCCAACCAAACTATTTCTTATTCCTTTGTTTTTTTCTTTGATAGCCAACCAATCATCATCACTACACCTAGCCATTTTGAACCTATTTTGGAAACTGAATACCATGCATGGTCGAATTTAACCCTTTTGTTCTATTTCGAACAATAGTTCTCATTTTAACGATCGAGCAACCTAAACGACTCGAATCATCATCGAGACGAGTTCGCATCAGTCATTTGATACATCATTTTGTATAAGGCCATGTGATGTGGTTAATATTGGTTGTGTTATAAGTTTATGATGAGTATGGTTGTTAAATGGTGCATGAGTGCTCTTAATGTGGACAATTAGATGCTAATAATAACATGTTAAGTTGGGTTGGAAATGGTATAAGTGTGGATGCTTTTCAGGGTGGTAAAAAGGCTTGGTAAATAGCCTTGTAATTGTCCACACGGGTAGACACACGGGCGTGTGTCTAGGCCGTGTGTGACACACAGTCCGCCTCATGGGCGTGTGCCTAGCTGTGTGTCCCCTGCATCTAATTTGCAAAAAATTCAGTACGTCACACGGGCTGGCACATGGACATGTGCCTTGGCCGTGTGACCTAAAATGTGTGCTGATGTCATAAACAGAATACCCAGGTCTTTGCACACGGGCGTGTGTCTCAGGCGTGTGAAGGACACGGGGATGTGCTCGACCGTGTGAAAACCCTTATAGGTTCAAAATGAAAAATAAATCTACACAGGCTGAGGACATATGCGTGTGCGACTACATGGCCTGCCCACATGGGCGTGTCCCTGTGCCACACGAGTGTGTGCCCAGTTTTTATGTAAATTTTCTAATTTTTTTTCTAAAGCTCTTGGTTTGTTCCTTGACTGTTCCCAAGGTATTTTTTGGGCCTCGTAGGCCCATTTTAGGGACTTTGTAATAAAATATGAATACTTTTAAATTGTAAGAAATTTTATGGCTCGGCATTTCATGAATGTTTGTGTTATTGTCCGGTAATGCCTCGTACCCTGTTCCAGCGCCGAACACGGGTAAGGGATGTTACATGAAAAACCCTAGCCATGGTTTCCCCTTGTGAAATTCGGCCATGGGTTTGAAGATGGATAAAAATTGGCTTTTAATTTTGTTTTTAATTCATTTTAATAACTAAATGACCAAAATTCCCTTAATGAAAACCTTTGGAAACATGCCAAACCATGTCCATTTTTGTCCAAAAACTTAAACAATAGTCTAATTACCCTATAAGGACCTCCAATTTAAAATTTCATAACAATTGAACACCTCTAGCATGTAGAACTCAACTTTTGTACTTTTTACAATTTAGTCCTTTTGACTAAATTGAGTGCCCAAAGTCAAAATTTTCGAACGAAATTTTCACAAAATCATTTCGCGAAATCGTAGACTATAAAAATGTAATAAAAACAAATTTTTCCTCGTCGGATTTGTGGTCCAGAAACCACTGTTCCGACTAGGCCTGTAACATCCTGATTTAATGGGCCTGTGCATTTTGTGTGTTGTAAGTTTAATTTGTTAATTTAAAGGTTAGGGGTCCATATTGGGCTCAAGAATGGGCTGAGGCCTTGACTAAATCTCCGTGTAGACACTCTAGCACTTTAAAAGGTAGTTATCTGTGTTTTAAATGACAAAATGGGCTTGTGGCCCAAAGGTAAGTGGCGCTATAAGGGAGCTAGAAGTGGCGTCAGTGGTAAGGAAGGAAGGAGGCCTAGTTTTGGCCGCTTGAAGCCCAAGTAATTGGGCCAAGTTCGGCACTTAAAGGGGAGTAAGGGGGGACGACAACAAGGCTATTAATTAGGGATTTTTAATATTTTTATTATGTGGATATTATGCTGATAAAGGAGGGAGGAGTTGTTGCTAGTTAGGGCTATTTTTGAGGAGTTAATAAATTAAGATAAGGGAAAAGGATAGGAGCTATCTTGTGGTTGCAGTGTTGGCCGAAAATCAAACTCAGTAAGGGGGAGGAATCAGTTTAGTATAGTCTAGGGGATGTGCCAATATTTCAAAGGCCATCTTAAGCATTTGTTCTCAATCTTTCTTTCCTCATCTTCACTCTTTCAAAAGCCGAAGTCACTACTTCCCTCTTCACTTTCTTTTCTTTTTCTTTTTCTTCTAGCCGAAACCCTCTAAAGTTTCATTACCTGACGAACCTCTGCTAATTTCTTTCTTTTCTCTTTCAAGTATTCTAGCCGAAATCTCCCTCTTGTTCATCTTTTTTGGGATTTTCTTAAAAGCTGAAATCTCTAGATCTCATCCCCTGTGATTGCCGAATTCCTTCTGTGGTGCCTGCTTGTGCCAAATCTTGAAGAAAACTAAAGTCAAGAGTTGATTCGCGAGATTTCAATCTTTTCTGGCTTTTAGAGATCTTAGCCGAATGGCTATATGGTTAACTAATTGGGTGTTTTCTTTCATTTGCGGTATTCCGGGATTTGAAGGGGGATTCAATCGCTTAGATTTCTAAGGCAGAGTTCAGTAGCACTCGGATCATATTACTTTCGGGATTTCAAGGTAAGGAGATCTGTTAATTTAAACATATAATTCGGGTAAAACACTAACCCTTGGCCGATTATAGGAGAGGCCTTATCTTCGTGTTCTTCCGGCTTTTGAGCAAGGTTGTGGATAGAAGGTAGTAGATCTGTTTAACGAGGGTATCGACATAGAGGGTAGTCCTACGCATTAATCAGGTGTGTAACCTTTCACACCATTTAGATTGTTTGTTAGTATATGCTTATAAGTCTATTATATTCTGTTAAATGCCGAAATACAGGCATGGCTGTTGAAAACTCGAAGAGGGTAAAGGCGAATCACCAGGTTAGTGATCTCTGTCATTCTAAAGTGAATGGTTCTGTTGATTTGATATGATAAACATGTATACCGGTTTCTGTGATTGCACGGGGTTGGGTAATTGATGAAAAGGGAAGTATTCTGTTGTAGTGGCTTCTGCCATGATCCGTTGTAATGGCTTTTTGCCATGATCTGTTGTAGTGGCTATTGCCATGATCTGATGATGTGCAGCTAACTGCAGCATGACTGCCATCGATGGTGTGTAGCGGTGTGGGTTGATTGTAGAAATCCCCAATGGTGTGTTTGGCAGGTAAGGGTGGTGTGTAGCGGATGGAAACCTAGGATTGGGTTGGGCTTCGTATAATTCTTGATATATTATATTTTGTTATCTGTTCTGTAGGGCTAAGGCCCAGTCTGATGGTGCACGAGGGTTGCACACTGAGTCTCGTGACTCACCCCATTGTTTAACATTTTTCAGGAGACACGTAGAGTATCGGACCGGGCTGGAGAGGAACGCAAGGTGGCCATGCATGAGATTATTTTGGATACTGCGACAGACATTATTTTATTTGTTTATATTTAATATTTCTCGAAATTACGATAACTTTTAAAATCTCCTTAGTGACATGATAGATTCAGTCATGGTGTTTGGCCGGGTTTGAGGTTTTACAAATTGGTATCAGAGCCAGGTTCAAAACTCGACTTTGGGATTTTTGGGCTCAAAACGTTTTCTAGGAATGGGTTTTTGGGAACATGCATATTTTTAAATGATACAGGTTTGTTACCTCGGCATGGCACCTGCGTCTCCGGCCCAAGTCCGCCAAGTAAGTATTCTGAACTCACTGTGTGTTATATATGTATGTGGGCTTGATGGGCTTTCAGGGAGGTAGATTATCTTAAGTAGAACTTGATGGACTCTAGGCTTAGCTTGAACAACTTCTTAAATCTCATAAGACTTAAGTCAACTAAACAAACCCGTGAACAAGTCGCTGGGTTAGAGTGTGGCAACAGGCATGCGCATGTATAGGATTGGATCCGGAAGAGCCTGGTACTTAAGCAGTCCTAGTGACTCACCTCCTCTTCACTGGAATCCTACCTGGTGCGTAGTGACTGTTCACCTTAATCGTGAGGACTTGTTAACGGGCCAAAAGTTCTAACTAAAACCCGAAAGGGACCAGCCACCCTAGTTTTGTAAAAACTACCAAAATGGCCCTAGTTTTGAAAAAAAATTACCAAAACACCCTTGATTTGAAAATCTTCAAAACGCCCTTGATTTGGAAAATTATCAAAATTTGCAAAATTACCAAAATACCCCGGGTTGCAAAATTTCCAAAAATACCCTGCTTCACAAAATCGCCGAAATACCTTTATTTCAAAAAAATTACCAAGGAATCCTATTTTGCAAAATTATCAAAATACCTCCAAGTTTTGTAAAAGTTTCGAAATTCACTTGGTTTGTGAAAATCCCTAAAACAACCGAAATTTTTATAAAGTACTCATGTTTTGCAAACTTACCCTGAAATATCCCGATTTACAAAGTCAGCGGGGAAAAAAAAAACAACAACCAAAAACAACAAACACCTGAACGCTACTATTATTCTTTTGAAATCGAATTCTCCAGAATACCCCTGTTTTTTTTTAAAAAAATTCTCTGTTTTAAAAATATATATATACCTCTGCTTCGAAAATCTCCAAGATACTTTATTTTGAAAAATACCCTGTAGGACTAAATTTCGAAAAAACCCCTGGGTAGTGAAATAATGAAAATACCCTATGCGTTGAATGTGACTTCATGGATGTGATATGTATGTTGAGGTGTGAATGTATGTGGTTTCTAGAATTAGGAGGTAAATTGAGACTAAAACTGTTGATAGGTTCGAACTCGAAAGAATCACTCTTAAAACTACTTTTCATAATATTGTTCGTGGATAATCAGTGGGAAGAGTTAATAATTCATAAAATTTCTAATCAGATAAACACCGATCGGAAGAATGAGTACAAGGGGTCGAGGACGTCCGCTGCGTGGACGTGGTAGGGGTAGGATGACCTTATCAGAGCCAGTAGGGTCTGGCCACGGGTCAGGAAACGAGACGCCAGATCCGCCAGCTGTGGAGGGAGAATTACGGGACCAGACACCTGGAGATGATGCGATATCTCAGGCGATGCTGCGGGTCCTTAAAAGAGTTGTTGTGGCAGGCACGGGTTTGGGAGTTCAGAAATTTGAGTCGGAACGACTCCGAGCCAACGGAGCGGAGATGTTTAGGGGTGTTTCTGGCGTAGCCCCTAATACAGCTAAGTATTGGTTAGAGGCAAGTGACCGGATAATGGATGACCTTGACTTCACTGTAGAGGAGAAGTTGAAGGGGGTCATGTCTCTTCTTCGAGACGAGGCCTATCAGTGGTGGCTCACGGTAAAGGAGGGTTCTACTACAGACCGGATTGACTGGGATTACTTTAAGAAGTTGTTTCAGGGGAAGTATGTTGGGGCCAGCTATGTGGATGGCCAGAGGAAGGCATTTTTGAATTTGGTGCAGGGAAGTAAGTCGGTATCTGAGTACGAGGCGGAGTTTCTGTGGTTGAGTCGTTACGCTCGAGGGATTGTGGCGACTGATTATGAGTGCTGCATACGGTTCGAGGATGGACTAAGGGATGAGCTGAGGGTATTAGTAGCACCGCAACGGGAAAGGGACTTTGCGGTTTTGGTTGAAAAAGCTAAGATATCTAAGGAGGTTAAGCGGACTGAGAAACAGAATAAGGATAAGGATAGGAATAGGAATAAGAGGAATTTTGGGCCGTTGGGATCATCTGGAAACTTTCAGAAAAGGCCTAGGTCTGATGGGCCAGCACGTGCTCAGACAACTGCTATTGGGAGTCAGAATCGATCATGTAACTTATGCAGGAAGGTACATTATGGGGAGTGCAGAAAGAAAACTGGTGGATGCTTCAGGTGTGGATCCACGGAGCATATGATTAAGGACTATCCCTAGGTGAATCAGGCACAGCCCGCGGGACGAGGTTCTGATCAGGTTAGGAGAGGTGGTCGCCAGAGAAGGAAATGGGCTGGTCGCGGTCGTGGAGCACCTGGTAGGGGTGCAAGTAATGTAGACGCGAGGTAGTTGGGTCTAGTTTATGTAGCTCATCGACGGGAGGATGGTGACGCACCAGATTTCATAACCGATACGTTTCTTATTGCTAATAACCCTTTTCTTGCCTTGATTGATATTGGGTCAACCCACTCCTATGTTGCATGTTCGGTATCTGAGACCCTAAGTATCGACTCTGAAACAACTGCTAGGAAGATGACTGTGGTTAGTCCTTTAGGACAATCTAGGGTAGTGGACAAACTATTTAAGGATGTACCTTTAGAGACTCAGGGAGTAGTGTTCCCGGCAGACTTAATGGAATTACAGTTCGAAGAGTTTGATCTTATCCTAGGAATGGATTGGTTGACTAAACACCGTGCTAAGTTGGATTGTGAGACTAAGCGCATGGTGTTGAGTACCCCGGAAGGCGGAGAGGTGGTTGTGTTAGGAGAAGGAAGGAATTATTTGTCCAACATGGTATCTGCACTGAAGGCTGTTAAGATGATTCGGAAAGGATGCAATGCATTTCTAGCTTTTATTAGTGCTTTGGACGCTAAGGAGGTGATTGTCGATGGGGTAAGAACAGTAAAGGATTTTACGGACGTCTTTCCTGAGGAGTTGCCAGGGTTACCTCCAGATCGCGAAGTGGAGTTTGGAATAGAGCTACTTCCAGGTACGGCTCCGGAGTCCATTGCTCCTTACCGAATGGCGCCGAAGGAGCTAGTGGAGCCCAAAGGTCAAATCCAGGAACTGTTGGACCGAGGGTTTATTCGACCGAGTGTGTCTCCGTGGGGAGCGCCGGTCCTATTCGTGTAGAAGAAGGACGAATCCATGCGTATGTGTGTGGACTACCGTCAACTGAATAAGTTAACGCTTAAGAACAAGTACCCACTGCCGAGAATTGACGATCTGTTCGATCAGCTCAAAGGAGCTTCGGTCTTTTCTAAGATTGACTTACGGTCGGGATATCATCAGTTAAGGGTAAAGGAAGGAGACATTCATAAGATGGCATTTCGAACTCTCTACGGTCATTATGAATTTCTGGTGATGCCGTTCAGGTTGACGAATGCGCCAGCGGCATTTATGGATATGATGAACCGGGTATTTCAACCGTATCTTGATCAGTTTGTCGTGGTGTTCATCGACGATATCCTGGTTTACTCCAAGTCCAAGGAGGAGCATGATGCACATCTTCGTGTGGTGTTGCAAATTCTAAGGAAAAAGCAGTTGTACGCAAAGTTCAGTAAGTGTGAGTTCTGGCTGAAGGAAGTGACTTTCTTAGGGTATATAGTTGCCGCAGAGGGAATTAAGGTGGACCCTCGGAAGATAGAAGCCGTATTGGATTGGAAACCGCCGAAGTCTGTGGCGGAAGTTTGAAGTTTCTTGGGATTGGCCGGGTACTACAGAAGGTTTGTTGAAGGGTTCTCATTGATAGCGGCACCTCTAACTAAGTTGTTGAGGAAGGGAGTATCTTTTGTATGGACTGACAAACAACAGGAGAGTTTTGAGAAGCTGAAGAAAATTTTGACAGAAGCACCGGTGTTAATTCAGCCAGGGGCGGGAAAAGAATTTATCGTCTACTGTGATGCATCACACACAGGTTTAGGATGTGTGTTGATGCAAGATAGAAAGGTGGTTGCGTATGCGTCCCGACAGTTAAGACTGCATGAATTGAACTACCCTACACACGATTTGGAATTGGCGGCGGTAGTGTTTGCTCTGAAGATTTGGAGGCGTTACCTGTATGGGAGAAGTCGGTTATTTACACGGACCATAAGAGCCTGAAGTATATCCTTACCCAGAAGGAGTTGAATCTAAGGCAACAGAGGTGGATTGAACTCTTGAAAGACTATGACTGTTCGATCGAATATCATCTGGGTAAGGCTAACGTGGTGGCAGATGCGCTGAGTAGGAAGGTGATAGCGGATTTGAGGGCGATCTTCGCTCATCTCAGTCTGTATAAGGATGGCAGTTTGGTAGCTGAACTCCAAGTAAGACCTATGTGGACAAGTCAGATTAAAGAGAAGCAACTTCTAGATGATGTTTTGAGTGCTCGACTCCGGCAAGTGCAAGGTGGTGAAGGAAAGGACTATAGTTTGAATGGTGATGGAGTCCTGTGTTTTCGTAAGAAAGTTTGTATGCCAAGGGATGTGGAGTTAAGGCAGATGATTCTTCAGGAGGCGCATAGTAGCCCATATGCTATGCATCCTGGAGGGGTTAAGATGTATCGGGATTTCCGAGAGCAATTTTGGTGGCCAGGTCTGAAGCGAGAAGTAACAGAATTCGTGGGTAAATGTTTGACGTGTCAGCAGGTGAAGGCGGAACACCAGCTACCTTCGAGGTTGTTGCAGCCAGTGAAGATTCCGCAGTGGAAATGGGAAAGGATCACGATGGATTTTGTTAGTGGGTTACCTCTTACGCCCACTAAGAAGGATTCGATTTGGGTGATTGTGGATCGGTTGACAAAGTCTGCTCACTTCATATCGGTTCGTGTTGATTATTCTCTACAAAGATTGGCTAAGCTGTACGTGGCTAAGGTTGTAAGACTGCATGGTGTACCTGTGTCGATCATATCAGATAGAGACCCTAGATTCACGTCACGATTCTGGAAGGCTCTGCATCAGGCAATGGGAACAAGGTTAGACTTTAGTACCGCTTTTCATCCGCAAACTGATGGTCAGTCTGAAAGGGTAATCCAAATCCTGGAGGATATGTTAAGAGGTTGCATCATCAATTTTAGGGGTAGTTGGGAGGAGTATTTACCCTTGGCAGAATTTGCATACAATAACAGCTATCAATCTAGTATTCAGATGGCGCCTTATGAAGCGTTATACGGAAGGAGATGTCGTACCCCTACTTGTTGGATAGAGTTGGGTGAACGTCAGGTGTTGGGTCCAGAACTAGTTTCGAAAACGGAAGAAAACCTTAGGTTAATTCGGGCTCGGTTGAAGGAAGCATCTGATCGGCAGAAAGTTCTAACTAAGACCTCGGCCCAACCTTGAGCCCAAACTGAACCCCTTAAACACTCTAATCTACACATTATACGTAACACACAACTAATGCATAGCCCCACAATTTCAGGATGCTACAGTTCTACCCCTTTAAAGAAATTTCGTCCTCTAAATTTCTAACTAACTATTAATTGTACTACCCAAGTCTCACCACTATGCTTTCGCTGCGCACTCTAATTCTAAAGCCAAAAGAGACACTTAGTATACTATGGTAGAGTACGCACAGGTATTCGCATCTAGAGCGTCCTCGTCCCCTTGGCGACGTGCTGCATAAACCAAAGCTTGCTGCCTCGCCTCAGCATAACCTGCACCTCCACGACCATGTCCTGTGCCATTGCCACCATTGACTTGACCACGGCCCCTTGGTGGTTGTTGACCTCCTCTTCCTGGCGGTGCATTCTCTTGACCTGTGGGCCCTTCACTGCCCTGTTGCTGCGGACAGTTTCTAACTTGGTTGTCCGTAGATCCACACCAAAAGCACTTCCCACTGCCCGCCCAACACTCACCTACATGGAATTTACCACATCGAGCACATTCGGTGTCTGACTAACAGCAGGTCTCTCCTCCCATCTCGACCCGTCTAAGCTAGGCCTTTTCTGAATTCGCCCAGTTGCCCCTGACGATCTAAAATTTCTCTTACTTCCACTCCTATCTCTATCCCGATTCAATTTTTCTGTCCGCTTAACCTCCTCAGCTATCTTATCTTTTTCCACAAGCACAGCAAATTCCCTCTCCCGCTGTGGAGCTATCAATACTCAGAAATCATCCCTCAAAGCATCCTCAAATCGCACACAACGTTCATGGTCTGTGGCCACTATTCCTCGAGCATAACAGCTAAGGCGTAAGAATTCCGCCTCATACGCAGCCACCGACCTACTTCCTTGCAGCAGATTCAGAAATGCTCTACGCTGCGCATCCACATAACTTGTCCCAATGTACTTACCCTGAAACACCATTTTGAAGAAATCCCAGGTGATGCGGTCAGCCACCGTACCATCCTTAACTGTAAGCCACCATTGACAAGCTTCGTCCCGCAGGAGAGATACAACCCCTTTCAGTTTTTCCTCCTCCGTAAAATCCAGATCATCCATTATACGCTCAACCGCCTCCAACCAATACTCAGCTGTACTTGCGGCTATACCAGAAATTCCCCTAAACATTTCTGCCCCATTGGCTCTAAGTCGCTCCGACACAGATTTCCGGGCTCCTGTGCCCATGCCTACCCCAGCAACCCTCTCTAAAACCCTTAACATCGCCTGAGATACCGCATCATCTCCGGCCGTCTGATCCTAAAATTCCACCTCCGTAGCTGGTGGTACTGGCATCTCGTTTCCAGACCCATGACCAGACCCTACTGGTTTTGACACAGCCATCCTACCCCTACCACGATCACGCGCAGGACGTCCACGACCCCTTGTACTCATTCTACCGATTCGCGTTTATCTGATTAGAAATTTTATGAATTATTAATTTCTTTCACTAATTAACCACGAACAATCTTATGAACAGTAGTTTTAAGAGTAGTTCTTTCGATTTCGAAATTATATCTACGGGTTTCAGTCTAAAGTTTGTATCTCCTAGTCTTAGGAACCACATACATTCAACCATCACACATCAACATACAAGTAGCATCCATGAACTCACATTCATCACATAAGGGTATTTCCGTAGTTTTGTCCTACAAGGTATTTTCGTAATTTCCAAAATAGGGTATCTTGGTGATTTTTCGAAATAGAGGTATTTTGGTATTATCGTAACACAGGGGTATTTTGAAAAGATTTTTTTCCAAATCGAGGGTATTTTGGTAGTTTCACAAATTTCAATAATTTCATAAACCGGGTACTTTTGTAAATCTAGGGGTTTTCGGTAAATTTCAAAAATTTTGGTAATCTTACAAATCCAGGGTATTCTGGGAAATTTTCACAAATCAAGGGTATTTCAGAAATTTTACAAAACTTGGGGATATTTTGGTAATTTTGCAAAATAGGGTGGCTGGTCCCTTTCGGGTTTTAATTACGAATTTTGGCCCGTCAAGGAGTCATCGCGACTAAGGTGAACAGTCACTACGTACCAGGTAGGATTCCAGCGAAGAGGAGGTGAGTCACTAGGACTGCTTAAATACCAAGCTCTTCCTGAATCCAATCCTAGACATGCGTATGCCTATTGCCACACCCTAACCTAGCGACTTGTTTACGGACATGTTTAATTAGATTAAGTCTTATGAATTTAGGGAGTGGTTTAAACTAAGCCTAAAGTCCATTAATGCCGAATATACTAGTCTACGTCCATCAAGCCCATCAACCCCAACATGCATATCACAGCAAGAGTTAGAATACTTACCTGCATGGATCGGGTGCCGGTAGACTCGAAAGCCATATCTTAACCCAAAGCATTTTTCTCAAATTCACATCAATTTTACAAAACACTATTGGACCCATTTCACAGCCCGAGTTTTGCAACCGGGCTCTGATACCAAAATGTAACACCCCAGACCCGGCCCAAACGCTACGACCAGATCTGGTATGCTACGGGTTAACAGTTGAAAACTTCACTTGGATGTTTTTTTGAAAATTTAGTTTCTTTATTTAGGTGTTCGTTAAATAAGTGATATTGGAAGAAAACCCTTGATCTTTCTTTGAACGTGTTTGAAATTCCCATTTCATTACTTATAAGAATTAAGTCTTTAAAACAAATTCAAAATATAAAATTTAACACATATAAACCAATAACCTAAGCTATGGAGCCTTATTACATAAATGGTCCCAAAATTAAACTTAAAGAAAAAAACCGAAAATAATTTATGGAAATAAAAACTTGATGGCCCCACGAGTCCCTCTCGGCTCCCATGTCCACGATCTACTGCTCATCTGTAAAGTCAGGAAAATAAAAGGGTGAGTCACCAAGACTCAGTGTGCAAATCCCGACAACACATAAAAGGCTTGGGCCCACAAACACATTATGGGCCTTAGCCCATACACAATGGCAACAAAATATTTACATGCAACATGGCCCAACCCAACCTAAAAATCCATCCTCTGCACACCAGCCCGTACCAACCAACACACCTCGAGGATTTCTACAATCAACCCACCAACCGCTACACACCATATCGACAGTCATGCTGCCTATTCCTATCAATTCGAAATAAATTTAACGTGGCTCAGCCACCGATCACTATTGTGACCTAACTTTATAATTCGTGGTTTAACCACCGATAACCAAGTGACCTATTAACATGCTCTTCCCCTTCATCATATCAACCCCATCCCATGCATACATACATGCTGAATCAAAACAATATACTACCTAAAAGTTCACAGTTTATCACATACATCGATACACATAGAGAAGTTTCTATGATTACGTACCTAGCATCCCTTGCCTACCCTTTTTGGGTAATCCGACTGTCTATACAGCCTTTTTCCGGCTTTTAGCCCATAACATATATAATACAGATTAATTAGTGTGATAGAGATCTATACATCTGATTACAGACAAGACGAGACTCTCTATGTCGACGCTATCAAAAGCCGATGCGACTTCTATCTGTCTAAGGTGTTGTTCCGAAGCCATTCCAGAACCCGGTGGCCAATCCCGAACTGATGACACTGCTCGTTTCTTAAACTTAGGGATTGGTTTAACAGATCCAATCCCCTCTTTCGCCTGATCGATATTTGATTCCATTAAAAGATCTTATCAGCTGCTACCATCACAACATATGGTTGTTAATCCATATCATAGAGCTAAGATTATAAATACGATGAACGAACCTAACGAAAATCTAAAGAGAACCCTTCACCTTGAAATCCCGAAAGAAGATTGAGACTCAAAGACTAGTAGTTTCCGACTTTTAGATCTAAACGATCTACTTCGATTCCCGACGTCGCCCAACAAGAAAATATCAAACCATTAATCAAACGTCAACCTTACCAATCCCAATAGCCTTTCGGCTTTGTCTTCTAAAAACTGAAAGAGAAAAAAATAGATCAGAAGAAATCGGCACCTACCTTTACAGAGAATTCGGCAACTCCTAGAAGATTTCGGCCTTTGAGAAGATCAAAAAGAGAAGATGATAAGAAGAAATCTATGTAGATTCGACTTTTTGTGAAGAGATCGGCAAAAGAGAAAAAGCAAAGAACAATGAATATTTGGCTTATAGAAAAAGAATGGAGAAGAGAATTAAAATCAAGAGTTTCGGCTTTTGCATAAAAGTGAAAATGAGAGAATGGGATTTAGAGATTTCGGCTTTGGTAGAGAATGAGAGAAAAGAAGGAGAGAAAAACCCAAATGCTGAAATTGAAGAAGGGAATGGAAGAATAAAACCCTAAATGCCAAAAATAAAAGATATCCCCCTTACTTAACCTAAATTTCGGCACCTACTCCCTAAAAACCGAAAATGCCCCTTTTTAATACTAAAACTAGGCTACTAGTCAAGGGAAATTTCGGCACCCCTTGAACTTACCAAAACCGATTCCTCCTCCCCCTCAGTGTTGGAATTTCGGCCACCACTGTGACCAGCAGATAAATCCTAAATTTTCTCCCTTATCATTACCTAATCTCTTATCCACAAGTGGCCCAGATAACACCACCTCTTCTTCTTTTTATCTGCCACATTATCAGCCATATTATCTACATTATCCAAACATATATATTCCCCCTATTTCCAAGGCCCATTGCCGTCCCACTTTATCCACTTAAATGCCGAAAATTAGGTAAATTTTAATTAAAAGAATTGGGCTTCATAGAACTTGAATTTGGGCCTCCCAGTTGACGCCACTTCCCTGCTCTTTTAGTGGCGCCACTTTGCCACTGGGCCACAAGCCCATTTTATATTTTAAAACACAGATAATCATCTTTTAAGCCTTATCTTATCAGGCTTTCTACTAGATTGTCCAAACAAAAAGTTCTAACTAAGACCTCGGCCCAACCTTGAGCCCAATCTGAACCCCTTAAACACTCTAATCAACACATTATACGTAACACACAACTAATGCATAGCCCCACAATTTCAGGATGTTACAATTTCTCGTTTTCACAATTTAGCCCAATATACTCAAATTCATCAAAATTCTAAATAAAAAACATATTAATCTCACACCAAGCTTTCATAATTCATCAATTAACATCATTAAACTCACAAAATCATCAATTTCTAAAATTGAGGCATGGGCTAGCTAAAACACGAAGCAACGATCACAAAAACATAGAAATTATCAAAAACTGAGCAAAATACATACCTAAATCAAGCTACACAAGGGTCGAACCCTAAAATGCCTCCAAACTCTCTTTTCTTTCTTTTTATTCGGTTAAGGAAGACAAATATGGACTAAATTTGGCTTTATTTTATTTATTTAACCTTTATTTACACAATTATTAAAATGCCCTCAATTAAAACATTAATCAAACTTATAATGGATGACCATTTATGTCATAACCCACTAATTATGGTCTAATCATATAATAAGGACCAAACATTTAATAAACCATAGCAAATAAGCATTTTAACAAATAGAAAGCTACTTTTGCATTTTATGCGATTAAGTCCTTTTATCAAATTATTTCACGAAAATTTCACACATGTCAATTCACATACTTTAAGCACAGAAAATAATATTAAAGCATCTTTCCTAACCTCGAATTTGTGGCCCCGAAACCACTATTTTGACTAAGGTATAAACAGGGCTATTACAACGCATGTATAAATAGGGTGGCAAAATGGCTTTGTCCACACGGGCAGAGACACGGGCGTGTGTCTCAGCCATGTGTGACACACGGTCATGTTACAGGGTCGTGTGTCCCTTGGTGTTGATATTAAAAAACCAAGAAATTATGCTCTACACGGTCTCACATATGGGCGTGTGACTTAGTCGTGTTGCATAAGTCAGTATACCCTACAGGATTGACACGACCTAGCATACAGCCTGGCACACGGGCGTGTGTGGCCACTTCGAAAGGCACACGGGCTAGACACACGGGCATGTGGTTGGCCGTGTGACCCAAGTCAGTATGTACCCCCTATTTTCACACGGTCGGAGACACAAAGTGTGTCTAGTGGTAGTGTGTCTCATACAGCCTGGCCACACGGGCGTGTGTCCTCTGTATTGAGAAAAATTTTCAAAGTCTCGTAGAAGCTTTATAAGTTATCGATTTAGTCCCAAACTGCTCCTAAAGCATGTTTAAGGCCTCGTAGGCTTTTGTAAGGGACAAATTGAATGATGATTGTATGAAATGATTGAATGTATGAGAAAAGTACGGCTATATGTGTTATAAGTCCGGTAATGCTCCGTAACCATATTTCGACGTTGAATACGGGTGAGGGGTGTTACAGTACATGTAGTGTCGATCTTGGATGATCTGAATCCAGGAATTGTCAGGTCGCATATTCAAGCGCAAGATTTTGAGTTAAAGCCGGTGAAGTTTCAAATGTTACAAACTGTAGGGCAGTTTAGTGGCTTGCGTACTGAGGATCTACTGTTGCACTTAAGACTCTTTTTGGAAGTTTGCGATTCATTAAAGCAGCAGGGTGTTCCAAAAGATGCCCTATGACTGAAGTTATTCCTTTATTCATTGTGAGATTGTGTTAGAGCATGGTTAAATACATTATCGTCAGGTACGGTGGCATCTTGGAATGAACTTTGTAAGAGGTTTCTGCTAAGATATAATACATTATCGTCAGGTACGGTGGCATCTTGGAATGAACTTTGTAAAAGGTTTCTGCTAAGATATAATCCTTCGAACATGAATGCCAAATTGAGGAATGATATTACATCCTTTTGGTAATCTGAGGATGAAACATTATATGAAGCATGGGAGCGATTCAAGGAATTAATTAGAAAATGCCCAATGCATGGTTTTCAACATTGGATGCAAATGGAAATGTTTTACAATGGATTGAATGGACATAAAAGGATGGTGGTTGACGCGTTTGCTAATGGGATTTTGCTTGATAAATCATATAATGAGACATATGAAATTCTAGAAAGGATAGCAAACAATGATAATCAATACCCTACTACAAGAGTAGAGACTGGCAAAAGAGTTGCTAGGACAATAGAACTTGATGCAATAACTTTCCTAATAGCTCAGGTATCATCTTCAACGAATATGATTAAAACACTAAAAAGGCCAGTTACAGTGCAAGAAATGAAAGTAGCTGAGTTAGCATTTGCTTATTGCGAAGAAGATCATGTTTTTGATAAATGCCTATCGAATCCAGCCTCATTTTATTATATGGGAAATTTTAATCGCAACAATAACAACCTATATTCTAACACATATAATTCGAGTTGGAAGCAACATCCCAATATTAGTTGGAGTAATCAAGGAGTGGGAAATTCCAGTAATGCTATTCGATAGAATATTGCGAGTGCACCACCTAGATACAATCAACCCATGCCACGGTAAAATGCTCAACAAAATTCGGCTTCAAGTTCTTCATCTATGGAAGATCTATTGAAAGAATACATAGCCAAGAACGATGTTATCATTCAAAGTCAACCTGCATATTTAAGAGCTTTAGAGAATCAAGTGGGGAATTTTGCCAAATCATTAAGCTTAATACCGTAAGGAGCACTGCCGAGTGATACCAAAAATTCACGATCTCAAAAGAAAGAACAATGCAAAGTGATTACACATAGAATTGGTATGCAACTACCAGGAGTTGTTAATGACACCACTATTGAAGAAAGAAGTTCATATTTTACAAATAAGAAGAATTCAGAACCAGTAGTGGAGCAGGCTGCAAAAGAAAAAAGCAACCAAAAAAATGTTGAAAGAGATTCATCTTGTATTACCAATAAAAATGCCACGACAAAGCAACATCAACAAATAGAAGGAAGGCCACCACCACCTTTTCCTCAACGTTTCCAAAAATCTAAGCAAGATTTTCAATTTAAGAAATTCTTGGATGTCCTGAAGCAATTACATATCAACATACCGTTAGTGGAAGCATTGGAGCAAATTCTCAACTATGTGAAATTCATGAAAGATATCTTATCAAAGAAGAGAAGGTTAGAGGAGTCCAAAAATGTTGCTCTACTAAAGCGTGCATAGCAATGCTGAGAAACAAATTGCCACCAAAACTAAAGGATCTAGGGAGTTTTACTATAACTTTCTCTATTGGAAACAATTATGTAGACAAAGCATTATGTGACTTAGGTGTAAGTATAAATCTAATGCCTATGTCTGTTTTCAGGAAGTTGGGAATAGGGAAGGCAAGACTCCATTGTCATATTGCAATTAGATGATCGTTCATATGCACTTCCAGAAGGTAAAATAAAAGATATGTTGGTAAGAGTTGACAAATTAATTTTTCCCGCAAATTTTATTATTCCAGAATGTGAGGCTAATAAAGAGGTTCCAATCATACTTGGGAGACCTTTTCTAGCAATTGGTAGAACATTAATTAATGTACAAAAAGGTGAATTAACTATGAGAGTTACTGATCAGCAGTTAACCTTTAATGTTTTCAATGCTATGAAGTGTGCAGATACAAATAAAAAATGTCATGCTATTAAGATTGTTGACATAATAATTCAGGAAGAATTTGTAGAATTTTATCATAATAATTTTAATGATCATTTGATTTAATTGAAGCAGAAATGATTGAAAAGCTTGGTGAATGATGGAAGCTAAGCAAATTGAGAATGGATCAAGAAGAAGTTTTGAATCATTAAATTTATCGGACCTTTTTTTTAAACCTCCTCAACCATCCATAGAAGTTCCTCCTACATTGGAATTGAAGTCTTTGTCAGTACATCTAAAGTATGCTTACTTGGGAGATAACAACAAATTGCCAATAGTTATTTCTATGACATTAACATTAGATTAAGAGGCTCAATTATTGAAAGTTTTAAAAAAAAAATCTAAGAAGGCATTGGGGTGGACGATTGCAGATATCAAAGGAATTATTCCAGCAATCTGCATGCACAAGATATTACTGGAGGATTGCCATGGAAAATCTATCGAGCAGCAAAGAAAATTGAATCCCATTATGAAGGAAGTTGTTAAAAAGGAGATTATCAAATGGCTGGATGCTGGAATTATATACCCAATTTCCGATAGTTCTTGGGTGAGCCCTGTTCAATGTGTACCTAAAAAATAGGGTGTCACTGTGGTAAGAAATGATAACAATGAACTCATTCCTATTTGTACTGTGACGGGATGGACGGTCTGTATGGACTATCGGAAACTCAACAAAGTGACAAGGAAGGACCATTTTCCTTTACCATTTATCGACCAGATGTTAGAAAAATTAACAGGGAAAGCCTTCTATTGTTTTCTAGATGGTTCTTTGGGGTACAACCAGATTGCCATAGCTCCTACTGATCAAGAGAAAACCACATTCACATGTCCTTATGGAACTTTTGCGTTACGATGAATGCCATTTGGATTATGCAATGCCCTTACAACATTTCAACGTTGCATGATGGCAATATCTTCGGACATGTTGGAGAAATTTTTAGAAGTTTTTATGGATGACTTCTTAGTGGTTGGCGATACTTTTGAAGATTGTTTAAAGAATTTGGAGTTAGTTCTTTGTCAGTGTGAAGAAACCAACCTTGTTCTTAATTGGGAGAAATGTCACTTCATGGTATGTGAATGTATTGTTCTAGGACATAAGATTTCGCAGCAAGGGGATGCCATCGAGAAAGAAAAAATTGAGGTTATTGAGAAATTGCCACCATCCTCCACAGTTAAAGATATTCACAGTTTTCTTGGCCATGCAGGATTCTATCGATGATTTATCAAGGATTTTTGGAAAATATCCAAACCCATGTGTACATTGTTAAAACACATCAGATCTTTCAATTTTGATGAGCTATGCTTACAAACATTTGAGGAATTGAAAAGGTGGCTAGTCACAGCACCAATAGTCATAGCACCAGATTGGACTTTACCAATCGATGTGTGATGCTAGTGATTTTTCCATAGGGGCAGCAAAGAAAGGATAAGGTATTTCATGCTATCTACTACGCAAATCGAACATTGACATATTCACATCTAAATTATACCACCATTGAGAAGGAGTTGTTAGCTGCGGTATTTGCCTTCGAAAAATTTAGAGCTTATTTAGTGGGCACCAAAGTTACGGTTTATATGGACCACTCTGATATTAAGTACTTGGTGACCAAGAAAGATGCCAAGCCTAGATTAATTCAATGGATACTACTATTGCAGGAATTTAATCTAGAAATTAGAGATAGGAAAGATACAAAAAATTAAACAGTTGATCCCTTGTCTTGAATTGAAGCAGGAAAATGAATATGGTAATGTTCAGCGCATTCAGGATGATTTCCCATATGAGCAACTGTTAGTTGTTATGGCATTACTGTGGTATGTCGATATCGTAAATTTTTTTGTTAGTGGTTTGCTACCACCTGAACTCACCAATCAAAGATGAATGATATTTATCCATAATGCCAAGCAGTATTATTGGGATAAGTTATTTTTATTCAAATATTATGCAGACCAGATAATTCGGAGGTGTGTTCCAGATGGCGAGATTCAAAGTATTTTATATCATTGTCATTGAGCATCATATGGGGAACATTTCAGGGGCATGAGAACTACTGCAAAACTTCTCCAATATGATTTTTATTGGCCAACCATGTTTAAAGATGCTCTTCAATTTTGCCAAGCTAGCGATCACTATCAAAGAACTGGAAATATATCGATGAGGTATAAAATGTCTTTTCAAACTATTTTAGAACTGGTGTAACACCCCAAACCCGGCGTAGAAGTTAGGGCGGCACAATTCAAAACGGTTTTGCTAATCAAAAATTTAAGGCCCAAAAGCCCAAAATCTTTGAGTCTTATTAATTAAAGATAAAAACCCATTTTATTGTTTTAAGTAATCGGAAACCAAGTTTAAACATAAGAGCTTACTTAGGTTTAATAATTAAAATAAACAATTAATCTCAAAACCCAAAATAAATCTAAAGTCAAAACGGAGTACAATGCCTTATTATATCCACTGAAAATTAAGTAAACAAAAACATGTATTTTGAAACAAATAAATGAAAATTCAAGCCTTTTGTAGTGTGGCCATCTCCGAGTCCTCTCCCACGTCGAGTCGTCTATTCGGGATTACCTAAAACATTAAATTAAAGGGATGTGAGTTTCGAAACTCAGTGTGCACAACCCTTGGCAATCAAATCACTTATAGATATTCACATTGGGCCTAAGCCCTATCAAAATCGGTGGTCTTGGGCTTTAGCCCACAATGACCTCATATCATATAATATTGTATCATTTATAAACAAATAATGCAAAGCCCACCCCAAAAATCCATCTGCTACACACACCATTTCCCTTCCAACCTTATGACTCCTGTGGGGAATTCTAGCTCGACCCACCCCTCCGCTACACACCAAGGGTAGCCCGATTTCGGTACTACTGAACGTTGCAGCAAAGCTGCTTAATCACATATATTGGGCTTAAAGCCTCTGGTGGATCCATACCATACGGCCATGCGATCCTCAAATCTTCCGTCGTACCATAATTCCCACCCATATGCATCCTAAGCAGAATATCATATGAATACAACAAACATACGAGTAACGTCCATAAACTCATATTCGTCACATAGGGGTATTTTCGTCATTTCACTACCCAAGGGTATTTCGATAATTTGGCAAATCAAAGGTATTTCGGTAATTTCAAAAATCGGGGGTATTTTGGTAATTTTACAAACCAAGGGTATTTCGATAATTTTGCAAATCAAGGGTATTTCGGTAATTTCGTAAATCAAGGGTATTTTGGTAATTTCACAAACTAGGGGTATTTCGGTAATTTTACAAATCAAGGGTATTTCAGTAATTTTGTAAATCGAGAGTATTTTGATAATTTCGCAAACCAGGGGTATTTTGGTACTTTACAAATCTATGGTTATTTTAGTAAATTTTACAAATATAAGGGTATTTTAGAAATTTTGCAAATATAAGGGTATTTGGTCCCTTTCGGGTTTTAGCTATGAACTTTGGCCCATCAACAAGTCCTCGCAGCTAACGTGAACAGACACTACACACCAGGTAGGATTCCAGAAAAGAGGAGGTGGGTCACTAGGGCCGCTTAAGTACCAAGCTCTTCCTGGATCCAATCCTAGACATGCGTACGCCCGTTGCCACACTCCAACCCTGCGACTTGTTCACAGACATGTTTAATTAGATTAAGCCTTATAGAATTTAAGAGTTGTTCAAACTAGGCCTAAGGTTCATAAACCCTAACATACATACGTCCCCATAAGCCCATCAAGTCCAAATCACACCCTTATGGCCCATTAGGCCCAAATCTCATCATATGGCCTATTAGGCCCAAAACAAATCCAATTCATGTGTCATGCATGACTAATTCAATTCGTATAACCAACCAAACCATTTCATCAATCCTTAGCCTCAGGGCCCACCGGGCCTATTTAGCCACTTTCGGCTTTTCGGCTTTTCGGCATTGCCGATATCGTGTGTGTAGTGTTTGTACACACCTGGTAACCACGCGTGCTGGAAATCCCTTAGTCACGACCCTACAATCGACATTACTAGCGATTAACCAAGATTTAACGCATACTTATTAAAAATCGAAACCTCGCCGTACCTTTACCGTGTACTTCACATTCTAGCAGCCCTTCCTTTGCTACTATTGGCGATTATCCTCTAGATCTGCACCCAACCAAGTGACCCATATTGCACATAAGTCACCCCTACGAGCCACATCTATAAGATTCACATAGTCTAATCCAACATCTACTACCCAAACATACAATTTATTCATATGGGCCCCGGGCCCATTGGGCCCACTTGGCCCCGCTCGGCCCATCGTGGCCCTAACAGCCTAAACCCACAATAACACTAATGATGGGCTCAACTATCGCGTTGAAACCCCCCACACGTGCGCTCGGATACTCGTGTGGCTACCATCGCCGGGTGACTGGCATTTCGGCATTTGCCGCTCTACAACTAGAGTAGAGAGAATACACACCTGATAGGAATCGGAAGCTGCTAATCCACGCTCCGAGCACTCCTATGCCCAACGCCTACCAAGGTATGTTTTCTCTCCAATCATAGATAGCTCTATATATATAGCCAGCTTCTCACCTTTCCTCTTTGTATCTTTCCGATGTGGGATCCTTCTATCAGCAGAGTTTAAATCCAACTCAAACTCTTGCCGTCCAGTTCGCAAAACAAATACTCTCTTGCTTGTCATGAGATTCGAACCCAGGCTCTCTTGTAGCATAACCCACGTCGCTAGCCACCAGGCCACAAGCTCCTCTTGTGTCTAAAATCATGCCCAACTAAAGCTAAGTCTATGGCCAATGTCTAAATCCACTTAAAAAAAATAATCTAAAAGAAATGCAAGTGCTACAACTTGAACCTTGGACCTCCTTCCTTCCTTGTGGCGTCACCCCCTTGTCCCTTATGTGGCGTCACTTTGCCACTACACCACACATTCCACTTGTGTCATTTTTCTCCACATTTTATTCTTAAAGCCTACCTACTAACTCTCAGGGTTTTATTCACTTAAAACCAAAATTTCCCTAAAGCTAAAGTTTGATCCCGGGACTTCATAGAAGCCCCCTATCCAAAAACACTCACCTAATAAGTCCAACTTGCATTAAAGCCATTCTCTTATTCCCAAAAATATTTAAAAAGTTCCTACGCTCGGGCCCAAAAGGCCCAATTCTCCTAGGCCCAATTTCGGGATGTTACAAATCTACCCCCTTAAAGAAATTTCGTCCTCAAAATTTCCAACTAACTAACAGCTGCACGCTACCGGTTATACCACTACGCTTCTGCTGCGCCCTCTAGTCCTAATTGCAAATTAGGCAAATAGCTCATTATCACCTCGCGTATTATCTGAATTAGAAATTTTATGAATAGTACTTAGTTCCACTTGTTTAGGGCACATGTCTTATGTAAGTAACAACAATTTCTTAGAGTTATTCCGCGGTCGAGAATCCACTACAGGCTTAAGTTTCCCTACGAGCTTTAGTCTCTAAAAGCCTATTTTTAAGTAGCCCATTATCAATACAATTCAATAATTCAAACAATAATAGAAAAACTTACTTGGCTCGACGTCGAGGGCTTCATGAACCACACTTCAAGAATCCTGCCAAAACTTTTTTTTAAAAAAAACCCAAAGTTTAAGGCCCATTTCACAGCCTGAGCTTTGCAACCTAGGCTCTGATACCACTAAATGTAACACCCAAACTCGGCCTAGAAGTTAGGCTCGAATCTGGAATGTCACATTAAAGGCACAATTCAAAACGGTTTTGCTAATTAAAGAATTAAGGCCCAAAAGCCCAAAATCTTTGAGTCTTTTTAATTAAAGATAAAAACCCATTTTATTGTTTTAAGTAATTCGGAAACCAAGTTTAAACATAAGAGCTTACTTAGGTTTAATAATTAAAATAAACAATTAATCTCAAAACCCAAAATAAATCTGAAGTCAAAATGGAATACAATGCCTTATTACATCCACCGAAAATTAAGTAAACAAAAACATGTATTTTGAAACAAATAAATGAAAATTCAAGCCTCTTGTAGTGTGGCCATCTCCGAGTCCTCCCACGTCGAGTCGTCTATTCGGGATTACCTAAAACATTAAATTAAAGGGGTGTGAGTTTTGAAACTCAGTGTGCACAACCCTTGTCAATCAAATCACTTATAAATATTCACATTGGGCCTAAGCCCTATCAAAATCGGTGGTCTTGGGCTTTAGCCCACAATGACCTCATATCATATCATATTGTATCATTTATAAACAAATAATGCAAAGCCCACCCCAAAAATCCATCCGCTACACACACCATTTCCCTTCCAACCTTATGACTCCTGTGGGGAATTCTAGCTCGACCCACCCCTCCGCTACACACCAAGGGTAGCCCGATTGCGGTACTACCGAACGTTGCAGCAAAGCTGCTTAATCACATATATTGGGCTTAAAGCCTCCGGTGGATCCATACCATATGGCCATGAGATCCTCAAATCTTCCTTCGTACCATAATTCCCACCTATATACATCCTAAGCAGAATATCATATGAATGCATCAAACATACGAGTAACGTCCATAAACTCATATTCGTCACATAGGGGTATTTTCGTCATTTCACTACCCAAGGGTATTTCGGTAATTTTGCAAATTAAGGGTATTTCGGTAATTTCAAAAATTAGGGGTATTTTGGTAATTTCGCAAACCAAGGTTATTTCGGTGATTTTTCAAATCAAGGGTATTTCAGTAATTTCGTAAATCGAGGGTATTTTGGTAATTTCACAAATTAGGGGTATTTCGGTAATTTTACAAATCAAGGTTATTTCAGTAATTTCGTAAATCGAGAGTATTTCGGTAATTTCGCAAACCAGGGGTATTTTGGTACTTTACAAATCTATGGGTATTTTAGTAAATTTTACAAATATGAGGGTATTTTAGGAATTTTGCAAATATAAGGGTATTTGGTCCCTTTCGGGTTTTAGCTATGAACTTTGGCCCATCAACAAGTCCTCGCGGCTAACGTGAACAGACACTACGCACCAGGTAGGATTCCAGAAAAGAGGAGGTGGGCCACTAGGGCCGCTTAAGTACCAAGCTCTTCCTAGATCCAATCCTAGACATGCGTACGCCCGTTGCCACACTCCAACCCTACGACTTGTTCACAGACATGTTTAATTAGATTAAGTCTTATGGAATTTAAGAGTTGTTCAAACTAGGCCTAAGGTTCATAAACCCTAACATACATGTCTACGTCCCCATAAGCCCATCAAGCCCAAATCACACCCTTACGGCCCATTAGGCCCAAATCTCATCATATGGCCTATTAGGTCCAAAACAAATCCAATTCATGTGTCATGCATGACTAATTCAATTCGTATAACCAACCAAACCATTTCATCAAGCCTCAGGGCCCACCGGGCCTATTTATCCACTTTCGGCTTTTCGGCATTGCCGATATCGTGTGTGTAGTGTTTGTGCACACCTGGTAACCACGCGTGCTACAAATCCCTTAGTCACGACCCTACAATCGATATTACCATCGATTAACCAAGATTTAACGCATACTTATCAAAAACTGAAACCTCACCGTACCTTTACCGTGTACTTCACGTTCTAGTAGCCCTTCCTTTGCTACTATTGGCGATTATCCTCTAGATCTGCACCCAACCAAGTGACCCATATTGCATATAAGTCACCCCTACGAGCCACATCTATAAGATTCACATAGTCTAATCCAACATCTACTACCCAAACATACAATTTATTCATATGGGCCCCCGGGCCCATTGGGCCCACTTGGCCCCGCTCGGCCCATCGTGGCCCTAACAGCCTAAACCCACAATAACACTAATGATGGCCTCAACTATCGCGTCAAAGCCCCCCACACGTGCGCTCGCACGCTCGTGTGGCTACCATCGCTGGGTGACCAGCATTTCGGCAGTTACCGCTCTACAACTAGAGTAGTGAAACACCCCAAACCTGGCCCATACATCACAACCGAATCTGGTATGTCACAGGGAAAGGTTGTTTAAAAGAACTTTTGGACTTTAAAGAGATATCGCAGTTTGGAGAACTTTTTTTTTTGTTTAGTACTTCCATTTTAAGGGATAGTTAAAAATATTGTTTGAGAATATCTTACCACTTCTTATTAAAACAACTAGGAGCTGAAAACGGGCTTATTTCATAAAACCGAACCTACAAAATTTCTATAAGGTGACAATTGAAACCAATATTGAGGACGTGATCTTTGAAAATAATATTTGTAGTACTAAGAAAATCCCAAGTTTAGTTACTTATTGTTTGTGGTCCGTACGTTAATATTTTAGAAAACCGTTAGTTACGTTTTTATGAAAACCTCATTTCTGACAGTTTATAACACATAAACAATCAGCATTAAATCAAAACCCCAAAAATAAAGTTTAAGCGGCCTTATTACAAATTAAAATCTCGAATTTAAATAAGTTCAAAATAAAGTACGAAGTTTACGAAAGAAACAGTAATGCATGGCACCTCGAGTACGCCCTGGCTCCAATCCACGATCTAGTGATTACCTGCAAAATTCAGCAGAGGGGTGAGTCACCGAGACTTAGTGTGTAAATCCCCGTGAAGCGCAAACTGGGCCTTAGCCCATTCAATATGGCACATGTCATATGTATGCAATGCAACCCAACCCGGTTTAGCTCTCCATCCAAAACACCTGTGGCATTATGCCACTGTGGTTCATGACCACCATGGTCCCAGACCACTCGTGATCGTAGTCACTCGTGACAAAGTCACTATAATGTACTCGTGGGGCCAACCCACTATGGTCTTAGACCACCGTGACGATCTCTGATAAATAGCGTATACGTGGGGCTAACCCACTGTGGTACTTGACCACCGAGATAAGTCACTGATTAGTATATTCGTGGTTTCAACCACCATGGTACTTAAACCACTCGTGACCATAGTCACTCGTGACAATAGTCACTGATTCTCCCTCCTCCTTTCATTCAATCCCGAGCCCATGCTCTTTACATCGTGCACAATATGTATGCAACCAATATCACTGTGTATAACAGATCTTATCTCATACGTGCATAACATCAAACTATACGTGCATGCATATTAACAACAGTATCAATATCGAAGAACTTACCCGGCATATCCAACTTTACCCATAAGGGTATTTTGCCTATCACATCAATTATTTCGGTTTCAGCCTTTACAGTTAATAGTACAATTAACATAGAAGGCGTGTGAGTAATACACACCTGATAACACGCAATACCAAGCTATCTACGTCGACACTCTCGTTAGCAGGGACGACAGCTATTTGCCTATCCCAAGCAGACGTCGGCTCTCTACCACACCCCGGCGGAAAATCCCGAACTGCCGACACTGCACGCTTCTTAAACTTAGGAGCCGAAACTAGGGGTTTGCTCCCTTCCTTGGATTAACTAGCAGTTGGATCCATGAAGAGACTTGATCAGTACTTAAAGAAGAGGACGTGTGGTTAAGGCAACGAAAAGGAAAATAAGAAATAGATAACCTGAAATCGAGAAAATCTCTTTACCTCAAAACCCGAATGAAATGTAAAGTTCGGCAACTAACAGGCCTTCAGGATTCGAACTACAACTATTCGGCAACTGAGGTTTCCCGGAGTAAACGTTCTAAATCATGGAAGAAGATGAGGGATTAGCCGATATTCAACCATCAAAACCATAATAGCCATTAGGCTAAGACACCACAGAACCCAAAAGAATAAGAAAGAAAAGAGAGAAAGTCTCCCTTACCTTGCACAATAGAACCCAACTGTGGAAAAGGCTTTTGGCAACCCACAGAGATGCTTCCTGGTATTCGATTGCTAATGGTAGATAAGAGACACGATTAGATTTGCTACCAGAGTAATTCGGCTATAGAAAAGAACAGGTTGCGATAGACAAGCAACAGTGATTCGGCTCAAGAGAAAATAAAGAACACCGAAAAGGAAAGAAAATAGAAGCAACGTGAAAGAGAAAGAGGTTTCGGTCTATGAAACAAAAGAGAGAGACGGTAAAAGAAAAAGAAATAGAAGGAGAAAGATTCGGCTATGGTGTGAGGAAGTCAAAGCAAATGGGTGGATGTAGGAGGTGATTCTGTCAAGGGAAAGAAGAACCAGAGGAGACAAAATGTTGCTAGAGTTCGGCTAGGAGAAAAGAAGAAACCAAATGAAGGTTCGGCTAACACTCAAGTGAAGGGAGAAATTGAAAAGAAAAAGAAAAGGTAGTCTTGCGATTGAAGATGGTAAATGCCGAAAGATTCACAAATGAGAACCAAGAATGCACAAAATGCACTAGGGAAATTCGGCACATACTAAGCTTAAACAACCTGAATTGGAGAAAAGAAAACTAAAGGAGCTCCCCTCACAAATTCGACACACCCATCTCTTCTAGCAACCAAACCGAAATCCCCCCTCCTAACCTTCACACAATCGGCCAACACCTGCCACTATCACCCAAATCCCTCAATTTGCTCCTTAACTCACTCTCCATCACCCGTTTGAAACAGTTTGACCATTTCAAACTTCCTCAACTCCTCATGGCCACTCATTTGAAATGTTTGACTCATTCTTCCAACAACCTTGAAGAGCCCTTGCCGAGACCACCACCTTAGCTCCCTAGACTCAAAAATAAAGCTCCAGAATGAGGCTTGTGGGATTCGAACCTCCTCCCTACTGCTTCCCCTATGTGACGCCACTTCCAAGCACACTAGGTGGCGCCTCCTTGCCACTTTACCACCTCTTTACTTGTGTCATCAAACACAAATATTAATTCTTAAGACATACCTCTGCTAACTCCCCCCTAAAGTGCCTAAAAACAGAATTTTTCACCAAGGCTCAAGTTTAACCCTAAGCCTTCCCGAGACCCCCAAACACATCAAAATAACAAACAAACATGCCAACACACAGCAACATAGAATAATGCCAAGCCCCTAATTCCAGGATGTTACAAGTAGAGAGAATACACACCTGATAGGAATCAGAAGCTGCTAATCCACGCTCCGAGCATTCCTATGCCCAACGCCCACCAAGGTATGTTTTCTCTCCAATCATAGATATCTCTATATATATAGCCAGTTTCTCACCTTTCCTCTTTGTATCTTTCTGATGTGGGATCCTTCCATCGGTAGAGTTTAAATCCAACTCAAACTCTTGCCGTCCAGTTCGCAAAATAAATACTCCCTTGCTTGTCATGAGATTCGAACCCAGGCTCTCCTGTAGCATAACCCACGTTGCTAGCCACTAGGCCACAAGCTCCTCTTGTGTCTAAAATCATGCCCAACTAAAGCTAAGTCTATGGCCAATGTCTAAATCCACTTAAAAAAATAATCTAAAAGAAATGCAAGTGCTACAACTTGAACCTTGGACATCCTTCCTTCCTTGTGGCGTCACCCCCTTGTCCCTTATGTGGCATCACTTTGCCACTACACCACACACTCCACTTGTGTCATTTTTCTCCACATTTTATTCTTAAAGCCTACCTACTAACTCCCAAGGTTTTATTCACCTAAAACCAAAATTTCCCTAAAGCCAAAGCTTGATCCCGGGACTTCATAGAAGCCCCCTAGCCTTCCAAAAACACTCACCTAATAAGTCCAACTTGCATTAAAGTCGTTCTCTTGTTCCCAAAAATATTTAAAAAGTTCCTAGCTCGGGGCCCAAAAGGCCCAATTCTCCTAGGCCCAATTTCGGGATGTTACAACTAGAACTATTTGACGTATGGTGAATTGATTTCATAGGTCCATTCCCACCTTTTTGGGGCAATGTATACTTACTTTTAGCTATTAATTATGTCTCCAAGCGGGTTGAGGTTGTTTTTTTACCAACGAATGATGCCAAATCGGTACTGAAATTTCTACATAAGAATATTTTTACCAGTTTTTGTACCCCTCGTGCTCTAATTAGTGATAAAGGTTCACACTTTAACTGCAAATTAGTTGTTAATGCTCTGAACAGGTATGGAGTTAAGCATAAAATTGCCATGGCATACCATCCCCAGACTAATGGACAGGCGGAAGTATCTAATAGAGAGATTAAACAAATTCTAGAGAATGTAGACAATCCCACCCGCAAAGATTGATCATCTAGATTGGATGAAGCTTTGTGGGCATATCGCACTGCATTCAATACACCCTTGGGGATGTCGCCTTTCAAGCTTGTTTATGGGAAACCTTGTTATTTGCCTATTGAACTTGAACATAAGACATATTGGGCAATTAAGAAATTGAATATGGATTACAGTGCTGCTGGTACTAACCGCCTATTGGAGTTGAATGAGATGGAAGAATTCAGAGCACAAGCTTATGGGAATGCCAAGCTGTACAAAGAAAAGATCAAATGATGGCATGACAGCAAGATTTTGCCACGGCAATTTTCACCTAGACAATAAGTCATGTTATTTAATTCCAGGCTTAAATTGTTTCTTAGCAAATTAAAAGCTCGTTGGTCTGGTGTAAATGGAAAAATATATAGGATTTTTCCTATATAATTTATCACCTTTTTACTTAAATTTGTTGTTAAAACTAAGTAATTGTTTAATAAATTAATGAAATATGTGAAAATATGAAATTAGGGCGTAGAAATTATTAAAATGTGATTTTATGTTTTATTATATAGTTTTCATGCTTAAAATGGTTTATTTTTTATTAAATTGAGCGTACTATATTTTTGAGACATGAAGTGGGTCATGCATGATTAAATTAAATAATAAATTATGAATTTATATTTAAATATTCATTTTTAGATATTTCATTAATAATTTGAGTTATAATTAATTATTTAAATTGGATAAATTTTATTCTTTGGTCTTCTAATTTATTGATTTATTTTGGACAGGTCTAATAGCTTTGTTAGATTACAAAATCGTCCAAATTGGAGACGAAGTCAACCCAATTTTTGGGTACACTTGGCTATCCACATAAACCACTTTTTGGTTTAATTGTACAAGGTCCTTGCAATGTTGAAGAAATTAGAGATTTGCCTAAAGATTTGCACTTGGTCGAGTCTCAGTCCTGAGTTGTTGTGGCACTTAAATTGAGCAAAAATCAACTCAATTTCCTCAATTCATGGCCGGCCAACCTTTGAAGATGCTTGAAGAGATTGAACCTCCTATTTTTAGGACTATCCCCCTCTCCTCACCTATAAATAAGACCCCCTCATTCATTCATTCATCAGTCATCATCCCTTATCCTTCAACATTATCTCTTCTCTCTCAATTCTCTTAGCATTTTTCATTCCCCACACCTAGCATCATCTCTTTATAAAGATTTTAGCAATTAAGTCTCCTAAAGAGCCCTTGGTTGGCCACCTTGGAGAGCCATCAGCAAAGGAGCAAAGTGAAGGAGCGAAGGAGCCACGTCGATCAGAGTCTTGGGTGACAACCACTTTGATATGGGTTTAATCTTTCTTTTCTTTGATTTAATCTGAAAATGTTTGCTATGTTTTCTTTGTTCTTGTTTACCACAATGTTAGCTTAATTTTATTCAAGCTAGGATGATTGAACCCATACCAGAATCTCACGCACATAGTACCATACCAATGCCATATCCTAGATATGGTCTTACATGGGATCTCATATCGATGCCAATAGCCTAGCTATGGTCTTACATGAAATCTTCTATCGATGTCATATCCCAGATATGGTCTTACACGAAATCTCATATCGATGCCATATCCCAGATATGGTCTTACATGTAAACTCAAATAACCATAATGTCATGACATTTGTACCCTAACTATTCGTAAGGTTTAATCGGAATTTTCTCGCTTGTCGAACTTTGTCGATTACATTCAAGGAGTCAATCATAATTCATACAATACTAAAGCATTTAAAACATAAATAAAACAATACATTATTTACATACGAACTTAACTCGGCATCAAAATAGCAAAAGGACTTAATCATCAATTACTCGTTTTTCCTCCGTTCTAGGTCCGAGCCTCGTTTTTATTGATCTATAATATCACATTTCACTCATTTATTATTCAACTTATTCAATTCAGTCCAAAAATCATATTATGGAAAAATTATATTTTTGCCCCCAAACTTTGACATATTTACATTTTTGCCCCTAGGCTCGTAAAATGAAATCTATTCAATTTTTTTAATAAACAAGCCTAGATGAACCATTTTAATATCTATAGCAGCCCACAATTTCCATTAAAACACATTTTTACTACTCATTTTATAACTTTTACAATTTAGTCCTTTTTGACATTTTCACCGAAAATCACTTAGCAAAAGTCGCTTAATAAACAACTAACATTCATTTTCTACCATCAAACATCAAAATACACAAATATTCAACATGGGTAAAATTTTAAACTTTGATATCCCTTCAACTTAGTGGTAGAAATATATAGATCTTGTTACGAGGATTTAAAAAACGTAAAAATCATTAAAAACGAGGCTAGAACGACTTACAATCGAGCTTGGGAGCTTGAAAAACCCTAGCCATGGCTTCCCATTGTGAAACTCAGCCATGGGGTTGAAGATGGACAAAAATTGGCTTTTAATTTTGTTTTTAATTCATTTTAATTACCAAATGACCTAATTGCCCTTAATGAAAAACTTTAGAAATATACCAAACCATGTCCATTTTTGTCCATCAACTTAACCAATGGTCTAATTACCATTTAAGGACCATAAATTTAAAATTTCATAGTAATTTGACACCTCTAGCTTCTAGAACTCAAGTTTTGCACTCTTTTATGATTTAGTCCTTTTGACTGAATTAAGTGCCCAAACGTCGAATTTTTCGAACGAAATTTTCACAAAACCATTCCGTGAAATTGCTGACCATAAAAATATAATAGAAAATAAATTTTCTTACGTCGGATTTGTGGCCCCGAAACCACTATTCCGACTAGACCCAAAATCAGGCTATTACAAATCTTATCCCCAACGTCATTCTTATATTTTCTCTCGCGTTTTACCCATGTCGATTCACTTCTTTTCTAACTTCTTTTCTGTTTCGTATTCTTCACCCTTCTCTATTTTTACTCCATAAAATTGTAAAAGTCTCACATTTTTCATTTTCCAGTCACTATTTTTTCTCAAATGGCTCGCTAAGCACCATCTTCTTCTACCTCCGCACATCTGCATACATTCTTTAGCAAAATCGCGAAAGAAAGGTATATCCAAAACATATCAAAGAGGCTATTTTGCATGGAAAAAGGATTCCTTTTCCAGATGCCCCCTTTATAGGCTACTCTAAAGCGATCTGTTCTGTTGTGGAGAAGTATGGGTGGCAAATCTTCTGTCTCCACCCCAATGACGTCCTCACCAAGGTAGTGAAAGAATTTTATGCTCATCTCACCTCTCCTAATAATGCTTTTATATATGTGCGCAGTGTCTCGGTGATGTTCGATGAAGACTCAATCAATATGCAATATTGGTTATCTGATAGCCCTGATGAACATTCCTAATTTGTCAAGACTATGACAACTGAAGGACTCAACCAAGTTCTGACAGATTTACATGTAGAGGGAATGAAGTGGATAGTTTCTTGAAATGATTGCTACACTATTGATCGTGTATCATTGAAGCCTCACTGTAGGGTTTGGTATCATTTCCTTAAAACTCTTTTCATCCCTTCTACTCACAACTCAACTATTTCAAAAGAACGACTATTATTATTACACTCTATTATGACTGACAGAAAGATCAATATTGGAAACATTATCTTTAGAAAAGTCCACCGCTGCTCCTAAAAGAATGCCGGTACCTTAAATTTTTTGTTGCTCATCACGATTCTTTGTCAGAGGTTGAAGGTTCCTATTCAAGCGAATGAAGAACAATCCCCAACAAAGGAGCCATAACAAAACAAATCGCCCTAAGATTTTTTGGGAGGAAATGTCACAGCATCCGGGCTTTACATCTACATCATCACCACCTATGAGTACTGATGCTGCTCCATCAATATCTCACAGTAACTTTGAGCAAAAAGTGATTGATGCTCTTGAGATGTTGCAACAACAATTTCGAATGATGGAGAAACACCAACTAAGGCTAGCCACTGATCTTAGCTGAGCTTAAGAAGAAATGGCTTTATTTTGGGGATATGTTCGAAGAAGGGATAAGGCCATTAAGAAATCTCTTCATAAGAACTTTACCTGACCTATGCCTACATTCCTTTTTTTCTTAAAGAATTGTTGTTGGATCCAGATGATGATGATGGAGATGGAGAAGAAGCCACTGCGGATACGAAGACTACAGAAAAAGAAGAAGAAGAGGAGAAAAATGAATCTGTGTATATTGAATCTGATAAAGATGAAGCTGACGTGACTCAAACTCCTACACCTGCTGACACTACCACTATACTGAAGTCCACTGCACCTATGACTAAGGAAGAGTGTGCGTTCATTGAATGATTGATGATCTCACAAAGTCCGATACTGATGATGACCTCACGAAGTCCGATACTGATGATGAAGAATAGGTGCCCATTAACTAGCTAAAAAGGAAGCGCTACAAGCGAGCTTTTGGGAAATCCGTTCAAGTTGATGTTGGTGAAGTGGAAAGGAACTAGTGTTACAAATGCGCTGCCAAAAAATCAACCCAAGCCAATTAGAGTAACCCCAATTCCTTCCGAGCTTTTGTTTTTATTTTCATTTGAATTTTTTGTCATTTTATAACATATGTTTCATGCATTTACATTTGGTTGTCATTGCATTTTTATAATTGTAAGTTGTTTTTTTTTTCATTTTGAAATGTTTCATTGTTCATGCATTGAGGACAATGCATCCCTTAGGTTTGGGGGTATGTTGTGTCGTAAATATAGTATGCAATAGATATATGTTTTAATAATCATGCATTTTGTCATTCATTTTGCCATTACATACAAATGCCAAATAACTGCTAGACTATATTGAGTATATTGTTATCGGTGATTTTTTATGAGGATGCTAACTCTTTGATCAATTTAGAAAATTGTGATAGTTGAGTAAGCATGTTTAGGTTAGGATAGTTTTTTTAAAATTGATTCCCAAAAGTAGAATAACTTAAGTATTATTGCAATTAATCTATAGTAGGGTTCTTTTAATGCATTTAGAATTTCTTAAACCTAAATTCAATAATTTGGTTATGAATAATAAGGAATACCATGGCAATAGTTTTACATTCCAATGTTTGAAACTATTGAGTAGATTAGTAATGCTTTGTTTGCTCTAGCATATTATTGATCAGAAAAACAAGTTCAAATAAGAGTGAGTAAAAAAATATTAATAATAACGATTTAAGGACACTCCACTATTGTAACACCCCAAACCCGGTCTATGCGTTAAGACCAGATTTGGTATGTCACACAAAACGAACATACATCTAGTCATCTAATGATTTAAAGAAAACAGATCCTCAAAACTATTTTGGAATTGAAGTTTATTAAAAACTGAGGTAAATTTAAAATCTATTATTTAAGACATAAGAGTTTATAAATTAAAAACTTAGAAATTAATTGGTTAAAATTTTGCGAGAAGTTTAAAAGAGTTCAAAAGAAATTTGAAAACAAGTTTCTTAAAAGAATTTTACAGAAAAATTTACGAGAATAAATTTATTTAAGAAAAAACCCCTTTTTGCACGAGAATTTAAGAAAACATTTATAAAAAATAGAATAATACCATTTAAGTATTTAAACATAATTAAAATCCATCCACAAGTAAAAATCCATAAAAATAATACCAGAGGCCTTATTACATCATAACTGAAATAGTAATTTAATAAAAATACTTAAAAGAAGTTCAAAGTTCATATAAACCATCGTTCGTAGTATGGCCTCCACAAAGTCATCCCCGGCCCAAGCTTCCATTATTGATCATTACCTAAGAAGAGTAAAGAAAACGGGGTGAGTTACTTAGAACTCAGTGTGTAACCCACTTACCATAGTCCACTGGGCCAAAACCATTTAAGCATTAATTGGGCTTGAGCCGATTTACAAATGTAACAATATAACAAGTATAAAATGCATGTGATATGCAATTCCCAACCAAGCCTAAATTCCCATCCGCTACACACCACCCGTACCAACCAGCACACCTGTGGGGAGCTTTAGTCACCCACCCCGCCAACACACCAACTGGGCATTAAGCCATATATTAAACTGGGCATGAAGCCATTAACTTGGCACGAAGCCATTAACTGGGCACCAACCCATGCAAATCATGTATATAATATGCACATTCAATTATTCATATCAAATCATAAAATTATTACAAACATACGACCCATTATAAAAATTTACACAATCTGGCCCATATCACATTTTGGCCCATATAGCTCATATTACACTTGGCCCATATATCAAATATCACATTTGGCCCATATATCAAATATCACATTGGGCCCATGTATCAAATATAACATTTGGCCCATATATCAAATATCAAACGGCCCATATATCAAATACCAAACGGCCCATATAGCAACATATCACATTTGGCCCATAAAGGGTATTTTTGTAATTCGGTCCATAGGGACATTTCGTAATTCGGCCCATTAAGGGCATTTTCGTAATTCAGTAATCGTACCCACTAAGGGTAATTTAGAAATTTACCCTCTAAGGGTATGATGGTAATTTTGCAACCTAGGCTTAATTACTAATTTGGGGCATAAAATTGAAACTGTCCATCTGCGTCATACTGACTAAAATGACTATAACTCGAGTTAGGAAACTCGAAATCTAAATCCATAAATTTTCCTTGAAACTAGACTCATATATCTTTCTCCTATAATTTTTCCATAATTTTTAGCTTAACCATTTAGTACAGTTTATTCCTTAAAGTTTCCCTTGTTTCACTGTCCAATGATTCTGACCTCTCTTACCTTAATCTCAAATATCTTACTGTACGCTTTTTATATACTGCTCCCACTTGTTTCTATTGAAAATAGATTCACTAAGGAATCCATACATATCAATTATAACTCTTAATTCACTTTGTACAATTTTATACGATTTTTCCAATACAGAACAGAATACCCCGAAGTCATTCAGAACCAGTCTCACTAAAATTAACATATCTCAGAATATAAAATTCCTTTTCCTTCTTAGTTTCTTTCATATTAAAATAGACACAGTAAGCTTTGATTTGATATCTTATTCACTTATAATTCCCTTCCTCCTATTTTTCGTGATTTTTCAAATACACATCACTGTTTCTGATCAAAACTATTTTATTACAAAAATACGATTTCCACTACGATCATACGCACTTTCGAGTGATCACGAATGCCAGTTTTCGGTTTTATTCAGTATTTTGACCGATTCACAGAATATTTCATTCAAAATTTCAAAGAAGTGTGAGATAACACACCATATACGGAAGGTAAGGGATTACACACCTTATTCGGAATCCGTAACATGATACTCTCCGCGGCACCAACAATCCAAGTCTCTTATTACGAGGGATATATCGAGGGATTTAGTCCCTTAACGATATTAGTTCTGATTTCTAATGATTGTACAATGGCTACGGATGAGTCAAAGTTTCAGTCTTCCACTACCACTCGATTGATCAAAGGAGTGAATGTCAACACAAATGAGAGGAAATGATTAAAAGAAAGGAGAAGGTGTATCAAGGTGTTTGGAATGTTTCGATCAACACTAAAAGAAGTATGAACCAAAAAGAAATGTGAGTATTTCGGCAACAAAAAGAATGGTGAAAGATGGATTAAGGTTTCGGCCCCCAAGAAAAAAAAATGAAGAAAGTGTGCTCACCAATGGCTTGTAAATTCGGCACAAAGCAAATGGAGAATTTCGGCTATCAAGGAAGGTGGAAAGAAAATGAGTTTGTGGTCAAACAAAAGAGAAAGAAAATGCACTATTGTGCTAGTAGGTTTTGGCAAGGAGAGTTGCAAAATTGGGAGAGAATGACACAAAGTTGTCAAAAGAATTTTGGCCAAAACAAAGCTAAGACTTTGCCAAATGCCAAATAAAATTTTCAGCCACCTATCTACCTCAAAACCGTCCACATGCATCCCCCCTAGGATAAGAGTTTGGCCACCCATACTTTCCAAAACACCTCCCCTGATATTAGCCTCTTGTCCCCCTTTCTTTCCTATTCCTCTTGATTCCTTTCCCAAACTTTAACCTTGACATATTCTTTTAGCCACCTTACCAAAATAATGAAGTCCACACTTACCAAAAATACTTCTTGGCCGACACATAAGAAAGGAAAGCAAAAATAATAGTCAAATTTGCAAACAATGGGATTTGAACCTCTTCCCTCAAGGTACATCATTTAATGCCATAACCTCTTTACCAATTACTCATCTTATGCTAACCATTTACTCATTCATTACTATAAGCCTTAAGGTCACTTACTCTATCTCCTTAAAGTGATAAAATACCAAATTTTTCCTAAGGCCTAATTAAACCCGAGACTTCATAGAAACCTTGTAACCTTCAAAAATTACCTTCTTAATAAGTCCAACTACAAATAATGTCATTCTCTTGTTCTCAAAAATTTTAAACACTCCTACGTCCAAAGCCCATTGGGCCCAATCCTACTAGGCCCAATTTTGGGATGTTACAGCTATAGTCCTAGGCTGATTAGCTAAGGAGTTAGTTGTTTGCTCCATCCATCTTTTTAGTTAAAAGCTTTAGCTTTATAAGTGAACTACATTCAAATTATGGCATGATATACTACCTGGCAATCTAGGTGTATGCTCCATTGAGATTGTCAAGAAAAGAAACCATGTGACAAGATGAATTGAAAAGAAACAATATTTGTAATTAAAATTTTGATATGACAAAACAAATGAGAATAAAGAAATTGAGTTTAGAGGATAGATAACCTAAATACATTAAGACAGGTCTGTTATAGTTAGAATTGCATAATTATTTAGGAATTTTTATTTTTAGGAAATATTTTCTACACTTCATTTGCTAAACAAGCCTATAAAACTTGAACCAATTTTTTCTTTTTAATAGAAGACTATTAAGAATAAGGGTATAGAATATACGGCAAATGGTTTTACAATATCTATGGTAACTGTGTGTTTTGGCAAATTCATGCATTCATGGATACTCATACATATTTTACTTGAGGACAAGCAATAATTCAGGTTTGGGGGTGTGATAACTCTTGAAAATAGTTATATGTCAAGCCTCTAGATTGAATTAATTATTTATAATTAAGTAAATATGTTTGCATTTTTAGGATATTTGTAGAACATTGCATAACAAAACTTGGATTGTGCTATAAATGTTATTATTTGTTACTTTTATTATTAGGGAAGAAAGGTGTTGGTTGTGGTTGGCAGCAGGTGCAGGATGAAGAAGAGAAGAGAGAAAAGAGTAGGAAAATGAAGTGAAATATTGCCATGGAAAATTATTGGTTATATTGCCAACAACAATGCCATGGCAATTCCAGGAAGATGAGTCAACACTCAGTCTACGTCACTCTCAACCAGCTGTACTTGTACCAGATAAACCACTTTGAAAAAAAGGAAGCAAAAGGTATGTGCTGAGAGGGAGGGGCCTACCTATAAAGGAGGAAAAAGAAAATAAAACAAAGAGGATTTTGGGAGAGAGAGAATTGGAGGGCAATTTTTCTCTTTGTATCAAATTCTCGTGGAAAATCTCAAAGAAAAGAGAGGAGAGGGTAACAACTTAAAAAATAGAAAAGTCATAGACACAAGAAAGGGGAAGAGAAATCTGCCTTCAGTTTTGCATCAAATCTCATTATTAAAGTGAAACCTGGAGTAGCGAGAATTTCTTGCAGTTCTGCCTTTATTTTCTTATTTGAACTCTGTGATTCATAAACTTAAATGATGATGTTAAATGGTTTTGTTTTGGATTTGAATGTCCAACCCATGAGCTAAATCTCATTGGGTTGGAATTATTTGGGTGAATTTTTGTTATCTTTTAAAGCCCATGGTCTGATTTTGAGTAGATTATTGTTTCATTCGACTTGTGATTCTTTTAAATGCATGCATACAAGCTCTAGACATAGATTATTTTATGGTATGTTATTAGATCTTATTTAATTCTAAAATGATTAAATAGATTAGATTATTATCGGTTGATACATGTGAATATTCGAAAGAATATTTGCAGCACTCTAGACGTAGAAGTTGCGATCTATACAGGGAAAGGAAGAAAAGTCTGGGTATCATTCTCGAGTTCTGTAGACATACAAAAACTCAGAATGATAGCTCAAAGTTTAGCTTTCGAAAGAAACTATAACACCCCTTACCCGTGTTCAACGCTGGAACTAGATACTAGGCATTACCGAACTTATCTTGCTTAAACATACAACTTTGGGCTATAGATTTTCTTTCCAACTTAAAACTTCTTATTCACATTCATAACATTCTTATTATGAGCCTACGAGGCTTGAAACATATACTCCGGATACCTCGGGGCCAAACCGAAAACTTTCAAACACTTGGAAAATTTTGACATGAAATAGGGCCACATGCTCGTGTGAAGAGTGGGACACGTCCGTGTGGCATATCACATGCCCGTGTTCCACACCCGTGGTCAACACTGACTTGTATCACACGACCTATCGCACGCCCGTGTGTTTGGCCTGTAGTCGACACTGACTTGTACCAAACGGCCAGTCACACGCCCGTGCCCTTCGACCGTGTGGCGAATTAAATTCCAAATTCAGGTGCAGACCTCGCATGGCTTGGGCACACGCCCATGGCCAAGGCCATTCTCCTACCTGGCTGAAACACACGGCCGTGTCTCTGCCCATGTGTTTACTACTAAGCATTCTGACTTTGTAAACCTAGCATGCAGGGGCACACGGCCAATTAACACACCCATGGGGCTGGTCATGTGTCACACGTGGCCTAGACACACGCCCATGTGTCTACCCGTGTGGACATTTGAAAGGCTATCTACCAAGCCAAATGCCACCCTACGTAGCACTCATACTTATACCAGTTCAATCCAACATATATTATGACCATAAAGCACTTGTAGGGACTCAAAATCAAGTCATCCAATCAAGCATACACTTCATGAATTTTATCATCATTGAATATATATATACTTGTCAAATATTGGCCCATTTCCCATGACCACATACAAAATGAATTTGATGACATTAATAGCCAACACTTTGGTTAACAAATATGATATAACAAAAGAGACCAAATCCTATACATGCCATACTCAAAATGAATCTAACTTTTCTATACCAAGAGTAGTCGATAGTGTGATTTCCAAACTCCGACGTTCCATGAATTCTCGAGCTAACTTGATAAAACTACAAGGAAAAGGGAAATGAGAGGGGTAAGCATAAGGCTTAGTAAGTTTGCATGAAAATAAATAGCAACATAAAGCTCATAATGTCATTCATGCATGGCATTGGATAAAAACACAAAGTCTTCAGTAGTTTGCCATAACTTACTCGTACTTGTTCTTATTGAATTCTTATCATGTCATATATCGTAAACATTTCTCGTGAATTACTCACGAGTACCTGTATTCACTCAATCACATAGTTTTAGCACTAATCTCGTTTCTATTTCAAGCTCAACTATTTATCCCGCTAAATCACTTGGGATACTCAAAGGCACATGTTCATCATCATCCACATAAATACAAAGCCAATGCCCCATCCTAGATACGGTCTTACATGGGGTCACCTCTGAGTGCCGATGCCATATCCCAGATATGGTCTTATACGGGATCTCATATCAATTATTGATGTCATATCCCAGATATGGTCTTATATGATTTTCATATTCAATGCTGATGCCATATCCCAGATATGGTCTTATACGGGATCTCAATTCGGTGCCGAGGCCATGTCCCGGTCATGGTCTTACACGGGACCTTATCCATCTCATGTCTCAATGATAATATTCTCACATTTATTATAGTCCAACTAGGACTTCAACATTTCAACTTTCATCATTCTTCTCATTCAACACCATAACTCAATTTCATAGAAATATTATGCATCATTATAATATCAAACATTCTCAAATGTACTAGCATGATGTTAATTTTATCACATACAAACTTACCTCGATTCAAAATAGGATAGATTGCCGATCTAGTTGATACTTTGCCCTTTCCTCGGTCGAGGTTAATTCTTTGTTCTTCTTGATCTATAATAGCAAATTAGCTCGTTTAAAAATCACATTAACTAATGCATTTCAATAATCATGCTTTGGCAAAATTACTATTTTGCCCTTAGACTTTCACAAAATGACCATTTTACCTCTAGGCTCGAAAATAAATTCTAATCAAATTTCTTTCTTTAACGAGCCTAGGTGAACATTTATTTCTCTTATGGCAGCCATCAAAACTCATTATTTCACACATTTATCACAAATTTCACAACCTTTACAAGAGGTCCTTTTAGGTGTTTTCATGGAAGCACCTTTCACAAATATTGTAACATCCCAAAATAAGGCCTAAACGGAACAGTGGTTTCGGGACCACAAATTCGATGTTGAGAAATTTATTTTATTTATATTTTTATGGTCTACAATTTCACGGAATGATTTCGTGAAAATCTCATTCGAAAATTTTGACGTTTGGGCACTCAATTTAGTCAAAAGGACTAAATTGTAAAAAGTGCAAAAGTTGAGTTCTACATGTTAGAGGTGTCCAATTGTTATGAAATTTTAAATTGGAGGTCCTTAAATGATAATTAGACCATTGGTTAAGTTGGAGGACAAAAATGGACATGGATGGGTATGTTTCAAAAGATTTTTTTAAGGGGCATTTTGGTAATTTAATGAATTAAATGAATTAAAAACAAAATTTAGATGCCAAATATGTCCATCTTCTTCATTAGGACGAAATTACAAGGGTTCTCCATAGCTAGGGTTTGTTTCAAGCTTCCAAACTCCATTCAAGCCCCGTTTTTAATGTTCTTTACGTTTTTGAAGTCTTGGTAACTTGATTTAGCTTATTCTAGCAATAATTTAACCTAGGGTTCATATTTGGAAAAAATACCCAAAGGTGAAATGTGTTTATTTTGATGTTTTATGATAGAATATGAAGGCTGAAATAATGTTAAACAACTTTTACTAAGCGATTTTACGTGAAAACGAGTAAAACGACATAATCGGTAAAAATACCTAATGTTCATAAGTACATGTTAGAGTGAGAATTTGATGTTGCCATAGAAGAGAAAAGTGATCAGCATGTTATAAAACATAAAAATAAGGGCTGAAGATTAATTTTTGAGTATTGAGGCAAAAGTGTAATTATGCAAAAGTTTAGGGGTGAAATTGTAATTTTTCCAAAGTTTGAGTTAGGGATTGTTTTGAGTAGTACATTAATTAAATAAGTGAAATGTGATGCTTTAGACCCTGAAAAATGAGATTTGGACCTAGAATTGGAGGAAAATTGAAAAATCGAGAAAGTTGGTAAAATGACCGTTTCGACATTCAAGGTAAGTTCGTGTGTTAATAATAATGCGATACCATGCTTGAATTGTAATTCTCTATTAATATGGCATAAATTGTATGATTTAATATGTTTAGGAGAAGTTGATGGATGGTATGTATGGTATGGAAAATGTGATGTTTGTTGTGTCATGTGAAATTGAATGAAAAATTAATGTTACAAGGATTGAATGTTAAATTAATATTACATGGATTGTATGAGTTGCTACATGGTTGTACCTGACGAGATTTCGACAAGAAAGTTTATATGTAAATAATACATTTATTTTACTTGTACAATAATTATTTTGCTAGATATTATGGAAATCATTGGGTGATAACTAAAATATGAAAATGAATGGGAAATTCTCGATTGAACCTTCGGAAAATCGAGAGATACTGACAATATGTAGCTGGGTCACACGAGTGATAAGGGACCTTCACCGTCTGCACAAGAAAGCTACTAGATGGCAAAATTTGATATGTAGCTAGGCCACATGGATGATAAGGGACTTTCACCATGTGTGCAAGAAAGCTACGGGATAATAATTTCATATGTAACTAGGTCACATGTGTAATACTGTGTGTATACCATGTGTACAAGAAAGTTACGGGATATGAGTAGCTAGGTCACATGAGTGGTTCCTAGTGTTGGACACCATGTAGACAAGAAAGCTACGAGATGGAATGGCTAGGTCACATGGGTGATAAGGGACCTTCACCATGTGTACAAGAAAGTCGAATTATGTATAGGTGGAGCTATGTGCTAAGACCACCGAGTATCGGGCGTTTTCCGAAGGGGTTCAACGATATAATTTACTAATGATGATTGGTGCGATCATGTTATGAATAAGTGCAAGTGTGAATGTGACCAATAGAGAAATGTGACAAATGTACATATGAACAATATGTTTGATATGTAATCGGAAATTGGAAAGGTTGGTATAAGCAAGTGAAACACCCCACACCCGGCCCACGAGCCCGAACCGGATCTGGTTTGTTCCTTAAGTAAACCGGTTTTCAAATGCTTTGTTACTTAGAGAAAACTTGTAAAATTTTCAAGTAGTGTTGTTTTGGGTTGGGCTTAGATTGGAAGCCCATTTAATGAATTTTGAAAATCCAATTTTAAGTAAGGTGACAGAATAATTTTTTTTCTTTTTTTTTGGGTTTATTTTTAAAGAAGTAATTTTACTTAAATTTAAATCAAAATAGTTCATGACATAACAAATAAAAAGTAAAACAAAAATAAATAAAATCCACTGGGCCTTATGGCCTTATTACATCAAATAAAATCCAATAATAAAGTTAAATGTTCTAAAAAGAAATAAAGTTCGAAATAAATAGAATCTTCCAGTTGATGCATGGCCACCTCAAGGTCTACCGTCCCGGTCCGTCACTGTTCATCACCTGAAAATGGTTCCCACAACGGGGTGAGTCAACAGACTCAATGTGCACACAGTACTAATATTCAATAAATCAGGCATACAAGTTCAAATCAATTCATATTCATATACAATACATGATGATGCAACCCAAACCCAATCCTAATGGTCCATCCGCTACACACCACCCGTACCTGCCAGTCACACCGTGGGGACTACTAAGTCAACCCTCCATCCGCTACACACCATCGAAGGCAGTCGCTGCAGTCGACGTGCTCATCGCCCATATACGTTGTGTCATTAGACACTATATTCAAATAATGTAACCGAAGTTACCAAATTCAATTAATGTGACCGTAGTCACCATATTTCGTTGGTGAGACCGTAGTCATCACCTTCAATTCTCCCTTCACATATATCCCAAATGCCCCAATTATTTTATAACATATTCAACATACTAAATTTTTATTCATGCTACTATTCACATGTTCAATATATTTCACATTCATAATCCTATCAAAAGTAGGAAACGTACATGGGTACTCCTTACCACATTTGTGGTACTTAACAATATTCACATACTTAGGCATATTCATATATTTAATAATTTCCCTAAAATTTATTGAGGATTTAGTATGGGTACACACCTGATTCGCTTATTGGATTCCTTGAGATCCCGAAAATCCCGATCCAACGATCTAGATTTCTAATTCCTTGTTTGCCGATTTGATTGATAATCAAAATCCGAGGATTTGTGTTCTTCTCCCTTGAATTCGGCTAACCTTACAAATCCAAATCTGAAAAGGATTCCTTTATATGCTTGTCGAAATCCCTATAATTTATATGTCAGATTAAATCTAACTTTAATAAATAAAAATTGGCCTTTGGCCGAATGTGCCTCACCTTAAATTCCTTGAATCTGAAATCCCGAAACTCTTCCTTTGATATTCGGCCAAGAGACATAAAAGGGGTTATTTCCTCAATCTTGAAAAAAAAGAATTAGAAGAACAAGAATTAATTGTTCTTACCTTAGATCCTTGATCCTTATATCCGACAGTTGCAGAAACCCTTTTGATGTTGTAGTTGATTGCTCCTTTACTTAGAATCAACAAAGATTCAGCTTTGACAGTAGAAACGAAGAAGAAAATAGAAGAAAGAGAGATGGATTTTGCCTAGAGAAAATTCGGCAGAGAGGGGGAGAGAGCTAGGGAATTTTCGGCAAAGAGGAAGCAAAAGTGAATGAGTAGCCCTCCTGCCCTCCTTTTATAGCCAAAGTTATCAGCCTAGGAGTCCCTTACTTGGCCACTACTCCTCTTTTTGATAATATTATCTCTTTTATTTAAAAGATAAAAGTGTTTAATCCATCATTTATCTCCTCAATTATCTTAAAAGAAAATCCTTTATTTATTCCCATATTTATGCTAATAAAACTCCTTTATTTATCCCCTAATTAATCAAATATTTATGGAAATAAAACACCTCTATTTCTAGAAGGCTTGTGCCGTCCATCCCTTAGCCTTGGAAGCAAAAATAAAACTTCATCATTTGCTTCCCAAGTGACTCGAACCCAGGCCCAACACCTCTTGCACATGGCGCCATTTCCAAAGGCCCTAAGTGACATCTTCAGGCCACTTTTCCAATCTTGATTGTGTGCCAAATTCCACCAACTTTTTCTTTTAAGGCCCTTTAGCCCTTATTTCCTATTTTGAACTTTGAAATTTGACATTTCGGCTTCATTTCTAAGTTTCCTAAAATTTTCGATCGGCTCTGTAACTTGCCATTTTTCTTACAATTCCAAGTTTCCTAAAATGTTCAAGTTTCCATTTTTGGATCATTTCCAAAAATGTTCAGGTTTCCAAAAATGTTCAAGTTTCCAAAATGTGTTCATTTCCATTTCCATGCATTTCTAGGTTTCTAAAAGTATCAAAATTTATTCATAGCACTTGAAACTCGTCATTTCATACAATTAAACTGGAAATGCATAGGCCCTATTCAAGATGTTACAGCAAGTGATGAACACAACTAAAGTGAGAGAGAGCAAAAATTTACAATAAAATTGTTTGGACAGCAGCTGTGACATGAGTTTGAAAAATCACTAAAAATATTAGAGATTGAATTATAAGTTGGATGAGTTATTGATTTAAAGATTATTGAGTCTATTTTCATATAAAAGAAATATAGCAAATAAATGATTCGTATATTTTGAGATATTTGAATTTCTGTGAGACTGGTTTAGAATGATTACATGATCCCCTATTCTGCCTTGGAAAAATCATTAAAAATTGTACAAAAATAATTGTGGGATATAATTTATATGCCTAAAATCCTGAATGAGTCTATTTTCAAATGAACTAAATAAGAAGGTCTTATGAACTATGTACAAGGAGAAAATATATTCGTAGTGAAGAGAGGTCAGAATAGTCGAACTGTAAAATAGGGGAATCTTTAATGAATAAACTATATTGATTGGCTAAACCAAAAATTCTAGAAATTTTATGGTAAGAAGATATGTGAGTCAGTTTCATGGAAAATTAACGGATCTTAATTTGGAGTTCCGTAGCTCCAGATATAAATAATTTAATGACTATAACTCAAGAAAATAGCTTAACTGGAATTTGAATAAATAGGAAGAATATGAAAATAGCATGTTATCACATTGCTTATTAGTTTCATGCGAGCTTACTAAGCATAAAGCTTACTCCCTCCTTTCCATTTCTTTTAGTTTTGTCAGGTCAGCTCAGGGTTGGAGATCGTCGGAGGCAGTATCAGACTATCGCGCCATTATCCTTAGAGTATTGGCATGTGTATGTTAAATGTTTTCAAGTGAGTGGCATGTATAGGGACTTAGTTTTTTTTTTTTTTTATGATGGATGTTGTTGTGATTAGCCAAATGTATTGGCTTATATTGATTTGTTGATTATAGCCATGAGATGTGGCTTATAATGATTTTGGCCTGCAAGCCTATTTTGTCCATGGCATGTGCTTGAAAAGTTTTAATTTTGGGCAAAATTTGGTAACCCGGTTTTGTACGATTGTGAATGTTTAAGTCCAATAACGCCTCGAACCCTGTCCCGGAGTTGGACACGGGTGAGGGGTGTTACAAATATTGTTTATCTAACAATCAAAACTCATTTTCTTCCATAAAAATGCAGCAAACAACTTAAAAGCTCACCTGGCAAAACTCTAAACTTTTCACCATTTTGCAAGATAGACCCCTCTTTAGAAAGCTTAAGCTTTATGGGGTTCTAAAAGTACGAATATTTTCAAGAAATGATCACTAAAACACTTACTAAAGAGAAGAGTGTGCTGAAATTTTTAAGCTTTCAAACCCCCATTTGCTGCTAATTTTTGGTGGAGAAATGAAGGAGAAAAGATAATATCTTTTCTTTCTTTATTTTAATATAAAATCCCAATTTAGTCCACCTAACACACCTACTTGACCAAATTTTGACCTCTATTGTCCCCTATGGCCCGCCAACCTTTATTTAAGGGGCTAATTGCCCTTTAAAGACCTCAAATTAATATTCTATGGCTATTAGACACCTTTAGCTTGAACTTTTGCACTTTATGCGATTTAGTCATTTTTCACAATTAAGCATGAAATCGCTAAAATTAAAGCACCGAAATTTTCATGCACTTATATAATCATGCTCTAACTCATAAAAGAACATGAAAATAATTTTCTCTGACCTCGGATTAGTGATCTCGAGATCACTGTTCTGACTAGCCCCTAAATCGGGCTGTTACAAAAACAGACTGCAATAGTGAATCCCTGAGCAATAGAATGGTCAATATTTTGCCATGTCATTATTATGATATAAAAATAACACATGAGTAATTCCACCCTTTTATCATTCAACAGTAAAAATCCTCCCCACTTAGTCTTTGAGAATTGCTACAACATTTCAAATTGCTTAACATACATAATATGCAAATAATCCCAAATTTGTCTTAATAATCTGATATAAATGTCTACCACATTGCCTTTTTATTCCCTAGAATTAGAATAAGCAAAACACCTACTATAATGAATAAAGAATGACTTGGATCAATCCTTCGACAGCCACACCACTCACATCGAGAACGCAACTACTCTGCAAAGGATAAAATAGAGTGGGTAAGCTTAACAAGCTCAGTGAATGCCTAGAACAACCACTACGCAAACAAGTTATCATGCATCAACCAAACCACATACAACATACTCCCAAAACGTGATTAACTAAGTGCCATAATTCACATATGTAGTCATACTCCATGCATTATTTTACATATTATTTATACAAATGTTTAGGCATATGTAACACCCCAAACCCGACCCAGAAGTTAGGCTCGAATCTGGTGTGTCACATTGAAGTGTTTTTCAAAAACCATGTTTTCATTGAAAACCCTCCTTAATATTTAAAAACTAAAGTATCAATTTGTGTTTGTTTTATTTCAAAACGTGGTTCATTGAAAAGTTAATCACTTTTAAAAACGTTATTAACTTCGTTAAAAATCTTTTTTAGTTGCGGAAGCTAATTTAAGGTAAAGAAGTTTAAAATGCAAGTTTTTTAAAAACAGTAATTGGGTTGAAAACTCGTTTACGTCTAACAGATATAAAACGTAACAAAATCCCAAATTCAGAATTAAATCCAGAGAGGCCTTATTACAGAAATTAAAACCCAAAATGGAATTTAAAACATATATAAAGTCCAAAGCATAATAGCTGCAGTCATATGGTCACCTCCGAGTCCCTCGCAACACCGATCCTCCTAACGCTGGGGATTACCTGCATAGTTAAAAACGGGGTGAGTTTACGAAAACTCAGTGGGTAATCCCCTTACTAAAGTAACAGTCAGTATATAGAAACAGAAACCGAAATAGCCTAGGCCAAAGCCCATTAACAGTAACAGTACAGTCCAGTTCAGAGCATACGTGAGCCAAAACCCACTACAATATCATTTGGGTCACAGCCCATAACAAAATCAATCGGGCCCAGCCCAAACCAATACAGAACAAGTGGCCCTAGGCCAAGTACAATGACAAATCTCATAAACAGATATGCAACAGTATGAGGATGCATCCCACCCCGGTCCAGCCAACACACCACCCGTACCAACCCTACACTTACTTGAGGATAAAATCGACCCACCCAGCCAACACACCAAGCTTAGCACCAGTTGTAGCACTAAGTCAACAGAACGGCTCGGCGCCGTGGACAGAACGACTAAAAGACATAAATATCGTAGCAACGCTGCCAATTAACAGAACGACTAAAAGCCATAAACAGAATGGTTATAAACCATAATCGGGATGGCACAGAGCCATAATCAGGATGGCACAAGCTATCGATAACTGTAATAAGTTTGGCACATAGCCATTAGCGACGGTAATATATACGATGGTAATAAGTTTGGCATATTTTCCATATTTATGTACCAATTTTTCGCACATATTCACTACATATTCACATTATTAACACAATGTAATCTTTTTCACAAGGCATGAAAACATACCCTCGTATTTACCGTCACATGGCATGAATAATATACTCTCATATTCACTTCTACAACAGTCAACATAAACTCATAGCACATATCATAGCATCTCATATGTTCATGATTTCACAATCTCACAAACAAACATATCTCACATTTAATCATAGGTGCGGGAACACTTACACTCATAATTTGGAGTAGAGGTTTAAGCTACTTTGAAATTCCCAAATAAACAACGAATCATCTATGAGCAGCAATTTTAAAACTTTAAGAAAAAGATTAAAATTTTCATGATTTTTTTTAAAAATTCGCTTGTTTGAAATTTTGGGTTTTTTTTAGAAAAATTAGAAAATTATGATTTTTTTTAAACTTTTCTAGTATGTTATTGGACAGTTTAGATTTTTTTTTTTTTTTGCAATTTTGATATTTTTTAAAGAGTTTGAGTTGTTTTTAAATAAAATAGCGTTTGATCGGATGGGGTGATTTTAATGGAAAATATGGATAAGGTAATTGGGTAGACGGAAGGAAAGTACAAGGACAAATTGATAAAAAATTGTATGGTACCAAATTGCTAATTTAAATATAATATAAGGGTCAAAGAAGCATTAAAAAGAATAATGGGTAAAATTAAAAGCAGATGCGGAACGACGTCGAGGAAACGCCGACGTTTCGTTCATAAATGGAAGTTATATGGTAAGTGCACTACTGACTCGTGGAATGGAAGCTCTGATAAAAGAGAAATACAGATTTTTCAGACCGTAAGCCGTTAGATAGAAATCAATTCAGGAAAAAAAATAATCGAAATTCAAAAACAGATGGAGAAGAGATGGGGAAAGAAGTGGGCTTTGATTTGTTTGTTTCTTTTTAATTGGGCGAGAAACGTTTCCTCCCTTTCGGTGACCGTAAGCGACATGGAATGTGTTTATGAATACGTGCTTTACGAAGGCGACACAATTTCAGGCAACTTTGTCGTCGTCGACCACGATATTTTCTGGAGTTCTGATCATCCTGGCATTGATTTCACCGTAAGTTAATTACCCGATCTCTGACTTTGATGTCTTTTCTTTTTTTGGCGAAACTTGGATTGATTTGCTATCTCGGTATTTGATTCCTTGCGGTAATGGTCGACTTTTTATGCCCATTTTTCAATTGTTTTATGTCTGGGTCTCGAATTCCATTCGGTGAAAATTGGCTTCTTAGGATAATTTCATATTTAATTCAATTGGCTAAAGGTTGGTTGTTCTTTTCTGAAATTTGAGATTTTTGATACCTTGCTTTTCGTGGAACCATGGAGACTATTGTTGAATGTTTCTGGATGGTCTTTTGAATTTGTAAATTTGTGATCTACTGCCTGTGGGTGTTTGATTTTAATGGTTCTTAGATAATGTAATATGTTTTCAGGGTGTACGATGGGGGGGGGGGTCTATTTTTAGGCTCATTCATTTGAATTGATCTGATTTGACCTGTGAGATATGTACTTGTGTTGAACTTTAGGCTTATGTTTCAGTATTATTTCAGGAGTCTAAAATTGGTTTTAGTTTTCCTTGAAGAACAGCTTATTACAATCTGCCTGATATTTTGTTGAATGCAGGTAACTTCGCCTGGGGGTAATACAGTTCACAGTTTGAAGGGGACATCTGGGGACAAGTTTGAATTCAAGGCCCCGCGAAGTGGAATGTACAAGTTTTGTTTTCACAATCCCTACTCAACACCAGAGACCATTGCTTTCTATATTCATGTCGGTCATATTCCCACTGATCATGACCTTGCCAAAGATGGTTTGTTATAAAAAAATTTTGCAGTATTTTTAGGTCTATTTATCTAATTTGTTTGTAGGGAAATCGGTAAATGGTGGTTATTATTGGTGTTCAACTTTGGCTATTGCATTTAAGTTGCTTTTTTTTTTTTGCCTTGTTTGTATGTACATCGCTGATATTTTATTGTCCCACATTTGATCATTTTTCCTTCATTATTTTTTTTGTTATAGAACATTTGAACCCGATTAATGTTAAAATTGCTGAGCTGAGAGAGGCTTTGGAGTCTGTTACAGCAGAACAAAAGTACTTGAAAGCTCGTGATACTCGGCATCGTCACAGTAAGTTGCTTCTGTTTTCTGCTATTGCATTGAGTTGAAAGTTGATAATTAAAGCTTTATTTCCATTTTAATACGCTAGCTAGCTCTAGTACTTTTGGGCTATTGGGATGGTTTTGTCATTTAAATATGTATTTTGTTCATTTCTAATTGGTCTCTTTCTGATGTAATGCCACTGCCAGTCTTGACTTTCACTGACTTAACACCTACAATGTTGTCAATTTGCCATTATCAATATCTAGATTCTTTTCGGCTACCTTTGTTGTTAATGACAAATTCCAACTAAAGAATATGGATGTTACAAGATGCACATAGTTCATGCTAAATACCATGAAATGTGACATTTTAATGCTAAGTGCGGTTTGGTAAAACTAATCTAGATGTCTATGTTACGTAAGTAAATGAGACATAAATACAATAGCAAGAAAAGAATGAACGGAAAAGAGATTGAAGAAGAAGAAAAGAAGAGAAGCAAAATCAGTGCTGAATTTTCGTAACAACTTTTCCTCTCCAAACATGCTTCAGAGGGAAAAGGAGCAACGGTTTTGGGAATCAGTTAAGGAAGCCGTTACTTGACAATTGTGCTTCTGAAATGCATTGTTTCATTTAGCTAATACAAAGCTTAAAAACGTGCTGTTTTAGTCACTAAACAATCCGACTAAAGCGCACCGTTTTACTAAACATCTAAAACATCAAAACGCAATGCTTAGACCAAGGAAATAAAATGAAACTAACGAACATAATAGATTTTTGAATGCAGTTGCCTATTAAGAATTCCTTTTCGTATCAATTACTTCCATCCCTAAAAGGATCCTTGTCTTTAATAAGGATCAAAGAGTGGAAATTGTTGCTTAAGATCTTGTAGATTCTCTCAAGTAGCATCCTTTGGGAAAGTGTTGGCCCATTTCACTAAGACCTCGGTTGCAACCTGATTCCCTTTCTTTACTATCCTCTTATCCACCACTCGGATTGGCTCCTTGAGAAGGGCTCCATCTGTCCTTACTAGTGGCAGATTGGCTTGTGTTGGGGCCTTCCCAATATGTTTTTTAAGTTGAGAAACATGAAAGGTAGGATGGATTTGAGACCCTATTGGTAGCTTCAATCGGTAAGCTACCTTCCCTATTTAAGCTTCCACAACATATGGACCAAAAAAATTGGGAGAGAGCTTTTGATTCATTTGTCTTCTCATTGTATGCTGTAGATAAGGTTATAGCTTCAAATATACATAGTCACCAACCTAAACTTTTCTATCACTCTTTCTATGGTCAGTTATTTGTTTCATTCGATCGTGAGCCCTCTTTAAATGAAATTTTCAGAAGCTGCCTTGCTGCCTCCCTTTGTTGAAGGCTATGATCCATTATGTCCATAGGAGAAATACCAACTAAATAAGGCAGATGGTGTGAAGGCTCTTATCCATATAGGGCCTCATATGGTGTAAACCTAATGGCTGAGTGGTAGGTGGTGTTGTACCACTAGTCAGCTAAAGGCAACCATAAGAACCAGTCTTGAGGCCTTTCATCAGTTATGCACATCAAGTAACCTAAGTTACGATTAAGAATCTTTGTCTGGCCATTTATTTCAAGATGATAAGTTGTGGACATGTGAAGGCTTGTGCCAAGCCTCTTGAATGGTTATTGCTAAAATTTACTGATGAACATTTTATCTTTATCTGACATAATCGATTCAAGTGTGCCATGCAACTTGTAGATGTGAGTAAGGTATGCTTAAGTCGCTGTCAAGGTTGAGAATGGATGAGACAAGGCCACAAAAATGGCCATACTTGATCAATCAGTCTACCACCACCAGCATGGTATTCTTCAATTTTGAGTTTGGTAAATTCTTTATGAAATCCATACTGATTGTTGTCCAAGTTCTATTAGGTACTGGCAGAGGTTGTAAGAGCTTTGGATGAGTTGTGTTGTCACTTTTATAAATCTGAAAGCGACACACTCCTTTACCCACTACTTGATGTCCTTCGATAAACCTTTCTAGTAAAAGAGCCCCGCTATTTTGTATCGAGTAGCATGGATACCTGAATAACCTCCCATTACACCTCTATGGAAATACTAAAAGAGGCCATGAGAGTGCCACTATTCCCAACCACTACCTTTCCTTTCCTCTTTAGAACCTTGCCATCCCAAGAATATTTAGGATGTAAGTGAGGTCAGTGCTGCACTTCCAAACAAAGTTGTTGGAGTTTAGCATCCGTGAGACAAGAATCTAACACCTTGCTCCACACATCAGGCCAAAGAATGTAGTGTACTGAAGCAGTTTGCCTTCTTGCACTTGTGGCCATCTAAATAAGGCATTAACCATAACATTTTAAGTACCCTTTCTATAGGTGACCATATAATCGTAGCCAAACATCTTTGCCACCCATTTTTGCTGGTAGGGAGTGATAGTTTGCCTATTTGACAAAAACCTTAAGCTCTAGTAGTCAATATTAATCTAAAATCTCCTCATAATCAAATAAGAATGCCACTTTTTGACTTGTGAGCACTCCCTCTATTTTTGTGGCATCCATGGCCACTGATCTCTTTGAGATTATATGACCCAAGTATTCGATCTTAGTGGTATCAGAGCTACGCTTGGTCTTCTTAGCATATGATTGATATTCCCTCGAGAGTGTCAAAACTTCTCTAAGATGTGACGTAAAAAAACACCAAAATTAACTTTCTTAGAAGAGGTTTGACATCAACATTCATTAATTCTTGGAAATTAGGAGCATTGGTTAGGACCAGGAACTCATAATGGCCCTCATGAGTTCTAAATGTAGTCTTGTGGATATCCTTATTCCATATCTTGATTTGGTGATAACCAAACTGTAAATCGAGCTTGGAAAAGTAGAAAGCATGCCCCAACTCATCAAGTAGCTTCTCTATGACATGTATTGGAAGCTTACCTTTAATAGTGTGTTGGTTGAGTTGTCTATAGTCTACATAAAGGCGCCAACTGTCATTTTTTTCTTCACCATGACAATTGAAAAAGGGATTGCAGTTATCTTTAATAATGTTTGCTTGTAGCATTTCTTGGATTAGCTTTTCCATATCACATTTTTGACCTGTGAGGTAATGATATGGCCTGATCTAGACTACCAGACTCTCATCCTTTAAAGGAATTTGATGGTCCTATAGTCTATGAGGAGGAAGTTCTTTAGGAATCTAAAAACATCTTCAAACTTTGTCAAAAGTTGTTGAAGATCCTCATTGGAAATGTGAGCAATCATTGTTAAGAGGGACAACTGGATCCTTAAGACAAGTCACACCTCTCAAATTGTAAAATCATGAAATTTGTTACAAACTGGTTCCCTTGTGCCTTTTAGTGAACTGTTTGCCAAGACCTTTGAGTGGACAACTTCCCTCTAGCAACTAGATTAAATGATGCAAAAACTTGGGATTGAATTTAAAGTCCAACTAATCAACTGAAAGAGACCTTGAAAAAACAACATGGTGCATTAAGGACCTTGGAATATTCTAAAAATTCCAAGAAAGAGAACTTAATTAGAATTATGAAAATTGTGTAAAGAATTAATCAAGAATTCTAATTCGAAAAATGAGGAAAGAGTTCTTATGAATTTCAAATGAATGAGACTTCTTAAATACAAAACAACTTGTGGAACCACATTTTGGCATTTCTAAACACAAAAACGATTAATTTTTGAACAAGAAACTTGAAATTGAATTCAACAATAATCAAGAAGATGAACTAGAATGATTTTTAGGAATTTTGATGGAATAAAAAGCTTTCTTGGATTAGAAGAAAGTTATGGCAACAAAGCTTTTAGAACCTTTCAAGAATCTGAAAATTTCAATCAAGAAAGTTAGAATTTCAAGAATAACTAATCCAAAGAATTCAATCAAGATAGGGCGAAAAAATTGATTAAATGAATGATGATGGCTGATGGTCAAAAGTGTCTTCATTCCCTTTGGTAACCAAATGGATTTTGACATCAACAAGAACCTTCAAAGACCTTTAATTATCCCTTTCAATTTGCAAAATTAGGCAAGATAAAGTGTGAAGAACTCCCTCAGAGAATTCTTGAAAGAATTGAAGAAGAAATTATTATCAAGGACACAATAAGAAACTATTCATGAAGATCAAGAAAACTCTATTGATGATATTTTATTAATAAAAAAAGAATCAAAGTTAACAACTAAAGAAGGCGAACCTTGCTTATTTATAAGGAAGTCTAATGAAGAATTTAACTCAAACTAGAACTAAAGATCCTAGAAGAAATCTGCATTGTGCAATGGCACTATTGAAATTTTTAGTCGATCTTTTTGACATTAATAAAATTGAATTCAACAATTTAATTCAATTAATATTTTAAAACACCCTGATAAAACTAATAAAGAATGCAACTTACTTGGAGAGGATGACTTATTTGGAAAGTGCAATGTCTATTACTTGAAGGAGTTGCCAAATTTACAAGATATTTCTCTAAAATCCTATTGAAAGCAAGACACTTAAACAAGACTCCTATAACTGGTCAACTACTTATTCTAAGGTATATGCTCTTTTATATACAAGGGTATATAAAAAAGTCCTACATGCCATTTAACTTCTAAATTAGCTTAATTATATATTTTAGACAACAAATGATATCTTATAATATCCTCTTGTTGTATAGCAAAACACGTAACTAAATTAACTAACCTTATCCAAAAGACACAAAATAGGAAACAATGTAAGAAACAAGATTCCTAATACAAGAATCATCAATTTTGAATGGAACTTGATTCATTTTCAATATTTTAAAAGTTCTTATTAAGTGAGGGTCTTCCAAACATGCCTCAAATTAAGAAATACAATCTTGGAACATGATTTGATTTCTTGATTGCCCAAATCCCGAGTTAAGTTCGAATTAAACTAAAATATAGATTCTTGATTTTCTTGATGGCTTTTCAAGACAAAATCTTTCACGTAGATATTCAATTTTGCCTTGAATTACTTAGATTTTGATATCGTGATTGGACCTTGTGGAAAAGTATAATTGAATCTTTATTTTTGTTACTTGTGTATGCATCATTCTCTTTTTCCTTAAAAAAAATCATTTTCGAATCTGAAACATCTAGTGTTGTTAGGTAAGAAACATTAAACTTTGCATTAACATTTTACTCATTTGAGAAATCAATCTTATCTGCATTGTCAGTGATTTTTTGGTAACTTGGAAAGGACCATCTCCTCTTAGTGCCAACTTGTTATTTCTTTTGGGAGGAAAATGTTTTTTTTGCACATTTTAACCTAAACCCAATCACCGAGTTCAAAACATTCTTTTGGCCTTGGTTGACTCTAGTGGCTTTCAACTTATTCCTTTTTTTTTTTAAATTTGTAATTTAGCTTTCTCATTAATCTATTTAAGTTTGTATTTTTTTTCTCACCATTAAAAGTAGTTAATTCATTCAAAAAAAATACAAGATCTAAAATAATTAGTGGATCAAAACCATAAACAATTTCAAAAAGTGAAAGTCCTATTAAAGATTGGATAAAATGATTATAAGAAAAATTTTAAAAGAGGCAAATTATTTTCTTTTCGAATTCTTTAAGGTTTTATCCATAACAATTCCAAGTAAATAACTTAAGATTTGATTAACGACTTCGGTTTGTCCATTGGTTTGTGGAAGAAAAGTTGTAGAATAAACAAATTTAGTACCTAATTTGATGTGATCCGGCTCGGTTTAGTTGAGTCGATTCACTTGTGTGCCTGATCGTCGACGAGGAAATTGTTCGAGATGTTGGAAAATGGTTTAATTTGGTTATGGTAGCGGAAGTTTAACAAAGTGGTTTTGAAATGAAAGAAAAGCTTATAGGATTAAAATAAGCTCGGTTTAATAAAGAAATAAAGTTGGATAAATTTGGATAAGTGGTGGAATGGAAAAACGAGCTTAACTTCAAGAATGATTCAACACTATATAACAGTGTTACCCCGGTTCTTATATTGTTAAGGTGGAAAGGTGGTTTGGTAGAGGATAGATGAATGCCACACTGGTTAAGGTGATAATTTTAAGAACAAGTTCGTAGACGTCACTAACAAGCTAGATAAGTCAGACGAGACTCGTACGAAATATGAGAGGAGGATGCCTCACTCAAGAACACAATGTTCATATAATCAAAATGGCAAAAGTCTTTTTACAACTAAAATATGCTAAGTATTTATAGCCTACTTAGGATAGCCGGATGGACAAAATGAACAAGCTTAAGAGCTAAGTAATTTCGGCTAGGAAGGTGCTGGAATAATTTGGAAAATATTCATTAATTAACTTGGTTTATATTCGGCTGAATGGAGCACCAAAACACAGCTTCATGTTGAAGGAAAATTGACTTGGTGAAGATGAATGCATGGGAGATCATCAGCCATGTCTAGGTTCGGCCAAATGAAGTGTGAATGGCCAGCCTTGAAAAGTCTCCTACATGTGAACACACTAGCCGAATGGTCACTAGGTGTGAGCACTTAGTATGGACGACTTAATAATGCCTTAAGGAGGGGGACGACCAGCTTGGGAAGTGAGATTGGCACCACTCCTTGGCTGAATAAACACCTTCAAAAATTAAGGAAAGAGCCACCATCCATGAATTCGGTCATTCATGCATGCTCTCATACGTTGCATTGAACCATACATGCACCTGGTCTTTAATGCACTTCCACATTCGGCTGCACCTACAAAAAAAAAAGGAATGAACCCAATTAAATCAAGCCAAATTCGGCTGAACCTAGCTTTAACATAATTTAGACACTCTAATTAAACACATAATTAAACTAAACAAATTTAATAAAGTCTAGACAAGACATATTAAATTCGGCTATGACCAAAACATAATAAAAAACATGTAATAATCTAAAACATAATTATGAGCTGTAATAATATTAACTAAATTAATTAAATACTTAATTTATTCTAACAATAAAATAAATGAGCTGGAACAAAAATAAAAATGAGCTCAAACGAGCTGATTTAAGCTCAAGTGAGCTGATTCGAGCTATATGGAGCTCGGGGGGCTGAAGTCGAGCTAAAGTCAGCTTGCGTTAAGGTGCGAAGATCATTTAAGGTTCTAGCCCGAGCTCGATGCGAAGACTTAGTGAGCAGCCTCGCATAGTCCTTGCTTGTTTCGAAAAAGATCTTACCGTGCTCATATCATTCCTCCATTTTTCAAAACGACTTGTCCTCAAGCCGAGCCGTTGGTTCACTCGATCATAGCTCCTCTTACGTGGCTTCCTTTGGTCGAATGGGGCAAATGGCAAATGAGTCAACTGAAAATTATAGCCACGAGTTAGCAAAAAGCAATCCAAGCAAACTTGTAGTCCAAGCATAAGCATATCGAGACAAGTATAATTCACGTGAATGGACAGATTCAAGACATCATTTTTACAATCATGCAAACAAACCATTTTACTCACCAATGCCTCGTCTAGTGTTCGAAACAAAAATGAATATGTTTTTTTGCATTCGAACATCTTAAATGGCTTCCACAAATCATGGGTTGGATAAATGGAATGCGAGTAATAAGTCAAAAGGTATACGTAGTCATCATAAACAGGCAAATGAAAATATTCACATGATTCATGATTTTGCAAACTTGAACTTTGCAATTGCCGTTTGGCCATATTTTGTCCACGCATTCATTAACACCACGATTATCAAATGCAAGAATCTTTTTATCATCAACCAAAACAGATATATCATTATCAAACAAAGTAGAACAATTAAGCACAACAAGATTCAAGCAATTTTTCAAAGCCAAAAGATCAATAAGATTTTTGTCATTATCCAAATAGAACAGAGATGTTTTAAAAATTTCTGGAATCAAACCTTGTTGACCTTTAAGAGCAGGAAAGCAAGGGTCGATTTTACCTTTTTCAATCAACACAAACCTTGTCTCCTCGGAATTGTAGTGTAATCGAAGCTCCTTGGTTGAATTAACCTAAAATGATGAAGAAGCATAAAGACAACTTGCACTTTTCAAAGTGTTGCGTTCACAATAATGGAAGAGGTTAATATCACCATGGACGATGGACACAAAGGGACATGCTGACACATGATTCACAAATGGAACATATGAATCGATACCATGTTCAAAAACATGAGTTGATCTTACCTTTCCGGGATGAAATATGAATTTCATGTACAGCCATGTAAAATTATCGAGGCACGATCTTAAATTGTAATCAAATTTCGTTCCCTTATTCAAAGGCCAAGCATCAAACAAATATAAATTATTCGCACAAATTTTAGGATGCTTGATTTTCCCATAAAACGAACCAAAATAACAAATTCCAGGTTTGAACACACGAGTTTGATTACTTTTTCCAGCACGTAACAAAAATTTTGTTTTCACAAGTAAATCATAAATGCTGAAGTCGAGCTAAAGTTAGCTTGCGTTAAGGTGCGAAGATCGTTTAAGGTGCTAGCCCGAGCTCGGTGCGTAGACTTAGTGAGCAGCCTCGCGTATTCCTTGCTTGTTTCGAAAAAGATCCCGGCCGTGCTCACATCATAATTTAGCCTATACAATACCTTTTAAAAGTGATTAAGAGCTTTAACTCTCTATCGGGAACAATGTATTTAGGGATGTCATGTAGGCACACAGTTTCTCTAAGGAATTAATTAGCCACATGTTGCATTAGTGATATTATGTCATGGAATGAAGTGTACCATCTCAATAAATCTTCCAATAACGATAAAAATATTATCTCTCCCGTTTTTAATCCTTGGTAAACCTAAAACTAAGTCTATAGGCAAATGAGTAACCATATGCGATAACTTTGGATTTAGTTTGTTTGCATGCAGTACGTTTAACACAAATTCATTCAACATATTTTTTTAGATGTGGTTAAAAGGAATGTTCATGAAACATATCTAAAATTTTATTCACATCAGTGTCCTATTAATTCACCTCTATTTGCTTTTCTAACAAGTAATTGTCTATATGAATATTTGAGAATACACAACCTATTGTTTTGAAACAAATAACCATCGAGTGTATAAAAGTTATCAATTGAACTACTTTCACGTTCATTAAAGATACAGGCAAAGTTGGAATAATGTGCATATAATTCTTTAATATGTTCAAATTCTTGTAACTTGGCATTCAAAGTAGTAATTAAAGATTATCATCTAAATAAAGCATTAATAATCACATTATCTTTTACTTATATTTTATTATATATGGAAAGGTTTCTCAACTTACTTTGTTCCTGTAAGTGTTTAAGATATTCATGTCGGTATGTATGACATACTCTTCATGAAGTAAGTAGTGTTGCCATACTCATAAAGCTTTTTACCAAGGCATAATATTCTTTGTCGTAAGTGGAGTAATTAAGTTGAACACCATTAAGCTTTTCACTAGTAAGCAATCGATTTTCCCTCTTACGTTAAATTGACACCAATACCAACACTTAAAGCATCAAATTCTAGTTCAAACAAGTTAGAAAAATTAGAAGCTTCAAAATTGGTGCACTACATAAATTTTCCTTAAATAATAAAAAAATTTGTTTTTGCTTTTCCCCTATTCAATTCAAACATTCTTAACAATATTAGTTAGAGGGGCAACAAGTGTGAAAAAATCTTTCACAAATCTACGATAAAAAATTACTAGTTTACTGAAAGATCTCATCTCAAAAATGAATTTAGGAGTAGGCCACTCCCAATTAGCTCTAACCTTTTCTTTATCCACTTTAGTTGCTTTTGCACTCATAATAAAACTTAAAAGATAAATTTATCTATGTAGAAAGTGCACTTTTAGCTACAAACTTAGCAAGTACCAATACCTTTGTCTTTGGTACTAATACCTTGGATAATGTAGTTTGAGATAACCACTGTAGGTCTCTTTTTATGCATGAAAACTAAACCAAAACTTGTGTAACACTATAATATACTTATTTTCTAAACTTACCTACAATATTATCATAACTATATTCTAAACATCACGAGGCTAGAACTTCTGTCTCGCAATCTGTGTGGTTTTAGGCGATTTCTTCACTTCAAATACGCTTAAGTTAGTATAACTCTCGCAAAGTGAGAATTCTCATAGAATTTTTTCAAGGCATCAAATTATAAAGTGGAAGCAATTTAAACAAAAGAAAGCTCGAAGTAATAAAATAATCATAGAAAAACAACGTCCCCAAGGTGTTTGAGTAAATGCTCTCAGTTAGTATTCATCTTAGAATACAATGGATATAATGCTTAATTACAAATGAGGGAGAGGCCATATATTTATAGTTGTGCTCCTTTAAATCCAATGGTACAATTAGCTTTACATCGATGGATGACATTGAAGCCTATCTACAATTAAGGAATTTGCATAATCCTCAATTTACAGAATCAAATCTTATCAAATTACAATCTTCTAAGATTAATTTTCTTATTTACCAAGGTAACCTTAATTTTCCAGAAGTGTTTCACAAGGCTTTAAGTTGATAGGCTTTGTTACTTGTTTTTCGAATCAGGCCAGTTTAAGTGGGTCAAATGAGCCTCATTTAATAGATTGACCTTCATAGGACACTCTTTGTGCAATGGTCACGGGCTTTGAACCGCGGTCTATGACATTCTCTCCTACCTGTTCTCACAATGCCCTCGTTGTGTCCTTTAAATGGCACTGGTTTGATTCGCTTCGGAACTTTCTTGACGCCTTTGCCCTTTCTCTACTAGTCTCTCTATCGGGTAGTCTAGCCCCTTGGAAATTTTGCCTCAGCTTTCGTCGTCGACTAGCTCAAATTGTTTCGCTCGTTGGTACATCTCTTTCGCAAGAGCCCGTCGCTCTTACTTCCCCCATTGTGACTTGCCTCGATCGGGATTTGCTTGACCTACACAACTAGGTTTTGGCGTGCCTACATTGAACTTTGGGTTAATCTTGAGTTTTCCCGTCAACTTCAGTTTGTAATCTCCTCAGTTTTCTTGCTTTAACACTTTAAAAGGGCCCATGTGTCCTTGCGAAGCTAACAAGTAAGAATGGAAAACATTACCAAAGTGTTTGAGATGTACTTCGCTCATTGCATTTATTTGTCTCTACTTTCCACTTTGCATCACTAATTTACCCCCAAAGTCTGATGTACAACTCACCTCTCTGTTATGTGGTAGCTTCACTAATAGCTCAACATGCTTTATATCGGTTTTCCCTACTTCTAGCATTCCTAAAGGGGTCTCATTAGCACTCTAATCACGACTTATCTATGTCATGTATTGTTGTTGATAAGTCTCCAAGATACATATGCAATTGCCAAAAGGAACCAGCAAAGCATTAATCTAGTAAAAAAAAAATTCAAGATAAGCATGAAATCGTAATCATCTTAGTGAATTATCTTGAAATCTTCCTTGTCTTTCCACTCTCCGATTTGCAGCTCCATTCCTTGTGCTATTCCTACAGTTGAGACCTCTTTTACATTTACCATATTGATCCTTTTAGATGATTTTCTATCTTTGAGACCAAGTTTGCCCACTACCTTCTCCGATACAAACAAGTCTGATGCTCTTGTATCAATGAGAGCATTCATTTGCTTTGCCATCCCTCTTAGTTTTAGCAAAATTGAGCATCACTGATCCAAGCTCTAATAGCATTTTCTCCCTAGACTACTTTTTTTTTCTTTGTTGATCGCGGATAACTTAGATTGCTCTGAACAGTTCTTCAATTTATGCATACCACAACACAAGAAGAATTCCATTGACTTCTTGTTCTCTTTATCCCTCTTGGCTTCGACACCACTCACAATTGAACTAAGCTTCATGGATATTTATTTCGGTTTATCATCCCCTTAAATGACAGAAAACACAAATCTCTTTTGGCAGTTCCTTATCATATGCAGGCCATCGTAAATGAAGCATTTTATCTTGCTCATCTTTTCTTTCGGGTGGTTGTTGGTTTTTCACTTCCCATTTTGTGGTTTCCTATTGTCTCTGTTGCCACTATTACCATTGACATACTCGCCATTTCCTTTATCTTCCCCACCATTGTCTTTTCCATTGGGCTTGAAACACTTGAACTTGTCTTTTCTCAAAACAATTTCAATTAAGGACTACGCTATCGTTATGGTTTTGGTAAGTTCCTAAACTCCTTGGCGTTCCAACCTTTTCTTTGCCAATAGTTTCAACCCATCCACGAAGGGGAAATGTCTCCTTGTTCAAATTGAAAATTTGGAGCATGAATTCGTTAAACTCTCACATGTACTTTAATTGACTCGTTCTGTAAGTTGACACTACTTTGCCTAAGCTTTGTCCTTGACATACTTCGAGTAAAATTGTGCCTTGAATTCTTATTGGAATTTTTTCCAAGTCCTAATTGTAGTTCCACCACGTTTCTCATCTATGGACCTACGGCGTCACCATAAAAGAGCAATAGTAGTGAAATACATGGTACTAATGTTTACCTTAGTAGCATCATCTGTGATACCTTTGGCACGAAAGTATTGCTCCATTCCCCACAAGAAGGCCACATCTTTTGTGGATCTTGCCCCGCATATTTCGACTTTGGGACATCCATATCATTATTGAGTGTTGCACCCAACATTTTTTTCCACAATGGCTCGACACAAAACAAGATCTCTTTTGAGTTCCTCGATTCTCATGTTTAAAGCTCTTGTCGTGGTAATTGTTTCCTCTTTCAAATCCATCACAATGGCTCGAGAGCATCGTTCCTCACCGTTACCTTATGCTTGGTGGAATTGAGCCCTTATTGCATCGCTTCCACATTGGAATTGAAAGACTCCAACACAAATTCTTTGAGTTGCACCTTCAATGAGTGTAGCTTTTTGGCAATGCGTTCCTTGACTTCCTCAAGAGTCTCTATCATGTCCTATATGGACTTCTTGAGAATAACAACTCATCCTTTTAAAATCGTCAGCATGTCCCTAGATCGACTTGTTTTCCTAACTATTTATTTTTTTCTAATGCTCCCATGGGTCTTTATTAGCTCAATTTGATTGGCTACTTTTTTCGACATATCGAACGGTGCCTTCACAACATTTTGATTTGATACCAACTATTATAGGACTAAGACTTTCGTCTGGCAATTCGTGTGACTTTAGACAATTTTTTGCTCAAAAGAGGCCTAAGTTAGCCTAACTCTCGCAAAGTAAGAATTATCGTAGAATTTCTCTAATGCACCAAATTATAAAGTGGAAGCAAATCAAAGACAAAATAAAGCTCAAGAGAATAGAAAATCCAACAGTACAACTAGCTTTTCATCGACGGACGAGATTGAAGCCTATCTACAATTAAGCGGTTTACATAATCCCCAAGATTACAAAATCAAATCTTATTATATTACAATGTTCTAAGATTAATTTCCTTATTTACCAAGGTAGCCTTAATTTTTTGTAAGTGCTTCATTGGGCCACCAAGACTTCAAGTGGATGAGCTTGGTCATTTTATCTTTGAATAAGACCAGTTCAAATGGGTCAAATGAGCCCTATTTAATAGATTGACCTTCATTGGACGCTCTTTTTGCGACGGTCATAGGCTTTGAACCGCAGCCTGTGACACTTACCTATCAATTCTTTAATGAACCATCAACTATCTAATATTTGAATTTAAGACTGCCATAATCATATTTCATTCATAAAACATTTCTCGTAGCTACACATACCTTAACAAAGTGCTAACATTGTAACCATTAATACCTTAGTGCCATTCGACTATAAAAGGCTTAATATATTAGGTAAACTACCTAGTTGATCACCCAATTTTTAAGGCACTTTCATTTTGGTCACTCAAAATGAAATCCTTGCAATTTTTTCACTCATATTTTAAGGTGCTTTCATTTTAGTCACTCAAATGTTAAATCTATGTTTTGTTCACACTTTCATTTTGGTCATCCAATTTTTGGGTTGCTTTCATTTTGTCATCTAAAAATGTCTTTTTTAAGTATTAATCGAGGTAAAAAAAAATCAAGGATTAAAGTGAAAAAACAGTAGAAACTAAAATAATATATTAGAAAAGTGTCAATCGTACTTGTTTATCCCATTGCAAAAAAAAAAAAAATTAAATTTCCCTTGTTTTTAATATTGAAATTTCAAATTTCAAGACATCAAAGTTAATTAAATCAATTGTTAATGTTAATCAATTTGTTAATATAATATTTTAATTAATTAAATTAATTGATTTAATCTCCTAAATTTTAAAATTTTATTTTTATGTTTTTAGGTTATCCTTAATGAAATCAACTCAATTAATTCATATTTAATAATTGTTTATGAAATTTAAATTTCTTTTGTTTATATGATCTCTAATATTTTATGCTAAGCCGAAAGCAAAAAAAATAAAATAAAATAAGTCTTATTAATTAAATTAATTGTTTGTTCTTCGTTTGAGTAAAGAAGTAATAAAGAAATGGTAAGTTTTATTTAGCATAGAAGATAAAATTAATTAATTCAATTAACTACAAGGATTTTTCTTTCATTTAAGTGCATGCTCTTTATATACTATCACTATTCACATTAAATTTCATAAATTAGTTAAATCATAAAACTTTGTTTTCTATTCACTTTAGTCCAAGTCTCGATATTTGCTTCCACTCTTAGCATTTTCACTCAATATTTATTAATAACTTACTTTAATAATATATAGTGTAATATATCATAAATATGCCTTAACTAAAATTAGTTTCGGGTTATTGAAATACAAACCGAAACCTTGTATCACCCATCGTCGACTCTCGCCTTTTCTTTCCCTTTCGACAATTTTGCGTCATTTTTAGGTATGAATAATAATTCAGTAATGATATAATATCAAATTATATTCAATTTCAAAGTCATACATATTTTGCAAATTATTCAATTTAATCTTCTATCTCGATACTCAATCAAATTCATACCAATCTTATTCGGTTAATAATAATCAAATATCAATTCATTAAATATCTCGAATTGCAATTCATCATAATTAATTTAGTAATCATTTTATCATTTCTGTACGATTTAGTCTATATCACACTTTTTTGTACAAAGTTATAAACAATTCAAATTACAACCACATGAAAACGATTCCATAATTCAAGAATATGTTACAATTGTATATAACCATACTCTATGAACTTACTTGGTTAAAACAGTAAGCAAGTTAAGACTTTAAGGACTACTCAATAATTTTGTCTTTTCCTTGATTATTTTTTATTTGGTCCAAGTTTCGATCGACATAATTATTTCATTCAATTTATCAATTCCACACATATTATATAATCCTATTATGTGCATATATCGAGTTCAATTTCATTATTCGAATGCCCCTTAAAGTTTTACATTTTATTCAATTTAGTCCTTAAAATTGAAATAATTATAACTTTCAAATTGAACCTCGATTTTGAAATCGATCTTAATTTCATCATTCTACAGCTCACTACTATCCATAATTACAGAAATCTCATACAAATTTTGAAATATTTACACTTTAATCCCTATGTTTAAAATTAATAACTTTCATTTTTTATATATAGGCTTTAAATTTAAACATTTAACACCAAAAGCTTCAAGGTTCAACAATGACAAACTTATAAACTTTAACAATTTTTAAATTTAATACGCAAGTCAACTAAATTAAGCTCTCGAGATTTTAAAAACATAAAAATTATTGGAAAATGATTAAATTGAACTTACCAATTAGTTGCTTTAAAACCAAGTCCCTTGGTTGATTCTTTCTCCCTTTTCTCATATGGAATTTCGGTGTTTGGGGAAGATGAAGAGAAATGTTCTCTCTTTCTCCCCACTAAACTAACATATACATATTATTTTATTTTATGTTTTAATTTAATTCTAATTTACTTAAAAGTTTCATACAAATTCATGGAAAAGCATGCCACCACCGGCCACTATAAAGTTAAAAGGTATAATTGCCTTCTTAATCCCTGTTCCTTATTCCTAATTAAATATTTCTCTAATAATTGAACTTTTTCTACTTCTACAATTTAGTCCTTGTACATTAATTAATCACTAATTCGATAAAATTACTTATCCAAATTTTAATTAACCTATAATATAATTTCATAAATATTTAATAAAAAATTTACGATCTCGGTTTATGAAAATGGGTTCCTGAAATTGCATTTTCGATACCACTAACTTTATGATCGTTACACTTGTACCTTAATTAACTATCAATTAAACAAAATTATTAGATCAAAATTTAATATATTTATATTCTACCCTCATCAAGGTTAAATTTACAAACATAGTTTACGAAAATGGCATTTCAGAATTGGAGTTTCTAACACCACTAAAAATCAGATCGTTACATCTAGGCTATATATCCTACTACTTGCTGTTGGTAATTATTCGCCGGTATTGGTTAGGATAAGCTTCAACGTGTTTGGAAAGTAGATACCCCTTAACCAAATCTTTAGGTTTGAATAGCCTTAGATATTTCCCCATACCAACCTTAAGGTTACTCACAAAGATGCTTAGTGCATAAGTTTTCGGTAAGTATAACTAGTTTAACAGATTCACATATTCATCATGAAATTTGTCAATAGTGTTCAACTGTTTGAGGGAAACCAAGTCTGTCATGGGGTCTTTGAATGAATTGGACCCAAATTGATCTTTCAAGTTGCAAGAGTAGCCATCCCAAGTCAGCAAATGGAAGCCTTCTTGTCCCCGAGTGTAGAAATGGTGTTAGTCGAGCACCTTTCCCTCCAAATGAAGCATCACAGTGTGTACCTTGGCACTACTAGCTAACCCTTCAACCTCAAAATACTGCTCAAGTTTCGACCACCAGCCTCGATAGTCAGTTCCATCAAATTTTGGGCAATCCAACTTGTGAGAATGAACTTGGTGGTTTGAGTAGGCACCATGCAATGTTGGAGTAGCACTGTTTAGTTCAACCATTGGGGAAACCATATGAGTACTTATCAGGGGAAATCCGAAAGGAGGACTTCCCAAAATTCCTTTTCATTTATCTTGAGATGAGTTTGTAACTGATGCAAGACGTAAGTGTCCAAGGAATTGCTTGAACGAACCTTGCATTTTAGACTTAAACTCTCACATACGCCTTTTCGGAACTCCTTGAGACGACTGTCAAACTTGGTGTCTAGCTGTGTCAATTCAACCTGAAGTTGGGCTAACTCCTGTTGTAGATGCCCTACATCCTTTTGCAATTTGTTGGAGATCCCATCGTTGGCCATGGAGGAGTGATGAGCTCTGATACCCTTGTTACGGTCGATCCGAGAATGATGAAAACAAAATAAAAGGGGAAGGAAAAGACGAGAGAAATGAGGGAGAAACATATTCAATAACAACCTAAATTTTGGCATGCTTTTCCTGTTTTATAATCCAACTTAAAAAGGAATTAGCTACCAGCTATTTTGGCTGTTACAACAGTTGGCAATCTAGCTTAACAGAACCAATACACATCGTTTCAATTATTCAACTAAAACACCCCATATAACTAAAATGAAACTCATTGTTTTGACCTCTTTTAATTCCCCTAACTAAATGTAGTATAATGATAGTAACATAATTATGACAACAAATATAACTGAATAAAAAAAACAAACAAAAATAAAAGGGTTCCATAATAGAAAGTTAAATTGTCTAGGATAATTAAACCAAAGAATTCAGACAAGATAGGATGAAAATTGGATGGAAAAGTCTATGGAATGAATGATGATGTCTAATGGTCGAAAGTGTCTCAATTCCCTTTGGTAATCAAATGGATTTTGACACCAACAAGAACTTTCAAAGTCCTCTAATTATCGCTTCCAATTTTGGAAAATTAGGTAAGATAAAATGTGAAAAACTCCTAAAACTAATTCTGGAAAGAATTGAATCCAACAAGAAACTATTAATGAAGATGAAGAAAACTCTCTTGATGATCTTTTGTTAGTAAAAAAAAAAAAAAGAATCAAAGTTACCAACTAGCAAGTCAAATGAATAATTTATCTTAAACTAGAACTAAAATCCTAGAAGAAGTTGACATTGTGCAATGGTTCTATTAAACTTTCCATTCAATTTGTTTCATACAAAGAAGCTAAAATTCAATAATTTAATTTAATCGAACTTTTAAAGAAACTAACAAAACCAATACAGACTGCTACTTAGAGAAGAAGACTTATTTGGCAATTGCAATCTCTTTTACCTCAATGAGCTGTCAAATTTTCAAAATACTTCTCTAAGAATCGTAATGAAAAGAAGACCCTTATAAGAGTCCTTCTTGCCATATAAATTCTACATTATTAATTATAAGTTATGATGACAAATGGGATATCTTAATTAATTTAAGGGTAAACTACACTTAATGTCACTAAACTATTAGTAAGTTTATGTTTGTCATTGAACTATTTAAATGTTTTCATTTAGGTCATTGGCCTGTTAATTTGTTTTTTAAGGCCCGACTAGCAAGTTCCAAGTATCGAATTCATGATCCGTACAATGGGCCAGTACCTATAGACAAGTAGAGAAACATACTTTAGATTCAAGTCGATCTGATGGGCAGTGTCAAAGATTGAGAAGAACGATGTTTTGATTTTGGTTCACAGATTTGTTATGTTCAAAGTTATTTTATGAAAAATAACTGAATTGTAGTAGAGAAGGGGAAAGCGAGCTTTCAATTAGTGTAGGTGGTGCAAATAGGAAAAAACCATACAACAACGGCTATAAAAATCTAGCAACTTAAATGAAAACCTTCAAATAATTCGGTAACCATCTTGTAACTTTTTGACGTTGAGTGACCAAAATATAAACTTAGTAATAGTTTAGAGACTTTAGGTGTAGTTTGCCATCAACTTAATTATTAATATTATTATTTAAGCACCTAATTGAATTTGTGTCAATAGTTAAACGAGTACCAACTCAATGAGGAAAATTACGAAAATGTACTGTAGTTCAAAGAAGTTATATTATTTGAGGAAATTTTACTATTTTTAGTTTTTCTTTAAAAAGCCAATTAAAAATTTACATAAGGTGGAATTTGAACCCATGAAATTTGTAATAATAAAAAATTAATTTTCACACTCAACTAAAACTTTACTTTAATTTTTTAATACATTTAATATTATTTTACTTACTTTATTTCCTCCATCAACGATATATCTATACTATTATTTAAGCTCCTAACTGAGTTGGTGTCACGAGTCAATTAGGCATCAACTTAGAAAAATTACAAAAATTTCCTTGCGTATTTACAATAACTTATATTATTCGAGTGCATTTTAATCTTTTTATTTAAAAAATAAAAAAAATGTATATGATGATGTTTAAACTCATGCCAATTGTATTAGTAGAATATTAAATTTACCACTCAACATTCATTTTAATTTTATTACTCACACTTTATTGTCTTCATTAATTGTTTATTTATATTATTATTTAAACCCTTACTAAGTTAGTGTCACGAGTCAATTAAGCACCAACTCGATTAAAAACATTACAAAAATGTACATTCGTATTTAAAATAAGTTATACTAATCGAGGTACTTTATTTTTAAAAAAAGGCAATAAAAACTTTGCAAATGATGAAATTTGAAATTATACCAATTGCATTAATAAAATCTTAATTATACCTCTTAACCAAAGATTTATTGTAATTTGTTCACTACATTTTAATTCTATTATATGTCCTTTATTACATCCATCAATTATATATATACTTTACTATTATTTAAGCCCCTACTAACTTGATTTCACTAGTCAATCGAGTACAAACTCAACTAGAAAAATTATTAAAATGTCCTTTCATATTTACAATATGTTATATTATTCGATAGTACTTTAGTATTTTTTATTTTGAAAATAATAAAATTATGCATATGTTGGAATTTGAACCCATGCTAATTGTATTAGTAAAACTATAAATTTATCACTGTACCAAAATTTTATTTTAATATTTTTTATATGTTTTAATTTTATTATGCGCGTTTTATTTCCTCCGTTAATTGTGTATCTATCTATATTATTTTTTAAACCCCTAAGTGAGTTAATTTTATAAGTTAATCGAATACCAACTCAATTATGAAAGTTACAAAATTTTTAAAAAATGTCTTTAGGTATTGAAGTTAAATAATATTATTCGAGGGTATTTTATTATATTTAATTAAAAACCAATAAAAATTGTATATAATAGGGTTCGAACCTATACCATTTGTATTAATAAATATTTCACTTAACCAAGGTTTTATTTTGTTTAATAAATTTTAATTTTATTATACATATTTTATTACCTCTATCATGGCATGAGTCAATCAGGTACCAACTTGGTTGGGAAAATGAAAAGGTTGCATTTAAAATAAATTGCATTATTTGAGGTTAATTTAGTCTTTTAATTTTTTTAAAAAGAAATAAAAAAATTGCATTAATAAAACCTTGATTTTATTACTCAATCAAATCTTAATTTTAATTGTATATATATACTATTCTTTAAGTTTTGATTGAATTGATGCCAAGAATCAACTAGAAATAAACTTGGTTTAGAAAATTATGAAAATGTTCTTCTATATTTAATGCATTTAGTACCATACCATATCATAAATTGGTTAAGGTTTTATTATTGCATTTAGTAATTTTAATTTAATGTATTTGTGCTTAAATTTCATTTTACTTGCAATTTAATTTAATTTTTATTTCAATATCATACGTATTTCATTTGTTATTATATGTTATTTTTAAATAAATTATTGTGTCTTAACTATGTAGTTTTCACACACATACATTTGTGATAAAATTTCTAGTATGTTTAAGTTCTGACAGGAAATGTGATATTAAGACATCTCCTTGTTGTTGTTAAGGATAAACTCAGTTAAGCAACGAATAAGTAAAATAACGAAGAAATTAAAAAGATCAAACACAAATATATTACGTGGAAAAATCCCTTCGAAAAGGATAAAAAACCACAGGCAAAGATAATTTGACTAAAACGACAAGAATGAAGAGTACAAATATGGAGATAAAATTAAACTTCGAAGCCAGAAATAAGAACCCTCAAAACGTAAATACAAAATTTTCTGAAAGCTTTTTAAAATCTAACACCTAAATGTGTAATGGGTTTAGTCTTTCTAGGGTAGAATGTGCCTATTTATAGGGTAAATTTGTAGATCAAATAATAATAAAATAACCTACACTAATCAGAGTTTAAGTGAGAAACTAAAAACACAATTTAGCTGCGAGAAGAAAAGTTGAAAAATGCAAGGCATAGCTCCACAAATTTTGACCTTGACTCGTATTTCCACAATACCTTCATTGACAAAGCCCACCATGGGCTTATCTTGAACTATGCAGGATATTAACTGAGTTAAAGTTGTTCTTAGAAGCTAGAAGACATCTAATCTTTGGCTTGTGGACTACCAAATCAAAATTGAGAAGACATCCAATCTTTGGCTTGCGGACTACCAAATCAAAATTGACTCGGGTCTGATTTTCACGAATGTAGTGCCCTATTTTTTCAAAACATGCATCCCAAAGAGAATCTCTCTTATTCGAAACAGTCATACATTTTCCCTCCTATAACCAAGTTGTTTCCACTTTAAATGAGTCGACTTCGACTCCTTAATAGACGAGGGACGTCCTGTTTCATTGATCACCGTTGATCTTTCTAGAATATAAAAGAATGTCAATCTTTTTACCATTCACCAAAAAGAGTCCCACAAGATACCTTAATGTCGTTTGACTTGATGTTAATTCCACAACCCTTCGAGTCCAAAATTCCTAATAAGATGAGACTTTTCTTCAAGTCAGGTATATGTTTGACATCTGACAGTATCCTAATTGTCCTTTCGTGCATCCTGATCTGAACAGTACCAATACCGATTACCTTAGTGGGTGAACCATTCTCCATGCACAATCCACTTTCTACTGAACTGTATGTGGAGAATCAGTCTCTGTTGGGACACATGTGGAAAGAACACCCCAAATTCAAGATCCACTTAGACGTAAGCTTAGAGTTTTTACTTGTTAATACCAACAAGAAATCATCACCCTTGTCATTGGCCAAATTAGCACCAATTAAATCTTCTTTGTTGCTCTCAGTAGTCCTTTTATTTCGCAGTTTGTAACAATATGCCTTGACGTGACCTAACTTCTTACATAGTGACATTTCTTGTCTCGCTTCCTTAATACTACCAAAATCGAGACTTTCCTATCTGACTTGCTATCCGAACCAAACTTATTTTCGAGTTTTTCTTTACTTAACCGGTTGCCCTTCACATCCTCGAATGAGAGATTATCTATGTCATAAATCAGGATTTTCCTGAAAGACTTGTATGAATGGGGTAAATAGCACAATAATTGAATGGTATGATCTCTATCGTCAATCTGAACCTCAACATTTTTTAAATTATCTAAAAGAGTAATAAATTGAATGATGTTACCTCTAAGGTACTTAGTTTTTTCCATGCCGAACGTTTATAGACGCTATTTCAACACCAATAGATTAGCTAGAGACTTTGTTGCGTAGAGGGTTTCTAACATTTTCCATAATGTGAATGTCATTTTCTCCATCAAAATCTCCTTCAACACATTATTTGTTATATATAATTAAATCAGAGATAGAGCTTTTTTTATCTAACATATCCCATTTTGTTTTATTCATATCTTTAGGCTTTTTCTTTATAAGGACCTCAAGATTGCTCCAAATTAGAATTGTCATCATCCGAACTTGCCACAGATTGAAATTTGTGATGCCATCGAAGTTATCAATATCAAACCTTATTACTACCATCTCTGAACGGTTGATTGTGAAAATCAAACTATCTCTGATACTAGTTTGTTGGGGATAAACCTGATTAAATAACGGACAAGTAAATAATGAAAAACTGAAAATATCGAACACAAATATTTTACGTGAAAAAACCCCTCTGAAGAGAATAAAAAATTACAGGCAAAATAATTTGACTAAAACGACAAAAACAAATGGTACAAAGATGGAGATAAAACTAAACCCCAAAACCTGAAATAAGAACCCTCAGAACGTAAACACAAAATTCTCTGAAAGCTTCTAAAAGTTAATACATAAATGTGTAATGGGTTTAGTCTTTCTAGGGTAGAAAAGTGTCTATTTATAGGCTAAATTCGTAGATGAAATAATATTAACAGTAATCAAAGTTTTAGTGGAAAACTAAAAATAGAGTTTAACTGAAAGAAGAGAAGTTGAAAAATGTGAGGTATAACTCCACAGTTGTAATAACAAAACACATAACTAAGTTAATTAACATTCTCCTAAAAACACAAAATAGGAAACTAACCTAAGAAACATGATTTATGATAAAGAACTCATCAATTTAAAATGGAACTTAATTTTTTCCTTCAAGTTTTCGAAAGTTTCACTTGAGTGAGGGTCTTCCAAACGTGTATGGATCAAGAAACACAATCTATTTGCTTGATTTCTCAAATGATAAGTCTGAATTGAATCAAGAGACAGATTCTTGATTTTCTTGAAATCTCATCTAGACAAAAGCTTGCACATGGATGTTCAATTTGGCCTTGAGTTGTTTTGATTTTGATTACATGATGTGATTTTGCAGAAATGATAGGCTAGAATACTTATCTTTTCCACTTGCACATCCATGAAAATATAGTGAATGAAGTTCTTAAGTTTTAAAAACACATGATAATTAAAGTGATAATATGTATTTGTTTCTAGTGGAATGTTATTATTCCTTTTAATGATGCTATTTTTTTATCTTTGTAGAAACCATGATAAAGAATAACGTTGACCCCGATAACCATGTTAGCTTGAAGAGACTACCTGTTGTTTCTTCCTTCGTTATTATTTTAATAATTTCATCTTACATTATATTCATGGAAGACTAAGCTTGAAGAGACCTTAGTGCTGAAGTAAATTGTTCTGCTGCTTAATGAAGTGCATCATTAAGTAATGTTTAGTATCTAATGTATCACTGCATGATTGATGGTTTCTCTTGATTGATTCATTGACGTCAATATTGCATTTGCTGCATACTATAAATGTATTGTCTGATAACATTGTATAACTATCTAATCGTTATTTATGTACACCTTTATGATTGGTATATGCCTGCAGCGAATGAAAGCACCAGAAAGCGTGTTATAGGTTACACAGTTGGAGAATACCTTCTACTTGTTGCTGCAAGTGTACTTCAAGTTATCTATATTCGGCGTCTCTTTAGCAAATCAGTTGCATACAATCGAGTTTGAACAGTTTCATTACAAACAGAATACTAAGATGAGTTAACAAAAAAATGAATCATGCAATGTTACATTTTGGTATTTTATATGTTATTCAAGTATCGTATTTCAAACATACTATAGCTTTACATGAATTTTTTTATTCACTTTCTATAATCTACTATTTTACCTTTTTTTTGTGCCAATGCAGTGCCTACGCCACTTTATAATTTAACGGATGTAAGGCTTAGATTAAGGGCTAGTTAGTATTTCTTTTGATGTGTGATTTTGAGAAGAATGTTTCTGAAAATTTAGTGCTTACACCACTTTATAATTTAGTGGATGGATTACTTAGATTAAGGTTAGTTAGCATTGCTTTTGATGGGTAATTTTGAGAAGAATGTTTTTGTAAAGTTCGGTTTGATTTAAGATTTTAAGTGTTCAATATTGTTGTCAAAAAGTGTTTTTGATTAAAAAATATCTATTTTAGAAATGATATAGATGGTATGTACCTGGTTAAAAGTATTACGTGCCTTAGAATCTTGAAATTGTTTATAAGTTTGTAATTGAGTTATTTTGGCTAGAAATGATACGGTCCGCCTCTGGGTGAGTCGAGTCGTATGTGAGTGTGCCCGATCGTCTACGAAGGAGTTTCGTTTGATTTGTTTAAAAGGGGAAAATTGAATAGATTAAATAAAATGAAAATGGTTTAAAAACAAAGAAAAGAGATGGTTAAATGGATAATTGGCTGGAACAAGAAAGAACCTTTAATAGGAATTAAGGACCTGAGTCTTATACATTTCAAAAGGTAAATACGGAATTGGATAAAACCTCGACCCACTATCTAGCAAGATATCGGTCTAAAGGTTTGAACGGCACACCCAAATGGATGATAAGTTCGAAACAAGTCAGATTGACACCACTAGCTACTAGATAAGTCAATTTGAACCTTGAAGAATAAAGAGAGTAGATAACTCACAAATTTCATTAAGCATCCAAAAGTCCTCTTTTACAAGCTAATAACAAAGTATATATAGTGTTTACATGTGGTTAGCTGAAGAGTCATATGAATTCAGCTTTAATATGCATTTAAATGGCTGAAATAAAATCTAATCAATAAATAAAAACTCTTGAGTTCCTCCAAGCCAAATAAAAACAACTTTATGACTCTGAATGAGCTGATTAAATGAATTTAAATGCTTGGTTTCATGCTCTCTTAGCAGCCGAATGGTCACCAGCAACTTAATAAAAATTTGTAACTCATGTGTGACCTTTAAGCTTCAAACGGTTATTAGAAGAAGAAGAGCTGCTGCTGAATTTAATTGATGTATAATGCTTCCATCAATTATCATAACAACTCCTTTTAATGTTGAATAATGCTTCCTTTATGTGTGTAACCGATTCTCGCTTGAAAAGTCACATTAAACTCTTTGTAACAGCCCATGAGTGTAACGGTTTCCAGCTGAAAAGTTTTCTACATTCAAACACATTAAACAAACATATTAACCACATTTAATCACTTATTAAACACTAATTTAACTTAAACACATTAAACACTTACTAAACACTAATTTAACTTAACCCATTAAACACTTATTAAAAACTAATTTAACTTAACACATTAAACACTTGACTTAATTAAATGAACTAGAAGTAAGGACTTCAATTAATGCAATAACTAGTTTAATTTATGGAAGCAGAATTAAATTAACTTAAACTTATGCTTCATTAAAACAACCTAGTAACTAGATTAATTAATAAACCTCTTATTAAAAACAACTTATTTATTTAAACTAAACCTTTATTTAGAGCTAATATTTAGTTTAAAAGTTTGTATTCAGCAAAATAAAAATGCATGAATTAAATTAAGCTAAACACAAACTGAATAAACTGAATGTGAACTTAAACCACGCTCAATGAGCTGAGATGAACTCATGTGAGCTGAACCACATAGGAAGGGAGTTTAATTGAGCTGAAAATGAGCTGGAATCAGCTTTATTTTGCACTTTGGCCCCTCGAACTGAAGCCACTCTCGATGGCGTTGGATGGAGTCGAACCATGATACGACCAGGATCGCATCAAGAAATGACTATGACAAAGTGTTGACATTAGACAAATGAATTGGAAGTAGTAGTAAATAAATTCTTTATTCGATGTTCAAAAGAGAGACTATGGAATCAAAACTTGTAACGATCAACCATTAATGATCGTTGATGCTCTAACATTGAAGGTAACATCCCAAATTTGAGCTAATCTTTGAACTGAGTAAGGGGCATTACAATGTGGATATTGCTTAAAAGGTAAAATGATTAAGAGAATTTTTAGTTAAAAAAGTAGTGGTAAACAATGTAACATCCCTTACTTGTTCTAACATACGTTATGGACGAGAGATGCTATCGAAGTATATATGAAATGGAAATCTTGGAGTTACTTAAAAATTCAAGCTTTAAATAATTTAATAAAATTAGAGAAGTTTAATTAAAAATAATTTGAAATCATATAGAATCATTTTGTGGGTAATTGGAAGTGTTTAGGGTAAAAAAAGAGCTCTCAAACACAAAAAATGAATTTAAACAATGCAGTGAGGCAAAGTTGTGCACAATGTTGGAACAACACGCGAGGTAGTGATGTCACTTATTTGATGTCGCGACATTACCTTTAACACCCCTAAAATTGTTATGTTATAAAAGTAGTATAACGTGAAAATTGTGCATAATGGATTCTTCGATAAAGTAAAATAAAAAATATAATTGATGAAAGAGAAGGTTGGTGGATGCCAAGGGGAGTTTAATTAATAAGTCATAATATATATTAATTTAAAGCAAGGATTAAATCGTAAAGATGTGAAAAGTTGTAAGACTCAAGTATAATTATTCAAAATTTGAGGGGTTAAAATATAATTATGAGAAAGTTGAAGGACCAAATTTTATTATAACTAATTTATTGTGACACGAAATTAGTAAGTAGGGAGCAAATTGAATAAATGAATAAATATGAGGGATTAAATCACAATTTTACCAAATTAAGTGATGGTTGAAGGAATGAATTGTAAAGAATGTTGGAGGGAAAAATAGTCATTTCTCGATTAGGATAACTATTATGAAACATCATGATGATATGAGTATTGGTGCTAGATTTTGATTGGTTAAGATTATTTAAGATTATTTTATTATTATTTTAATATAAGATATTTTATTATTTAGTTAATGGTTAAGAATATAAAAAGAAAAGATGATGGAAATCTCCATCTTTCGTTTAAGCTCTTGTCTACCATTCTTGAAGAAAAGAAAGTTTTACTTTCATTGCAATTCGGTCCTTTCTATAACATTAACCATTTTCACCTAGAAATCAAAAGAATTTTCATAGCCAACAGGAGGGAAAAAATGATAAGAAGACTATGGTGAACATGAATATCAATTTAGATTCAACATAGATAGAATTGGAGTAGAGAGAAAATCAAGCTGAGGCTTGAAATCAAGAGAACAAGAGAGAGAGAGAGATAGAGGAAGTGATTCAAGTGGCAAAGAAAAGGGAAAAATAAGTGATTTAAGGTTGAGAGAGGTAAGTACCCTAAATTTTCTTATTACCTAAGGACTAAAATGTAAAATTTATGGAATTTGTGATAAACTAGTAAAATAAAATGTAAAATAATTTGATATGTGTAATAATATATTATGATAGAATGATTAATTGAAGAGAGATTTAATGGTAAATTAACATAAAGTGATGTTAAAGTGAAATTATAGTAAATATGGGATTTCCATGATGCTAAGGACTAAATTGTGAGTTTTGTGAAATTAATAATTGAAACAAGAGAAGTGAAGTGCATAAAAATTTGATTTGTGAAATAATATATTAAAATGAATTATTTGATTAAAGTGTTATGTGATAGTGAATTTGGATGAAAGGTGAAGTTAGAAGGATATTATAAGAATTATTGAATTTTCATAATATTAAGAAATAGATTGCAAGATACTTAGAAATGGCAAGAAGTACTAAAAATATTAGAAATAATTATTCAAGTGAAGTGTTACATGGAAAAGAATTGATTTAAAGTGCTTATGTAGTGAAAAATAAATTTCAATGCTAATAAGGACTAAACTAAAAATTGTACAAAATGTAACACTCCAAACCCGACCTAGACGTTACGGTCGAATCTGAAAGTATTACGAAGAAACATTACAAATTCGACTTCCTATTTATTTGAAACCATCGTAAATCGTTGTTACTTTGTGTGCTCAATTTGTTTGGAAAACGTGCTGATATATTATTTAACTTAAAGTCGTTTTCAAAAAAAATTGTCGTTTTCATAAAAACCGTTTAATCAATCGTTATGCTAAAAAAAGCCAAACTAAAAGTCCAAAATCAAAAGCAGACCCAAAATTCTGGAGAGACCAAATTATTCAGAACTCCCAAAATCGAAATTTAGGTAAGCCAAACTAACGTAAAAATAGTTTTATGGTAACGTGGACACAACCGAGCTCCCATCGCACTGACCCGCCTAAGTCTGAAGGTTACCTAAAATTTGATGCGAGCACGCCCCGGAGCTCCGTTCAGCTCAAATCAGCTCATTTGGGCTTGTTTCAGCTCGTTTGAGCTTGTTTCTATTTCTTTACAGCTCATCTACTTTAATGCTAGAATAAACCAAATGTTTATTTTAATTTGTTTACTTCGTTTCAGCTCATTACTCAGTATTTTAGCTCATCACAGCTTATTACTTGTTTTTAAGTCATTATGAGCTAGCCGAATTTATTAGCCATGATTAAGTTCATATTTAATTTGTCTTAGTTACATTATTAATGAGTTTAAGTTTGAATTTACTTTATCTAGCTGAATTTAATCTTGCTCATTGTCTTTAAGGTGCAGTCGAATCCATGAAGGTGAATTAATGCTTGGTGCATGAATGACCGGTTGCAACGAATAGAGAGATTCATGCACGACCGGCTACATTGCATGGTGGCTGGATGCTTGGCTTCTCCAAGCAACTATTCGGCCAAGGAATAGCTGCCCATTAAATTCCCGAGCTGGCCGAACAATTCCCCAAGGCAGCCTTGAAGGTGTTCACACTTGTCGATTTCCCCATTCACACCTTAATTTGACCAATCAGCTTCTATACATGCATGGGTGAAGTCATGAATGTCCAAGGGGGAAATAACACATTAATTCAACACATTGAATGAATAATGTGCATGCACAAAGGGGAGGATGAATTTACAAAGGTACATGCTACCATTCATGAACCGGCCCATCATTAAAGCTTCAATTAAGAGGGATGCATGTCCCATGCACCTAGAATTTGACCAAGGGGGATTAAAGGGATCTTAAAGGCTGGACATTCATGGAATTAAGGATTCTTCATGGCTAAGCATGCATGCACACACCAAGGGGGAAGAAAGTGTCCATTCAGCTAGTGCATGAACCTGCCGAATTCATGAACCATTTTTAGTGTATTAGTGTGAACAATTTTTATTATTGTGTGAACACATAGATGCCGAATTTGAGTAGTCATCTTTGTGTCTATAAATAGCTTTCTTGTAAACATTTGAAGGTTAGACTTTTTCCATTTTGAATGAACATATTGTTCTTTTGTGAGGTTTCTTCCTTTCTAATTTCATTTGAGTCTCATCTTGACTTATCTGCTCGTCAGTGGTGTCAACCTAATTCTCTTTGAACTTATCACCATTCTAGTGTGGCGTTCATCCCTATATTGATACCTTTGGTTCCTACCTCTTTAGGTAACGGGTCAAGGTCCCATTTCCTTCATCATCATTCCACCTTAAGCAATATAATTCTTGGGACGACATTCTTCTTAGTGTTGGATCGTTCTTGATGCTTAAGTCCGAATTTCCATTCCACCTATCCATTAAATTATCTATCTCATTTTTCTTATTAAACCGAACTTATTCTTATCATACATAACCTATTTTGAACCTTTTTCCATCAATTCCTTCATATTTAGCCGACTACAAGCAACTTCAAGTTTTGGAACGATACTTTCTCGTTGACGATCGGGCAACTAAGATGACTCGACTCACATCACCGAGCCGGATTGTAACATCCCAAACCTGGCCTAGACGTTATGGCCGAATCTGGCGACGTCACATGATAGTGCTTTGGAAAACGTGATTACAATAAGCCATTTTCGATATCTTAGGTTACGTAAAAAACGTACCGTTTATTCATTCATTATCCAACTTCAAAACATTTTATGTTGTGGAAGCTTTTAAAATAATTCGCGAATTCGTGTGGTTGATAAAACATTTGTTTGTTTTGAAAACTCACGTGTTATCCTACTGGTAGAAGTTTATAAAATAATAATCCCACATTTTAAACAAAATCCGTAAAGGCCATGTTACATAAAGCTGCCCAAATATAATCAGAATCATAAATAAAAGTAAAAATCGTTAAAGGTCCAAAATCGTGGTCACCGTAGAGGCCTCCGCCGCACCGATTCGTCTACTGCTGGGGATTACCTGAACAGATTAAAAAGAAAAGGGCGAGTTTTCGCAAACTCAGTGTGTAATCTCCACAGAACACATACACACAGTAATATTAGATAACAAATATGATTTCATAGTTCGGGTCTAAGCCCATTACAGAAATGGTGTAGACCATAGCCCACTCAGATTCAGAATCAGACATATTATAGAGCCTTAGCCCATTCTAGATAGAATATGCAGATCAGACAGAATAGCAGAATCCTACCCACCACCCTCTACACACCAACTTCGTCCAACCCTACACACCATGTGGGGATAAAATCAACCCACCCATCCCAACACACCACACTGTACCAAATGCGGCACAAAATCAGAAAGTTGTAGCTGAGCTGCCAAATAACAGGCTTGTAACAGTCCGAAATTGACCCTAATCGGAACGGTGGTTTTGGGACCACGAATCCGAGTCTGAAATATATTTAAATGATATATTCTGTGTTTATTATATGTGATTTAATGTGTGTGAAAGTTTCGCAGAAAAATTTAATCATTTGTGTTTTCAATTTGACAAAAAGGACTTAATCGCGTAAAGTATAAAAGTTGCATACTTTAGTGAAAAGTGTTAAAATGATAATGGCTTTTCAATAGGAGGTACTAAAAGGGCAATTAGCCCATTTTGATAGGTAGTGGACGGTATGTGCCAACAATACCCTTATTTATATGTTATGTTTATTTTATATTATAAGGTTATTTAGGTAAATTATTAATAACTTAATATATGTAATAAAACATAAAAAAAATGGCCATTATCATCTTTCATGTTTGCTTGGCCGAATGTTGAGAAAAGAAAGGGGTTAGGTTTCATTTGATTTTCGGCACCTATAATCACAAATTCAAGGTTAGTTTGATTTCGGTTCTTGATAATTTTTACGTTTTTGAGATAGTTGCTTCGAATACTAGTTGACCCATGTTAGAATTTTTGAATTTGAGCATGTTTGATATTCGACCATTGCTTTGTTCTTGTGGTTTTTGATGTTTGATGATTTTATATTAAAGATATGATAAAGATTAGTATGTTTTGTATTGGAAATTTTGGTGAATTTGAGTATTTTGGGCTAATTTGTAAAAATGAAATTTTGAGGGGGCTAAAATGCAAAATAAATGAAAGAAATGGAATTGTAGGGTCCCTATGAATATTTGGCCCTTGAGTAGATTAGTGAAATTTTGTGTATTTTGTGTTTTATGCAAATAGGGCTAAATTGTAAAAATGTGAAACATTAGGGGCAAAATGGTAAATTACCTATTTATGTGTTTTGGGACTAAATTGAGGTGAAATGAGCTTGAATGAGCTAATTTTTTATGTGTGTAGATCAAGAACAAAGAAAAATGGATTTGGATCGGGGAAAGACGAAAGTTATCGACTAGCCGGTCTACGTTGTCCGTCGATAGTCGAGGTAAGCTCTTAAGCAAAAATATATCAAAGAACTATTTATGAACATAGTACTTGATGAAATTTAGTAATTTTGTGCATGAATGTATGTGATAGCCGAATGTGGGTATAAGGTTGAGTTGAAATGTAATTGTTAATTTTATTATGAATAAGCTTGTTCAGCTTGAAATGTGAAGTTAAAATGAAGTATACTTGATGTTGTGATTTAGCATTAAGTGATGTGTATTGAATGGATAATTATGCCTAGCAGGCCTTGTGCCGGTGATCTATTTCGGGCTTAATGCCTAGCAGGCCTTGTGCCAGTGACCTATTTTGGGCTTAATGCCTAGCAGGCCTTGTGCCAGTGATCTATTTCTGGCTTAATGCCTAGCAGGCCTTGTGCCGGTGTAATATGTCAGGCTTATTGCCTAGCAGGCTTAATGCCGGTGATATGTTATAAACGGTGAATCCGAGAATCAAGCAAGTTGAGACATACCTATATAATGTTATGTGCTACAAGCTCGGGTAAGAGTTAGCTTATTATATTAGTAAGGAATGAGGTAAAGTACTTTGTAAATGTTTGAGTTAAGTGTGATGTAATGAAGTTGATGATACAAATTGTATTTTATTTTTGAGATATTAAACTTATCATTGATAGGCATGAATTATATATATATAAATGTGAGATTTATGCATATACATGTGATTATATCACTTGAAGTTTCGATTATAATTGAGGAGGACAATGGTAAAAGAGATCGATAGTTATGACATGTTTATTTGATTTGGAATGTACAAATGTTTATAATATTGATATGATTAGATAATGTATATGTTCATGGTAGTAAAGTGTTAATAATTAAGTTAAGGGCATTGAGGGTATTCGGCCATGATTAGTTCACTTATAAAATGTTTATATTCATTGCTATGAACTTATTTATTTTTAAAAGTTTAAATGTTTAATTATTGAGTTGTACTTGCTTAAGACTTGCTAAGCTATTAAGCTTACTCCGTGTGTGTTTAATGTTCTATTTTATAGATTTGGTCAAGCTACGGGCTCGAGCAAACGTCAGCAGAGTCAACCACACTATCATCTTTTCGGTACACCTTTAGCTTGGTTTATTTTTGGATAAAGGCATGTATAGGGTTATTAATGTTCTTGTTTGAGTTGAGAACTTGGATAATATATGTATTATAGCCATACGAATATTGGTTTTATTTTGTGTTTTGATGAAGGTACATATGGTTTTCTTTTTAATGACAAAATGATGCATATGGTTATGTCATTTTGATGCAAAAGTGGTAAGGATTTGTTTACCATATATTCAGCCATGGTTTTGATATCTATTATAGGTACAATTTGGTCTTGTGGATAATAACATCATAAGCTAAAATAATAATATCTTATTAATATGGAAGTTGTCATGGATTATAAAGATGATATTTTTGTTATGTTTGTGTTTTGTATTTAAGTGTGTTAAATTGGGTTAGAAATAATGGAGGTAATCAAATAAGTAGTTATGTATTTGTTTATTATATGAATTTTGATTAAAATTTTTGATCATTCGAATTTAGCGTAGTTATAATTGTTACTTATGCTAAAATGTTTAAAATGACTATAGACTATTTGATAATCTGTTAATGAAATAAAGTGGTATAGTATATAGTAAGTTGGTATATGTATGATGTTTTGAGTACTAAGCAAACAAACTTAGTATATTATGAACTATTCTTTATGTTCTTGAATGTACTACAAAATCATATAGATATGTGATACATATACCCTATAGACATCTTAGATTTAATTATATGCACACAGATGAATTCATGTGAGCTTTGATTTGATTAGTTGTTGGATTTAATTTGAATTTTTGGTATGAACTATTAGTTGGATATTTGAAATTCAATCAACGATTTTGCAAATCATTAAATGTATGAATTGCGATAAATGCCTGTGATATTCTCAGTCTAGTTCGGTAATGCCTCATAACCCTAGTCCGGCGACGAATACGAGTTAGGGGTGTTACAAGGCTTGAGAGCCTTTTAGGTACTTCCTCCAAATATCATCAACCCACCCCGATGCAATGCAACATACAAAATCATGTCATGCCATTATGTAATTAAACACATATATTCAGATATCATACTGGGTACAAAAATCAGACAGACAAATCACTTACATAGGGGTGTAAGTATTGCTTACCGACCCAACGGTAGGTCCACAGTCGACTTGAGCGACCAGTGTAACATTACAGAACATTTCAGAAATATGGGCTCACACGCCCATGTGGCCTGTCTGTGTGGGCCCACACGGCCCAATTGGTCAAGCCCGTGTGTCGCACACGGCCTTGCCCAGCCGTAACACGACCGTGTTACTCGCGAACAGCCTGGCTCATCGATCACACGGCTGTGCGGTGACTTACAGTCTTGCATACGGCCTACCACACGGGCGACTACACGCCCGTGTGGTGTCGACAGAAAGGTTTTCGACTTTCGCTGAAACCTCATTTTCTACGTTTCTAGGTACACACCTGGTTTCGATTGAAGCTAAAATGACTCTCAAGCACTCCAGAACCTATATTCGACAATCAAAGCCCCAATTAAGTAACATAACCGGGATTTAAACTGAATTGTAACAAGGCATTCATCCCTAACTATGGAAACCCTATATTCGATCGAATCGAGAATTTTACGCGCTTAACTCATCGATTGGGAATGATATTTAGTCCCTTGATTAATCCCTGAATACTAAAAAGGAACCCCTCTTTAAAAAGAATTCAAGCATCGTTTAGGAAGCAAAGGCCAAAACTTTCTAGCTTATCATTGACACTCCAAAAGCACTAATCAATGAATTACGACAATTTGCCACTGATAGGGATACTCAAAAATAAAAGAAATAGCAAAGGAAGGAGAAGGAAAAGCGACAGAAAGGGGAGAAGAAAACGTCAGAATTTTGGGGAAGGTGGGGGAGGAAACTGAAATTACAGAAAAAAAAGAAATTAAAAGAGAAAATCTGGTAACCCCCTATCCTAACTTCCCTTACTTTTCTCCATCCAACTCCCCACTACTTAGAGTCTAACCACAGTACAAGTCTAGCCAAATCTCAGTCAAATATACTATCCCTTACCAACGCAGAGAATGGAACACAGGACCTCAAGCATACCAACACACACTGAAACCACTAGACCAGAGGCCCATTTTGACATGATCTTACAAACTTTTACTAATAAGCCTGCTAACTAGAGATAGGGCTTCATTCAAAAGAGTACCCAAAATTTTCCCTAGTCAAGGCTTGAACCCAAGACTTTTCAGACACTCCCAGAACACATAACCACTGACAGGCAGTTGTGCCACAAATTTATAAATGCCAAATTTAAAGAAAAATCGGGGCATTACAACTCTATCCCCTAAAAGAAAATTTCATCCTCGAAATTTTACTTGATCAAAAAAGGTGAGGATACTGCTCACGCATTGAATCCTCCAGCTCCCAAGTGGCCTCCTCAGTGCTATGATTCTGCCACAGCACCTTCACTAAAAGGATAGACTTCCTTCGAAGCACTTTAATGCTGCGATCCAGGATCAGGACCGGCTCCTCCTTAAACGGCAGATCTGGTCTGACCTCAATGTCCTCCGCCGGAACAACGTGTGTGGGATCAAAACGGTAGCGTCTCAACATTTAGACGTGGAACACATCATGAATGCGATCCAATTTTAGAGGAAGCTCCAACTGGTACGCGACTGGCCCCACTCGTTTCAGAATACGGTATGGCCCAATAAACCGAGGGCTCAGCTTACCCTTGCAACCGACCTCAGAACCTTCTTCCATGGCGAGACCTTGAGGAAAGCTAGGTCCCCCACTAAATACTCGATATCCTTTCTCTTCAGATCTGCATAGGACTTTTGCCTACCAGATGCCACTTTCAGTCGATCCCGAATCAATCGGACCTTATCTTCAGTTTCAGAAACCAATTCTGGACCCAGAATACGTCGCTCACTCAACTCAGTCGAACATAAGGGAGTGCGACACTTTTGTCCATACATGGCCTCGTACGGTGCCATCTGGATACTAGATTGATAGCTATTGTTAGAGGCAAATTTTTCCAACAACAAATACTCCTCCCAACTACCTCGGAAATCTATAGCACAGCTCCTCAACATATCCTCCAGTACTTGAATCACTCTCTCCGACTGACCATCTGTCTAAGGATGGAAAGCAGTACTGAAGTCCAACCTTGAGCCCAGTGCCTCATGATATTTCTTCTAGAATCGCGACGTGAAGCGAGGATCCCTATCGGAGATGATCGAGACAGGAACCCCATGCAGTCTCACTATTTCCGCTATATATAGCTTGGCCAATTTCTGGAGAGAGAAGTTCGTTCTGACCGGAATGAAATGAGCGGACTTGGTCAATCGATCCACGATGACCCAAACAGAATCCTTCTTAGTGGGTGTTAAAGGCAACCCACTAACGAAGTCCATCGTTACTCGCTCCCACTTCCACATCGGTATCTTTATCAGCTGCAGCAACCCCGAAGGCAACTGATGCTCAGCCTTAACCTGCTGACAAGTCAGACAGCGAGCAACAAAGTCCGTGACCTCACGCTTCAACCCTGGCCACCAGTATAACTCTCGTAGATCTTGGTACATTTTATTTCCGCCGGGATGCATAGCGTAAGGGCTACTATGCGCCTCCCTCAAAATCGACTGTCTTAACTCATCATCATTCGGTACACAGAGCCGACCGCGGGAACATAGTACCCCGTCACAATTAACCCCAAAATTAGTAGTGTCCCCACTCTCAATTTGAAGGAACCGCACCTCAAGTGACTTATCCCCCATCTATTTATTTTTGACCTGATCAATCCATGTAAGCTTAACCTGAAGTTCCGCTAACAGACTCCCATTGTTGAATAAACTGAGTCGAGCGAACATCCCTCTCAGGTCAGTTATAGCCCTACAGCTCAACGCATCTGCACCACATTAGCCTTACCAGGGTGGTACTTGATGGTGCAGTCATAATCCTTGAGCAGTTCAACCCATCTACGCTGCCTAAGATTTAACTCCTTCTGGGTGAGAAGATACTTGAGGCTTTTGTGATCAGTGTAGATAGTACACCTCTCACCATACTGATAGTGCCTCCAAATTTTTAAAGCGAATACTATCGCAGCCGATTCCAAATCGTGCGCCGGATAGTTAGCCTCATGCGTCTTGAGCTGATGTGACGCATATGCTTCCACCTTACCATCCTACATCAGTATGCAACCCATACCCACATACGACGCATCACTATATACCACGAAGTCTCTACCAAGCTCCGGCTGTATTAGAATAGGAGCCTGAATTAGAACAGATTTGAGCTTCTCGAAGCTCTCTTGTCGCTTATCAGTCTAGACAAAGGAAACTCCCTTACGTAGAAGCTTGGTTAATGGTGCTGCGATCAAGGAGAACCCTTTTACGAAGCGTCGATAATAACCCGCCAGCCCTTGAAAGCTGCAGATTTTGGACACATTCTTCGGCTGTTTCCACTCTAACACGGCATCAATCTTACGAGGATCTACCCGAATCCCATCCTGGAAACCACATGCCCCTGAAAGGTTACTTCTCAGAGCCAAAATTCACACTTACTGAACTTCGCATACAACTATTTCTCGCGAAATGTCTGTAATACCACTCGGAGATGCTCATCGTGCTCGTCCTCAGTCTTTGAATACACCAGAATGTCGTCAATGAAGACTACCACGAATCGATCTAGATAATGCTGGAACACTCGGTTCATCAGATCCATAACAGCTGCTAGTGCATTCGTCAGTCCAAATGGCATTACCAGGAACTCATAATGTCCATAACGAGTCCTAAATGCCGTCTTATGCACATCGACTTCCTTAACATTCAATTGATGGTATCCAGATCGCAGGCCGATCTTGGAGAACACAGAAGCTCCTCTAAATTGGTTAAATAAATCATCTATTCTCGGTAGTGGGTACTTGTTCTTAATTGTTAGCTTATTCAATTGGCGGTAGTCGATACACATACACATGGATCCATCCTTTTTCACAAACAACACAGGTGCTCCTCACGGAGACACACTAGGGCAGATGAACCCATGATCCGGTAACTCTTGAATATGAGCCTTAAGTTCCACAAGCTCCTTCGGTGCCATTCTATAAGGGGCGATGGACACCGGAGCTGTACCCCGAATGAGCTCAATCTCAAATTCTACTTCTCGGCTCGGAGGCAAACCCGATAATTCCTCAGGAAAAACATCAGGAAAGTCCCTTACGGTTCTGATGTCCTTAACCAAAGATTTCCCAGAATCAGAAACACTGATGTAGGCCAAGAATGCCTCACATCCTTTCTATACCAACTTTTCTTCCACCAACGCAGAAATCACATTCGTCAAGTAGTTTCGACGTTGCACAATCACCACTACCTCGTTATCCTCCTCTGTTCTCAGAATAACCCTTTTTGTAGCACAGTCTAGACTTGCCCGGTGCTTGACCAGCCAGTCCATTCCCAAAATCAAATCGAACTCCCCGAAAGGCAGCTCCATCAGATCAGCCAGGGATACTGTCCCTTGAACCTCTAATGGGATGTCTCTATATAGTTTACTAACTCGGATAGATTGCCCCAACGGACTCACAATCGTAATTTCACTCAGAGTACTCTCGACAGAAATCCCCAAGTTTTCAGCAAGAAAGCATGCAACATAGGAATGAGTGGATCCTATGTCTATCAATGTAGTATAGGGTACATTATAAATGAAAAACATACCCGTGATGACGTCTGGAGCATCTCGATCCTTGTGGCAACAAGCAACAAAAACCAGTGCAGGCTGCCTCGCCTCAATCGGTCCAGCACCTCTGCCCGGTGCTCCCTGTCCTCGGCCCGTGCCGTTACCACCCCTGGCCTGCCCTCGGCCCCTAGGTGGCTGCTGAGCTACTCTTGGTGACTGCACAGTACGAGTACCCACAGCTTGCATTTGGTCAGCTCTCAGCGGGCAATCCCTGACACGATGCTCAGTCGAACCACATCTCAAACATGCCCCAGTCGTCCTCCAACACTCGCCCGGATGGTGTCCACCACAGTGCCCACAAAGCGCCACCCCAATAGGTGCAACAGCAGGCCCAACTCTCACTGGCCCATCAAACCTGGCCTTCTTCTTAGGCCTCATCACAGAATTCGAGGACTCTGATTCCTTCTTATTTTTTCCTTTCTCACGATTTTGACGCTCAGCGCGCTTAACCTCCTCGGCGATCTTCGCCTTCTCCACTAAAGCAGAAAAATCACTCTCCCTCTGCGGAGCTATCAGAACCCGTAAACTGTCTCTGAGTCCATCCTCAAAATGGACGCAACGCTCATACTCAATTGCCACCATACCCCGGGCATACCGGCTCAATCTCAGGAACTCGGCCTCATACTCGGCCACCAAACGATCTCCCTGGGTGAGATTAAGGAACTCAAGCCTCCTAACATCGATGTAGCTGGCTCTTACATACTTACTTCGGAAAGTCGTCTTAAAATAGTCCCAAGTCAGACGGTCAGGCTGAGTGCCCTCCTTAACCGTCAGCCATCACTGGTACGCTTCGTCCGAAGTAGAGAAACAACCCCCTTAAGCTTCTGTTCCACGATAAAATCCAGATCGTCCATGATTCTTTCCGTGGCCTCCATCCAATATTCGGCCACGTTAGGGGCGACTCTAGTGACACCCTTGAATAATTCTGCCCCATTGGATTGGAGTCATTCCGTAACCGACCCACGACCCCCAGATCCGGCGTTCGGCCCAACGACCCTCTCTAAAATCCATAGCATGGCTCGTGATAGTGCGTCATCCCTAGCCTCACGATCATGAGACCCAGCCTCTATAGCAGGTGAGATTGGCATCTAGCTCGTATCCAGGTTAGGCAGATTCTCAAATGCTGATAACCTAGCTCCAGCCCCCTACGGCCTCTACCACGGCTTCTAGTACCCCGTCCGCGGATACCTCGTGCGCTCATCGTAATTTAGAATTTATCTGGATTAAAAATTTTATGCATTAGTTACAGTTCCAATATTTGTTAACAGATGTTTTATGCAGAATAGTATCAGAAGTTCAGAGTTCGTTATCACAAACCGCAGTTTTACTGCGGTTTTCAGTTTCGCGTTTACACTACCTAGAGTGTTTGAGTACAGTATACTACCTATTGGCTGTTTCAAGCATGCAAGTAGCATTTTAGCAAGTCTAAACAGAGATCAGAACACTTATCAGATTGGTGCCTGAAACTCGTTGTACCACATACTCAGTCCAAAAATATTTTAAGTCATTTTGAAATCATTTTGGAAAAACCAATTTTAAAACCCAAATCCCAACTGAGTTTTGCAACCTGACTCTGATACCACTAAATGTAACACCCTAAACCCAGCCTAGACGTTATGGCCAAATATGGAGACGTCACATGATAGTGCTTTGGAAAACGTAATTACAATAAGCCATTTTCGATATCTTAGGTTACTGTAAAAAAACGTGTCGTTTATTCATTCATTATCCAACTTCAAAACATTTTATATTGCTGAAGCTTTTAAAATATTTCTCAAATTTGTCTGTATTTGATAAAACATTTGTTTATTTTGAAAACTCGCGTCTTATCCTACTGCTAGCAGTTTATAAAATAATAATCCCACATTTTAAAAAAATCCGTAAAGGCCATGTTACATAAAACTGCCCAAATATAATCAGAATCATAATAAAAGTAAAAACACTTAAAGGTCCAGAATCGTGGTCACCGCCAAGTCCTCCGCCGCACCGATCCATCTAGTGCTGGGGATTACCTGAACAAATTAAACAGAAAAGGGTGAGTTTTCGCAAACTCAGTGTGTAATCCCCACAGAACATATACACACAGTAATATAAGATAACAAACATGATTTCATAGTTCGGATCTGAGCCCATTACAAAAACGGTGTGGACCATAGCCCACTCAGATTTAGAATCAGACATATTATAGGGCCTTAGCCCATTCCAGAAAAAATATGCAGATCAGACAGAATAGCAGCATTGTAACACCCCTAACCCGTAATCGTCACCGGACTAGGGTTAGAAAGCATTACGTATCATCTCCAAACATTTCATATTCATTTCACAACAAAAAATCAGTCATCAGTTAAACATATTCAAATATAAACATATAGTCCCTTAATGAGGTCTACGAGACCTTTAACACATGTTAAAAAGGGGTCGGGACTAAACCGAACTCATACGAAAACATTTGAAATTCAAACATTTCTCTAGGTTACAGAGGTCTCACGCTCGTGTGGGTAGGCCGTGTGCCTCACACGGCCTTGGACATGCCCATGTATCCAAGCCGTGGCAAAACAGGGCATACCTACTGACTTGTCCACAAGGCCTGAGACACGCCCATGTGCCTCACCCGTGGTCGACACTGACTTGCACCACACGGCCAGTCACACGCCCGTGTGTCCAGCCCGTGGTCGAGTCTGACTTGAATCAAATTACAATTTTAAGACACATGTCGAGCCACACACCCGTGTGCTCAACCGTGTGGGCAATTATAGGCCATTTCCAAGGCCAAACTTACCTCCCACACTTAGGATCACCAACTAACCTCAAATCACAAGTATTTATACTTCAATTGGCAACCGAAACCTATCAATATATGCACCAACTAATCATCAACTACATCATCTATTTTCATACTCAAATTTATCTCAAATAAGTTCATCAAAAATACCAAATTTCACATCCCAACTTATATAGGTCAAGTATCAAATAATCCTATCCTAAGTTCACATTTAAACCATAATTGTCATCAACCATTTGAGCATGAAACATACCATATAAATCACTCACTTAATCCACACACACACACACACACACACACACACACACACACATATAAACATTTTTCAACTTTCAAGCCATTTCTCATGGCAAGATTTAAACAACATCAAAACATGCCACATTCAATAGCCTATACATGCCATATACCAAATATACACATCTTTCAAAAGTACCAAAAGAGATAGCTGATAGTGTGATTGAGTCGCTAATGATCCCCAAATCCGAGCTAGCTTTACTGACACTGTAAAATAGAGAAACACATCACACAGTAAGCTCTAAAGCTTAGTAAGTTTGTAATATAATACATATTACTCAATAATGCAATACCAATACACAAACAAACCATCACTTAGATAGATTCACAACTAAACACAATGTCATCCTCAATCATATACTTATACATCTATCTATTCAACTTTAAATAATAATATCAACCACATAGGTTCAAAACATACCTTTGCCAACACTTAGTTAATTAACGTTCTTTCCATTCAACGCTCGATACCATAATTTCTTATTTGTTCCCTATCTCTTCAATTCAATCGCACACTTAGTGCCCAATTCTAGCCGAAGCTTATATAACATCGCACACTTAGTGCCAGAATATAAAACTGAACGTAATTCGGTATCGTACACACAGTGCCAATCATTAAAGCCGTAGCTTCTATTATTTCGCACACACAGTGCTAATCACTTCTGTCTCGATTCTTATTTCACACACTTAGTGCCTCATTTCTCAATATCACATATAACATTTCTAATTAAATAACTATACATTCATTCATTTCACATCACATAGATACAAATTAAACAACTTGTATTATATTCGAACATGCCTCGGACGTAGAAATACTGAGACTAGTCGATCAATCGAGTACTTTGTCTTTGCCTCGATCTCGATCCGAATCTCTCCATTCTTGGTCGATACATATTCAAATTTAGCTCATTTAATCACCAATTCATTCAATTTAGTCTAAACACACATATTTAGGGCATTTTACAAAATATCCCTAACTTTTTCACATTTCGACACTTTAGTCCCTATTTCAAAAAATCACAAAATACACAAAATTTCACTTCAACCATGCTGAGCCGAATTCTTCCTACGTCGATTCAAGCCCATTTATTTCATTTATTTCACATTTTAGTCCTCTAATTTCTTATTTTTACAATTAAGCCCAAATTACTCAATTTCACTAAAAATTCAAAGACAAAATATGTTAATCTTTCACATATCTTTCATATTTCATCATCAACCATCACATAGCTCAAACATTCATCATTGGCATATCTCAAAATCACCACCAAACTCTAAAATTAAAGAATGGGTTTGATAGAACGCAAAGCAACAATCACAAAAACGTAGAAATCATTAAAAACCGATCAAAAACACATACCCGATTGAGCTATGAATGTGCCGAATTCAACAAGCTCCAAACCCTTATTTTCTTCTTTTAATTTCGGTAGAAAGATGAACACTCATCCACTAACTTTTGTTTTATTATGAGTAATATTAACTTAATTCACGTTTTACTATTTTGCCCCTTTTTAATAATTTAAAATTTCCACTAACTATGTACATATATGTCCATCTCCACTATCTATGGTGTAGTTACAACATAAGGACCTTTCATTTAATATGTCATGCCAATTAAGCACTTAAATAATTAGCACACAGCTTTTGCATTTTATGCGATTAAGTCCTTTTTCATAATTCGACACACAAAAGAAAATTTCCACAGTAAATTTTCACACATACTCAATCACATATTATAACTTCAAAAATAATATTAAAATATTTTTCTTACCTCGAATTTGTTGTCCCAAAACCACTATTCCAACTAGGGTCTAAACCGGGCTGTTACAACTCTCCCCCTTAGGGATTTTTGTCCCTAAAAATCTTACCAGTGAATAGGTTTAGATATTTCTCTCTCATAACATCTTCAGGCTCCCACGCAGCCTGTTCAACTCCTTGTTTATGCCACAACAACTTCACTAATGAAATTCTTTTGTTTCTCAACTCTTTGATCTCCCGTGCCAGAATTTGAATTGGTTCCTCACTATATGATAAATCTGACTGAATCTCAACCTCAGTAGGAGCAATCACATGCGAAGGATCAGATCTGTATCGTCGAAGCATTGATACGTGAAACAAATTATGAATCTTTTCTAATTCAGGTGGCAACATCAATCTATAAGCAACTGGCCCAATTCTTTCAATGATTTCATACGGTCCGATGAACCTCGGACTCAACTTGCCTTTTCGGCCAAATCGAAGTATTTTCTTCCACGGAGACACTTTCAAAAACACTTTGTCACAAACCTCAAATTTGATATCTTTTCGTTTTTAGTCTGCATAGAACTTCTGACAATCTAACGCTGCTTTCAAACTGTCACGATTCACTTTCGCTTTTTGCTCAGTCTCCTTTATTAATTCAACCCCGTGAATCTTATTCTCACTCAGCTCAGTCCAATACAATGGAGTTCGACATTTTCGACCGTAAAGAGCCTCATATGGTGCCATTTTGATACTAGATTGAAAACTATTATTGTATGCGAATTCAATCAACGATAAAAGTTTCTCCCACGTACTTTCAAATTCAAGAATGCAGCATCTCAACATATCTTCAAGAATCTGAATGATCCGCTCAAATTGTCCATCCGTTTGCGGATGAAATGCAGTACTGAAGTACAACTTCATGCCTAAAGCCTCTTGCAATTTCTTCCAAAATCGCGAGGTAAATCTCGAATCTCTGTCAAATACAATTGATAGTGGCCCCCCGTGCAATCTCACAATCTCAGAAATATATAGTTCAGCTAACTTATCAAGTGAATAATCTGTTCTCACGGAATGAAATGAGCTGATTTCGTCAATCTATCAACTATCACCCAGATTGCATCTTTCTTTCCTGGAGATAAAGGCAATCCTGACACAAAGTCCATCGTGATTCTCACCTATTTCTACTCAGGAATCATAATCGGTTGTAACAAACCGGATTGAACCTGATGTTCAGCTTTAGCTTGCTGACAAACTAAACATCTTGAAATAAACTCTGAAATATCTTGTTTCATACCAAGCCACCAATAAAATAGTTTTAGATCGTTATACATTTTTATACTTCCCGGATGAATAGTCAAACGAATTTTGTGAACTTCGTTCAAAATCATCTGAATCAACTCTAAATTCTTCGGAACTCAAATCTAATCTCTGAATCTCAAACAATCATCATTATCAACTCAAAATTCTGAATCAAGATTCAAATCACATTGAGCTTGTTTTATCATTATCTCATCATCACTTTTCTGGGCATCACCGCTTTTCTATTGTATAAACATTGGCCTTACTTTCAACTCAGCCAAAACTGAACTATCATCACATATATCTATCTGAGTACTCATTGCTCGCAAAGCACATATAGACTTTCAGCTCAAAGCATCAACAACCACATTAGCTTTGCCTGGATGAGATAATTAATCACTAATTCATAGTCTTTTAGTAATTCTAACCATCTCCGCTGTCTCAAATTCAATTATTTCTGAGTCATCAAGTACTTCAAGCTCTTGTGATCAGTATAAATATGACATTTCTCACCAAATAGGTAGTGACGCCAAATCTTCAATGCAAACACAATCGCGGCTAATTCAAGATCGTGTGTCGGGTAGTTCTTTTCATGCAGTTTTAACTGCCTCAAAGCATAAGCGATGACTTTGCCTTCTTGCATCAACACACAACCCAAACCATTCAACGATGCATCACTGTAAACTATGAATTCTTTACCCGATTCAGGTTGGACTAATACTGGTGCCTCTATCAACAATGCTTTCAACTGTTCAAAACTCTGCTGGCACTTTTCTGACCACTCAAATTTAACATCTTTCTGTAGCAATTTCGTCAACGGAGTCTCAATCATAGAGAAGCCTCTCACAAACTGCCTATCCCGCTAGTCCTAGAAAACTACAGACTTCAGACACATTTCTCGGTGGCTTCCATTCTAAAATAGCTAAGACCTTACTCGAATCAACTCGTATTCCCGTAGCTGATACAGTATGTCATAGAAAACCAATTTCATGCAACCAGAACTCACATTTGCTAAACTTTGCATACAATTGCTTTTCACCCAAAGTCTGTAGCACAATTCTCAAATGCTCGGCATGTTGCATCTCATCATAGGAATAAATCAGAATGTCGTCAATGAGCACCACGACAAATCAATCCAAATAGGGTCTAAATATCCGATTCATCAAATCCATAAACACTGCATGAGCATTCGTTAGTCCAAAAGGCATAACTAAAAATTTATAATGTCCATACCTCGTTCTGAAAGCAGTCTTCGGTACATTTGATTCTTTAACTCTCAACTGATAGTAGCCCAATCTCAAATCTATCTTAGAAAACATTGTAGCTCCTTTCAGCTGATCAAACAAATCATCAATACGTGGCAGGGGATACTTATTCTTTATCGTCACTTTGTTCAACTGTCGATAATCAATACACATCCTCATAGTACCATCTTTCTTTCTCACAAACAACACAGGAGCACCCCAGGGCAAAAAACTCGGTCGTGCAAATCCTTTATCTATCAGTTCTTGCAATTGAGACTTCAACTCTTTCAATTCCGTCAGTGCCATTCTATACGGAGAAATTGAGATAGGAGTCGTCCCCAGCACTAAATCAATACCAATTTCAACTTCTCGGGTCGGAGTTAATCCCGATAGTTCTTCAGGAAACACATCTGGGAATTCACATACTATAGGTACAAACTCAACTTTCTTTTCAATCACTTTTGTATCTATCACATACGCGAGATAAGCTTCACAACCCCTTTTCACATAATTCAAAGCTTTCATCGAAGATATAACAGCTGGTGACCCATTCAAATCACTGGATTCAGTTCGAACTATCTCACCATTCTGACTTCTCAAATCAATACTCTTTCGTTTACAATTCACAATAGCATTATGCAGAGTGAGCCAATCCATACCCAGAATGATATCAAATTCATCAAAGGGTAGCAACATCAAATTAGCCGGAAAACAAACATCTTGAAACATCAAAGGACAGTTTTTACACACTTTATCCACCAAGACACACTTGCCCAAGGGGTTCGATACTCTAATAACAAATTTAGTAGACTCAACAAGTAGAGTCTTACTTGATACTAAATTTACACACACATAGGAATGAGTAGATCCTAGATCTATCAATGCAATCACATCAGTATCGAATAGAGTAAAAGTACCAGTAATGACGTCTGGAGATGATGCTTCTTCTTGTGCACGAATAGCATAGGCTCGGGCAGGTGCTCTGGCCTCTAATTTCACAATTGTATCGGTAGTCCCTCTTTGATTTCCACTCACATTTTCGATATTTCTGGGTGGTCTACCCCTAACCATCATATTACTCGGTCTTGCACTCTGAACATTGTCTTTCTCAGCTAACTCTGGGCAATCTCGAATGAAATGGTCTCGTAATCCACATTTGTAACAAGTTCTATTATTGTACTTGCCTTAGCATTCTCCCACATGTCGTCTTCCACATTGTCTACACTCAGGTTTGTTGCTTTTGACACTTCCAACACTTGATTCAGTTGGGATTTAAGCTCTTGGACCCACTCTTTGTCTCACACGGTCTCTATTCGAATGTCCAAATGAAGCATTTGAATGATTGCTTGCATCTCTAAATCTTTTCATCAAAGGTTGAGATGACTTACTCATCAATCTTTTTCTTTCATCTCTAGCTTTAGAATCTACTTTCTTCTTTTCTTTGCTAAGCTCCTCGGCTTTGCAGACTCTTTCAACTAACACAACAAATTCATTTATGCCAAGTGCTCCAACCAACAATTTAATGTCTTGATTCAACCCTTCAATGAAACGCTTGCACATAGTAGCTTCAGTCGAAACACATTCACGTGCATATTGACTCAATCTCACAAACTCCTGTTTGTACTCAGTAACGGACATGTGGCCTTGTTTCAGCTGTAGAAACTCTTTACATTTTGATCTATGAATCGTTGACTGATATACTTCTTTTGAAATTCAACTTGAAAGAAATCATAGGTAACCCTCTCTCTCGGAACTACTGATATCAACATTTTCCACCAATTATATGCCGTATCTCTCAACAAGGAAACATCACATTTAATGCATTCATCAGGAGTCAATGACATCTCATCAAATACTCGGATTGTATTCTCGAGTCAAAACTGAGCTCGTTCAGCATCATCATCAACCGTGGACCTAAACTCTTTGGCCCCATACTTTTGAATTTTATCTACAGGAGGCTTATTCAATCGAATCGGATCTGTAACTTGTGGTACAACAAGTACTTGTGGGGGTGGAGGTTGTTGAGTAGACGGATTCGTTCGAACGAACTCCGAAAACCACCCACTCATCATTCAGAAAAAGCCTTGCTTAGCCTCTCCCTCTTGACTACTATCATTCGGCCTAGATGTGGCCGGCACCATCCCTTGAGTGGGAGCAGGCGCATTGCTCTCTACATTGCCAGCAACTACTCGAATGGGATCCATTTGCTATATGAAAACACATTTTTAACTGTCAAGATTCATCACACTATCGCAATTATATATAAGACATGTATAGCTAGAGTCACACGCGCTACGTTAGTCCAAGAATCGACTAAACCGTAGCTCTAATACCAATAAAATGTAACACCCCTAACCTGTAACCATCACCGGACTAGGGTTAGAAAGCATTAAGTATCATCTCTGAACATTTTATATTCATTTCACAACACAAAGTTGATAATCAATTAAACATATTCAAATATAAACATATAGTCCCTTAATGAGGCTTACTAGACCTTAAACACATGTTAGAAAGGGGTCGAGACTAAATGAACTCATACAAAATTTTTTGAAATTCAAACATTTCTCTCAGTTACAGAGGTCACACGCCCGTGTGGGTAGGCTGTGTGTCTCACACGGCCTTGGACACGCCCATGTGTCCAAGCCGTGGCAAAACATGGCATACCTACTGACTTGTCCACACGGCCTAAGACACGCTCGTGTGCCTCACCCGTGGTCGACACTGACTTCCACCACATGGCCAGTCACACGCCCGTGTGTCCAGCCTGTGGTCGAGTTTGACTTGAATCAAATTACAATTTTAAGAGACACGGTCAAGCCACAGCCCGTGTGCTTAATCGTGTGGGCAATTATAGGCCATTTCCAAGGCCAAACTTGCCTCCCACACTTTGGATCACCAACTAGCCTCAAATCATAAGCATTTATACTTCAATTAGCAACCAAAACCTATCAACATATGCACCAACTAATCATCAACTACATCATCTATTTTCATACTCAAATTTATCTCAAATAAGTTCATCAAAAATACCAAATTTCACATCCCAACTCGTATAGGTCAAGTATCAAATAATCCTATCCGAAGTTCACATTTAAACCACAATTGTCATCAACCATTTGAGCATGAAACATACTATATACATCATTCACTTAATCCATACACAAACACACATCTATATATATAGATAGATAAAGATATAGATATATCAACATTTTTCAACTTTCAAGCCATTTCTCATGGCAAGATTTAAATAACATCAAAACATGCCACATTCAATAGCCTATACATGCCATATACCAAATATATACATCTTTCAAAAGTACCAAAATAGATAGCCGATAGTGTGATTGAGTCGCTGAGATCCCCAGATCCAAGCTAGCTTTACTGACACTGTAAAATAGTGAAACACATCACACAATAAGGTCTAAAGCTTAGTAAGTTTGTAATATAATACATATTACTCAATAATGCAATACCAATACACAAACAAACCATCACTTAGATAGATTCACAACTAAACAGAATGTCATCCTCAATCATATACTCATACATCTATCTATTCAACTTTAAACAATAACATCAACCATATAGGTCCGAAACGTACCATTGCCAACACTTAGTTAATTAACGTTCTTACTATTCAACGCTCGATACCATAATTTCTTATTTGTTCCCTATCTCTTCAATTCAATCGCACACTTAGTGCCCAATTCATAGCCGAAGCTTATATAACATCGCACACTTAGTGCCACAATATAAAACAGAACGTAATTCGGTATCGCACACATAGTGCCAATCATTAAAGCCGTAGCTTCTATTATTTCGTACACACAGTGCTAATCACTTCTATCCCGATTCTTATTTCGCGCACTTAGTGCCTCATTTCTCAATATCACATATAACATTTCTAATTCAATAACTATACATTCATTCATTTCACATCACATAGATACAAATTAAACAACTTGTATTATATTCGAACTTACCTCGGACGTAGAAATACCGAGACTAGTCGATTAATCGAGTACTTTGTCTTTACCTCGATCTCGATCCGAACTCTCCTTTCTTAGTCTATACAAATTCAAATTTAGCTCATTTAATCACTAATTCATTCAATTTAGTCTAAACACCAATTTAACTCATTTAATCACATTTCGACACTTTAGTACCTATTTCACAAAATCACAAAATACAAAAAATTTCACTTCAACCATGATTAGCCGAATTCTTCCTATGTCCATACAAGCCCATTTATTTCATTTATTTCACATTTTAGTCCTCTAATTTCTTTTTTTTTTACAATTAAGCCCAAATTACTCAATTTCTCTAAAAATTCAAAGACAAAATATGTTAATCTTTCACATATCTTTCATATTTCATCATCAACCATCACATAGCTCAAACATTCATCATTGGCATATCTCAAAATCACCACCAAACTCTAAAATTAAAGCATGGGTTTGATAGAACGCAAAGCAATGATCACAAAAACGTAGAAATCATTAAAAACCGATCAAAAACACATACTCGATTGAGCTATGAATGTGCCGAATTCAACAAGCTCCAAACCCTTATTTTCTTCTTTCAATTTTGGTAGAAAGATGAACACTCATCCACTAACTTTTGTTTTATTATGAGTAATATTAACTTAATTCATGTTTTACTATTTTGCCCCTTTTTTACATTTAAAATTTCCACTAACTATGTACATATATGTCCATCTCTATTGTCTATGGTATAATTACAACATAAGGGCCTTTCATTTAATATGTCATGCCAATTAAGCACTTAAACAATTAGTACACAACTTTTGCATTTTATGTGATTAAGTCCTTTTTCATAATTCGACACACAAAAGATAAAATTTCCACACCAAATTTTCACACATACTCAATCACATATTATAAAATTTGAAAATAATATTAAAATATTTTTCTGACCTTGGATTTGTGGTCCCAAAACCACTATTCTGATTAGGGTCTAAACCGGGCTGTTACAACTCTCCCTCTTAGGGATTTTCGTCCCCGAAAATCTTACCAGTGAATAGGTTTAGATATTGCTCTATCATAACATCTTCAGGCTCCCACGTAGCCTCTTCAACTCCGTGTTTGTGCCACAACACCTTCACTAATGAAATTCTTTTGTTTCTCAACTCTTTGATCTTACGTGCCAGGATTCGAATTGGTTCCTCACTATATGATAAATATGACTGAATCTCAACCTCAGTAGGAGCAATTACATGCGAAGGATTAGATCTGTATCGTCGAAGCATTGATACGTGAAACACATTATGAATCTTTTGTAATTCAGGTGGCAACATCAATCTATAAGCAACTGGCCCAATTCGTTCAATGATTTTGTAACACCCTAACCCGTATCCGTCGCCGAATTAGGGTCACAAGGTGTTACTTAACAAAACTTAAACACTTTGCTTTATAAATATTGTATATGCCGATGTATGAATTAATAATCACAAGCAACTACTGTATTTTCAAATCCATATTACAATTAATCAAATTATAGCAGTCACAAAAATTCTATGCGTTTTAAACTATTTCGAATTAACTATTCATTCACAACATGTATACTCTTAGCCATATGTTTCATATCCAATTCGGCTAGCAAGTGAAATACCATACAAATTTCTTTTTATAACCATGCTTTACTCAACTACAAGCAGCTATCCATAAACAAATATATATAAATACTCATACCATATTTATATGGTCAGCCAAATCATACCTATTCATTGTTCAAATACATATGCAACCTTAATATCATTACCCTATGGCCGAACATAACATTAATGCAACATAGCCGAATATACAATATGCTTATCATTACCACGTTACCAAATCATGTATAAATATCACAAACATATATATACTTTGTAATAAGCTTTCTAACTTATACTATTTCATAATACATATCGTACTTTCCAAATAAGCTAAATTATGCCACAACCGAAATATAGACATCTCTCAACCATGTTTACTTGATTTGAACCGCATCATAAAAAAATGCAAAACCTACCAATATTAAGCTTATACCAAGCACATCACATATATATATGACAAGCATATTACCTAGCTAATATATTATATACTATAACTCATCAAGCATCCATCATTTTCCTTATTGCCAAATCACATGACCAAACACCATGACATATATATACCATATGATTACTTTCTATATATGATTAAACTATGACCGAATTTACACAACCATTAGCATTATAATCAAGCCATTATATCAAAAGCATGGAAAACAAACTTAACGAAAGAATTAAGCCATTTTCGCAAGGCTATACTTATATACAAGACAAAAGTTCATTGGTTTTAATACTTAGTCTAACCTATACATGCCTTTGATTCAAAAACTAAGCTTATATGTACCAAAAGGGATGATAGTGTGGTTGACTTCTCTGACGATCCTCTGAGCTCGTAGCTTGACCAAAATCTATAAAACAGAACATTGAACACACACAGAGTAAGCGTACTAGCTTAGTAAGTCTCAAGCAATTTTAATATAACATTCAAACATTCAAGCATTTTAAACATTTAGTTTATGGCATTAAATATAAACAATTCAACTTGTAAATTCTTCATGGCCAAATGCTATCATTTCACTTAACCTAGCTATTATCATTTTCTTACCATAAGCATGTAAACTCATCGAAACACCTAAATACAATATGTATTCGAATATTCCAAATCCAATAAATATAACATGCCTATCAATCACATGTACTCATTTATACACATATACAAACATATCCAACCTCTTTTATATTTAACATTTTCACATATGGCCGATTCTCCAAAAACATATTCAAGCCTAAATTCCATTATAATAAATCATTCTCATCAATGGTAAGATCAATAGCACAATTTAAAATTCTTACTGAAGCTTCAAGTATATCACATCTCACTTAATTCAATGGTAATATACTAACTTACCTTATTCCTTGCAAATATGAAAGACTTATACCTACCCGAGCATTTAGCTTATTGCAACAAATACGTTCCACCTTGTAAATGGTTCGTGAATTCTCTATTTATAACACATCACCGGCATTAAGCCTGCTAGGCATCAAAGCTTGAAATACACACCGGCATTAAGCTTGCTAGACTCGAGGTCTGAAATTTGATCACCGGCATTTAGCCTGCTAGGCAATAAGCCCGAAACACTTCACCGGCACAAGGCCTGCTAGGCTCGACGCCCGATACAATTCACAGGCACAAGGCCTGCTAGGCTCGAAGCCTGATACAATATTATTATCATCTCATACACATGACAGTAATGCTGCCCAAATTAACATAAGTTACACATAATTCAATCACCTTAACATATCGACCCGATTTAAATTATAACAACATTTCATTTCAATCTCACTACCTACATTCGGCTATGACACATTTTACAAACATAATTTCATAATTCAGCATATAATCTATGTTATAAATACTATTAACGATATTAAATTACTTATAGACTTACCTCAGAAATCGTCGGACAGCAAAGACCGGCTAATCAATAACTTTTGCCTTCCCCCGATCCAAGTCCATTTTTCTTTGTTCTTGATCTAAACACATTCAATTTGAGCTCATTCAAACACATTTCATTTCAATTTAATCCAAAAACACTTAAATGGGCAAATTACCATTTTACCCCTGGCTTTTAAAACTTTTACAATTTAGTCCCTATTGCACAAAACACAAAATACACATAATTTAAATACAATCCTTAAGGGCCGAATCTTCCCTATAGTCATATAAGTCCCTACATTTCATTAATTTTGCATTTTAACCCTTCAAAGATTTATTTTCTCAATTTAGCCCTATTTAGTTAAATTCATCAAAAATTCAAGAACAAATTATGTTCATCAATCACTTATCTTTCATTTAACACCAATAATCAACAAAAAGCTTGTAACATCATCAATGGTATATCACACAAACATTATCAATTCACAAAATTAGTACATGGGTTTGATAGTTCTAGAAGCAACAATCACAAAAACGTAAAAATTATCGAAAACGGAACAAAATCTAACCTTGAATTTAAGCTTGCAAGTGTCGAAATTATCAAGCTTCAAAACTTTCTTTTTCTTCTCTTGTTTTTTGGTGGAAGGAACAAAAATAAAAGATGATAAAACCAATGTTTCTTTTTATTATAATATATAATATAACTTTAACCTTTAAAAATATAAAAAGAAAATATAACATATAAAAACATGTTATGAAACCATGTTACCGTCCACTATAAGTAAAAAGGGTAATTTTGCATCATAAGGCCTCATACAAAACAAAACAAATCAATTTAACCTCTTAATTTAATATTTGGTCACTTTTACCACTTACGCGATTTAGTCCTTTTTGACTAATTGGGCAAGCAAACAATCAAATTTTTATACGAAACTTTCACACATACTAATTTACATATTATAAACACAGAAAATAATATTTAAATATTTTTTGAACTCGGATTCATGGTCCCAAAACCACCGTTCTAATTAGGGTCAAATTCAGACTGTTACAGATTTCATACGGTCCGATGAACATCGGACTCAGCTTGCCTTTTCGGCCAAGTCAAAGTATTTTCTTCCACGGAGACTTTTAAAAACACTTTGTCACAAACCTCAAATTCGATATCTTTTTGTTTTAAGTCTGCATAGGACTTCTGACAATCTGACACTACTTTCAAACTGTCACGAATCACATTCATTTTCTGCCCAGTCTCTTTTATTAAATTAACCCCGTGAATCTTATTCTCACTCAGCTGAATCCAATACAATGGAGTTCGACATTTTCGACTGTAAAGAGCCTCATATGGTGTGTAACACCCCTAACCCGTATCCGTGGCCGGACTAGGGTTATGAGGCATTACCGAACTAGACTGAGAATATCACAGGCATTTATCGCAATTCATACATTTAACGATTTGCAAAATCATAGATTGAATTTCAAATATCCAACTAATAGTTCATACCAAAAATTCAAATTAAATCCAATAACTAATCAAATCAAAGCTCACATGTATTCATTTGTGTGCATATAATTAAATCTAAGATGTCTATAGGGTATATGTATCGCATATCTATATGATTTTGTAGTACATTCAAGAACATAAAGAATAGTTCATAATATACAAAATTCGTTTGCTTAGTACTCAAAACATCATACATTTACCAACTTACCATATACTATACCACTTTATTTCATTAACAGATTATCAAATAGTCTATAGTCGTTTTAAACATTTTAGCATAAGTAACAATTATAACGACGCTAAATTCGAATGATCAAAAAATTTAATCAAAATTCATATAATAAACCAATACATAACTACTTATTTGACTACCTACATTATGTCTAACCCAATTTAACATACTTAAATACAAAACACAAACATAACAAAAATATCATCTTTATAATCTATGACAACTTCCATATTAATAAGATGTTATTATTTTAGCCTATGATGCCATTATTCACAAGACCAAATTGTACCTATAATAGATATCAAAACCATGGCCGAATATATGGTAAACAAATCCTTACCACTTTTGCATCAAAATGACATAACCATATGCATCATTTTGTCATTAAAAAGAAAACCATATGTACCTTCATCAAAACACAAAATAAAAGCCATATTCGTATGGCTATAATACATATATTATTCAAGTTCTTAACTCAAACAAGAACATTAATAACCCTATACATGCCTTTATCCAAAAATAAACCAAGCTAAAGGTGTACCAAAAAGATGATAGTGTGGTTGACTCTGCTGACGTTTGCTCGAGCCCGTAGCTTGACCAAATCTATAAAATAGAACATTAAACACACACGGAGTAAGCTTAATAGTGTACAACTCAATAATCAAACATTTAAACTTTTAAAAAATAAATTAGTTCATGTCAATGAATATAAATATTTTATAAGTGAATTAATCATGGCCGAATACCCTCAATGTAATATCCTAGATTTAGGGGTTATGCGTTTATGCATAATTCAAGTGATAGTGGGCTTAGTGTGTGTTTGGATATGTTTTAAGGGTTTTTAGAATTTTAGAATGTAAGGGAATGCTTTAGAAAAATATTAGATTTTTAGTCTTAGAAGGGGAGCTAAGCAAAATTGGCCTTAAGAAAATTAGTTTGAGGTTTTAATCACAAGGAGTCAATTGGTAAAGTGGCAAGTGGAGTGTGGAGTGTATTAATGGTCTTAGGTTTGAATCCCATGGATGGCAATAAGGTGACTTTTATTTTTGCATGTGTATGGCATGTGTTGGTCAAACTCTAATTAAGATAAGGTTGGACTTTATCATTTATGGATAGTAGACTAAGGGAATAAGGCAAGTTATTAGTTAAGGTATGGAATCAAGGTGTTATGGAAGGATAAGGAGACATAAGGCTTGATGTATGGGTGATGTTTTGGAAATATTTTTATGGTCATTTTGACCATGAATGTAGACGGTATAGTGGACTAGGGGGGTTGGCTTAATTTTGAATGTGATTAGGAAGAATTAAGGGATATGATAGGAAGAATTAAGGGAAATGATAGGATAAGAGTTAAATGAGGAGAGAAAAATGGGACATGATAGGGGAAGGAGTAATGGCCGAATATAGGGCTCTTGGGGATAGCATTTTCGGTTTTGGTAATAGTAAGATAGGTGTGCCAAAATTGATTCTTTCTCATCTTATTTAGTTGTGCCGAAAATCACTAGGAATACAACTTGTGTTCTTTTTCGTTTCTTCATTTTATTTTCTTGTGCCGAAAATTGTTCCTCTCATTCTCTCATTGTGCCGTTTTCTTTTTGAGAAAGCCATTTAGTTTCGGCTTGCCTATTCTTTTATTGTTGACTGAAACTTCAAAGAGCATTAGGGCCATTTGTATTTCATTCTTTTTCTCTCTATTTGCTAGCTTGGCCGAATCTATCTCCTTTCCCAAACTCTTTCTTTTCCTTTTGATAGCCGTGTATGTCATCACCATTGGTAAGGCTTGGCCGAACCCTATAGCCTCTTTCTCTTTTGTCTTTGTTTGAAACTTTAAGGAAACACCATAGCCGAATCCTCTAAGCATTCAACTCCCTCCATTTTGGTGTGATCTCTTTTCTTCATTAAGGTGCCGAAACTCTTTCTCTTTGGGAGCTAGAAGCCGATTCTCTGAGGGTGCTTGTATAGTGACAGTAAGGAGCATCAAAGAAGTCTTTCGGGATTGGAAGTAATCAAGGTAAGTCAAGGTAAGTGATGTGGTATTCGGCCAAGGGCCATCTTCATGGATTTATTGTGTATAGCCGATTCTAACAATGGCATATAGAATTTCGACAATCTCAAGGAGCAAGCAAGTATTTCGGGATTTGGTAGGAGACCAAATCGGCATTAAGGTAGGAGGAAAAACCATGTTCCGGGATCGTGTTAAATTCAAGTAGCTAGGGATTTCGCTAATAGTAAGGTGTGTGATTAACCCACTATTTTCCGGGTTTATGTTATATTGTATGTGTTGTGTAAATGCTAATATGTGCAGTGGCGATTATGAATGGATACCCTTAAGGGGTATATCGTAAAGCAGGTCAGTGTTAATTATTAAGAATGTGAATATGCCAATGAGAATATGATTGTGTGCCGAATAGCATGTGCATGCATTATTTTATTATGTTATGACATTATCGTATGTTGCATGTGCATGGGATAGGATGTGAATGTGACTATCGAAGGAAAGGGTGTACATTTATGTACGTGGTCTGATGTTAGCCTTGTGCTACATTGGCGCTTGATGTTAGCTGTGTGCTTCATCAAGGGAGGTGTTGGCTAGGTGCCACATCTCGGCGGATGATAGCTGTGTGCATCACCGTGGATTGAGGATGACCTCGAGTCACCTCGTGGAATCAGAAATGTGGGATCACTCAGGTGATCGGTGGCTTAGCCACGGCCTTGGGCAGCAGGTCTGTCAAGGTAAGACATGTGGGATCACTCAGGTGATCGGTGGCTTAGCCACGGCCTTGGGCAGCAGGTCTGTCAAGATAAGATATGTAGGATCACTTAGTTGATCGGTGGATTAGCCACGGCCTTGGGCAGCAGGTCTGCCGAGGTAGGTGTAACGGATGGACACTAGGCTGGGTTGGGTGATTTGCTTTGATCATGTGTGAAATGTGGATTGATGTGGAAATGGGCCAAGCCCAATATGTGAAATTAAGTGATTATATGGGCCAAGGCCCAATTGTGGAAATGATGTGAATAAGTTGCCTTACTATCTGAATTGTGACATGATATGTGGTTGTGGGCTAAGCCTACATGTGGGTGGGATTCAGTGGAATAATTACACACTGAGTCTGTTGACTCACCCAAATTTTTACCAACATCGCAGGTGATGCATAAAGCTTGGACCGGGTTGGAGTGGATACGAGGTGGCCCATGCAGAAGATATTTTATTTGTTTTACACATTTTATTTATGAAAGGTTATTTATTGTAATAAGGGCCACTTTAAGTATTTAAGGATTTTTATTATGTTTTCAGTTAGATTGTCGATTATATTATTATTTGAAAATGTTTTATTTTTAGCAACTTATATTTTAAAATATATGTTAGAGTTTTTAAATCGAAGAATTTGTAACAACTTAAATTTATTTAGAATTTTAATTATACAATGTTTTAGTAAAGACAACAATTTTTTATGTTTTTACTTTTAAGTTAAAATCTTTTCAAACGTTTTCCGCAGTGGCATTCTAAATTCGGCTGTGGCGTATGGGCCGGGTTTGGGGGTTACACTCAATGCCCTTAACTTAATTATTAACACTTTACTACCATGAACATATACATTATCTAATCATATCAATATTATAAACATTCGTACATTCCAAATCAAATAAACATGTCATGACTATAGATCTCTTTTACCATTGTCCTCCTCAATTATAATCGAAACTTCAAGTGATATAATCACATGTATATGCATAAATCTCACATTTATATATATATATATATAATTCATGCCTATCAATGATAAGTTCAATATCTCAGAAATAAAATACAATTTGTATCATCAACTTCATTACATCACACTTAACTCAAACATTTACAAAGTACTTTACCTCATTCCTTACTAATATAATAAGCCAACTCTTACCCGAGCTTGTAGCACATAGCATTATATAGGTATGTCTCCACTTGCTTGATTCTCGGATTCACCGTTTATAACATATCACCGGCATTAAGCATGCAAGGCAATAAGCCCGACATATTACACCGGCACAAGGCCTGCTAGGCATTAAGCCCGAAATAGTTCACCGGCACAAGGCCTGCTAGGCATTAAGCCTGAAATAGATCACGGGCACAAGGCCTGCTAGGCATTAAGCCCGAAATAACCAACCCAATTATCCATTCAATACACATCACTTAATGCTAAATCACAACATCAAGTGTACTTCATTTTAACTTCACATTTCAAGCCGAACAAGCTTATTCATAATAAAATTAACAATTACATTTCAACTCAACCTTATACCCACATTCGGCTATCACATACATTCATGCACAAAATTACTAAATTTCATCAAGTACTATGTTCATAAATAGTTCTTTGATATATTTTTGCTTAAGAGCTTACCACAACGTAGACCGGCTAGTCGATAACCTTCGCCTTTCCCCGATCCAAATCCGTTTTTCTTTGTTCTTGATCTAAACACATCAAAAATTAGCTCATTCAAGCTCATTTCATCTCAATTTAGTCCCAAAACACATAAATAGGCAATTTACCATTTTGCCCTTAATGTTTCACATTTTTACAATTTAGTCCTATTTGCATAAAACACAAAATACACAAAATTTCACTAATCTACTCAAGGGACAAATATTCATAGGGACCCTACAAGTCCATTTCTTTCATTTATTTTGCATTTTAGCCCCTTCAAAATTTCATTTTTACAAATTAGCCCAAAATACTCAAATTCACCAAAATTTCCAATACAAAACATACTAATCTTTATCATATCTTTAATATAAAATCGTCAAACATCAAAAACCACAAGAACAAAGCAATGGCCGAATATCAAACATGCTCAAATACAAAAATTCTAACATGGGTCAACTAGTATTCGAAGCAACGATCTCAAAAGCGTAAAAATTATCAAGAACCGAAATCAAACTAACCTTGAATTTGTGATTATAGGTGCCGAAAATCAAATGAAACCTAACCCCTTTCTTTTCTCAACATTCGGCCAAACAAACATGAAAGATGATAATGGCCATTTTTTTATGTTTTATTACATATATTATGTTTTAATAATTTACCTAAATAACCTTATAATATAAAATAAACATAACATATAAATAAGGGTATTGTTGGCACAAACCGTCCACTACCTATCAAAATGGGCTAATTACCCTTTTAGTACCTCCTATTGAAAAGCCATTACCATTTTAACACTTCTCACTAAAGTATGCAACTTTTATACTTTACGCGATTAAGTCCTTTTTGTCAAATTGAACACACAAATGATTAAATTTTTCTGCGAAACCTTTACACACATTAAATCACATATAATAAACACAAAATATATCATTTAAATACATTTCAGACTCGGATTCATGGTCCCAAAAGCACCGTTCCGATTAGGGTCAATTTCGGACTGTTACAACTCTCCCCCCTTAGGGATTTTCGTCCCCGAAAATCTTACCGTTAAACAAAGTCGGATATTGTTGCCTCATTGAATCCTCAGGCTCCCACGTAGCCTCTTCAACTTCGTGCCTATTCCATAGTACTTTCACTAATGAAACAACTCTTTTATTTCCCGAGCTAAAATACGGATTGGTTCTTCCTCATATGTCATATCGGATCAGATTTCAACCTCAGATGGAGCGATCACATGTGACGGATCTGATCTATATTTACGAAGCATTGAAACGTGAAATACGTTGTGTATCTTTTCTAATTCAGAGGGCAACTTCAATCTATAAGCAACGGGCCCAATACGTTCGATGATCTCGTATGGTCCGATGAACCTCGGACTTAGTTTGCCTTTCCGACCAAGTCGGAGTACCTTCTTCCACGGAGAAACTTTCAAGAATACTCGGTCTCCGATCTGAAACTCAATGTCTTTGCGCTTCAAATCAGCATAGGACTTTTGACGATCCGAGGCAGCTTTCAAACTATCTCTGATTATAGCCACTTTCTGTTCCGCCTCTTTAATCAAATCAACCCCGTGTATCTTATTTTCACTGAGTTCGGTCCAGTACAACGGTGTACGACACTTATGGCCATATAGAGCTTCGTAAGGTGCCATTTTGATACTCGATTGAAAATTGTTATTATAAGCAAATTCAATCAAAGGTAAGTATCTTTCCCACGTACCTTCAAACTCAAGGACGCAACATCTCAACATGTCCTCAAGTATCTGAATGGTTAGTTCAGACTGACCGTCTATCTGCGGATGAAAGGCTGTACTAAAGTGAAGTTTAGTACCTAAAGCATCTCGCAACTTCTTCCAAAACCGCGATGTGAATCTCGGGTCTCTGTCGGAAACAATGGAACTTGGCACACCATGTAATCTCACAATTTGGGATACATACAACTCAGTAAGTTTATCGAGCGAATAGTCTGTACGAACAGACACAAAGTGAGTTGATTTGGTCAGTCTATCCACTATAACCCAGACTGCATCTTTCTTGCTTGGTGTCGTGGGCAAACCGGATACAAAATCCATAGCGATTCTATCCCATTTCCATTCAGGTATCATGATCGGCTGAAGTAACCCAGAAGGCACTTGATGCTCGGCTTTTACTTGCTGACAAATTAAACACTTTGAAACAAATTCAGATTTATCCCGTTTCATGCCCGGCCACCAATAGAACTGTTTCACATCATTATACATTTTTGTGCTACCCAGATGTATCGATAGTCGACTATTATGAGCCTCATTCAAAATCATCTAAATCAAATCGACATTCTTCGGAACACATATTCGGCCTTTGAAGTTCAAACTATCATTTGCATCAATTCGAAATTCTGACTCTGCATCATTTTCACACTGAACTCGTCTAGCAGTCATATCTTTGTCAACTTTCTGAGCATCACAAATTTGTTGAATAAACATCGGTCTTGCGTTCAAATCGGCTGTGATCGAACCATCACTAAACATAACCATATGTGTGTTCAACACACGAAGAGCAAACAATGATTTCTGACTTACGGCATCTGCAACAACATTAGCTTTCCCCGGATGGTAGTCAATCACTAATTCATAGTCTTTCAATAGCTCTAACCATCTGCATTGTCTCAAGTTCAAATCTTTCTCATTCATCAAATACTTCAAACTTTTGTGATCTGAATAAACACGACATTTCTCACCGAATAAGTAATGACGCCAAATTTTCAATGCGAAAATGATGGCTGCTAATTCTAGATCGTGAGTCGGATAATTTCTTTCGTGAGGCTTGAATTGTCTCGAAGCGTAGGCTATGACTTTGCCTTCCTGCATCAAAATGCAACCCAAACCATTCAAAGAAGCATCATTATAAACAATAAATTCTTTACCCGATTCAGGTTGAGCTAACACTGGAGCTTCGGTCAAAAGGGCTTTCAACTGATCAAAACTTTTCTGACACTTTTCCGACCACTCGAACTTAACATCTTTCTGTAGTAGCTTTGTCAACGGTGTAGCTATCGTGGAAAAACTTTTGACGAATCGTCTGTAGTATCCCGCAAGTCCCAGAAAGCTTCGAATTTTGGAAACATTCTTTGGTGGCTTCCAATCAAGTATAGCCGATATTTTGTTCGAATCAACCCAAATACCTGACATTGAAACAACATGACCCAAGAATCTAACTTCATTCATCTAGAACTCACACTTACTAAACTTTGCATACAATTGCCGATCTCGCAAAGTTTGTAGCACTAATCTCAAATGCTCAGCATGCTCGGTTTAATCTTGGGGTAGATCAGTATATCATCAATAAACACTACTACAAACTGATCCAAAAACTGTCTGAAAACCCGATTCATCAGATCCATAAAAACAGTAGGTGCATTAGTAAGTCCGAAAGGCATAACCAGAAATTCAAAATGTCCGTACCTCGTTCGAAATGCAGTCTTTGGTATATCTGTATCTCTGACTCGCAACTGATAATAACCCGATCTCAGATCTATCTTTGAGAATACTAAAGCTCCCTTTAACTGGTCAAACAAATCACCAGTTCGAGGTAACGGGTATTTATTCTTTATTGTCACTTTATTCAGCTGCGATAATCAATACACATTCACATAGTCCTGTCTTTCTTTTTCACAAACAGAACTGGTGCACCCCAAGGAGAGAAACTCAGTCGTGCAAAGCCCTTATCTATCAACTCTTGCAACTGTGCTTTCAACTCTTTCAACTCAGTAGGTGCCATCCGGTACGGAGCTATCGAAATCGGAGTCGTCCCCGGTACTAGTTCAATGCCAAACTCAATCTCTCGTACTGGCGGTAAACCCGGTAATTCTTCAGGAAACACATCTGGTTATTCACACACAACCGGTACAGATTCAATCTGTTTTTCAGACACTTTATTATCCAACACGTAAGCCAAGTAAGCTTCATATCCTTTTCTCACATACTTTCGGGCTAGCATCGAAGATATTACTGTAGGCAACCCACTCAAATCAGTAGATTCAACCCGAATGATTTCTTCGTTTTGACATCTCAAATCAATAATTTTTCTTTTGCAATTCACCACTGCATCATGCAAAGTTAACCAGTCCATTCCCAAAATTATATCGAACTCGTCGAAAGGCAACAACATTAAATCAGCTGGAAAGCAGGAGTCCCGAATCATCAACGGGCAACCTTTACACACTTTATCAACAAGTACACTTTGACCCAAGGGGTTGGACACACGGATTACAAACTCAGTAGTCTCAACAAGTAGAGTCTTACTGGTTACCAGAGTTTCACACACATATGAATGGGTCGAACCAGGAACAATCAATGCAATCACAGTAATATCATAAAGGGTGAAAGTATCGGTAATGACATCTGGGGAAGAAGCATCCTCTCTGGCTTGTATAGCATAAGCTCTAGCTAGAGCTCGATCCTCTGATCAAACTGCAGTGTCCTTCGTCCCTCTCTGACTGCCACCTACATTGCCTGAATGTCTGGGTGGTCTGCCCTGTGCTGGTGCGCTGCTCGGTTTAGTGTTCTGAACCATATTTTGCTTGGCTAACATTGGGCACTCTCTGATAAAATGATCTGACGATCCACATTTAAAATAGGAACGATCTCGGAATCTACAACTCCCAGAATGCCGCTTACCACATTGCTTGCATTCAACTCGATTATGCTGAGCATTACCAACACTAGCCATCGAAGTGGCTCGGGAACTCACTGGTGGTCGATCTCGCCTAGACAGGTCTGAAGTAGTTTTATGTCGGATGAAGTCATCTCTGAACTTCTTAGACACTGAATGGAAAGTCTTACTCGATGATCTTTTACGAGTGTCTCTAGCTTCAATTTCAACCTTTCGTTTCTCTTTTCTGAGCTCTTCAGCTTTGCAAGATCGTTCGACTAGCACCACGAACTCTTTGATTTCAAGAATGCCAACAAGCAACTTTATATCTTCATTCAGACCGTCTTCAAATCTTTTGCACATAATAGCTTCAGTGGGTATACACTCCCAGGCATAACGGCTCAATCTAACAAACTTCCGCTCATATTCCGTCACAGTCATACGACCCTATTTTAATTCCAGAAATTCTTTTCATTTCTGATCAATGAATCTTTGACTGATATATTTCTTACGGAACTCTATCTAGAAGAAATCCCAAGTCACTTTTTCTTTCGAAACCACTGATACCAGTGTATTCCACCAGTGATATGCAGTGTCCCGAAGTAGAGATATAGCACACTTCAGGCATTCCTCTGGAGTACAAGATAGCTCATCAAGTACCCGAATAGTGTTATCAAGCCACATTTCAGCTCGCTCTGCATCATCATCATCATTGGCCTTGAATTCTTCGGCCCCATATTTCCTAATTTTATCAACGGGAGGCCTACTAGATCTCATCGGATCTATCATCGGGGGTGCGGAAGGTATCGGAGTTGGATTATTCGGGGGTGGAGGTGGTTGTACAGCCGGGTTATTCTGAAGAAACTGGGTAAACCATTCATTCATCATCTGGTAGAAGGCTTGTTTAGCCTCTCCCCCATGGCTACCCGAAACTGGTCGAGAGTCCACCGGCACTGATCCGCGTGCGTGATCAGGTGCTACACTCTCTACATCATCTGCTACGGCTCTAGCAGGATCGGAATCCATTTACTAAATAAAACACAGTTTAAAATGTCAGAAGTCACCACACTATCATATATATAATAAAGGCATGTATAGCTAGACTCTCACGCGCTACGGTAGTCCTAGAATCGACTAAACCGTAAGCTCTGATACCAATCAAATGTAACACCCCTAACCCGTATCCGTCGCCGGACTAGGGTTATGAGGCATTACCGAACTAGACTGAGAATATCACAGGCATTTATTGCAATTCATACATTTAACGATTTGCAAAATCATAGATTGAATTTCAAATATCCAACTAATAGTTCATACCAAAAATTCAAATTAAATCTAACAACTAATCAAATCAAAGCTCACATGAATTCATCTGTGTGCATATAATGAAATCTAAGATGTCTATAGGGTATATGTATCGCATATCTATATGATTTTGTAGTACATTCAAGAACATAAAGAATAGTTCATAATATACTAAATTCGTTTGCTTAGTACTCAAAACATCATACATATACCAACTTACCATATACTATACCACTTTATTTCATTAACATATTATCAAATAGTCTATAGTCGTTTTAAACATTTTAGCATAAGTAACAATTATAACTACGCTAAATTTGAATGATCAAAAATTTAATCAAAATTCATATAATAAACCAATACATAACTACTTATTCGATTACCTCCATTATGTCTAACCCAATTTAACATACTTAAATACAAAACACAAACATAACAAAAATATCATCTTTACAATCCATGACAACTTCCATATTAATAAGATATTATTATTTTAGCCTATGATGTCATTATTCACAAGACCAAATTGTACCTATAATAGATATCAAAACCATGGACGAATATATAGTAAACAAATCCTTACCACTTTTTCATCAAAATGACATAACCATATGCATCATTTTGTCATTAAAAAGAAAACCATATGTACCTTCATCAAAACAAAAAATAAAAGTCATATTCGTATGGCTATAATACATATATTATCCAAGTTCTCAACTCAAACAAGAACATTAATAACCCTATACATGCCTTTATCCAAAAATAAACCAAGCTAAAGGTGTACCAAAAAGATGATAGTGTGGTTGACTCTGCTGACGTTTGCTCGAGCCCGTAGCTTGACCAAATCTATAAAATAGAACATTAAATGTAAAACCCGAAAACCCGGCCCATTCACTACGACCGAATTTGGAATGCCACTGTGGAAAGACTGTTGAAAAATCTTTTTGACTTAAGATAAAACATTAAAAATTTGTTAACTTTTGAAAACCGTGTCCATTTAAAATTATACTTAAAACTTTGTTATTGTAAATTGTCCAATTCTTAACTTTAGTGTGTATATATATATATATATATATTTAGAATAAATAGATTACTAGAAGTAAATCATCTTCACATGGTAACTCAATTTAATCAGGCCATAATTAAAATAATACCAAAAAAAATAATAAGGCCCTTATTACAACCCAATATTTAAACAAAATACTTAATATCCAAAATGCATAAAATAATCAAAATATCTTCTTCTGCATGGGCCACCTTGTATCCTCTCCAACCCGGTCCAGAGTTCACGAATCACCTGCGATGGTTAAGAAAAATTGGGTGAGTCCACAAACTCAGTGCACAATCATTACACATGTTCCACACGTATGGGCTTAACCCATATCCACACAGTCCATGCAACCAGTCATGCCAAATGTATCCCAGCCCAACCTAAGTCCATCCGTCACACCAACCTTAGCAGACTCCCTGCCCAAGGCCGTGGCTAATCCACCGATCACAACCTAGTGATCCCACATATCCTACCTCGGCAGACCTACTGCACAAGGCCGTGGCTGAGCCACCGATCACATAAGTGATCCCAACATTAATCTGTCTACGGTGATGCACTCAGCTATCAACCGCCGAGATGGGCACCTAGCCAACATCTCCCTTGATGAAGCACACAGCTAATCATCAAGCGCTAATGTAGCACGAGACTAACATTAGACCACGTACATAATATGGACACCCCGTCCTTCCTTGATCAAATCCAATCCCCATGCACATATGTCAATGTATCATGTCAAATCAACATATAGAGTGAGTATAACCACATGCTCATTACCATATCAAACAGGCACCATAAATAGTTTAATATCACAATCTACTAACCTGTTAACCGATTACCCTAAATATCTATCACTTTAGCCTTTATTGTCAGCTATCACACATCATACACAAGTATACACATTAATAAACAATTAACCGGAGAAACAGTGCGATGATTACGCACCTTAACACTTGAAGTTCTAAACTCTCGATCCCAACACTATCGCTAAGCGAGACTACAGCTATCTTCCTATAGCTTTCTCCTGCTGCTGGCCCACACCCCGGTGGCCAATCTCGAACAGCTGAGACCGATCTTTTCTTGATCTTCAGGATAGGGACTTTCCCTTGCCCTCCTTGACTGGTATTTGCCTCCATCAATTCACTTAATCAGATCAAACGGTTAATCCTCCAAGTCATAAGTCTAAACAACGAATCTTACCAAATATTCTTACCAAAACAACTTGAATCCCGAAGGCTACTATAGGCTTCTGCCGATTTGCCTCTGACCTTGCTTAACCAAAACCCGAAACTGCCACTTGCTTAAAAAGAGTCTGCCGAAAACCCTGCATGGTCCATGATAGATTCGGCTTAACACAAGAATACATAAGGGAAAAACTCCTTGACCGAAATTAGCCCTTACCTTATGCAATCAAGCCTTGACAAATCCTTAGCGCTTCCTTCCTTTGGCTACACATGAAAAAAATACCATATTAAGACCCCAAGACCATTCGGCCAACTCCAAACACCAAGACCACCCTTTGGTTTCGGCACCCCACAAGAGAAAGAACAAAGCCGATACTAGGGAAGAGCTTACTTACCACCACACGCTTGCAGAGACTGAGAGAGAGTACTTGGCGGCCCCAAGAATCGGCTTAAGCAAGATGACAAGAGAAGGGACAGGTTTCGGCTAAGAGTGCTTCGGCTTAGTTGAAAATAGGAGAAGAAAAGGAATAATACTGGGGCTTACAGAGGTTCGACTATTGATAGGAAAAGAAGAGAAAACAAAAGCTTCTCAAAGGAGAAATGGATTCGAAAGAACAAGTAGAGGTAGTGTTTGAGAAGAAAAAGGTGAAGGCTTTAGGAGAAAGAACCAAAATTCGGCAAAGGGATGGCACACCACCCTTAAATAAGGTTCGGCCACTCCTCCCTAACCTTCATAGCCGAAAATAACCTCAAGAGCACCCCCCTAGCCGTCCAACTCTTCTCCCCTCACCCAATCCCTTGATTTCCTCCTCATTTCACTCTACACCAACCTTTCAAACCATTTCAAAATAAATCCAACTCATCTCCTCTCCTAGCCACCCATTCAAAACACTTTGACCCATTCAAAATCCTCCTTTTAAGTGCCATGGCCGAAACCAACTCCTCCCCTTCTCATGACGCAAAAACAAAACCAAAATGCTGCGTTTGCAGCTCGAACACTGGCCCCCCTTTGCACCTTAAGGCGTCACTTCTCCATGCTCTAAGTGGCGTCTCCCTTGCCACTCTGCCAAGCCTTCTCTTGTGTCTTAACCTCCCAAATATTTCTCTTAAGACCCCTAAAGCCAAGCTCCCCTTCTTAACACTAAAAACCAAAAATTTTCCTAAGGCATCTCTTACCTTCTAGGGTTCTCCAAACCCCCTAAAACTCATACAACTTCACCATAAGCCTACCATCACTTGAGTTAGGCACTAAATGCATAACCCCTAAAACCCGGGTGTTACATTAAACACACACGGAGTAAGCTTAATAGCTTAGTAACTCTTAAGCAAGTACAACTCAATAATCAAACATTTAAACTTTTAATAATAAATAAGTTCATAGCAATGAATATAAACATTTTATAAGTGAATTAATCATGGCTGAATACCCTCAATGCCCTTAACTTAATTATTAACACTTTACTACCATGAACATATACATTATCTAATCATATCAATATTATAAACATTCGTACATTCCAAACCAAATAAACATGTCATAAATATCGATCTCTTTTACCATTGTCCTCCTCAATTATAATCGAAACTTCAAGTGATATAATCACATGTATATGCATAAATCTCACATTTATATATATATATATAATTCATGCCTATCAATGATAAGTTCAATATCTCAAAAATAAAATACAATTTGTTTCATCAACTTCATTATATCACACTTAACTCAAAAATTTACAAAGTACTTTACCTCATTCCTTACTAATATAATAAGCTAACTCTTATCCGAGCTTGTAGCACATAACATTATATAGGTATGTCTCAACTTACTTGATTCTCGGATTCACCGTTTATAACATACCACCGGCATTAAGTCTGATAGGCAATAAGCCCGACATATTACACCAGCACAAGGCCTGCTAGACATTAAGCCCGAAATAGATCACCGCCACAAGGCCTGCTAGGCATTAAGCCCAAAATAGATCACGGGCACAAGGCCTGCTAGGCATTAAGCCCGAAATAGATCACCGGCACAAGGCCTGCTAGGCATTAAGCCCGAAATAACCAACCCAATTATCTATTCAATACACATCACTTAATGCTAAATCACAACATCAAGTATACTTCATTTTAACTTCACATTTCAAGCCGAACAAGCTTATTCATAATAAAATTAACAATTACATTTCAACTCAACCTTATACCCACATTCGGCTATCACATACATTCATGCACAAAATTACTAAATTTCATCAAGTACTATGTTCATAAATAGTTCTTTGATATATTTTTGCTTAAGAGCTTACCTCGACTATCGACGGACAACGTAGACCGGCTAGTTGATAACCTTCGCCTTTCCCCGATCCAAATCTATTTTTCTTTGTTCTTGATCTAAACACATCAAAAATTAGCTCATTCAAGCTCATTTCATCTCAATTTAGTCCCAAAACACCTAAATAGGCAATTTACCATTTTGCCCCTAATGTTTCACATTTTTACAATTTAGTCCTATTTGCATAAAACACAAAATACACAAAATTTCACTAATCTACTCAAGGGTTGAATATTCATAGGGCCCTACAAGTCCATTTATTTCATTTATTTTGCATTTTAGCCTCCTCAAAATTTCATTTTTACAAATTAGCCCAAAATACTCAAATTCACCAAAATTTCCAATACAAAACATACTAATCTTTATCATATCTTTAATATAAAATCATCAAACATCAAAAACCACAAGAACAAAGCAATGGCCGAATATCAAACATGCTCAAATTCAAAAATTCTAACATGGGTCAACTAGTATTCGAAGCAATGATCTCAAAAACGTAAAACTTATTAAGAACTAAAATCAAACTAACCTTGAATTTGTGATTATAGGTGCCGAAAATCAAATGAAACCTAACCCCTTTCTTTTCTCAACATTCGTCCAAGCAAACATGAAAGATGATAATGGCCATTTTTTTTTATGTTTTATTACATATATTATGTTATTAATAATTTACCTAAATAACCTTATAATATAAAATAAACATAACATATAAATAAGGGTATTGTTGGCACATACAGTCCACTACCTATCAAAATGGGCTAATTGCCCTTTTAGCACCTCCTATTGAAAAGCCATTATCATTTTAACACTTTTCACTAAAGTATGCAACTTTTATACTTTACGCGATTAAGTCCTTTTTGTCAAATTGAACACACAAATGATTAAATTTTTCTGCGAAACTTTCACACACATTAAATCACATATAATAAACATAGAATATATCATTTAAATATATTTCAAACTCGGATTCATGGTCCCGAAATCACCTCTCCGATTAGGGTTAATTTCGAACTGTTACATGGTGCCTGTAACCGCCCGATTAGGGCCTAGTCAGAATAGTGGTGTGAGACCACGAATTCGAGGTGAATTTATGAGTTTACAAAGTTTATGCCATGTTTGCATGCTAGTATGAATGTTTCATGAAGCAATTTTATTAAATTGTGGTGGATTGGTCCAAGAGGACTAAATTGTAAAAAGTTGCAAAATATGAGTTTCTAGAAGCTTTTTGTATGAAATAGCTTCAGAATAGTAATTAGAAGTCCTTAAATAGCAATATTTCCAAAAATATTATTTTGGACAAAATTGGCCTTGAGATGGTGTTATAGAAATTTTTAAGAGGAAGGGCATTTTGGTCATTTGTCTAATAAGTGTTTAAAATAGGAAAAAGATGATAAAAATCTCATCATCTTCTTCCCCCATTGCCGAAAATTGAAAGAAGCCATAGCTAGGGTTCTTCAATTTTTGAAGCTTGCTAGTAAGTGCTCCTAAGCCCGGTTTTTTATATTCTTCGTATTTTTGAAGTCCCGGTAGCATGAGTAAGCTATTTTTAGCTATTTGATGAGCTAAGATGCATGTTTAAAAATTTAGCCATGAATGACATGCATGCTAAATGATGTTTTATGGAATTTTATGAGAGTTTGATGTTAAATAAACATCTTTTCCTTAAGGAATTTCGTGAAAAATGATGGTATGGACCTTTTTGTAATGATTATAAAATTTGGTCATACATGGTAGAACTAGAGAGAATTGATGATTTCTATAGTAGAGAAAATGATTCAGCTAAGCATGATGTTTAAGAAAGTTGCATGAAAATCATTTTACGAGCCTAGGGGCAAAAGTGCAAATATGAGAAATTATAGGGGTAAATTAGTAATTTTGCCAAAGTATGAGTTATGAGTCAGTTTAGTCAATATGATTATTAAATGATCTATTTATGATTATAGATCAAGAAAAATGAAGCCCGGATCGAAACTGAGGCAAGAACAAAGTCGAGGACTAAATTTCTTAACTACATACATTTTGTATTTTGAGGTAAGTTTGTATGAGTTCTAAGCTTTATGATTTTATCATTTAATTGCTTAGTTTAATATACATTGTTATCATGGATGGTTTAATGTTATGTTAAACAAAGAAGTCAATAAGATTAAGCAAGAGAAATTCCAGATTGAAGATGAATTACCCTGGAAATACGGTCCAGTACATGAGATAAGAAAGTTCGTATAAGACCAAGCCAAGGCATGGCATCGGAAATTAAGCAAGTTATCATGTAAGTCCAAGGACCCAAGCTTGGCATTGAATAAGTTATCATGTAAGTCCAAGGACCCAAGCTTGGCATTAATCAAGTTATCATGTAAGTCCAAGGACCCAAGCTTGGCATTGAACAAGTTATCATGTAAGTCCAAGGACCCAAGCTTGGCATTGAATAAGTTATCATGTAAGTCCAAGGACCCAAGCTTGGCATTAATCAAGTTATCATGTAAGTCCAAAGACCCAAGCTTGGCATTGAACCAGTTATCATGTAAGTCCAAGGACCCAAGCTTGGCATTGAACAAGTTATCATGTAAGTCCAAGGACCCAAGCTTGGCATTGAATAAGTTATCATGTAAGTCCAAGGACCCAAGCTTGGCATTAATCAAGTTATCATGTAAGTCCAAGGACCATTGAACAAGTAATCATGTAAGTCCAAGGACTCAAGCTTGGCATTAAATATGTTATCATGTAAGACCAAGGCAAGCTTGGCATTGATTCAAGAAGAGATCTTCCACATAAGTCCATATTTAGAGAATGGCATTGGCATCAAGTACATGACTAGAGATCTAGTATTCCCGGTAATTCATAGAAATTCATCGGGCAAATGAGCAAAGCTAAAAGGTGAAAACAAGAATGTTAAGAAAGCAAAGCCATTCTCAAATTGAAATTGAATATTATTCATGTTATGGATGATGAATTAGAAGACATGATTATTATGTTTAAGTATGCTGATCAATGTGATCAAGAGATACAGGTACCTTGTTACCTTACAAGTATGAGATTAGTAAGTACCATGGGACAAGTAAGAATCATGTATGAGTACGTAAGCTTTATAGATGAGATAATAATACCATTCTTATGTTAAATGGTTTATATGAAGCAAGTTTATTTTTTTTATGTGTTATACATGCAAACTTACTAAGCTAAATGCTTACGTCTTTAATTGTTTCTTTCTATGTAGTCTCGCCAAGCTAAATTGTGGATCATTGGAGTCGGAGTTCATAGCACACTATCGACCCTTATTTTGGTATAGCCAAATTATATTACTAAGTATGGCATGTATAGGAATCATTCTTTTTGAGAACATGTTTTTTTTTGTAAGGCCATTATATAGGCTATCATGTTATTATTCTTTTGTATATGGCTAAGTGGTTGGCCAAACTTGTTTAAGTTGTTTGTAAATAGATTTCAATGAAATATGTAGTAATGTTCATAAAAGTTATGTTATTAATGATTTGTATTGGTTGAAGTTGAGTTGATCTTAATTTAAGGGAGGCAAGTGGCTTGGTAAATAGCCTCTAATTGCCTACACGGTTAGACACACGAGCGTGTGCCTAGATCGTGTTAACCCTGCACCTTAATGTTTTAAATCAAGTTAGACCAGGGTCATTATACACGGCCGTGCGTATGAGCCGTGTAAGACACACGTTCAAAGCATGGGCGTGTGCTTAGGCCGTGTGGTTGAAGTCAGTAGCTTCACATGGTTGGTAGACACAGGCGTGTCAAAGCCGTGTGAATAAAGTCAGTAACCTTCCACGGTTGTAGGCATGGACGTGTAAATGAGTACACGGGCATGCCCTCAAGCAACATGGGCGTGTGAACCCTGCTTCTAAGATGAGAGTTAGATGAAGTGTCCAGAGGCATTCGGATAAATGTTTAAGGCCTCGTAGGCCCATAATATGCATGTTGTGATCAAGAAAGAAATGTTTTAAGTTGGTTCAAAATTTTACAGCCCATAAGTACATGTTTAAGTGAGTTTTATCTTGGTAATGCCTCGTATCCAGTCCTAGCATCGGTCCGGGTATAGGGTGTTACAGTGCCATTTTGATACTTGATTGAAAACTATTATTGTATGCGATTTCAATCAACGGTAAAAGTTTCTCCCACGTACTTTCAAATTCAAGAATGCAACATCTCAACATATCTTAAAGAATTTGAATGATTTGCTCGGATTGTCCATTCGTTTGTAGATGAAACGTAGTACTGAAGTACAACTTTGTGCCTAAAGCATCTTGAAATTTCTTCCAAAATCGCAAGGGAAATCTCGGATCTCTGTCAGATACAATTGATAGTGGCACCCCGTGCAATCTCACAATCTTAGAAATATATAATTCAGCTAACTTATCAAGTGAATAATCTGTTCTCACCAGAACGAAATGAGCTGAATTTGATTGAAGCTAAAACGACTCCCAAGCACTGCAGAACCTATATTCGACAATCAAAGCCCCAATTAAGTAACATAACCGGGATTTAAACGTAAATCGTAACGAGGCGTTCTTCCCTAACTATCAAAACCCTACCTTCGATCGAATCGAGAATTCCACGCGCTTAACTCGTCGATTGGGAACGATATTTAGTCCCTTGATTAATCCCTGAATACCAAAAAGGAACCCTCTTTAAAAAGAATTCAAGCATTGTTTAGGAAGTAAAAGCTGAAACTTACCAACTTACCGTTGACGCTCCAAAAGCACTAATCAATGAATTGCAAAAAATTGCCAGTGATAGGGAGACTCAAAAATAAAAGAAATAGCAAAGGAAGGAGAAGGAAAATTGGTAGAAAGGGGAGAAGAAAACAACGTCGGAAATATGGGGAAGGTGAGGGAGGAAACTGAAATTGCAGAAAGAAAAGAAATCAAAAGAGAAAATCTGATAACCCCCTATCCCAACTTCCCTTACTTTTCTCCATCCAATTCCCCACTACTCAAAGTCCAACCACAGTACAACTCTAGCTGAAACTCAATCAAAAATACTATCCCTTACTACCGCGGAGTATCGAATACAGGACCTCAAGCATACCAACACACACTGAAACCACTAGACCAGCAAGCCCATTCTGACATGATCTTACAAACTTTTACTAATAAGCTGGCTAACCAGAGATAGGGCTTCATTCAAAAGAGTACCCAAAATTTGCCTAAATCAAGGCTTGAACCCAAGACCTTTCAAACACTCCCAGAACACATAACCATTGAAGCAAATAGGCAGTTGTGTCATAAATTTATAAATGCCAAATTTAAAGAAAAATCGGGGCATTACACGGATCGCATATGTAACTGTAACACCCCCAGACCCAGTCCAGATGTTATGGCTGAATCCGGGAATGTCACATCAAAGGCATAATTGAAAACGATTTTGCTAAGTTAAAATTTAAGGCCTAAAAGCCCAAAATCCTTGAATCTTGTTAAGTAATGATAAAGGCCCAAATTTTTAGGTATTTCAAAAACCATGTTTAAGAAAATTTATTTAAGTTTAACAATTAAGTAAACAGTTGAACAATGATAACAAAACACAAAATCTAAAGTCAAATCGGAGTACACGGCATTATTACAAATGAAATAATTAACAATAAGTCATTCGAAAACAAATAAACAAAAACTTCTAAGTAACTTGTAGTGTGGCCATCTCCCAGTCCTCTCCCATGTCAAGCCGTCTACTAAGGGTCACCTGAAACATTTAATAAAAGGGTGTGAGTTTCGAAACTCAGTGTGTATGACCCTTGGTAACCAATCAACATGCAAATATCACATTGGGCCTAAGCCCTATCAAATTCGGTGGTCTTGGGCCTTAGCCCGCAATGACCTCACATCACATCAGTATCACATGAATGCAATGCACCCATCCCAAATCCAACCCTATACTTCATTTCCCTTCCAACCCTACACTCCTATGGGGATATAAATATCAACCCACCCATCACTACACTCCAAAGGTAGCACCAGCAGCGGCACTACTAAAACATTTCAGCAAAACTGCTATAATGGGCTTAAAGTCACCGGTGGATCCACGGTCGTCAAGCGACTATGCGATCCTCAAATCTTCCTCTGTATCATCAAAACCCACCCAAGTGCAACATATATTTCATGAATGCAACATACACAATTTCACACATTAAGCACTTAAGGGTATTTTAGTCATTTCACTACCCAAGGGTATTTTCGTAATTCTACCCTATAGGGGTATTTAGGTAATTTTGCAAAACAGGGGTATTTTGGAAATTTTGTAAATCAGGGATATTTTGGTAATTCTACAAATCAAGGGTATTCTGGTAATTTTACAAATCAGGGGTATTTTAGTAAATGAAAATCTAAGGATATTTTGGAAATTTTCAAACTAAGGGTATTTTGTTAATTTTCAAACTAAAGGTATTTTTGGTAATTTTCAAATCAGGGGTATTTTGGTCCCTCTCGGGTTTTAGTTATGAACTTTGGCCCATTAACAAGTCCTTGCGGCTAAAGTGAACAAACACTACGCACCAGGTAGGATTCTAGAGAAGAGGAGGTGGGCCACTAGGACTGCTTAAGTACCAAGCTCTCCCTAGATCCAATCCTAGACATGCATATGTCCGTTGCCACACTCTATCCTAGCGACTTGTCCACGGACATGTTTAATTATTAAATTAAGTCTTATACGGTTTAAGAGTTGTTCAGAACTAGGCCTAAAGTCCATTAAACCCTAGCATACTTGTCTACGTCCCCATAAAGCCCATCAAGCCCATTTCACGTTCATATAGCCCATTAAGCCCAAATAACATCCTTATGGCCCATTAGGCCCACATCTCATTCATATGGCCTATTAGGCCCAAAACAATTCCAGGTCATGTAACATGCATGACTAACTCAATTCATATAACCAAATTAATCAATTTCATCAAACTTAGCCTCAGGGCCCATCGGGCCCATTTAGCCACTTTCAGCTTTTCGGCTTTCCGGCATTGCCGATATCATGTGTGTGTAGTGTTTGTCCACACCTGGTTACTGCGACATGCTATACTATCCTTGGTCTTGAACCTACAACCAACCAACCTTCAATCAATCTCCCATACTTAATCAAAATATTTACCAAAAGCCGAAACCTTACCGTAACCTTACCATGTGCCACCGGGTTCTAATAGCCCTTCCTAAGCTACTAATCACGAGTGTCCCCTAGATCTGCACTCACACATACACCATCAAACTTCAAGTGACTCATAATCCACACAAGTCACCCCTATAGATCATACTCACATTCGGCCATTTACTTAAATCATAATCGAGTTGAGTACACTTACACATTGCTAACGATCCTTACCGCACTTGCGATCTCAGAAACTTACCCTTGTTAATACAAGATTAACGACAATGAGAAGTTAGATAGCCCTTCGGCTTTTAACAAAACACAGTAAGGGGTTAACTGTATACTTACCGAATCCACTTTTGATCCTGCGACCTAGATAGCTACTGAACGAGGTTCGGCTTTTAACCTTGACTGATAGTAGATAACAATCGATTTGTGATGGAGGAAAACAACAAATATTCGACACTTATAGGGATTTCGGCAAGAGAAGATGATGATACTTCGGCAATAAAAGAGTTTGGCTATGAGAGAATTTGGCAAAAAGGGATTCGACTATAGGAGATTTCGGCAACAAGGCAAGGTATTGTCGGTTGTGGAAAAATAAGGTTTTGGCAAGAAAAAGAAAAAGAATGGAAAATTTGGCATTACCTGGGACCCTAGATTTGGCACACACACATTTATATAGCTTGTAGCCGAAACTTAGCCACTCCTAAAGTCCAACTCGGCACAACTTCATCCCCTGCTCATCTCCTAATTTTTCATCATGATATCTCCCTTATCATTCTCCTAAATTCTATCTACTGATCACTTCTCCTTAGAGTCCCTCTACACGCCACTTCTAGCCTTCTAGAAGCCTAAAATTAAACTCCAAAATAAAGCTAAGCTAGCACTCGAACCTCAGACCTTCCTGCAGGCATATGTCGCCAGCTCTATACACCCTAGTGGCGTCACTTAGCCACTTCACCATAAGCTTCTTTGTGCCATTTTCATTTATTTTTATTTAAAAGCCCACTACTCACAACCCTGATTCCTTAATTAATTAAATTAAGAATCCTCTGCCACAAAACTCAAACCCAGAGCTTTTTCAACACACCTACGCACTCTAAATTCATTTAAGGTGGTAGAATTGTAACGCCCCGAATTTGGGCCTAGAAGAATTGGGGCTATTGGGCTTTGGGTCTCATAAAATTTTTAAGTAAGCAAGAAAATGACAAATGTCATGACAACTTTAAAGGTTTAATGAATTTGGAGTGTCTAGGTGTGTTGGAGAAGCTCTAGGCTCGAGTTTTGTGGTGGAGGATTCTTAATTTAATTAATTAAGGAATCAGGGTTGTGAGTAGTGGGCTTTTAAATATAAATAAGTGAAAAATGGCACAAAGAAGCCTGTGGTGAAGTGGCTAAGTGATGCCACTAGGGTGTAGGGAGGTGGCGACATATGCATGCAGGAAGGTCTGAGGTTCAAGTGCTAGCTTAGCTTTATTTTGGAGTTTAATTTTAGGCTTCTAGAAGGCTGGAAGTGGCATGTAGAGGGACTCTAAGAGAAGTGATCAGTAGAAAAAATTTAGGAGAAGGATAAGGTACATATCATGGAGAAAAATTAGGAGATGAGTAGTGGATGAAGTGGTGCTGAATTGGACTTTAGGGGTGGCTAAGTTTCGGCTATAGGCTATATAAATGTGTGTGTGCCAAATCTGGGGTCCTAGGTAATGCCGAATTTTCCACGCTTTTTCTTTTCCTTGCCGAAACCTTATTTTTCCACAATCGAAAATACCTTGCCTTGCCGAAATCTCCTATAGCCGAATCCCTTTTTGTCGAATTCTCTCATAGCCAAACTCTTTTATTGCTAAAGTATCATCATCTTCTCTTGCTGAAATCCCTATAAGTGCCGAATCTTTTTTGTTTTCCTCCATCACAAATCGATTGTTATCTACTATCAGTCAAGGTTAAAAGCCGGATCTCGTTCAGTAGCTATCTAGGCCGCAGGATCAAAAGTGGATTCGGTAAGTATACAGTTAACCCCTTATTGTGTTTTGTTAAAAGCCGAAGGGCTATCTAACTTCTCATTATTGTTAATCTTGTATTAACATGGGTAAGGTTCAGAGAACGCAAGCGTGGTAAGGATCGTTAGCAAAGTGTAAGTGTACTCAACTCGATTATGGTTTAAGTAAATGGCCGAATGTGAGTATGATCTATAGGGGTGACTTGTGTGGATTATGAGTCACTCGAATTTCGATAATGTATGCGTGGGTGCAGATCTAGGGGATACTCGGGAATAGTAGCTAAGGAATGGCTACTAGAACCGATGGCACACGGTAAAGATAATATAACTGTGTAATAGGTGTTATCATGAAAACACCTAGATAAGACTTATTTGTAAGGGTTGTAATTGTGTAATAAATGCATGAAATAATTCATTTTGTGAGTTTTTGTAAGAGAAATAAATGTTTAGCTAGGCTTGTTTAATGAGGAAATGTGATGAAAAACGATTTACGAGAGCCTAGGGGCAAAATCGTAATTTTGCCAAAAGTATAAGTACAAAATGGTCATTTTTGCCTAAGTGTTAATTTTGATGTGTCATAAGTTATAAAGTGATTGAATGAGTAAATTTTATTATTATAGATCAAGAAGAGCGCGGAAACAACATTGACCAAGGAAAAGGCCAGGTTACAGACTAAACCGTCGACTAATACATTTTGCACCGAGGTAAGTTTATGTATAAACGGTACATCTTGAATACTTACGTTGTTATTTATTGGAGTATTGTATGAATGAGACCATTCATGATTAAGATGGATTGAATTTGATAGGCAATGAGTAATTCTCGTATGAACCTGAAATGGTTAGGTAAGTGTGGAATATTATCCGTAATAATCATTGGCGGGCTGTGTGCGATACCACCATAATTATTCTTGTTGGTGGGTTGTGTGCGATACCACCTTATTACTCATTCACGATGGGTTGTGTGCAATACCATCGTTTATATTATCATTTGGTGGGCTTAGTGCGATACACCATAAATATTCTTGTTGGTGGGCTATGTGCGATACCACCCTATTATAAAGTAATGGTGGGCTGCGTGCGAAACCACCGAGTGGTTGGTATTGTTCTGAATGATTCATTGAGAAATCGTTTAAGTATATGTTTCATATGATATTGTAGTGATGAGTGCAGGGATTGTATGCAAATAAATGAGACCATTATATTTGTCATATGGTTGAAATGTGGTAAGAGATGAAATGAGTAAGCATGATTATGAAATGTGGATTGTTCTTGCTTGTTATGAAAAGTATTGATTAATATATATATGTTATGATGCTTATTGTTTACATGTAAACTTACTAAGCTTAAAGCTTACTCCTTTTCTTTTCCCTTGTTTTATAGTGTCAAAGAGCCAGTTCAGGATACGAAGATAATTGGAAGATCACCCACACTATTAGCTCATCTCGGTATATTTAGACTTAGCATTTTGAGTATGGCATGTATAGGGGATAGACTTAGGGAAATGTCTTGTTGTTTTGGCCAAGTGTGTTGGCTCTTTTAAAGATGAACTCTTTTGTAAATACCCTTAATTGATGGCCCATTATTACTTATTTATGAAAATATGATGTTATTCATGAATATGTATGATGCATGATTGGGTTTCTTGGTAATGGTTGAATGTGACTTATGTTGTATGAGTTAGGGTGATAAAAAGAGCTTGGCAAATAGCCTTGTTGTTGTTCACACGGGTAGGCACACAGGCGTGTGTCTAGGCCGTGTGTGACACACGGTCGGTCCCATGGGCATGTGGCTGGGCTGTGTGTCCCCTGCATGTTAATGTTGCAAGTCAGTGTCGACCACGGGCTAGACACATGTGCGTGTGCCTAGGCCCTGTGCCCCTTGTAAGGTTGCTAACATCATAAATAGAATACACAGGTTTTCACACACGGGTGAGGACACGGGCGTGTCTAGGCCGTGTGAAGGACACGGGCCAAAGACACGGGCGTGTGTCCGGCTGTACGAAAACCCCTATAGGTTCGAAAGGAAAAATAAATTCCACACGGGCTAGGGACATGGGCGCGTGTGACCATACGGCCTGCCCACACGGGCGTGTCTCATTTCACACGGGCGTGTGGCCCTGCTAAGGCAAAACTTTTCTAAGTTTACAAAAGTTCCCGGTTTGACTCTGAGACCCTCCATTTGCGTGGTTAAGGCTTCGAAGGCATATGATAAGGATGATATGAATGTGTTTGAAAAGCTTTAAGTTGGAATGAAATATTATAATTCAAAGATGTATGTTCAAACAAGATGAGTCTGGTAACGCTTCGTACACAATTCCGACGTTGAACACGGGTAAAGGGTGTTACAGATGCCAACATCCCAAACGTGGTCTTACACGATAACACATATCGAAATCCTATGTCATGACATATGTATCTTACTATTCCTATGGTTCGTACGAGACTTGTCGAACATTGTCACAATGTCGACACTTTCTCGAATTTCACATATTCAGCTCAAATAACCATATATCACAATTCATTCACGTATAAGCAATACTAATTCAATCTAAATACATTTATTTGTATATCGACTTAACTCGTATAGGAAAGAACGGAAATGGACGACTATTCAACTACTTTCGATTTCCCCCGATCTAATTTTGTTTTCTTTGGTTCTTGATCTATACACATTCAAATTTAACTCCTTTATTCATCATATCATTCAATTCAATCCATAAATACATATTTAGGGCATTTTACAAATTAGCCCTCACATTTTCACATTTTAACATTTAAGTCCCTATTTCATAAAATTAAAAAATACACATAATTTCCTTATACAAATGCTTAGCCGAATATTCCATTAGTCCATATAAGCCCACATAATTCATTTATTTCACATTTTAGTCCCTCAATTTCTCATTTTCACAATTTAGCCTAAAATAAACAAATCCATAAAAAATTCAAAGACAAAACATATTAATCTATCACATATCTTCCATATTTCATCAACTAACTTCACAAAGCTTACAAAATCATTAATGGCATAACTCACAATCCTCATCAAATTCAGAAATTGAGACATGGGCTAGGTAGATGACAAAGCAACGATCTCAAAAACATAGAAATTATCAAAAACCAAACAAATTATATACCCCAATCAAGCAAAACCAAGGCCGAATATTCAAAAGCTTCAAAACCCCTTTTTCTTTTCTTATTTTCGGTGGAAACAACAAAGATGAACACCATTTTATTATTTTGTTTTATTTAATCATAATTTATACATCATTTACCATTTTACCCTTTCTCTAAAACATTTAAAATCCATCATCCTATAAATATATATGTCATTTCATAAATTCAATGGTCAAATTGCATTATAAGGACTTCTCATCTAATAAACCATATCAATTCGGCACACATATCAAGTAGCTCACAACTTTTGCATTTTCTGCAATTTAGTCCTTTTATCAAATTGAGCACACAAACAATCAGATTTTCATACGAAACTTTCACACATGCTTAATCACATACTATAAACATGAAAAATCATATTAAAATATTTTTTTCAGACTCAGATTTGTGGTCCCGAAATCACTATTCCGACTAGGGTCTAAATCGGACAGTTACAACTCTCCCCCTTAGGGATTTTCGTCCCCGAAAATCTTACCGTTAAATAGATTCGGATATTGTTGTCTCATAGCATCTTCGAGCTCCCACGTAGCCTCTTCAACCCCGTGTCGATGCCATAATACTTTTACTAACGAAATTTTCTTATTTCTCAATTCCTTAACCTCACGAGCTAAGATGCGGATCGGTTGTTCCTCATAAGTCATATCGAACTGAATCTCTATCTCAGACAGAGAAATTACATGCGAGGGATTAGATTTGTATCATTGAAGCATCGATACGTGAAACACATTATGAATCTTTTCTAGCTCAGGTGGTAGTAACAGTCTATAAGCAACCAGCCCAACACGCTCGATAATCTCATATGACCCGATATATCTTGGACTTAATTTTCCCTTTTTGCCTAATTGAATTATTTTCTTCCACGAAGACACTTTCAAAAATACTTTATCACCGATTTCAAATTTAATATCTTTTCGTTTCAAATCTGCGTATGATTTTTTTCCATCCGACACTGCTTTCAGACTATCACGGATCACTTTCACTTTCTGCTCAGTCTCTTTTATCAAGTCAACCCCGTGAATCTTATTCTCGCTGAGCTCTGACCAGTATAGCTGTGTTCGGCATTTACGACCATATAAGGCTTCGTACGATGCCATTTTAATGCTTGATTCAAAACTGTTATTATACGCAAATTCAAGAATACAACATCTCAAGAAATATTTTAATTCAAAGACGTACCTTCAAACTCAAGAATGCAACATCTCAACATATCCTCGAGTATCTGAATAATCCGCTCGGATTGACCATCCGTGTGTGGATGAAAAGCAGTACTGAAGTGCAATTTTGTACCTAAAGCCTCTTGTAGTTTCTTCCAAAACCGCGAAGTAAACCTCGGATCTTTGTCAGACACAATAGATAGTGGCACCTCGTACAATCTCACAATATCAGAAATGTATAATTCAGCTAACTTATCAAGCGAATAATCCGTTCTCACCAGATTAAAATGAGTTGATTTTGTCAATCTATCAATTATAACCCAGATTGCATCCTTCTTCCTCGGAGTTAAAGGTAAACCGGAGACAAAATCCATAGTTACTTTATCCTATTTCCACTCAGGAATCATAATCGGTTGTAACAAACCAGATGGCACTTGATGTTGAGCTTTAACTTGCTGACAGATCAAACATTTCGAAACAAAGTCAGAGATGTCTCTTTTCATTCCAGGCCACTAGTAAAGTTGTTTCAAATCATTGTACATCTTTGTACTTCACGGATGAACATATAAGCAACTACAATGTGCTTATTTCAAAATCACTGAATCAACTCTAGATTTCTCGGAACACAAATCTGATCTTAGAATCTCAGACAATCGTCAACATCAACTCGAAATTAAGAATCAGAATTCGAATCACACTGAGCTCGTTTCGCTAACATTTCATTATCAACTTTCTGAGCATCACAAACCTGCTATAAGAACAACGGTCTCGCTTTCATCTCAGCTACAATTGCACCGTCATCACACAAACCTATCTAAGTATTCATTGCTCATAAAACGAATAAAGACTTTTGGCTCAAAGCATCAACAACAACATTGACTTTTCCCAGGTGATAATCAATCACAAGCTTGTAGTCTTTTAACAGTTCTAACCATCTTCTTTGTCGCAGATTCAAATCTCTTTGTGTAATCAAATATTTCAGACTTTTATGATCTGAAAACACGACATTTCTCACAGAAAAGATAGTGGCGTCAAATTTTTAGAGCAAGTACGATCGCAGCTAACTCAAGGTCGTGCGTTGGATAATTCTTTTCATGCAGTTTCAATTGTCTTGAGGCATAAGCTATAACTTTGCCTTCCTGCATCAAAACACATCCCAGACCGTTCAACGAAGCATCACTATATATCACAAATTCTTTACTGGATTCTGGCGTACTAGCACTGGAGCTTCAGTCAATAGGGCTTTCAATTGATTAAAGCTTTTCTGACACTTTTTAGACCATTCGAATTTCACAGCTTTCTGAAGCAATCTCGTCAATAGAGTTGCAATCATCGAAAAGCCTTTTACAAATCGTCGGTAATAACCAGTAAGTCCCAGAAAACTAAAGACTCCAGACACATTTTTCGGAAGCTTCTAATCCAAAATAGCTGAAATCTTACTTGGACAACTCATATAATGGATGCTGACACAATATGCCCCAAAAGCCAACTTCACGCAACCAGAACTCACATTTACTAAACTTTGCATACAATTGCTTATCACGCAGAGTTTGTAGCACAATTATCCAATGTTCAGCATGCTCTATATCATCACGCAAATAAATCAAAATGTCGCCAATGAATATATCAACAAATTGATCTAAATACAGTCAAAAAATTTTGTTCATCAAGTCCATAAAGACAGCAGGAGCATTTGTTAATCCGGAAGGCATAACTAAAAACTCATAATGCCTGTACCTCGTTCGAAAGGCAGTTTTCGGAATGTCTGAATCTTTTACTCGTAATTGATAGTATCCCGATCTCAAATCTATCTTTGAAAACATCGTAGCTCCTTTCAGCTGATCAAATAAATCTTAAATTCTGGGCAGAGGATATTTGTTCTTAATAGTCACTTTGTTTAACTGACGATAATCAATACCCATTCTCATCATACCGTCTTTCTTTTTCACAAACAAAACGGGAGCACCCCAAGGTGAGAAAATTAGTCGTGCGAAACCTCTGTCTGTCAACTCTTGCAACTGAGACTTCAATTCTTTTAATTCTGTCGGAGTCATTTTATACGGAGCTATTGAGATTGGGGGTTGTTCTCGGCACTAACTCAATGCCAAACTCAACTTTTAATTATCCAATGTTCAGCATGCTCTATTTCATCACGCAAATAAATCAAAATATCACCAATGAATATATCAACAAATTGATCTAAATACAGTCAAAAAATTTTGTTCATCAAGTCCATAAAGACAGCAGGAGCATTTGTTAATCCGGAAGGCATAACTAAAAACTCATAATGCCTGTACCTCGTTCGGAAGGCAGTTTTCGGAATGTCTGAATCTTTTACTCGTAATTGATAGTATCCCGATCTCAAATCTATCTTTGAAAACACCGTAGCTCCTTTCAGCTGATCAAATAAATCTTAAATTCTGGGCAGAGGATATTTGTTCTTAATAGTCACTTTGTTTAACTGACGATAATCAATACACATTCTCATCATACCGTCTTTCTTTTTTCACAAACAAAACGGGAGCACCCCAAGGTGAGAAAATTAGTTGTGCGAAACCTCTGTCTGTCAACTCTTGCAACTGAGACTTCAATTCTTTTAATTCTGTCGGAGTCATTTTATACGGAGCTATTGAGATTGGGGGTTGTTCTCGGCACTAACTCAATGCCAAATTCAACTTCACGTATCGAAGGTAATCCCAGTAATTCTTCAGGAAACACATCAGGGAATTCACAAACCACAGGTACAGATGCAATTTTCTTTTCAGTCACTTTCAAATCATTCACATAGGCAAAATAGGCTTCGCAACCCTTTCTCACATAACTTTGAGCTTTCATTACTTATATCACAGCCGGTAACCCATTCAACTCAATATATTCGATCCGAATTATCTCATCATTCTGACATCTCAAATCAATAGTATTTCATTTGCAGTTCACAATAGCATCATGCAAAGTTAGCCAACCCATACCTAGGATTATATCAAATTTATCAAAAGGTAATAACATTAGATTAGCTGGAAAACAGATATCTCGAAACATCAATGGACAATTCTTGCACACTTTGTCATCCAGGACACTTTTGCCTAAGGGGTTCGATACTCTAATTACAAATTTAGTAGACTCTACAAGCAAAGTCTTACTAGATACTGAATTCATGTATACATATGAATGAGTTAATCCTGGGTCTATCAATGCAAACACGGAAGTATCATAAAGAGTAAATGTACCTGTAATAACATCTGGAGACGAAGCTTCCTCACGAGCTCGAGTGACGTAAGCTCTAGCAGGTGCTCTCGCCTCAGATCTAACAACTCTATCCTTCGTAGCTCTTTGGCTACCACTCACATTTCCCGTGTTACTGGGTGGTCTACCCCTAGCTGAAACGTTATTTGACTACGGATTCTGTACATTTCTATATAACATATCTTATTACAATGTTCTCATACATATATCTCAATTCCATATTTTCACATATACTTACTTTTCATACTCAAACTTTGCAAACATTTCAAACATACCTGCATCGGATACACATTTCACATAATCATTCATTTCTCGAAGTGCCCGTTAAACCATTTGGAATCAAATAGGATACTTGATAAACCGTAATTATAACATATTTTAATCCCACATTTAGCTTGTTTTTGGATGATTTATCCCTCAATTTATGTAAAAAGGTGCTCTTAATCCTTTCTTTTCATGTCTTATACCCAGGAAAACACCCAAGGATGAAAAGAATGTAAAACGGGCCCAAAACAGAGTAAATGGGCCATATCACGAAATCCACACGGCCTGGCCCAAAGAGCACACGGCCGTGCCTTGATGAGCATCTAGAACACGGCCTCACCCCGACTTACACGGCCATGTTTCAACTTAGAAATCCGAACACGGCCTGAAGACGAGTCACACGGGCGTGTCACAGGGCCGTGCCGCTATCATGGACTTACAAAATTTTAGTCGAAAAAGGATACTTAGGGAGAAAGAATCGCATTCCAAGAGCCTATAAATACCCCTAAGTACCACCGTTGAAGGAGGCGCCGAGCTAGGCCAAGGAGCCAAGCCAGAAAGGTCAGAGTTGAGGGAATTACTCGAAGTTAGCCAGTTGATCCATCCCAAGAAGCCGAAATTCTACTCAAGAAGGCGGATTTCTCCTTCAATTCCTTCAGGGAGTTTTAGGGATTTCTTACGTTTTGTTTTATGTTTTCTCTTGAGATGTTTTCTTTATTTGTTATGAACTAAACCCCTCAGATACCTGAAGGGGATGAAACCTAGATGAATCTTGTTATCGTTTTCTGAATTATATGATAAATACTTAGTTTGTTCTTAATTATGCATGCTTAATCCAAATCTGATGTGCTTAGGTGGAGGAGGAATAGACCCTGCTTAAGAGTAGATCTAGCATAATTAAGTGGAGTTGATCGAACGCCTAGAGATAGGGTTACGAGATTTTGCTAGATTAGAGTGAAACCTAATATGGGAATCCATTGATCGATTTACTGCTATTCTAGGGGGTTATTATAAGAGAACGAGAGTTCCACTAATTAACCTAGGGTTAGACGTTATTCGCCTCGAGAGAGGGTTTAATATACGTTAGTGAATAAATCTATGGTTCAGTGTTAGATAACAAGTGAAATCTAGGCGGATTCTTCCTGAGGGTTTCGTCGTGATCAACTGAGTTTTTCGCCAAGTTGTTTCCCAAATTTGTTCTTTTTGTTTTTGCGTCTTTAGCCTAGTAGTCGTTAATTTAGTTTAAAGAAATTTCACTTTATTTTAGGCTAGATAATAAAAAGAAAGTTAGTATTAATACTTTTAGTTCCTTTGGGTTCGACAATCCGGTCTTGCCTAAGCTATACTACTGTTCAATAGGTACACTTGCCTTTAATCGTTGTTAGAGTTAGTTTCCAGGTTTAATCATTCGTTTTATAAATTTTAAAACTTTGATTTCAGCGATCAAGTTTTTGGCGCCGTTGCCGGGGAACTAAAATATTAAGAACGCTTAATTTTTATTACTTTAGCCATTATTTTTTATTTTTCGCGATTTCATTTTTTAGGTTAAATTTTAATTCTTGCTGAATTTTCTTTCTCCTTCTTTTCCTAGCAGGTACCACTAGTTAATGACTAGAAGGGACCCGAGAGGACCTTTGGTATACGATAGTGAAATTGAAGCTACCGCTCGCTGGAATCGTAGAGAAATCAGGCGAGCCCTAAATTACACAGAGGAAAATCAAGAAAACAGATCCAATCCTACTGAAGGGATGGATGAGAATAATCCACCACCACATGATGTGGGGGAAAACAATGCTCCACGCACAATGTTTGATTATGCAAAACTGCATTTAACAGGAGCAGAATCGAGTATTGTTAGGCCTGCTATAGCTGCTAACAATTTTGAATTAAAGCCTAACACAATACAAATGATTCAACAATTTGTTCAATTTGATGGTTTGCAAGACGAAGATCCAAACACGCATATAGCTAATTTTTTTGGAGTTTTGTGATACCTTCAAAATAAATGGCGTTTCTGATGATGCCATACGTCTTCGGTTATTCCCTTTTTCATTAAAGAATAAAGCCAAACAGTGGTTAAACTCGTTTCCACGAGGATCAATCACTACATGGGAACAGATGACCGAAAAGTTTTTATTGAAATATTTCCCACTAGCCAAAACGGCTAAATTACGGAATGATATCTCTTCTTTTGTGCAGATGGATTTAGAGACATTATACGATGCATGGGAGAGATACAAGGATCTCTTGAGAAGGTGTCCACACCACGGTATACCCTTGTGGCTACAAGTCCAAACATTCTATAACGGTGTAAACCCCTCAACGAGACAACTAATCAATTTAGCAGCTGGTGGAACTCTGAAAAATAGAACTCCTTAAGCAGCCTACGAGTTCATTGAAGAGATTTCACTGAATAATTATCAGTGGCAAGTGACAAGGGTGAAACTGACAAAATCAGCCGGAGTTTACAACCTCGATGCAATAACCACACTATCAACATAGATAGAGATGATGAATAAAAAGATTGATAGCTTGTATTCTTCGCAGGCACATCCAGTCATGCAGCGCGACGCAAGTGGAACTATGGCAAATCCTGAGTACCCACCCTACCAACCGGAAGCAGAGACCGAACAGATGAATTACATAGGTAATAATTTCAGATCTAATAATAATCCCTATAGTAATACTTACAATCCATGTTGGAGGAACCACCCAAATTTTTCATGGGAAGTCAAGGAAATCAAAGGCAACAACCTCCTTAAAAATTCCAAAATCAGCCCCATCCACAAGAGAAGAAGCCAAACCTCGAAGAGATGTTGACAAAATTTATGACAAACACAAAAAACCGCTTCGAAGAAAATGAGAGAACAATTAAAAATAACGAGAACCGAATGGGGGAACTTACTAAGTCGGACAAGGAAGTCATTAATGCAGTCGAGCAACTCACAAAGTTAATGTCTGAACGACCGCAAGGATGTCTACCAAGTAACACCAAGATTAACCTTAAGGAGCAAATTTAAGCCATCACAGATCATGATAACAAAGGGTTAGATGAACCAAACCAAGAGGCAGACGAAGGAAAAATAGAGGTAACGCAAGAAAAGCAGAAACCGGTAATCAAAGAGTACCAACCTCGCATACCTTATCCTAAAGCAATGAGAAGAGACGATTCAGAGGAATAGTTTGGTAAGTTTCTTAAACATTTAAAGAAATTACATATTAACTTACCTCTTCCTGAAGCTCTTTTTCAGATGCCAGACTCGAGGAAAGTTCTAAGACAGCTCTTAACAAACAAACATAAAATAGATGAAGAGCACCATGTGGAACTAAATGCAGCATGCTCAGCAATGTTACAGAATAAACTAACGCGGAAGCTAAAAGATCCAGGGAGTTTTACAATTCCATGTTTAATTGGTAGTTTAACTATTGATAATGCGTTAGCTAATTTAGGGGCAAGTATAAATGTTATGCCTTATACATTGTTTAAACAACTAGGTATAGGGAAACTCAAACAAACTAGGATGAGCATTCAATTAGCTGATAAAACTGTTAGAATTCCTAGGGGCATTATCGAAGATGTTTTGGTCAAAATTGATAAATTTATTTTCCCAGTAGACTTTGTTGTTTTAGACATGGATAAGGATAATTCAATCCACTTAATTTTAGGAAGACCCTTCCTAGAAACTGCCAAGACTAAAATTGATATTGGTACAGGCGAACTCATACTCTGTGTAGGTGACGAATCAATCAGTCTTCAAGCCCTTAATATGGCCAGGACAACAATCGATGAAGGTAAGAAAGAAAATTCATTCGATAATCAATTTGTGCAACTTTCATCGCAGAAAACACCACAAGGATATAACCCTGAGCCAAAACATCATATCGACAAAGAGATATTACATAAGGAACAAAGCCTTAAGGTCGACAAATTAGAAGAGTAGAAGACACATGTCAAAGAAGAACCAGGACCACACGAAGTAAAACTCGAGGAACCACCAGAAAAGCTTATAGGAACATCAAATCACTTCACAATAGGAGATCAGGTACTATTAGACTACACGGATCCTCCCATCGTCATAGCAGATCTGAAAACAAAGGGAGAAACTCCTCTTAAGGTACACGATATCTTCCCCCACGGAATAGTCGAGGTGAGCAATCCAACATTCAGAACTTTTAAGGTAAACGCTTCTCAACTTAAACTTTATTAGGAAAACAAAACTGTAAGCATGAGCGAAGATATTCAAACCTTTAAACCACCCTGATTTTTACAATTACGAGGAACAGTCTAGCTAAAGACTATAAACGAGCACTTCTTGGGAGGCAACCCGAGCACTAACATTATTTTCTTTCAATTTTATTCAGTTTCTTTATTTCCCTTCTTTCTTTTCTGACCAAAAGTGTAGAATTTCAAGGTCACACGTCTGACACATGGTCGTGTCTGTGACCGTGTGGACCACCAGAATCTCCGTACTGACTTTGCAGAAGCCGTGCGAATCAGTCCCAACCACTCTTCAACGTCACGGATCCAACCACTATCCCACGGGCTCCGTAAAAGTGGCACGCCCGTGCCTTGAAGCCGTTTGAAGCTACTGACTTGCACACCACGGGAAGAACATGCCTGTGCCCCTAGACCGTGTGAAGCTACTGACTTGCACACCACGGGCGTGACAGGCTGAAGAACGGGTATGGTGACTCAACACGCATAGACACACGGCTATGCGAGACGGCCGTGTAAATCGACAAGCCTTAGGTCCACGGGCGTGGGAACATGCCAGAGCTAAATTTATATTTAAACCCCACAGCCCTTTCCCTTCTCCCCATCCAATTTCTTTCTTTTCTTCTTTTCCACCTTCTCCATCTCAGGCTTGTCACTCCATATATCAAAACTCTAGATCCTTGAGCCATCCCACATCATGTCAAAGAAGCGAAAAAGGCCAACAATAGTCTTCTTAAAGAAGAATGATCAACATGAGTTCATGCCGGCAACTTCATCTCAACACCAAGCCAAGGGTCTTTGAGACCAATTAGTTTTTATTTTTCTTTTCTCTTTTGCTTCAATTTCTTTCTCTTTGACAATCTTATGCTTAGTTTAGTTTAACTTATTTTAGTTTCTTAGTGTCAGGTTCGCCAGGCTGCTAGGGAATCACGCTGACCACCACGATAATCACACCACTTCCACCACCGCCACCACCTCCGCAGCCTTAGAAGTCATACCCACCTCGCGAACCATCCATCAATAAGGACTTCCGGTCCATCCACCTTTTCTTTTATCATTATTTTCCTTCATAGTCTCCTTTCCTTGTTCTTTCTTGTTTTTAATTATATATTTAGGTTATTTTAAATGTGTCTTAATAATCCCTGGCTAATCCTCTACGAGCTCCCCAATTCCTTCATTTAGCACAGGTTCGTCATCCAGACCGACCTCTTCAAACATACATACCACGACCTCTACCATCCTCCAATGACCCATCCAAAATTCAGGGAGTATTCTTCCCCCTTCTCTTTTGATTTATCCTATAAATGTTATACCTATCTTTGTACATTGAGGGCAATGTACATCTTAAGTGTGGGGGGTGAATATTTATCTAAAAAAGGGCCTAACTTTCTGCATTATTCTCAAAACCGGCCTAACTTTTTTCATTATTCTTAAATCCCTGATATTAACCTTGTTTTTAAGTAAATTTTTCATATTACTAATTAGGATGAAATTTCTGATGATTTATAATTCTTATTGACATGTTGTAAAATAAGTCATTAATAATTGTGCATTGATGGTTGAATTTTAAGATACTAGAGAATCAAGCATGACTTTTTCAGAATAAAAATTTTTACTAGGTTGTTAACCTAAATTTGAATATCGCTTTAAAATTTGAAATTTATGAGATTGATGTCAAAACACCCATAATTTTTGTGAGATTTTGAGCCTTATAGAGCAAATACTCTTTTTCGTGCTCACTTTTTGATTATGAGTGTGTCAACTTTGAACTGTTATTCTAGAACTTGCCTCGTTTATATATGTTGAGACCACATTTATGATTTGATATACAGAGAAGATAAAGGCACCTAGGTTCTAACCCACTCACTCCACTAAATAGCCTACCTCCATAAATTAACCCCTAGTGAACCCCGTTGATCCTAACAACCCTTTTATTGACTCACCTATTATTAACCCAAACCCCCTTTGTATTTGTTATCACCATTCTTTTGACTACCCTTTTTATCGAGATTTGGTTTTGAGTAGTTGCCTAACTATGTTCTATATTTCAGTTGTAAAAGTCCTTTCCTATTATTATTTAGTTTGTTCTTAAAAAAAACAAAGTATATTCATTATTAGTTCTATAATTAAGTGAGCATACATGTTTAAATTTCAAATCATGAAGAAAAGCTCGTATTATTAGTTTTCAATTGATGTAATTATTTAGGATTAGTTCATTTTTCTAGATAGGCAACGTGTCAAATTCAAACTCAATTCTAACCTTCTAATTTCAGCCTTTATCCACACCTTAACCCTAGCCCCATTACAACCCTAACAAAGGCCTTTTGATCTGTTTATCATCTCATTTTACAGTGGTGGAGATTTGATTTTTAGGCAAGCCTATGGGAGTAACTTTTCAGGTTCGACGTACGAGTGCTTCTTTTTATGAACCTTAAACACTTTGAGTGATTTGAGTGAATCTATAGTTAGGATGTCAACTCTTGTCAATTTCGAATCAAAGGTAATATTTCAAATAAAGGGAAACACCTACGTTTTCAATTACAAATGAATGACTTATCATTGTTTGAATCTATAGGACTCTTTGAATTGAACTATCCATGTATGAATTATTTATGAATAATGACGAGGCATTGTTGATAGGAATTATGAATTATGGAAAGTTCGTTTTAATTGTATGTTGAGAATTTTGCTTGAGGACAAGCAAAAGCTTAAGTGTGGGGGTATTTGATAAACCGTAATTATAACATATTTTAATCCTACATTTAGCTTGTTTTTTGGATGATTTATCCTTCAATTTATGTAAAAAGGTGCTCTAAATCCTTTCTTTTCATGTCTTATACCCAGGAAAGCACCTGAGGATGAAAAAAACGTAAAATGGGCCCAAAATGGAGTAAATGGGCCATATCACGAAATCCACATGGCCTGGCCCAAAGAGCACACGGCCGCGACCGTCCCTCAACTTAGAAATCCGAACACGGCCTGAAGACGAGTCACACAGGCGTGTGATAGGGCCGTGCCCCTGTCGTGGACTTAGACAATTTCAGTCGGAAAAGGATACTTAGGGAGAAAGAATCGCATTCCAAGAGCCTATAAATACCCCCTAAGTACCACCGTTGAAGGAGGTGTCGAGCTAGGCCAAGGAGTCAAGCTGGAAAGGTCAGAGTTGAGGGAATCACTCGAAGTTAGCCAGTTGATCCATCCCAAGAAGCCGAAATTCTACTCAAGACGGCGGATTTCTCCTTCAATTCCTTCAGGGAGTTTTAGGGATTTCTTATGTTTTGTTTTATCTTTTCTCTTGAGATGTTCTCTTTATTTGTTATGAACTAAACCCCTCAGATACTTGAAGGGGATGAAACCTAGATGAATCTTGTTATCGTTTTCTAAATTATATGATAAATACTTAGTTTGTTCTTAATTATGCATGCTTAATCCAAATCTGATGTGCTTAGGTGGAGGAGGAATAGACCCTGCTTAAGAGTAGATCTAGCATAATTAAGCGGAGTTGATCAAAATCCTAGAGATAGGGTTACGAGATTTTGTTGGATTAGGGTGAAACCTAATATGGGAATCCATTGATCGATTTACTGCTATTATAGGGGGTTATTATAAGAGAATGAGAGTTCTACTAATTAACCTAGTGTAACACCCCTTACCCGTATACTACGTCGGAACCGGGTACGAGGCATTACTAGACTTAACAGTACATTCTACCAAATCCCGAGCAACAAAATTTCACTTATAATTTAAAATTTAACAAACACATGCATACACAAGAATTATAACTCCATGACCAATATGAGCAAGAACTCGTAGCTAAATATAGAATAATCCTTATTACCGTTATGAAGCAATACGTTTAATCAAATTAATTAACACATATACAAAATGACTTAGTCAAGCCCCTATACATGCCATAACTTAAATCATTTATAAATAAAGATACCCATAGATAGCTTGATTGTAACATCCTGAAATTGCGGGGCTATGCATTTAATGTGTGGTTATGTTTAATGTGAGTGTTAGGGGTCCAGAATGGGCTCAGGGTTGGGCAGAGGCCTTAATCAAATTTTTTGTTTGGACATTCTATTGGAAAGCCTGGTAAGATAGGGCTTAAAAGATGTTATCTGTGTTTTAAAATAAAAATGGGCTTGTGGCCCAGTGGCAAAGTGGCGCCACTTAGAGAGCAGGGAAGTGGCGTCAACTGAGGAGGCCCAAATTCAAGTTGCATGAAGCCCAACTATTTTAATTAAAATTGGCATTAGGGTTTTATTCTCCCATTCTCTTCTTTATTTTTGACATTTAGGGTTCTCATCTTCTCTCTTTTCCTCCTTTTCTGAATAAAAGCCGGAAACTCCCTTAAGCATTTTTTCTTTTCACATTTGTCTACCATAGCCGAATCTGCCCTAGCCTTGCCGAAATTCTTCTTTTTCCTATACTGTTCCTATCACTTCTTTACGTTTGATATTACTCTTTTCTCTCAATCATCTCCTACTCAAAAGCCGAAACTTTATAGATCTCTTGAGATCATCTTTTCTTTTTGACCTTATCAAAAGCCGAAACTTTATAGATCTCTTGAGATCATCTTTTCTTTTTGATCTTCTCAAAAGCCGAAATCTTCTAGGAGTTGTCGAACTCTCTGTAAAGGTAGGTGCCGATTTCTTCTGATCTATTCGTTTTCTCTTTCAGTTTTTAGAAGATAGAGCCGAAAGGCTAATGGATTGTTGGTTTCTTGTGTTTACGTGTTGGGCGACATTCGGGAATTGAAGTAGATCGATTAGATCTAAAAGCCAGAACCGCTAGTCTCTAAACCTCATATCTCTCTTTTCGGGATTTCAAGGTAAGGGGTTTTCTTTAGATTCTCGTTAGATTCGCTATCGTAATTGTGATCTTAACCATATGATATGATGGTAGCAACTAATAAGGTCTTTTAATGGAATCAAATGTCGATCAGGCGAAGGAGGGGATTGGATCTGTAAACCCAATCCCTAAGTTTAAGAAACGAGCAGTGTCAGCAGTTCGGGATTGGCCACCGGGTTGTGGACTGGCTTCGGAACAACACCTTAGATAGATAGCAGTCGTATCGGCTTCTGATAGTGTCGACATAGAAAGTCTCGTCTTGTCGGTAATCAGGTGTGTAGATCTATATCACACTAATTAACCCTAATAAATCTGTACTATATAAGTTATGGGATAAAAGCCGAAAAAAGGCTGTGTGGACAGTCGTATTACCCGGAAAGGGTAGGCAAGGGATGCCAGGTACGTAATCATAGAAACTTCTCTATGTGTATCGATGTATGTGATAGTCTGCGATCTTTTAGGTTACATGTTGTTTTGATTCTGCATGGATGTTTGCATGGGGTGGGATAAATATGACGAAGGGGAAGAGCATGTAATAGGTCACCTGTGATCAGTGGTTAAACCACGAATTATAAATTAGGTCACAATAGTGATCGGTGGCTAAGCCACGTTAAATTTATTCCTGACTGTTAGGAATAGGTAGCATGGCTGTCGATATGGTGTGTAGCGGTTGGTGGGTTGATTGTAGAAATCCCTGAGGTGTGTTGGTTGGTACAGGCTGGTGTGTAGAGGATGGATTTTTAGGTTGGGTTGGGCCATGTTGCATGTAAATATTTTGTTGCCCTTGTGGATGGGCTAAGGCCCATAATGTGTTTGTGGGCCCAAGCCTTTTATGTGTGTTTTCAGGATTTGCACACTGAGTCTTGGTGACTCACCCTTTTGTTTTCCTGACTTTTCAGATGAGCAGTAGATCGTGGGCATGGAAGCCGAGGCGGACTCGAGGGGCCATCAAGTTTCTATTTCCATAAATTATTTTTTTCAGTTTTCCTTTAAGTTTTAATTTTAGGAATGTTTATGTCATAATGCCCCATAGCTTAGGTTATCAATTTATAATTGTTAATGTCTTCATTTATTTTTTTTAAAATTATATTCAGTGAAAGAGTAAAGGTTTTCTTCCAATATCACTTATTTAACGAATACTTGAATAAAGAAACTGAATTTCCAGAGATCATCCAAGTGAAGTTTTTAATGTAAACCCCGTAGCATACCAGATCCGGTCGTAGCGTTTGGGCCGGGTTTGGGGTGTTACATTGATAGTGTGAAGCGATCTTCGATGACCTTCAGCCCGAGCTTGTGTAATAGGACTCTGAAACATGGGAAAGAAAAGGGGGTAAGCTTATAAAGCTTAGTAAGTTCACATGTAAAAATAATAAGCATTAGCAATGAATTTAGCTTACTACTAAGCTGTCATAACTTGCATAAACAATGCTAAGTTCTTACTTTCTCAACTTACTCATTTGTAGCCTTACGAAAGCCTCAACGAGACAAATCCTCACAACAAGTTCTCTAATTGATACAATCATTAAATCACATGCTTATACCTTATTACTCATGTTCACATTAATCTGTCTACTTGAATCGCTGTCACTAAATTATTTATTTCTTGAACTACAGAGCTCCAAATTACAAACCGATAATTTTCCCTGAAACTAGACTCAATATCTTCATACCATAAAATTTCTAGAATTTTTGGTCTTGCCAATTAGTACAAATTATTCATTATCTCCTTGTACAGAATTCAGATGACCTTATTGTTTAGTTTATTTAAAACTAGACTCATTCAGAATTTCAGAAATATAAATTATATCACATAATTATTTTTGTAAATTTTTTAATGATTTTTCCAAGACAGAACAGGGGATCACGTAGTCATTCTGAACCAGTCTCACAAAATTTTAAATATCTCCAATTATACAAATCCTTTGTTTGCTCTATTTCTTTTATATGAAAATAGACTCAATAATATTTAAATCAATATCTCATCCAACTTATAATTCAATTTCTACTATATTTGGTGATTTTTCAAAATCACATAACTGCTGCTGTCCAAAACAGTTTTATTTGTAAATTTTTGCTCTCACTCACTCTACACATGAGTACTCTTTCATAATATAGGCATATTGCCAATCATGTCATAAAGTGTCACAATCATAACTGAAAACTCATCACTTACTTAATACTTGATAATCTCAATTACTTACAATCTCAATATTAAATAAGCCTTAAATGCATACCTGTACTCATACCTGTACTCTTTCTTCATGTTCTCACCTTGTCATTTCTTTGACTTACTCTTTGAACTACCCGGGTACCTTTTCCTTTTTAAACTTACCATTGCCATGTCTTGACATGGTCTTACGTGGTATCCTTGCCTTATGAACTCACCAATGCCATGCCTTGGCATGGTCTTACATGGGACCTTTACCTTATAGTAACTCATCAATGCCATGTCATGACATGGTCTTACATGATTTCCTTGCCTTATAGAACTTACCAATGCCATGCCTTGGCATGGTCTTACATGATATCCTTATCTTACCAAATGCCATGTTCCAAACATGGTCTTACATGGTATCCTTGTCTTACCAAATGCCATGTTCCAAACATGGTCTTACATGGTATCCTTGTCTTAGTGCCAATGCCACATCTTGATGTGGTCTTACATGGAGTCCTTAATCAATGCGGATGCCATGTCTTGGCATGGTCTTACACGGGATCCTTGCCTTACCAATGCCATGTCTTGACATGGTCTTACATGGTATCCTTAACCGTCAATTCCTCCTTAAATGTCATGTTATGAACATGGACTTTTCCGTCAATTCTTCCTTAATTGCCATGGTATAGTCATGGACTTTGAGATATCAATGCCTTGTCAAGTCATAGCTGAAACATACTTGCTCAAATGCTCAATGTTAGTCGCTTAACTCAATAATAACATTACTAATAACAATAATTGCATAATAATAAAATGCTACTCAACTTACATACTTATATTCTAAATCTCATCATATCATCAACTTAACTTATTCTCATCAAACTATGCTAGTCAATACTTTCTTGTTATCATACAAAGCCATAATACAAAATATGGTCTAACATATAAATTATACAAGTTCTCTTTCCAATATCGAATTATTATCGAACATTAATCATTATATCTGAAACTCAAGACTATAGTTTATGGCCAAAATATCAATTTATCATTCAAATATGCATAATTAAATGCTTATTAAACATCTGAACTTACCTCGATACCAAAACGGTCATTTTACCAACTTTCCCGATTTTCGATTTTTCTCCCGTTCTAGTCCAAATCTCATTTTTCAGGGTCTAAGACATCACATTTCACTTATTTAATTAATGTACTACTCAGAACAGTCCCTAACTCAAACTTTGGCAAAAATTATAATTTTGCCCCTAAACTTTGCATAATTATGATTTTGCCCCTAGGTTCGAAAATTAAACTTCATCCCTTATTCTTATGTTTTATAACATGCTAATCATTTTTCCCTTCTATGGCAACATCAAATTCTTGCTCTAACATGCACTTATGTACATTAGGTATTTTTGCTGATTATGTCGTTTTACTCGTTTTCACTTAAAATCGCTTAGTAAAAGTTGTTTAACATAATTCTAAGCTTCATATTCTGCCATAAAACAACAAAATAAATACATTTCATAAGCTAAATCAAGTTATCGAGACTCCAAAAATGTAAAGAACATGAAAAACGGGACTAGAATAGACTTACCATGAAGCTTGGAAAGCTTGAAAACCCTATCCATGGCTTCCCACATGTTAAATTCGGCCTAAGCTTGAAGATGGACAAATTTGGCATTTAAATTTTGTTTTTAATTCATTTAATTCACTAAATTACCAAAATGCCCCTTAAAAAAATCTTTTGAAAGATACCCATCCATGTCCATTTTTATCCACCAACTTAACCAATGGCCTAATTATCATTTAAGGACCTCCAATTTAAAATTTCATAACAATTGGACACCTCTAACATGTAGAACTCAACTTTTGCACTTTTTACAATTTAGTCCTTTTGACTAAATTCAGTGCCTAAACGTCAAAATTTTCGAATGAGATTTTCACGAAATCATTCCGTGAAATTGTAGACCATAAAAAATATAAATAAAATAAATTTCTCAACATCGGATTTGTGGTCCTGAAACCACTGTTCCGACTAAGCCTAAAATCGGGCTGTTACAACTCTCCCCCCTTTGGGGATTTTCGTCCCCGAAAATCTCACTTGTTAATGGATTTAGGTCTAATTTCAGAAGTCACTTTGAGATTCTCATATAGTCTCGGCATCTTCAACATCTTACTTCTTAAATAAACAGATAATTATCGATATCGAAAAGCTCATACAATGCCAACGTCCCAGATGTGGTCTTATATGTAATCAATATCGATGCCACTATCCCAGAGTGGGTCTTACACGAAATCAAATACGAAGGCGATGTCCCAGACATGGTCTTACATGTAAATCTCAAATCGATGCCAGCGTCCCAAACATGGTCTTACACGATAACACATGTCGGAATCCTATGTCATGACATATGTATCCTAACTATTCCTATGGTTCGCACGAGACTTTTTGGACATTGTTACATTGTTGAAACTTTCTAGGATTTCACATATTCAGCTCAAATAGCCATATATTACAATTCATTCACATATAAGGAATATTAATTCAATCTAAATACATTTATTTGTATATCGACTTACCTAGTACGAGAAAGAATGAAAATGAACAGCCATTCAACTACTTTCGATTTCCACCGATCTAATTTTGTTTTCTATGGTTCTTGATCTATACACATTCAAATTTAACTCCTTTATTCATCATGTCATTCACTTCAATCCATAAACACATATTTAGGGAATTTTTCAAATTAGCCCTCACATTTTCACATTTTGACATTTAAGTCTCTATTTCATAAAATCACAAAATACACATAATTTCCTTATACATATGCTTATCTGAATATTCCATTAGTCCATATAAGCCCACATAATTCATTTATTTCACATTTTAGTCCCTCAATTTCTTATTTTCACAATTTAGCCCAAAATAGTCAAATTCATAAAAAATTCAAAGACAAAACATATTAATATATCACATATATTCCATATTTCATCAACTAACTTCACAAAGCTTACAAAATCATCAATGGCATAACTCACAATCTTCATCAAATTTGGAAATTTAGACATGGGCTAGGTAGATGACAAAGCAATTGTAACACCCCTTACCCGTATTCAACTCCAGAACTGGGTACGAGGCGTTACCTGACTTAAGTTACTTGAACATTACAACTTGGGCTATTAAATTCTCATTTCAACTTAAAACTTCTCATTCACAATCATAACATCCTTATTATGGGCCTACGAGGCCTTAAGTACACATCCAAAAGGTTTCGGGATTAAATCAAAAACTTTTCTGCACTTAGAAAACTTCTGCCTAAACAGGGTCACACGCCCGTGTGAAAGGGGACACGCCCGTGTGGGTAGGCCGTGTGGTCACACACGTCCATGTCCCTAGCCTGTGTGGAATTTATTTTTTTATTTCAAACCTACAGGGGTTTTCACACGGCTGGACACACGCCCGTGTCAATGGCACATGTCCCTAACACGGCCTAGACACGCCCATGTCCTTGCCCGTGTGTGAAAACCTTGGGTATTCTGTTTATGACGCCAGCAACCTCTTAAGGGGCACACGGCCTAGGCATATGCCCGTGTGCTGGCCCGTGTGACGAATCAAATTCTCGCAATTTGATACAGGGGACACACGACCTATCAACACACCCATGGGTCTGACCGTGTGTCACACACGGCCTAGACACACGCCCATGTGGACAATTTTAAGGCTATTTTCCAAGCCACCCTGAAACATAAACACACTTAACCCAACTCAAGCAACACATAACATGGCAATAGTACACTATGAAGAATTAACAATCATCAATCATACATTTCACATCTTACTCCATCATTTGCATGAACTTTCATCTCATAAAACTCATTATCAATAAAATATGAAACTTGACAAATATTGGCCAATTTCTAATGGCCATTTACAAAATGAGTGTATAACATTAGTAACTAACACTATGGCTTCCAAATATGACATAACACAAAATGACCAAGTTCCTATACATGCCATACTTAAAATAAGTCAACTTTACTATACCAAAAGAATAATTGATAGTGTGATCTGAGCTCCAACGTTCTACGATCCCCGAGCTAGCTTGGCGATACTACAAGGAAAAAGGAAAAGAGAGGGGTAAGCATATAGCTTAGGAAGTTTGCATGAATTAATATAGCAACATAAGTACTCATGGTAAAATCCATACATCTCATAGAACAATAGCAACACAAGTTCTCAAGTGCTTAGGCATACTTACTCATACTCAATCTTACCATCACACATCATATTATGGTTTCATAACTTGCATTTTACTCATGGTACCTGTATCACTTAGTCACATAATTTAGCACTTACGTTAACTTGAACATAAGCTTAAATCATCATCATCCTTAACATAAATGGAACTCATTATCATCCTTGTATAATTTAGCTCTATATCATCTTTGCATACTTAGCTCTTTTGCCCGTTGAACTACTCAAAATATCAGAGGATACTCAATCCCATATACATGTATCACGATGCCAATGCCATATCCTAGATATGGTCTTATATGGGATCACGTCCTGATGTCGATGCCATATCCCAGATATGGTCTTACACGGAATCTCTTAGCTCGATGTTGATGCCATGTCCCAGACATGGTCTTACATGAGATCTTTCTTTGGTGTCGAAGCCATGTCCTAGACATGGTCTTACACGGGACCTTCCTTATTCGATGCTGATGCCATGTCCCAGACTTATACATGATCTACATTCGGTGCCGATGCCATGTCCCAGACATGGTCTTATACGGGACCTTCCTTATTTCATGTTGTGACATAGGTATCCTCGTTATTCTGAATCTTCAACTGGGACTTCAACTTTACATATTCTCATCATTTTCTCATCGAGGCATCATTAGTTGATTTTCATAGATATGATATTCTTTATCATAATATCAAGCAATTTAAAATATAAAAAATACTATGAATCTTATTTTCACACAAACTTACCTCTGTACTCAAAATGTGCGTGGTTCACACGGGCATGTGCCCTACCCGTGTGGTTCTGGCTTGGCCGTGTGGATCCTTAAGATGTCCCGTTTTGTCCAGTTTTGGCCCGTTTTCTGCTCCTTTCGCTTCCCTATGCTCTCCTAAGTATAGAAATACTAATTTAAAGGATTAGGATCATCGAATTCACCAAATTATATACATAAACATCCAAAAACACGCTAAGCGTGGGATTAAAATGTGTTACTTTTATGATTTATCAAATATCCCCACACTTAAGCATTTGGTTGTCCTCAAGCAAAATCCTCAACTCACAATTAAAATTAAACTTCCTTAATTCACAATTCTTATCAATAATGTCTTATTATAATTCACAAATAATTCATACATTGATAATTTAACTAAAAGAGTCCTAAAGATTCAAACAATCCCAGCCACAAATTTTTATCGCACGAAAACATAAGTGTTTCCCCTTATCTAAATAATTACCTTTGATTCAAAACTGACAAGAATTGACATCCTCACTAAAGATTCACTCAAATTACTCAAAGTGTTTAAGGTTCAAATTAAGCATTCAAAAGTCAAACATGAAAAGTTATTACCATAGGCTTTCATGAAAATCATATCTCCACCACTATAAAATGAGATGATCCACAAATCAAAAAGGTCTTAAAAAGGGTTGTAATGGGGCTTGGGTTAAAGGTGTGGATAAAGGTTGAATTAGAGGGTTAAAATTGAGATCGAATTGACAATTTGCCTAACTAGAAAAATAAGCTACTACTAAATAATTTCATCAATTAAAAACTTATCAATAAAACACGAGCTTCTTCTCAACATGTGAAATTAACCGTTTAAGCTTAATTAACATAAAACTAGAAATAATGAATATATATTTCTACTTCTATTTTCATGTACAATAATAAGAAAGAATTTAACAACTGAAATAAAGAACATAGTTAGGCAACTGATCAAATCAATTCTCGACAAAAAGGGGGGTTAATACAATAGGAAAAATTCTTAATGAATCAAAAAGAATGAGTTTTGGGTTAATATTTAGGGTAGATCAAGAAATGTTTTATTAGGATCAAAGGGGTCACTAAGGGTTAATTATGAATGTAGGCTTTTAATGGAATAAGTGGGTTAAAACCTAGGTTCCTTTATCATCTCAGTATATCAAATCAAAGGTGTGGTCTTGACATACATAATGGAAGCAAGTTCTAAAATAACAAATCAATATTGACACACTCATAACCAAATAATGTGACCAAGAAAAGTGTATGCTCAAAAAGGCTCAAAATCTTACAAAAATTATGGTTTTTGATGTCAACCTTGCAAATTTCAAACTTCAAAGTAATATTTAAATTTAGGGAAAGAACCTAGCAATTTTTATTCTAAAAATAAACTTATCATGTTTGATTCTCTAATGTCTTATAGTTTAAACAATCAATGCACAATTACCTATGATTTAATCCAAAACATATCAATAAAAATCATAAATCAATAAAAAAATTATTCTAATAGAAATATGAGAAAATTACTTAAGAACAAGACATAATTCAGGGATTTTCTAATAATGATATAATTAACCTCCCCACACTTAAGATGTACATTGTCCTCAATGTACCAAAACAGATAATAACAATATAAGAATATCATACGAGAGGAAGAGAAGTGAAACTTCCTGAATTTTGGCATGTATAGCTAGAATCAACTAAATCGTAGCTCTGATACCAATAAAATGTAACACCCCTAACCCGTAACCGTCACCAGATTAGGGTTAAGAGGCATTACTAATCATTTCCGAACATTTCATATCATTTCACAACCAAACATGTCAATTCACATTCATATAGTTCCTTATATAGGTCAACGAGACCTTCAACATGCTTTAAAATAGGGCCAAGACTAAACCGAACACACACAAAAATTTCTAAAATTCAAGCATTTTTCTAAGTTACAGAGGTCACACGTCTGTGTGGGTAGGCCGTGTGCCTCACACAGCCTCGAATACGCCCATGTGTCCAAGCCGTGGCAAAACAGGGCATACCTACTGACTTGTCCACACAGCCTGAGACACGCCCTTGTGCCTCACCTGTCATTGACACTGACTTGCACCACACGGCCAGTCACACGCCCGTGTGTCCAGCCCGTGGTTGAATTTGACTTGTTTTGAATTACAACCACAAGAGACACGGTCGAGCCACACGCCCGTGTGCTCAATCGTGTGGGCAATTATAGGCATTTTTGTCCATCCATTTATCACATGGAATAATAACAACATAAGGACTCATATTTTAATAAGCCATGCCAAATTAACACTTTAACAATCAACACACACCTTTTGCATTTTATGCGATTAAGTCCTTTTTCTTAATTCGGCACACAGTCAATAAAATTTTCACATAGAACTTTCACACGTGCTCAATCACATATTATGAACACCAAAAATAATATTAAAATAGTTTTTCGACCTCAAATTTGTGGTCCTGAAACCACTGTTTTGACTAGGGTCTAAACTAGGCTGTTACAACTCTCCCCTTTAGGGATTTTTGTCCTCGAAAATCTTACTAGTGAATAGGTGTGGATATTGCTCTCTCATAACATCTTTAGGCTCTCACATAGCCTCTTCAACTCCGTGTTTGTGCCACAAAACTTTCACTAAAGGAATCTTCTTTTTTCTCAACTCTTTGATGTCACGTGCCAGAATTCGAATCGGTTCTTCACTATATGACAAATCTGACTGAATTTCAACCTCAGTAGGAGTAATCACATGCGATGGACCAGATCTATATCATCGAAGCATCAATACATGGAACATATTATGAATCTTTTCTAATTCAGGTTGCAACAACAATCTATAGCCAACCGGTCCAATTCGTTCAATAATGTCATACGGCCCGATGAACCTTGGTCTCAGCTTGCCTTTTCGGCCAAATCGAAGTATTTTCTTCCACGGAGACACTTTCAAAAATACTTTGTCACCAATCTCAAATTCAATATCTTTCCGTTTCAAGTCTGCATGTGACTTCTTTCGATCTAATGCTGCTTTCAAACTGTCACAAATCACTTTCACTGTTTGCTCAGTCTTTTTTAATCAAATCAACCCTGTGAATCTTATTCTCACTCAGCTCAGTCCAATACAATGGAGTTTGACATTTTTGACCCACAGCAGATAAATTGTCCAGTGCAAGTAAAGAATCCTCCACCACCCTACCCTCAAAGACTTCAGAAGCATAAGTAAGAAGTCTAGTTCAAGAAGTTCTTAAACATACTCAAGCAACTTCATATCATTATCCCGTTGGTACAAGCTTCTAAGAAAATGTTGAATTATGTCAAGTTCATGAAGGATATCCTATCCAAAAATAGAAGACTTGGAGAACTTGAGACTGTAGCTCTAACAAAGGAGTACAGCGCATTCCTATAAGATATACTACCCCAAAAAATGAAAGATCCAAGATGTTTTACCATCCCTTGCCATATTTGGGCATGTTATTGTGGTCAAGCATTTTGTGATTTCGGTGTGAGCATCAACTTGATGCCCATGTCCATATTTAGAAAATTGGGGATAGCTGAAGTTAGACCCTACTAGGGTTACGTTTCAGTTAGCAGATCGATCCTTAGCACATCCGAAAGAAAAAATCTAGAATGTATCGGTACGTGTAGATAAATTCATTTTTCCTGTTAACTATTTTGTTCTATTTTTTGAAGAAGACAATGAGGTGCCAATCATCCTAGGAAGGCCTTTCCTAGAAACTAAAAGGACCTTAATTGATGTGCAGAAGGGCGAGCTTACCATGCTTGTATAGGATGACCAGGTAACGTTCAATATTTTTAAAACTATGTGATTTCATGACGCAATTGATTAGTGTTCTACAGTTTCCAAGTTACAAAAATTAGCCGCAGAATTGGGACTCAATTCTACTAAGGACCCATTAGAATGAGTCTTAATGTCAGACACCCAAGTGATGAGGAAGGGGAGGAATATTTAGCTTTACTTAAAGCTAACTCAATGGGATTTGTTCATCAATCCTGCTTTGAATCATTGGAATTAGCAATCCGAGAGCATGTTTAACCAAAAGAGTCAATCGAAAAGCCACCTAAATTAGAACTTAAGGTACTTTCTTTGTCACACCCCAAAATTAGGCCTAAAAGTTTTGAGGGTAAAATAGGGATTTTAGCTCTAATGAGCTCGAGAATTCTGTTAGCATGGTATTCAAAAATGTTTTCGTCTATGGCGTTTTAGAAATTAAAACAATTTTTGAAAATAATGTTCAAAAGACTTTCAATTTTAAAATAAGGATTGTTTTCTAAAATGGTTCAAATTAGAATTAGTTATAAATCAATTACACCAAAGTTTTAAAATACCCTATTTCCCCCTCCATCTGTATTGAAGTCATATTAACTTCTTCTTCTTTGTTTTGTGTTACTGTCCCTTGCTCTTCAAAAGCTCCTCTCATTCAATTTTGATTCCCAAACTTTATTCCTTTGATTTTTATCACCACCCAATCATTAGAACTCCATAGAACTTCAAGAAAAACACCAAAACACCATAGATTTTGTCATCTCCCAAGCTTGTGTGTTTTTTATGTTTTCAACCAAAAGCTTGTTTTTCTTGCACCGAAGGTAAAAATTCATTTTTATATTTGTTTTTAATGTTTTCTAGTCTTTTAAATAGAGTTTTTAGTCATTAAATCGTATGTTTCAAATAAAAGCCGAAAATTGGGTCGTTAATGATGGATTTCAGGATTTTGAATAAAAACATGGTTTCAAAGTGTTTTTCAATTAGTTTTGACATGATTAGAAGATTTTTAAACTTACTTTAAAGTTTTAATGAATTTTTATAAAAATTATCATAAACATGTCAAAAATTTTGATACCATGAATTGGGTAGTTTTTAGTAGTTTAAAGGTTGAGAATCAGTTGTAGATGAATAATTAGATGAACAAAATTAATTTAGACAAATCATTAAGTATAGACTGAGATAATTGAAATTCAAGTTTCCTATGTCTAAGGTTTCGATTACATGAGAATTTAGCTTAGGCTTGTGTTTTGATTGTTTGAAGTGAATCTTTGGCTGATTTTTTATTGTGTATATTGTGTGGTTATTATGTGTGAAGAATCAGAACCATTGGAGCCTTCTATGAGCAAGGCAAAATGCAAGGAAAACCTAGTTTAAGCATTCAATGATTCAGCAAAAGCGTGATTATAACGCCCCAAACCCGGCCCAAAAGTTAGGCCCGAATCTGGAGTGTCACATTGAAGTGTTTTTCGAAAACCATATTTTCATTGAAAACCCTCCTTAATATTTAAAACTAAAGTCTTAGTTTGTGTTCGTTCAATTTCAAAACGTGGTTCATTAAAAAAGTTGTTCCCTTTTAAAACGTTATTTCCTTTAAAACCTTATTTGTTGCGAAAGCTAATTTAAAGTAAGGAAGTTTAAAACGTATGTTTTTAAAAATAGTAATTGGGTTGAAAACTCGTCTATGTCTAACACATATAAAACGTAACAAAATCCCAAATTCATAATTAAATCCAGAAAGGCCTTATTACATAAATTAAAACCCAAAACGGAATTTAAAACATATATAAAGTCCAAAGCATAACAGCCGCAGCCGTGTGGTCACCTCCGAGTCCCTCGCAGCATCGATCCTCCTTTAACGCTGGGGATTACCTGCACAGTTAAAAACGGGGTGAGTTTATGAAAACTCAGTGTGTAATCCCCTTACTAGAGTAACAGTCAGTATACAAAAATAGAAACCGAAACAGTCTGGGCCAAAGCCCTTTAACAGTAACAATACAGTCCAGTTCAGAGCATACATGGGCCAAAGCCCACTATAATATCATTTCGGTCACAGCCCATAATGGAAACAATTGAGCCTAGCCCAAACCAAAAAACAGAACAAGTGGCCTAAGCCCAGTACAGTGATAGATCTCATAAACAGATATGCCATAGTATGAGGATGCATCCCACCCCGATCCAGCCAACACACCACCCCTACCAACCCTGCACTTACGTAGGGATAAAATCGACCCACCCAGCCAATACACCAAGCTTAGCACCGATTGCGGCACTAAGTCAACAGAATGGCTCGGCGCCGTGGACAGAACGACTAAAAGCCATAAACATCGCAGCAACACTGCCAGCTAACAGAACGGCTAAAAGCCATAAACAAAATCGTTATAAACCATAATCAGGATGGCATAGAGCCATAGTCAGGATGGCACAGACTTTAATAAGTTTGGCACATAGCCATCAGCGATGGTAATATAATCGGCACATAGCCACGGGTAATTATGATCGACACAGAGTCATTAATATATATGTTAGGCACATAGCCACGGGTATATACGATTTGCACAAAGCCATAATCAAGATGGCACAGAGCCAAAATCAGATTACGCGGCTTTAAGCCGTTTGTCGGTCCACAATCGTCTCATGTGACCCGTGCGACCTTAACATATCAATACTGGATCCACAGTCATCTCATGCGACCCGTGTGACCCTATCAAAACTTTTTCAGTATCAATGTCCCAACCCCATCCAATATGTCGTGTATGTCATGCTCAATCATTACACGTGTATGCAAAATGGCCATGCTCAGTAACAGTCATTTAAACATATATTAAAAGCATATCAGTCACACGACCACAGTCAAGTCGATTAAATCACAGTCATACAATCTCAACCAAATCATAGCACAAGTCAGTTATTTACCCTCAAGGGCAAAACAGTCATTTACCCTCTAGGGGCATTTAGGTAATTTCACAATCAGAGGGTATTTCGGTAATTTTACAAATCGGGGGTATTTCAGTAATTCCAGAATCTGAGGGTATTTTAGTAATTTTACAAATCAAGGGTATTTCGATAATTTTACAATCCGGTGCTTAATGACCCAACAGAAGGTCCACCGTCACCTCGAGCGACTGAAGTAACCCAAATAGACATAACGGTGTAAATGGGCCTAAGGCCCATTATTCGGCCAAAATGGGCCCATACACTCGTGTGGCCCATTTGACCCAGAAGCAGCCACATTTATGCAAACGCCACAGTCCAAACAACACTTACCACATCACATACATTTTATTCGTGTGGGCCCACACAGCCTATTTTGACCTAACAAGGCCCAGAATAACCCAAGACCACGAGAGCGCTCGTGGTGGCCTCTATAGACTAACGCCCATGTTCGTGAGCTTGGTTCACCACATGCACGATCGCACGCTCGTGTGGCCTCATACGCCATATTTTTGGCTTTTCAACATTTTGCCGATCTACAGTCATAGCAGTGTAAACAACACATACTTTCGACTTTTTAACCGGTCATCGAATATCACATACAAATACACACACTCTATCTGCTTTCTCACCGACTATCGAATACAGGGTACTGTTACACACCTGATCACGTAGAGTACTAAAAATTCATGATTGCCAGAACCTATATTCCAACATAACATTCAATTAATCACTTATCAAATAGTGTTAGAAAAAACTCTTAATAACCACTTAACCGAGAGGTTAACTACCACTTCCCTTGACTAAATCAGTCGACTGTGATTAGCTGACTTGAACTAGAGTTTGGTGCAGCCACCCTTCCGCATCCTGGCGGAAAGTCCCGAATAGCCGACACCGCACACCTCTTAAACTTGGGAATAGAGGCTACGCGCTCAATCTCAGCTGGCACCTTTGCCATCACTTTATCACTAGCACCCTCTTTATAGCACCTACTTCCAAAATGGTACTGACTACCTACCTTGAATAGCAACCGGTTCCTCTCCTTAACCACCGATCAAAGCCGCCTTCCAAAACTTGATAAAATCTATATAACATTACCACCTTGTTAACTAAGACCTTGGATGACAAAGATTTGGGACCAAAAGAACAACAACCTACCACTACTTTGGAGTATTCAGCCTCCTAAGGTACACTCTAGGCTTGAGTCCCACAAAGAATAGTCACACTCCTATCAGAAATAATGGATAAAGATAGTGTTAAGGAGGAAGCTTATATTGACAAAGAGAGAAAGAGGGAGAAGAGACCAAAAGGTATTCTGTCACGCAAAATAAATGAGAGAGGGAGAGGGTGGAGAAGTTCAGTCCAGTGATGAAAGAAAAGAATAGCCACAAACATGTAAGAACAAATCCTATATTTGGCCTTTCAATTCTATACTAAAATGACAAAGAGATAGAAAGGTTGCACGAACGGTAAAATTCCAGAATATGCACGTAAATACAGAGAAAAGAGGAAAACCAACTGAAAACAAAGAAAACCCAGAATGGCACAAAAGAATTCGACACTATGGGAAAAAAGGTCCTATGACTGGGTTTGCACAATAGGGAGTTCAAATCTTTGCAAACAACCCTTCCCATTTCAAATTCCCTGATTTTCTCCTTGAATTTAGCCACCAACCGAGTTTGAATTACAATCAAACTCCTTCATCCAATCTTCTTCCCTTGAAACACTCCCCTAAATCACTCAAACTTCAATTCAAATTTCCTTGAAACACTTATGACTAAGTCATCCACAGAGTCTCAATCCAACTCCACCTCCTTCCATGGCCATCATCAAAAATAATCCCTATTTGCACAAGCAGGGATTCGAACCTCTGACCACTAGCTTTCTTGTAACGCCAACTCCGCTAGACCATATTGCTCCTTGTGATATAAATTCATCCAAAAATATTCTTAAAGCCTACCCACTAACATCAAGGCTCCTTTAAGAGAAAATATAAATTTTTGCTAAAACCCAGGTTTGAACCCAGGAATTCTTCAACACTCCCAAACACTCCTAATCACTTAACCATTAAAGCAACAACCAATTTTTGATATTTCTTGCACACAAACTTTTATGTGCAGTCTCCTAGCGGCTCCCATGCACAAGGCCCAATCCTACTAGGCCCAAATTCAAGGCGTTACAGTGATCGATGAGTGTTTGGAATTGCTACTTGTAGACACGATTCATAGTGTTAATTGGGGGCCTAGGAATAACCGAAACCTGCATCCTAAGTTTCGAGTGTAAGCTTTCTATTTCCCTTACCTTATTTTGGCAAATCATGTGATTATGTGAATAATTGTAGATTGATTATTATGATACGATATTGTGATATGAGACATGTGTGATGACTATTGTGAATTGTGTTGTGGGCATGATATACATGTCAAATGACAGTGATAATGATATGCTAATAATGCAAATATGTAGTGAAGCGAGCATAATTTTGGTAAGTATATATGTGTTGAATTTTGGAATGTGATATTATTATGACATGTAATATGTGAGAATATGTGATATATGATGTACTAATTATAACACACACATATGTGGTCAGATATGTTGTAATGCCCCAAAAATATAAGGCCTTTAATTTTGCATGTTCTGACATAAATTTCTTGGTTGCTTTAATGGCTAAGTGATTTGGGTGTGTATGGGAGTGTTTGGGTAGCCTGGGTTCAAGTCTTGGCCTTTGCAAAATTTTAGTTTTTCCTCTTAAATGAACCTGGACAGTGGCACTTAGGCCTTATTTGTAATAATGTTTGTTTTATACCATAAAAGAGAGCTTGTGGTCTAGTGGTGATGGCGTGAAATGGCTGATGTGAAAGCTTGGGTTTGAATCCCTTGGCATGCAATGAGTATTTATTTTATATCCTTGCAGTGTGTGTAACAACTCGATTTAGGGGCTAGTTGGAACAGTGATATTGGAATCACTAATTCGAGGTTAGAGAAAATTATTTTCATGTTATGTTATGTGTTATAGCATGTTTTTAGGGATGTATGGAAATTTTGGTGCTTTAATTTTAGCAATTTCTAGGTAAATTGTGAAAAATGACTAAATTGCATAAAGCGCGAAAGTTCTATTTTATTTGTTAAAGGTGCCAAATGGCTATGGATTATAATTTGGAGGTCCCAAATGTGCAATTTGGCCTTGTCTAAGTGAGTTAGCCGGCCATAGTGAGCATAGGGGACAAAAACATTTATTTTGGTCAAAAGTTGGTGGTATTGGTTGGTCAAATGAATAAAATAAGATGATATAAGCAAAAGTTATCATCTTTTCTTTTATTCTTCTTCACCAACCAAAAATATCAGCCATGGGAGGACTTTGAAAGCGTGAAAATTTTAGCAACTCATTTTCTCTTCAAGTAAGTGATTTTGATGGCTTTAGTTGGTAATTTTTGTATTTTTGGAGTCCCCAAAGCTTAAGCTAGCTAATGAGAGGACCAATTTGTAACATGGTTGAGAGTCTAGAGACTTGCCATGAGAGAGTTTATGCTGGTTGCCAAATTTTTATGGAAGAAAATGAATGATAGGATGATGATAAACAACTTTTGTGAAAGGTGTTGTTATGAAAACACCTAATTTGGGCTAAAATGCAAAAGTTGTAAATTGTTCATTAATGCATGAAATAGTTGGAATTGTTGATAGTTGTAAGAGGATTAAATGATCATCTAGGCTTGTTTAATAAGAAAATATGATGAAAATTTATTTACGAGCCTAGGGGCAAAATCATAATTTTGCCAAATTATAGGGGCAAAATAATCATTTTGCCTAAAGTGTAGTTTATGGTGAATTATGATTTATAAGTGATTAAATCACTAAATTCCATTGTTCTAGATCAAAGAAAATGATTTTTGGACCTAGAACGGGTGAAAAGAGAAATGTGGGCAGAAAGTCCTTTTCGGCTTTTTCGTCATCGAGGTAAGTTCATGTGCAAATGTTGCAATTACGTATGAGTTAATTTAATATTCCAATGCTGTATGGAATGTATAATTACTCTATGAATGCTTGAATTATCTTTTGATGAGATGTCAATAGAATTGAATCTAAGAGTAATGGGAAATGTAAATAGTATGAAATGATGATAGTTAAGGTTCCGTGTAAGACCATATTGGAATATGGCCCGGTGAGAGATATTAAATAAGACCATGTCAAGGACATGGCAACGATGTGAGAATTCGTATAAGACCATGTCAGGGACATGGCATCGATATGTTAATACGTGTAAAACCATATCAGAATATGGCCTCGGTGTAAGAATTCGTATAAGAACATGTCAGGGACATGGCATTAATATGCTAACATATGTAAGACCCTATTAGGGTATGATGTCAATGTGACACTATGTGTATGAGACTCAATAGTGTTATTTAACAGTTTGAGATGAATTCAGTGTATGATGAACCTTTAGTGGGTTATGTATAATCGATACACCTTAGTTGTATGAGATAGATTTAGTGATGCATCATGTGAATGCGAACGAGAATCGTAGAAAGTTAAGTAAAATATAAATGTGTGAGGAATGTTCTCGGTTGAACATTTGAAATAGAGATATACATGTGGATTACTATCCATGAATGTAAAATAGCGGTAAGCTATGTGCGATATCACCTTATTGATGTTAATGATTGGTGAGCTAAGTGCGAAATCACCATAAGTGTAAATGATTGGTGGGCTGTGTGCGATACCACCCTATTAGAGATTCAACGGTGGGCTAAGTGCGAAACCACCGAGAGATTAATAGTATGAGTGACTCATAGAAAATGCTTGATATGTTGTTTTATATGATCATGTGGTTATCAGTGTAGGAATGTATGCTAATTAAACGAGCAATTGGCTTGTGGCATGGTAAGAATGTGGTAAGAGATAGAATGAGTAAGCTTCAAAAGTTGGTTGAGTAAGTAACCATGAGTTTATGAGAAACTTCATTATAATACCTTGTAGTCATGGATATAAAATGAATATCGATATTTTTATGATTATGTGTATGAACTTACGAAGCATTATTGCTTACTACTTTACTCTTCTTATCTCTTATAGGTTATTTTTAACTAGCTCGGGTTGGAGGCTGCTGGGGATGTTTTCACACTATCGTATAATCACTTGGTATGGTGTTTCAAGTTCTTTTGAGTCATGGCATGTATAGGAATTCTTTTAAAGTTGTTTAAGTTTCAATTGATGTAGCCAAGTTGTGTTAGCCTAAGAAAACTTATAGTTTGTTTGTGTATAGCCATAGATGATGGCTTAAGTTGTTTAAAATTTTTTGGGAAATAGTTCCCTTAGTGAATGGGTTGAAGACTTTATTTCTCTTATGATTAAATGTCTTTAAATCAAGATATTTTTTGGTATTACTAGAAGTTATGTGATGATGAATGAATGTATGCAAATTAGAGTGGTTTTTGGCTTGGAAAATAGCCTTCATGTGCCCACACAGGTAGACACACGGGCGTGTGTCTAGGCCGTGCGTACCCTGGACCTTAGTGCTTTTAAGTTAGGATAGACCACGGGCTAATCCCACGGCCGTTTGTTTAGGCCGTGTGTTATACACGGTCGAAACATGGGCGTGTGCCCCAGGCTGTGTGATTAAGTCAGTATATCAAGGATTTGCACACGGTCTAAGCCCACGGGCGTGCCAAGGCCGTGTGAATATAGTTAGTAACGCCCCACGATTTGAAGACACGGGCGTGTTTCGATTAAGTTCCGAAAGTTTTCGGATAAGTGCTTAAGGCCTTGTAGGCTCATGAAGTGTATGATTAGACTAAGAAAGAGAAGTTTTTAAGTCGGAACAAAATTTTATACCCCGTTTCAAAGTATTGAGTAAGAGTAAGCATGGTAATGCCTCGTATCTAGTCTCGGTGTTAGACTCGGGTAAGGGGGTGTTACAGTGTGAGAGGTATAGTTTGACTGAAACTCTGTTAAGGTGGTTGTGGAATTGGTCAAGGGAGGGTGCATCTGAACAAGGAGTCTTGGGCATGCAAATTCGGCTAGGAGGATTCCAAGTGCTTTTCTCTGCTCTTTGTTTTGTTTTGGGCATTTTTGTGTTGTTTTTGGGTGTGCAGAATTGTGAATTTTGTCAACCTTTAGCACCATTTCTTTCATTTTCCTTTTCGAGTAGCTGAATATTGCATTTCGAGCATTTATCCTTTTGAGTTTTGTTTTGTCCATTCTAGTGCTGACTCCTCCTCTTCACAACCTAATTGAGTTGTTCTTTTTCTCACCTTTTCTTTCCTCTTTCCATTCAATTAAGCCTTTATCGAATTTCTTGTTGCTTTCACCCTCTTCTTTGAACGAATATATCTTCATCCCTCCCTCTCTATTTGATTTTCTTTTGGTTTCTTTTCTAGCTGAATTCTCTTTTCATCTTTTTGCTTCATTCCCTTTTTTTTTGTTTTCTTCTGATATACTCATATTATTTAGGCCGAATACCCTTCACCTTTTTGGCTAGCCATTTTCGGTTACTCAGCTATTAGGGGATTGGACGAGTACTGTAACATCCCGAAATTGGGCTTAGTAGGATTGGGTCGATTGGACTTTGGGCTTAGGAGTGTTTAAAATCTTTAAGAATAAGAGAATGGTGTTTTTGCAAATTGGATTTATTAGTTAAGTGGATTTGGAAGGTTATGAGGTTTTTATGAAATCTCGGGTTTAATTGGGCTTTAGGAAAAATTTGAATATCATCTTGTTACTTGTGTTAGCTCGAGTATGATTTTTATTATGTGCTTAGTATAGTTTTGTGAAGGTTTGGATTTATTTTACGAAGTTAGAATAGTTTTTAATTTGAAGAAATTAGTGAAGTGGATTAAGTGAACTTGACACTTAAGTTAATTTAAGTGTTAAATTCTAGCACATGAGGAGTTAGTGGCAAGGTGGTTATGATGCATAGAGAGTTGCTTGAGGGAAGAGGTTCGAGTAGCATGGGTTGCATTTGGAAGACTTTATTTTATGCATATTAGCATTAAGTGTCGGTCAAGCTCTAATTATGGTAGGTTGGACTTTCAATTTTTATGGCAAGTTGAATATTAGTTTAGGAAAGCATGTATTTTGGGATAAGAATCTTAAGATTTATGGAAGGATGGAGGGATAAGGGGCTTGAATGATGGAGAGTTGTTTTGGAAATATTTTTATGGTCATTTTGACCATGAATGTGGACGCATAGATGGCTTGGGGGGTTGGCCGAATTTTTGAAAGGATTTAGGAGGAATTAAAGAGGAAATATGGGATTTGGGTGAAGGAATTGGTGTTGGCTGAATTTGGGACTTCGTAGGATGGCATTTTCAGTTTGGTAATAGTAGGTTAGGTGTGCCAAAGTGATTCTTTTCTCATCTTTTTCATTTGTGCCGAAAGTTAGAGTTTTCTTTTCTCTCTAAGTGCCGTTCTTGTGCATAAGCCATTTAGTTTCGGTTTCCCTTCTCTTTGTTTTGTGTTCGAAACTTCAAAGACCATTAAGGTCACTAGTGTTTTTTTCTTCTCTCTATTTGCTAGTTTGGCCGAATCTATCTCCTTTCCCAAACTCTTTCTTTTCCTTTTGATAGTCGAGTTTGTCATCACCTTTGGTAAGGCTTGGCCGAACCCTATAGCCTCTTTCTTTCTTGTCTTTGCTTGAAATTTTAAGAAACACCATAGCCAAATCCTCTAAGCATTCTACTCCCTCCACTTTGGCGTAATCCCTTTTCATCAGTAAAGTGCCGAAACACCATCTCAACCTCGTTTCTATACCTATCTTTGTGTTAGCCGAATATCCCATTACCATTGGGAAGGTTTAGCTGAAACCTTTTTCTCTTATTTGATCTCTTCAAGCAATGAGGTGGTAAGTAATTTCTATCCTAGCAATCGGTGTAGGTTCTCTTTCTTTTAAGTGTGCCGAATCAAGGATTAAGCCTTGGTTTAGGGATGGCCGATTATGCTTGTGCCATGATATGTGTTTCTTGTGATGGTAGCCAACATTAAGGAGCATTCGATTCTTCAAGGTAAGTAAGTGTAGCATTCGGCCAAGGGCCATTCTTTTGGATTATTGCTTAAAGCCGATTCTAATGTGAGGTGTTACAAATTGGTATCAGAGCTAAGTTCAAAAACTCGGCTGTGGGCCTGAGGCCCAAAATGTTTTAAAGAATGGACTTTAAAAAGTTTTTGTTTGAAATTATATGATTTAAAAGGCATGGCACCGAGTCTCCGGCACCAATCCGCTCAGGTAAGTATCTCAAACTGTTGCTTTTGATGATATGGTTATGGCATGACTGAATAGTAGTAGGAACTACTCTAGAAACCCAAAACTCTAGGATGGATGTACTCGCGAAACAATCTCTTATTAAATTGTTCATAAAATTGTGCTTTAAGAAAGTGGAATAATGACTAAGCATAAAACTTTTAAATTAGATAAGTCGAGACGTTAGACATGAGCACTCGAGATCGTGGTCGTCGTGGACGTGGTAAAGGTCGAGGTGTTAGGGCTAGATCTTCGGCACCGAGGCATAATTCCGAAAAGGAGGCGTTAGCATCGCTAGTGGCTGAGACGGGGTCTCATGATCGAGTTGGGATTGATGAGCTGACTCAGATAGTTAAGGAAGTATTAGAGGAGGTTAGGAGTATGCTTGAGATGCGGGTCTAAGGAGCATAAGGCTCGGGTTTGTTTCCTCACTCTCAAGTCAGGTATGCTTTGGTTGGAAGTGATGATTGAATGTAGGAAAATTTTTGGTATAAGTGGTAGATAACGGTTCGCTATTATGGTCAGATGTTTGGTTGTGTAAAAAAAAAGGATTCAAGATTATGTTAAAAAGTACATTGTGGTTTTTTTAAGGATAGAGTGCGCAGCGAAAGCATAGTGGTGTGATTTGAGTAATGTGTTAGTAGTTGGTTGGAAATTTCGAGGACGAAATTTTCTTTAAGGGGGGTAGAATTGTAACATCCCGAAATTGGGCTTAGTAGGATTGGGTCGATTGGACTTTGGGCTTAGGGGTGTTTAAAATCTTTAAGAATAAGAGAATGGTGTTTTTGCAAATTGGATTTATTAGTTAAGTAGATTTGGAAGGTTATGAGGTTTTTATGAATTCTCGGGTTTAATTGGGCTTTAGGAAAAATTTGAATATCATCTTGTTACTTGTGTTAGCTCGAGTATGATTTTTATTATGTGCTTAGTATAATTTTGTGAAGGTTTGGATTTATTTTATGAAGTTAGAATAGTTTTTAATTTGAAGAAATTAGTGAAGTGGATTAAGTGAACTTGACACTTAAGTTAATTTAAGTGTTAAATTCTAGCACATGAGGAGTTAGTGGTAAGGTGGTTATGATGCATAGAGAGTTGCTTGAGGGAAGAGGTTCGAGTAGCATGGGTTGCATTTGGAAGACTTTATTTTATGCATATTAGCATTAAGTGTCAGTCAAGCTCTAATTATGGTAGGTTGGACTTTCAATTTTTATGGCAAGTTGAATATTAGTTTAGGAAAGCATGTATTTTGGAATAAGAATCTTAAGATTTATGGAAGGATGGAGGGATAAGGGGCTTGAATGATGGAGAGTTGTTTTGGAAATATTTTTATGGTCATTTTGACCATGAATGTGGACGCATAGATGGCTAGGGGGGTTGGCCGAATTTTTGAAAGGATTTAGGAGGAATTAAAGAGGAAATATGGGATTTGGGTGAAGGAATTGGTGTTGGCCGAATTTGGGACTTGATAGGATGGCATTTTCAGTTTGGTAATAGTAGGTTAGGTGTGCCAAAGTGATTCTTTTCTCATCTTTTTCATTTGTGCCGAAAGTTAGAGTTTTCTTTTCTCTCTAAGTGTCGTTCTTGTGCATAAGCCATTTAGTTTTGGTTTCCCTTCTCTTTGTTTTGTGTTCGAAACTTCAAAGACCATTAAGGTCACTAGCGTTTTTTTCTTCTCTCTATTTGCTAGTTTGGCTGAATCTATCACCTTTCCCAAACTCTTTCTTTTCCTTTTGATAGTTGAGTTTGTCATCACCTTTGGTAAGGCTTGGCCGAACCCTATAGCCTCTTTCTTTCTTGTCTTTGCTTGAAATTTTAAGAAACACCATAGCCAAATCCTCTAAGCATTCTACTCCCTACACTTTGGCGTAATCCCTTTTCATCAGTAAAGTGTCGAAACACCATCTCAACCTCGTTTCTATACCTATCTTTGTGTTAGCCGAATATCCCATTACCATTGGGAAGGTTTAGCCGAAACCTTTTTCTCTTATTTGATCTCTTCAAGCAACGAGGTGGTAAGTAATTTCTATCCTAGCAATCGGTGTAGGTTCTCTTTCTTTTAAGTGCGCCGAATCAAGGATTAAGCCTTGGTTTAGGGATGGCCGATTATGCCTGTGCCATGATATGTGTTTCTTGTGATGGTAGCCAACATTAAGGAGCATTAAAGGAGAAGCTTTCGGGATTCAATTCTTCAAGGTAAGTAAGTGTAGCTTCGGCCAAGGGCCATTCTTTTGGATTATTGCTTAAAGTCGATTCTAATGTGGGGTGTTACAACTACTCTTCTGTTCTACTATTGCTTTGCTAATTCGGTCTTCATAAGATTTCTTGACAATCGGTAAGGGTTTAAGTTATGTTACCTTTCATTCATCTAAGCCGAATGTTTTTCCTTTTATTTTTGGGCACCAATTTATGATTCCTTCCTTATTTCTAGGGTTTCCTTAAGGAGTGGTGGTGTACAAGTGGTTTTGAAGCAACCACAGCCTTTTTTCCTCAAGTATTCAATTAAGGTTATATGCTACCTCATTTTTTGGGGTTAAGCCGAATGTTGTATTTATGTTGATGAGATAGTAGTTGATACTATCTAACAAGATCTGGTTATAATTCAGATTCTCGGTAAGGCGTGTGATCAATTTTGGGTTAGCGATCTTAGAGCATTAAGCCACCCTCGTTCAATTAAGGCAAGATGTATTTTTGGGCTAAAAGTTAAGAAGTGGTTAACTTGAATCGTCAGTTAATTAACTAAAGGTCTTGTTGAGTCTAGGTTTGGTACACGTGGAATTCTTCGCGTGTCTCGTTAAACAGGTGTGTAATCACACTATTGCTTCTGTGAGTCGGCAAAAGTCAAAAAGTTAAAACTTCGGCATTTGAGGCCTCACGAACGTGCGATCGATTGTGGGGTAAATCAATCCTACAATCATGGGTGATAGACTGTAGAGGCCATCACGAGCGTTCTCGTGCTCTTGGGCCGTTATGGGCCGTGTGGGCTCAATGGGCTCGTGGGCCCCACACAGACTGGGCTGTATCATTTGCATATCCGTGACCGAATTTGGGCTAAATGGGCCACACGAGCGTGTGGGTCCACTTGGGCCGAATATGGGGCTTTGGGCCCATTCACACCATTTTAACCATATATGTTATCTGTGTCGCTCGAGGCGACTGTAGACCTTCGGGAAGTGTAAAATGACTGAAATACCCCTAAAGAGAAAAATTACCCCTAAGGGTAGGTTGACTGATGTGTTCATGATTTGTATATGATTGTCACTGGGTATGACATTCTGCATATACGTATGATTTATGACATGACATACTGCATGGGGTTGGGATACTGTTATGGAGGAAGTATACTATACTGGTGCCTCTGCCACATATACTGTTACTGGCAGCTTTGTTGCATTACTGTTTCTGGCAGCTTTGCTGCGATACTGTTATTGGCAGCTCTGCTGTAATATTATTACTGGCACCTATGCTGCAATACTGGTGTGTTGGTTGGGTTGGTCGATTTTATCCCCACATGGTGTGTTGGTTGGTACGGATGGTGTGTTGGGTGGATTGGGGTGCGGTGGGTTACATATGTGCACCATATTGATACTGTATTAGGCTTAGGCCCACATTGATTACTGTAATGGGCTAAGGCCCACACTGTACTGTTACTGAATAGGGCTCAGACCCAGACTGTGACTGCATTATAGGGGATTACACACTGAGTTCTCGTAACTCACCCTTTTCTTTTGACTGTACAGGTACTCCCCAGCCTTAGATGATTTGGAGCTGCGAGGGACTCGAAGGTTGCTAGACGTTCACTAATTTCTTATCGTAGACCTAGTTATTTAATTTTTATATTGGGTAGATATTTATGTAATAAGGCCTCTAGTGTTTTCAATTTCTTTTAATGGGGTTTAATTTCATATTTTGAAACTGTCAAACTAGTACAAATAAGTTTTCAAAACTAATAACTATTTTAAAAGAAAAATACACATTTTCAAACTTCAAAATAACATTAATTAGAGTAGCTTCCGTAGATTTTTAAACTAAGAAACCAACAGAAACAAACATGGCAATCATTTAAAAATGATTTTTCTCTCAACAAGTCTAATTTCGAAAACACTTTAATGTGACACGTTAGATTCGGTCATAATGTTTAGGCCAGTTTAGGGTGTTATATTTACTGGTATCAGAGCTCAGTTGCAAAACTCGACTGTGGAATGGGTTTTAAAAAGTCTTTCTGAATGTAGATTTTAAAGATTTAAAACATTTTTGGAAGTTGTATAAGTGTGGCAAACCGAGTCTTCAGTGCCAAATCTGTAAGTTTTCTAATTTTGATTACTGTTATACTGTAAAACTCTAGATAGAGGAAACTGAGACCGTAGGAGACTATAAACTGTAGTGAGATCTCGATCTACGAAAACAAACCCCTAATAATTATCTTTCATATCACATTTGTTATTAATTACTAAAATATTAAATCTGATGCATAAGACTTTTAAAATAGATAAAGCGTATATCAAAATAAGCATAAGAGGTACTCGCAGAAGGGGTACACGGGGTTTTGGTAGAGGCTAAGGAAGTGCTCAGGCTGGATCATCGGCATCGGGCCATATGCCTATTGGGGAAGCACTAGCCTCACCAATAACTGAGACGGGGTCTTATGATCGAGCAGCTGGGGATGATGCTCTATCCCAAGCGATGCTCCATGTTCTAGAGAGGGTTGCTGGAGCTAGTATGGGTACAGTGGGCCGAGGGTCAGTTTCTGAGCGACTACGGTGTAATGGAGCAGAAATTTTTAGGGGTATTTCTGGAGTAGCTCCAAATGTGGCGGAGTACTAGCTAGAGGCTACCGAATGGATAATGGACGACCTTGACTGTACTACGAAGCAAAAATTAAAAGGGACAGTGTCCTTATTGCAAGATGAGGCCTACCAATGGTGGCTCACCGTGAGAGAGGGTACGCAGGCCAACCGAATGACATGGGATTTCTTTAAGGCGGCCTTTCAAGGGAAGTATGTAGGCGCAAGTTATGTGGACACCCGAAGCAGGGAATTTCTGAGCCTGACCCAAGGGAATAAGACAGTGGCGGAATATGATGTAGAGTTTTTGTGGTTGAGTCGATATGCTCGTGGGATAGTAGCAACCGAGTATGAACACTGTGTGCAATTTGAGGACGGCCTTCGAGATGAGTTACAAGTACTGATAGCTCCATAGAGGGAGCGAGACTTTGCCGCCCTTGTTGAAAAGGCAAAAATTGCTGAGGATGTGAAGCGCTCTAAGCTCCAAAATCGCGAGAAAGATAGGTGCAGAAATAAAACAGATTTTAGGCCCACAGGTTCTTCTGGAAGGCCTGTAAAGAAGGCCAGGTTTGATGGGCCAGTTCGGGTTGGAGTTCCTGTTGCTGGTGCCAGACCTCAGCCTTGCGTTGATTGTGGGAGATCTCACCAGGGTGAGTGCTGGAAGAGGATTGGGGCGTGCTTTAGATGTGGGTCCATGGATCATCAGGTTAAGAATTGTCCTTAGAGGCTTGTTCAGGTGCAAGCTGTAGGACAGGGTCATGTTCAGCTAGTGAGAGGTGATCAGTAGCCACCGAGAGGCCGTGGGCAGGCCAGAGGTGGAAACGGTATGGGACGAGGTCGTGGAGCACCAAGCAGAGGTGCTGGTAACACTAAGGCGAGACAGCCATGTAACAGTCCGATTTATACCCTAGTCAGAACAGTGGTTTCGGGGCCACGAATCCGAGCTTGAATAATAATTTAATATTATTTTTTGTGCTGTTGATATGTGACTAAGCATGTGGTAAATTTCCGTGAGCTAACTTGTCCGTCTGTGTGTTTAAATTTGACAAAAAGATGAAATTGCATTAAATGTGGAAGTTGCTTGCTATTTGCTAAAGTGTCTATGTGTTGTGGCTTTATAATTGCGAGGACTTATGTGGCAATATAGCCATTATTATTGTTAGTGGACGGCAATGAGTGATAATATGTATATATTATATGTTTATTATATTTACTTTAAATGTTTCATTAATATTATTATGTTATATGTTATATATTATTATAATGAAAACAAAATCAAGCCATTAGCATCATTTTTATCACCGAATAAGCAAAGAAAGAAAAGAAAAACATGGGCAAGGGGTTCGGCCATAGTTTGGTCTAATTCAAGATCAAGAACCGAGGAAAATAGACTTAGATCGCGGGAAAGCGACAGTAAACGAGTAGCCATTTTCATTCCGATATATCAAATCCGAGGTAAGTCACTATGCAAATAAACGTATATGTATGCAATTGTAATTGTTCATATGACTAATGATGATAATGAATGCTTCCAAGAGGTTATGCATATGAATTTCGAGATAAGTTCGATATAGTGACTAAGTCCGAGAAGCCCCTTACGAACCTAGGAATAAATAGGACTGGCTAAGTCACGACATAGATATTTGCAATGCTTTTATCATGTAAGACCACGTCTAGGATGTTGGCATGATATGAGCTTTACGTGTAAGACCATGTCTGGGTCATTGGCATTGTTATGATCCTTGTGTGTAAGACCATGTCTGGGACACCGGTATCATATTGATACGTGTAAGACCCTGTCTGGGACAGTGGCATCGATGTCTGATTATGTGTAAGACCCTGTCTAGGACAGTGGCATCGATATCTGAGTGCATGTAAGACCTCGTCTGGGACGTTGGCATTGTACAAATATTCCGAGCTCTCTGAGTGTCCTATTAGATTCCTTACGGTTCAACGGGCAAGTTGGAGATTCGAATGGCAAATCCGAGCTTTGATAGATTAAGTAAATGAATGTCTGATTCAGGTACGTTGATTATACACTAATTGTGTATACAAGGTAAGTATCTATGTGATCTTACTAGAATGTTATGTTTATGGAATTGATGATACAATATGTAAAGTTTGACTAGATGAACTATGTGCATATATGGTATGTGAATTGGAATATGGTAAGTGATGGTTAAGCAAACGAGCTTAAGAAAGAATGAGATGATTTGTATCATGAGAACCAAATTGGTCCTTTTATTGATTTGATTATGTGCAATTCAAGCCAAGTTTGTTTGTATATTGATTTACTAAGCTTTTGGAAAGCTTACTCTGTGTGTGTGTTTTCTCTGTTTTATAGGTCGTCAAAGCTACTGAAGGCTCGGGACCGTCAAGGATCGTCATCACACTACTAAAATCATTTTGGTACACTTTGAACATGTATAAAGTTAGATATGACATGTATAGGCTAGTATTTTTGGTATAAGTTGATATATGAACTTAGCTATGTGATTTGGCCAATTATGAGTTGAGACTATGCATTATGATCATGATATGTGAAGCATGTTTTGGCGTGAATAGTTGATTCATGTAAATGATCATGCTTTTGAGTTAAGTAAATGGATGTACTATGTTTTGGTTTTGGAAGATAGTATGGTTGAAATGGATTTTGGATGAATTGATTGTATGGTTATTTTAGTTATCAAATATGCTTGGTTTGAATGGTTATTTAGTATGTTTTGATGGTTATATGTGTATAAAATGGGATGGTATATGTTGCTTGTAGGTGAGACCCCAAATGGGTGGCATTTTGGCCTTGAAAATGGCCTATAATGTCACACGGTCATGGCATACGGGCATGTCTAGTGACCGTGGGCTAGGTAATAGCTAGCACAAGTGTACACGGCCTTGGTACACAGGCGTGCTTAGTGGCCGTGGAAGGTAAGTCAGTTTTGACAACGGGGAGGACACACGGGGGTGTTTAACAGTCGTGGAGGGCACACGGTTTCCTCCCACGGGCGTGTATTCCTTGTATTTTAGAAAAGTTTTTAATTTTCCAAGATCTTCTGTATATGTTTTGTTTTAGTCCCGACCCGGGTTATAAGCATGTTTAAGGTCTCGTTGACCTATTTAAGGGACATTGCGTGTATGATTGATGAATAAAATGTATGAATGTTTTTGATCTGTCCGGTAACGCTCCTAACCCTAATCCGGCGACGGACACAGGATAAGGGTGTTACATTTGGTTGGTATCAAAGCCAGGTTTAGCCAATTTTCGGACTAACGTAGCGTGTCAAAGTCTAGCTATACATGGCTTATATCTGAATTATGAAAGTGTGATGAATCTTGACGTATAAAATGTGATTTTTGTATAGTAATGGATCCCGGAAGAGCCGTAGCTGACGACGTAGAAAGTAATGCGCCTGCTCCCGCACAAAGGACAGCGACCTCTGATTCGAGACCGGCTACGAGCGGTCAAGAGGGAGAAGCTAAACAAGCTTTCTTCCAGATGATGAGTGAGTTGTTCACTCAGTTTGTAAAGAATAACCTGACTGTTTCGCAACCCCCGCCCCCGGTTAATCCCCCTCAGACATCTGATATACCTCCGACTGCAAATCTGAATCTGTGGAATAAGCCTCCGATTGACAAGATTCATAAGTATGGGGCCGAAGAATTCCGGGCTACTAAAGATGATGATGCTGAAAAAGCCGAATTCTGGATTGAAAATACTATCTGGGTATTTGATGAGATGTCTCTGACTCTAGACGAATGTATAAAGTGTGTTGTATCTTTGCTTCGAGATACGGCTTATCAATGGTGGAAAACCTTAATATCTGTTGTTCCGAGAGAATGAATTACATGGGATTTCTTTTAGACCGAGTTTTGAAAGAAATACATCAGTGAAAGATTCGTCTATCAGAAACGAAAGGAATTTTTGGAACTTAAACAGGGCCGAATGACTGGTTTTGACTATGAATGAGAATTCGTGAGACTGAGTCAGTATGCTCGAGAATGTGTATCATCTGAAGCCATAATGTGCAAAAGATTCGAAGATGGCCTTAATGAATACATTCGTTTACTAGTCGGGATTTTAGAAATAAAAGAGTTCGTTGTACTCGTGGACCGAGCTTGCAAAGCTGAGGCACTCGGAAAAGATAAAAGAAAGGTTGAGTCTGAAGCTCGAGATATGAGAAAGAGATTTCAGAGTAAATCATTTCAGTCTGCTCTGAAAAGATTCAGAGATAATCAAAGTCATTCCAGAGATAATATGGGACATTCGAATAGAAATCAATCTAGACTGCAAATGAGTTCTAAAACTCCAACTTCAGTGGCTAGTGTTGGAAATGCTCGATCTGAGAGACTTGAATGTAAACATTGTGGAAAAAGGCATCTGGGAAGCTGTAGATTAAACGATAAAGCTTGCTTCAGATGTGGATCGCCTGATCATTTTATCCGTGATTGCCCTGAGTCTGCCGAGCCAGAAACTGTTCAGAATTTGAGATTTGATAATGCACCTATGAGGGTAGACCTTCGAAGAATGTAAGAAACGTCAGTGGTAGTCAAAGAACTGCGAGAGACAATGTTGTCAAATCCGAAGCTAGAGCGCCTGCCAGAGCATATGCTATTCGAGCTCGAGAGGAAGCTTCATCACCAGATGTTATAATGGGTACTTTTACTCTTTATAATACTTCTGTGATTGCATTGATAGACCCTGGTTCTACGCATTCATATATATGCATGAATTTAGTATTCAGCAAGACTTTGCCTGTAGAGTCTACTGAGTTTACTATAAAAGTATCGAACCCCTTAGGTAAAAGTGTCCTGGTTGACAAAGTATGCAAGAACTATCCGTTAATATTTCGAGATATCTGTTTCCTTGCTGATTTGATGCTTTTGCCATTTGATGAATTCTATATTATTCTGGGTATGGATTGGTTGTTTATGCATGATGCTGTTGTGACCTGCAAACGAAAAACTATCGACTTAAGATGTTCGAATAATGAGATTGTACGGGTTGAGTCTAATGATTTAAATGGATTGCCTGCTATGATATCTGTTTTGAAAGCTCAGGGTTATGTGAAAAAGGGATATGAGGCCTATTTCGCTTATGTGATTGAATCGAAAGTGCCCGGAAAGAAAGTTGAATCAGTATCTATTGTATGTGAGTTTCCTGATGTGTTTCCTGAAGAGTTACTGGGTTGACCTCCTATTCGTGAAGTTGAATTTGGCATTGAATTGTTGCCTGGAACCACACCTATTTTGGTAGCTCCGTATAGAATGGCACCAACAGAGTTGAAAGAGTTAAAATCACAGTTGCAAGAGTTGATTGATAGAGGGTTCGCTAGACCGAGTTTCTCGCCTTAGGGTGCTCCTGTTCTGTTTGTGAAAAAGAAAGATAGCACGATGAGGATGTGTATTGACTATCGTCAGTTGGATAAGGTGACAATAAAGAATAAATATCCGTTACCCTGAATAGATGATTTATTTGATCAGTTAAAAGGAGCTACTGTATTTTCAAAGATAGATCTGAGATCGAGATATTACCAATTGAGAGTGAAAGATTCAGACATTCCGAAGACTGCTTTCAGAACGAGGTACAAGCATTATAAATTTTTAGTTATGCCATTTGGACTAACCAATGCTCCTGCTGTTTTTATGGATCTGATGAACAGAATTTTCAGACCGTACCTAGATCAAGTTGTTGTAGTATTCATAGATGACATATTGATTTATTTACGTGATTAAAATGAGCATGCAGAACACCTGAGAATTGTGTTGCAAACTTTGAGAAAAAAGCAATTGTATGTGAAATTCAGCAAATGTGAATTTTGTTTACATGAGGTTAGTTTTCTAGGGCATATTATGTCAGCTTCTGGAATCCGAGTGGATCCAAGCAAGATTTTTGCTATTCTAGATTGGAAACCTCCGAAGAACGTGTCTGAAGTCTGTAGTTTTCTGGGGCTAGCCGATTATTATCGTCAATTCGTGAAAGGCTTTTCAAAAATAGCAACTCTGTTGACTAGATTACTTCAGAAAGATGTTAGATTTGAATGGTCGGATAAAAGCCAGAAAAGTTTTGATCAGTTGAAAACTCTGTTAACAGAAGCTCTAGTGTTAGTGCAGCCAGAATCGGGTAAAGAATTTGTTATATAGAGTGATGCTTCATTAAATGGTCTAAGATGTGTTTTGATACATGAAGGCAAAGTTGTAGCTTATGCCTCGAGACAGTTAAAGCCTCATGAAAAGAATTATCCGACGCACGACCTTGAGTTAGCTGCGATTGTGTTTGCGCTAAAGATTTGGCGCCATTATCTGTACGGTGAGAAATGTCACGTGTTCTCAGATCATAAAAGTTTGAAATATCTGATGACTCAGAAAGATTTGAACCTGCGCCAAAGAAGATGGTTAGAACTGTTAAAAGACTATGAGCTTGTGATAGATTATCATCCAGGTAAAGCAAATGTTGTTGCTGATGCTTTGAGTAGAAAATCATTGTTTGCACTATATGCTCTGAATGCCCAGTTAGATTTGACTGATGACAGCTCTGTGATAGCTAAATTAAAAGCAAAATCGTTGTTCTTACAACAGATATGTGGTGCATAGAAATCTGATAATGAATTGCTAGCGAAACGAGCCCTATGTGAAGTGAATTCTGAATCTGAATTTCAAATTGTTGATGATTGTTTGAGATTCCGGGATCGTATCTGTGTTCTGAAAAATCCAGAGTTGATTTAGCTAATTTTGAGTGAAGCTCATAATAGTTGTCTATCTATTCATCCGAGAGGTACTAAAATGTATCATGATTTGAAACGTCACTACTGGTGGTCTGGTATGAAACGAGACATTTCTAACTTTGTGTTGAAATGTTTAGTTTGCTAGCAAGTGAAAGCCGAACATCAAGTTCCGTCTGGGTTGTTACAACCGATTCTGATTCCTAAGTGGAAATGGGTTAGAGTGACAATGGATTTTGTTTCTGGATTGCCTCTGACCCCAAGAAAGAAAGATATGATTTGGGTCGTAGTTGATAGATTAACGAAAACCACCCATTTTATTTCGGTAAGATCTGATTATTCACTTGACAGATTAGCCGAGCTTTATATTTCTGAGATTGTGAGATTGCACGGGGTGCCACTATCTATTGTGTCAGATAGAGATCCGAGGTTTACATCGAGATTCTGGAAGAAATTGCAAGAAGCTCTGGGCACGAAATTACACTTCAGTACAGCTTTTTATCTGCAAACAGATGCTCAGTCTGAACGAATTATTCAGATTCTTGAAGACATGTTATGATGCTGTATACTTGAGTTTAATGGTTCGTGGGAACGATATCTACCATTGATTAAATTCACATATAATAACAGTTTTCAGTCAAGCATCAAAATGGCACCTTATGAAGCTTTGTACGGACGTAAATGTCGTACACCTCTGTATTGGACCGAGCTTAGTGAAAATAAGCTACATGGGGTTGATTTGATAAAAGATTCAGAACAGAAAGTGAAGTTGATCCGAGATTGCTTGAAAGCAGCATCTAATCGTCAAAAATCTTATGCGGACTTGAAACGAAAAGATATAGAATTTGAAATCGGTGACAAAGTATTTCTGAAAGTATCTCCATGGAAGAAAGTGCTTCGATTTGGACGTAAAGGCAAATTAAGTCCAAGGTTCATCGGACCGTATGAGATCATTGAACGAGTTGGGCCTGTTGCATATAGACTAAGGTTGCCCTCCGAGCTAGAAAAGATACACAATGTATTTCATGTTTCGATGCTTCGTAGATATCTATTCGATCCGTCACATGTAATTGCCCTATCTGAAATTGAAATCCGATCTGATATGACATACGAAGAAGAACCCATCCGTATTTTATCTCGTGAAGTAAAAGAGTTAAAAGAAAAGAAAATTCCGTTAGTAAAAGTACTATAGAATCGACATAGAATATAAGAGGCTACGTAGGAACCTGAGGACTCAATGAGACAACAATATCTGACTTTGTTTAACTGTAAGATTTTCGGGGACGAAAATCCCTAAGGGGGCAAATTGTAACAGTCCGGTTTATACCCTAGTCAGAACAGTGGTTTCGGGACCACGAATCCGAGCCTGAATAATAATTTAATATTATTTTTATGCCGTTGATATGTGACAAAGCATGTGGTAAATTTCCGTGAGCTAATTTGTCCGTCTGTATGTTTAAATTTGACAAAAGAATGAAATTGCATTAAATGTGGAAGTTGCTTGCTATTTGCTAAATTGTCTATGTGTTGTGGCTTTATAATTGCGAGGACTTATGTGGCAATATAGCCATTATTATTGTTACTGGACGGCAATGAGTGATAATATGTATATATTATATGTTTATTATATTTACTTTAAATGTTTCATTAATATTATTATGTTATATGTTATATATTATTATAATGAAAACAAAAGCAAGCCATTAGCATCATTTTTATCACCGAATAAGCAAAGAAAGAAAAGAAAAACATAGGCAAGGGGTTCGGCCATAGTTTGGTCTAATTCAAGATCAAGAACCGAGGAAAACAGACTTAGATCGCGGGAAAGCGAAAGTAAACGAGTAGCCATTTTCATTCCGATATATCGAATCTGAGGTAAGTCACTATGCAAATAAACGTATATGTATGTAATTGTAATTGTTCATATGACTAATGATGATAATGAATGCTTCTAAGAGGTTATGCATATGAATTCCGAGATAAGTTCAATATAGTGACTAAGTCTGAGAAGCCTCTTACGAGCCTAGGAATAGATAGGATTGGCTAAGTCACAACATAGATATTTGTAATGTTTTTATCATGTAAGACCACGTCTGGGACGCTGGCATGATATGAGCTTTACGTGTAAGACCAAGTCTGGGACGTTGGCATTGTTATGATCCTTACGTGTACGACCATGTCTGGGACATTGGCATCGTATTGATATGTGTAAGACCCTGTCTGGGACAGTGGCATCGATATTTGATTATGTGTAAGACCCTGTCTAGGACAGTGGCATCGATATCTGAGTGCATGTAAGACCTCGTCTGGGACGTTTGCATTGTATGAATATTCCGAGCTCTTTGAGTGTCCTATTAGATTCCTTACGGTTCGACGGGTAAGTCTGAGATTTGAATTGCAAATCCGAGCTTTGATAGGTTAAGTAAATGAATGTCCGATTCAGGTACGTTGATTATACACTAATTGTGTATACAAGGTAAGTATCTGTGTGATCTTACTAGAATGTTATGTTTACGAAATTGATGATACAATATGAAAAGTTTGACTAGATGAACTATGTGCATATATGGTATGTGAATTGGAATATGGTAAGTGATGGTTAAGCAATCGAGCTTAAGAAAGAATGAGATGATTTGTATCATGAGAACCAAATTTGTCCTTTTATTGATTGATTATGTGCAATTCAAGCCAAGTTTGTTTGTATATTGATTTACTAAGCTTTTGGAAAGCTTACTTTGTGTGTGTGTTTTGTCTGTTTTATAGGTCGCCAAAGCTACTGAAGGCTCGGGACCGTCAAGGATCGTCATCACACTACTAAAATCATTTTGGTACACTTTGGAAATGTATAAAGTTAGATATGCCATGTATAGGCTAGTATTTTTGGTATAAGTTGATATATGAACTTAGCTATGTAATTTGGCCAATTATGAGTTGAGATCATGCATTATGATCATGATATGTGAAGCATGTTTTGGTGTGAATAGTTGATTCATGTAAATGATCATGCTTTTGAGTTAAGTAAATGAATGTACTATGTTTTTGTTATATGTTTTGGTTTTGGAAGATAGTATGGTTGAAATGGATTTTGGATGAATTGATTGTATGGTTATTTTAGTTATCAAATATGCTTGGTTTGAATGGTTTTTTGGTATGTTTTGATGGTTATATGTGCATAAAATGAGATGGTATATGTTGCTTGTAGGTGAGACCACAAATGTGTGGCATTTTGCCCTTGAAAATGGCCTATAATGTCACACGGTCATGGCACACGGGCATGCCTAATGACCGTGGGCTAGGTAATAGCTAGCACAAGAGTACACGGCCTTGGCACATGGGTGTGCTGCTGCCTAGTAGCCGTGTGATGTTTGACATGATCGACCACGGCCTGGGTACTCGGGCGTGCTTAGTGACCGTGGACTGTAAGTCAGTTTCGACCATGGGGAGGACACACGGGGGTGCTTCACAGCTGTGGAGAGCACACAGTTTCCTCCCACGGGCGTGTATTCCCAGTATTTTAGAAAAATTTTTAATTTTCCAAGATCCTCTGTATATGTTTCGTTTTAGTCCCGACTCGGGTTATAAGCATGTTTAAGGTCTCATTGACCTATTTAAGGGACATTGTGCGTATGATTGATGAATGAAATGTATGAATGTTTTCAATCTATCCGGTAACGCTCTTAACCCTAATCAGGTGACAGACACGGGATAGGGGAGTTACAAGCTAGCTCTGGCCTATGCTGCTCGCTGCTAAGAGGATGGTGCGCTCCAGATGTTATAATCGGTACATTCCTAATACATAATGTACCTTACACTGCTCTAATTGATATAGGGTATATGCATTCATACATTGCATGCACTGTGGTTGGCATTTTGGGTATCATGTGTGATAGTACTGTTAATGAGATGACTGTGTTAAGTCCACTGGGACAGTCAGTAAGATTAGACAAGTTGTTCAGAGATGTGCCCATATAGGTTAGAGGAGTTATATTTCCAGCGGACTTGATGGAGCTACTGTTTGGTGAATTCGACCTAATATTGGGGATGGATTAGCTAGTAAAACACCGTGCAAGATTGGATTGTGCTGCTAAGTGTATGGTATTGAGGACTAATGATGATGAGGAGGTGGCGATGATTGGGGAGCCAAGGGACTTTCTGTCTAATGTGATATCTGCACTAAGGGCCAAAAAATTGGTTTGCAAGGGTTGTGAGGCGTTTCTAACCTATATCAGCGTATCTGGTTCTGAGGGTCCTTCTGTTGGAGATATCAGAACAGTTAAGGATTTTTCTGATGTATTTTCGGATGAGCTCCCTGAGTTGCCCCCAAACCGTGAAGTTGAGTTTGGTATTGAACTCCTGCCTGGAACAGCTCCGGTGTCCATCGCCCCTTATAGGACGGCACCAAAGAAACTGGTTGAGCTAAGAGCTCAAATTCAAGAGCTACTAGACCGAGGATTCATTCGACCGAGTGTGTCTCTATGGGGAGCACCAGTGTTGTTTGTGAAGAAGAAAGATGGATCCATGCGCATGTGCGTCGATTATCGGCAGTTGAATAAACTGAGCATAAAAAATAAGTATCCCTTACCGAGATTTGACGATATGTTTGATCAACTACAAGGAGCGTCAGTTTTTTCTAAAATAGATCTCCATTCTTGGTACCATCAGCTGAAGGTTCAAGAGGCTGATGTGTATAAGACTACGTTTAGGACCCGTTATGGTCATTATGAGTTCCCAGTGATGCCGTTTGGGCTGACGAATGCATGCACCAGCTGCGTTCATGGATCTGATGAACCGAGTGTTCCAGCCCTATCTGGATCGGTTCATGGTGGTATTTATAGATGATATCTTGGTGTATTCGAGAACTAAGGATGAACATGATGCACATCTCCGAATTGTTCTACAAATTTTAAGAGAAAAATGATTGTACGCTAAGTTCAGCAAGTGTGAGTTCTGGCTACGAGAAGTGACATTTCATGGTCACGTTGTATCTGCCGAGGGGATTAGGGTTGATCCTCCAAAAATTGAAGCCGTACTGGATTGGAAACCACCTAAGAGCGTATCTGAGATTCGAAGCTTTCTAGGTCTGGCAGAGTATTACAGACGTTTTGTGGAGGGGCTTTCCTTGATTGCTGCACCTCTGACTAAGTTGCTACGTAAAGGGGTACCGTTTAACTGGATTGATAGGCAGCAACAAGATTTTAAGAAAATGTCAAATTATGTCAAGTTCATGAAGGATATCCTATCCAAAAATAGAAGACTTGGAGAACTTGAGACGGTAGCTCTAACAAAGGAGTGCAGCGCATTCCTACAAGATATACTACCCCAAAAAATGAAAGATCCAAGATGTTTTACCATCCCTTGCCATATTTGGGCATGTTATTGTGGTCAGGCATTTTGTGATTTCGGTGTGAGCATCAACTTGATGCCCATGTCCATATTCAGAAAATTGTGGATAGCTGAAGTTAGACCTACTACGGTTACGTTTCAGTTAGCAGATTGATCCTTAGTACATCCGAAAGGAAAAATCTAGAATGTATCGGTACGTGTAGATAAATTCATTTTTCCTGTTCACTATTTTATTCTATTTTTTGAAGAAGACAAGGAGGTGCCAATCATCCTAGGAAGGCCTTTCCTAGAAACTAAAAGGACCTTAATTGATGTGCAGAAGGGCGAGCTTACCACGCTTGTATAGGATGACCAGGTAACGTTCAATATTTTTAAAACTATGTGATTTCATGACGCAATTGATTAGTGTTCTACAGTTTCCAAGTTACAAAAATTAGCCACAGAATGGGGACTCAATTCTACTAAGGACCCATTAGAACGAGTCTTAATGTTAGACACCCAAGTGATGAGGAAGGCGAGGAATATTTAGCTTTACTTAAAGCTAACTCAATGGGATTTGTTCATCAATCCTGCTTTGAATCATTGGAATTAGCAATCCGAGAGCATGTTTAACCAAAAGAGTCAATCGAAAAGCCACCTAAATTAGAACTTAAGGTACTTTCTTTGTCACACCCCAGAATTGGGCGTAAAAGTTTTGAGGGTAAAATGGGGATTTTAGCTCTAATGAGCTCGAGAATTCTGATAGCATGGTATTCAAAAATGTTTTCGTCTATGGCGTTTTGGAAATTAAAACAATTTTTGAAAATAATGTTCAAAAGACTTTCAATTTTAAAATAAGGATTGTTTTCTAAAATGGTTCAAATTAGAAGTAGTTATAAATCAATTACACCAAAGTTTTAAAATACCCTATTTCCCCCTCCATCTGTATTAAAGTCATATTAACTTCTTCTTCTTTGTTTTGTGTTACTGTCCCTTGCTCTGCAAAATCTCCTCTCATTCAATTTTGATTCCCAAACTTTATTCCTTTGATTTTTATCACCACCCAATCATTAGAACTCCATAGAACTTCAAGAAAAACACCAAAACACCATAGATTTTGTCATCTCCCAAGCTTGTGTGTTTTTTATGTTTTCAACCAAAAGCTAGTTTTTCTTGCACCGAAGGTAATAATTCATTTTTATATTTGTTTTTAATGTTTTCTAGTCTTTTAAATAGATTTTTTAGTCATTAAATCGCATGCCGAAAATTGGGTCGTTAATGATGGATTTCAGGATTTTGAATAAAAACATGGTTTCAAAGTGTTTTTCAATTAGTTTTGACATGATTAGAAGATTTTTAAACTTACTTTAAAGTTTTAATGAATTTTTATAAAAATTATCATAAACATGTCAAAAATTTTGATACCATGAATTGGGTAGTTTTTAGTAGTTTAAAGGTTGAGAATCAGTTGTAGATGAATAATTAGATGAACGAATTTAATTTAGACAAATCATTAAGTATAGACTGAGATAATTGAAATTCAAGTTTCCTATGTCTAAGGTTTCGATTACATGAGAATTTAGCTTAGGCTTGTGTTTTGATTGTTTGAAGTGAATCTTTGGCTGATTTTTTATTGTGTATATTGTGTGGTTATTATGTGTGAAGAATCAGAACCATTGGAGTCTTCTATGATCAAGGCAAAATGCAAGGAAAACCTAGTTTAAGCATTCAATGATTCAGCAAAAGCGTGATTATAACGCCCCAAACCCGGCCCAGAAGTTAGGCCCGAATCTGGAGTGTCACATTGAAGTGTTTTTCGAAAACCATGTTTTCATTGAAAACCCTCCTTAATATTTAAAAACTAAAGTCTTAGTTTGTGTTCGATCAATTTCAAAACGTGGTTCATTAAAAAAGTTGTTCCCTTTTAAAACGTTATTTCCTTTAAAACCTTATTTGTTGCGGAAGCTAATTTAAAGTAAGGAAGTTTAAAACGTATGTTTTTAAAAATAGTAATTGGGTTGAAAACTCGTCTATGTCTAACAGATATAAAACGTAACAAAATCCCAAATTCAGAATTAAATCTAGAAAGGCCTTATTACATAAATTAAAACCCAAAACGGAATTTAAAACATATATAAAGTCCACAGCATAACAGCCGCAGTCGTGTGGTCACCTCCGAGTCCCTCACAGCACCGATCCTCCTTTAACGCTGGGGATTACCTGCACAGATAAAAACGGGGTGAGTTTATGAAAACTCAGTGTGTAATCCACTTACTAGAGTAACAGTCAGTATACAAAAATAGAAACCGAAACAGTCTGGGCCAAAGCCCTTTAACAGTAACAATACAGTCCAGTTCAGAGCATACATGGGCCAAAGCCCACTATAATATCATTTGGGTCATAGCCCATAATAGAAACAATTGAGCCTAGCCCAAACCAAAAAACAGAACAAGTGGCCTAAGCCCAGTACAGTGATAGATCTCATAAACAGATATGCCATAGTATGAGGATGCATCCCACCCCGATCCAGCCAACACACCACCCGTACCAACCCTGCACTTACGTAGGGATAAAATTGACCCACCCAGCCAACACACCAAGCTTAGCATCGATTGCGGCACTAAGTCAACAGAATGGCTCGGTGCCGTGGACAGAACGACTAAAAGCCATAAACATCGCAGCAACACTGCCAGCTAACAGAACGGCTAAAAGCCATAAACAAAATCGTTATAAACCATAATCAGGATGGCACAGAGCCATAGTCAGGATGGCACAGGCTTTAATAAGTTTGGGACATAGCCATCAGCGATGGTAATATAATCGACGCACAGCCACGGGTAATTATGATCGACACAGAGTCATTAATATATATGTTAGGCACATAGCCACGGGTAAATACGATTGGCACAAAGACATAATCAAGATGGCACAGAGCCATATTTAGGTTAGCACAGAGCCAAAATTAGATTACGCGGCTTTAAGCCGTTTGTCGGTCCACAATCGTCTCATGCGACCCGTGCGACCTTAACATACCAATACTGGATCCACAGTCATCTCATGGCGACCCGTGTGACCCTATCAGAACTTTTTCAGTATCAATGTCCCAACCCCATCCAATATGTCGTGTATGTCATGTTCAATCATTACACGTGTATGCAAAATGGCCATGCTCAGTAACAGTCATTTAAACATATATTAAAAGCATATCAGTCACACGACCACAGTCAAGTCGATTAAATCGTAGTCATACAATCTCAATCAAATCATAGCACAAGTCAGTCATTTACCCTCAAGAGCAAAACAGTTATTTACCCTCCAGGGGCATTTAGTTAATTTCACAATCAGAGGGTATTTTGGTAATTTTACAAATTGGGGGTATTTCGGTAATTTCACAATCTGTGGGTATTTTGGTAATTTTACAACTCGGGGGTATTTCAGAAATTCCAAAATCTGAGGGTATTTTAGTAATTTTACAAATCAAGGGTATTTCGGTAATTTTATAATCTGGGGCTTAATGACCCAACAAAATGTCCACCGTCACCTCGAGCGACTGAAGTAACCCAAATAGACATAACAGTGTAAATGGGCCTAAGGCCCATTATTCAGCCTAAGTGGGCCCACCACTCGTGTGGCCCATTTGACCCTGAAACAGCCACATTTATGCAAACGCCACAGTCCAAACAACACTTACCACATCACATACATTTTATTCGTATGGGCCCACACAGCCTATTTTGACCCAAGCCTAGAATAACCCAAGACCACGAGAGCACTCGTGGTGGCCTCTATAAACTAACGCCCATGTTCGTGAGCTTGGTTCACCACATGCACGATCGCACACTCGTGTGGCATCATACGCCATATTTTCGGCTTTTCAACATTTTGTCGATCTACAGTCATAGCAGTGTAAACAACACATACTTTCGACTTTTTAGCCGGTCATCGAATATCACATACAAATACACACACTCTATCTGCTTTCTCACCGACTATCGAATACAGGGTACTGTTACACACCTGATCACGTAGAGTACTAAAAATTCATGATTGCCAGAACCTATATTCCAACATAACATTCAATTAATCACTTAAAAAATAGTGTTAGAAAAAACTCTTAATAACCACTTAACCGAGAGATTAACTACCACTTGCCTTGACTAGATCAGTCGACTGTGATTAGCTGACTTGAACTAGAGTTTGGTGCAGCCACCCTTCCGCATCCTGGCGGAAAGTCCCGAATAGCCGACACCGCACACCTCTTAAACTTGGGAATAGAGGCTATGTGCTCAATCTCAGCTGGCACATTTGCCATCACTTTATCACTAGCACCCTCTTTATAGCACCTACTTCCAAAATGGTACTGACTGCCTACCTTGAATAGCAACCAGTTCCTCTCCTTAACCACCGATCAAAGCCGCCTTCCAAAACTTGATAAAATCTGTATAACATTACCACCTTGTTAACTAAGACCTTGGATGACAAAGATTTAGGACCAAAAGAACAACAACCTACCACTACTTTGGAGTATTTAGCCTCATAAGGTACACTCTAGGCTTGAGTCCCACAAAGAATAGTCACACTCCTATTAGAAATGATGGATAAAGATAGTGTTAAGGAGGAAGCTTATATCGACAAAGAGAGAAAGAGGGAGAAGAGACCAAAAGGTATTCTGTCACGCAAAATAAATGAGAGAGGGAGAGGGTGGAGAAGTTCAGTCCAGTGATGAAAGAAAAGAATAGCCACAAACATGTAAGAACAACTCCTATATTTGGCCTTTCAATTCTATAATAAAACGACAAAGAGATAGAAAGGTTGCACGAACGGTAAAATTCCAGAATATGCACGTAAATACAGAGAAAAGAGGAAAAGCAACAGAAAACAAAGAAAACCCAAAATGGCACAAAAAGAATTCGAAACTATGGGAAAAAAGGTCCTATGACTGGGTTTGCACAATAGGGAGTTCAAATCTTTACAAACAACCCTTCCCATTTCAAATTCCCTGATTTTCTCCTTGAATTTAGCCACCAACCGAGTTTGAATTACAATCAAACTCCTTCATCCAATCTTCTGCCCTTGAAACACTCCCCTAAATCACTCAACCTTCAATTCAAATTTCCTTGAAACACTTATGACTAAGTCATCCACAGAGTCTCAGTCCAATTCCACCTTCTTCCATGGCCATCAGCAAAAATAATCCCTATTTGCACAAGTAGGGATTCGAACCTCTGACCACTAGCTCACTTGTAACGCCAACTCCGCTAGACCATATTGCTCCTTGTGATATAAATTCATCCAAAAATATTCTTAAAGCCTACCCACTAACATCAAAGCTCCTTTAGGAGAAAATATAAACTTTTGCTAAAACCCAGGTTTAAACCCAGGAATTCTTCAACACTCCCAAACACTCCTAATCACTTAACCATTAAAGCAACAAACAATTTGTGATATTTCTTGCACACAAACTTTTATGTGCAGTCTCCTAGCGGCTCCCACGCACAAGGCTCAATCCTACTAGGCCCAAATTCAAGGCGTTACAGTGATCGATGAGTGTTTGGAATTGCTACTTGTAGACACGATTCATAGTGTTAATTGGGAGCCTAGGAATAACCGAAACCCCCATCCTAAGTTTCGAGTGTAAGCTTTCTATTTCCCTTACCTTATTTTGGCAAATCATGTGATTATGTGAATAATTGTAGATTGATTATTATGATACGATATTGTGATATGAGACATGTGTGATGACTATTGTGAATTGTGTTGTGGGCATGATATACATGTCAAATGACAGTAATAATGATATGCTAATAATGCAAATATGTAGTGAAGCGAGCATAATTTTGGTAAGTATATATGTGTTGAATTTTAGAATGTGATATTATTATGACAGGTAATATGTGAGAATATGTGATATATGATGTACTAATTATAACACACACATATGTGGTCAGATATGTTTTAAAGCCCCAAAAATATAAGGCCTTTAATTTTGCATGTTCTGACATAAATTTCTTGTTTTCTTCAATGGCTAAGTGATTTGGGTGTGTATGGGAGTGTTTGGGTAGCCTGGGTTCAAGTCTTGGCCTTTGCAAAATTTTAGTTCTTCCTCTTAAATGAACCTGGACAGTGGCACTTAGGCCTTATTTGTAATAATGTTTGTTTTATACCATACAAGAGAGCTTGTGGTCTAGTGGTGATGGCGTGAAATGGTTGATGTGAAAGCTTGGGTTCGAATCCCTTGGCATGCAATGAGTATTTATTTTATATCCTTGCAGTGTGTGTAACAACTCGATTTAGGGGCTAGTTGGAACAGTGATATCAGAATCACTAATTCGAGGTTAGAGAAAATTATTTTCATGTTATGTTATGTGTTATAGCATGTTTTTAGGGATGTATGGAAATTTTGGTGCTTTAATTTTAGCAATTTCTAGCTAAATTGTGAAAAAGGACTAAATTGCATAAAGCGTGAAAGTTCTATTTTATTTGTTAAAGGTGCCAAATGGATATGGATTATAAATTGGAGGTCCCAAATGTGCAATTTGGCCTTGTCTAAGTGAGTTGGCCGGCCATAGTGAGCATAGGGGACAAAAACATTTATTTTGGTCAAAAGTTGGTGGTATTGGTTGGTTAAATGAATAAAATAAGATGATATAAGCAAAAGTTATCATATTTTCTTTTATTCTTCTTCACCAACCAAAAATATCAGCCATGGGAGGACTTTGAAAGCGTGAAAATTTTAGCAACTCATTTTCTCTTCAAGTAAGTGATTTTGATGGCTTTAGTTGGTAATTTTTGTATTTTTGGAGTCCCCAAAGCTTAAGCTAGCTAATTAGAGGACCAATTTGTAACATAGTTGAGAGTCTAGGGACTTGCCATGAGAGAGTTTATGCTGGTTGCTGAATTTTTATGGAAGAAAATGAATGATAGGATGATGATAAACAACTTTTGTGAAAGGTGTTGTTATGAAAACACCTAATTTGGGCTAAAATGCAAAAGTTGTAAATTGTTCATTAAGGCATGAAATAGTTGGAATTGTTGATAGTTGTAAGAGGATTAAATGATCATCTAGGCTTGTTTAATAAGAAAATATGATGAAAATTTATTTACGAGCCTAGGGGCAAAATCATAATTTTGTCAAATTATAGGGGCAAAATAATCATTTTGCCTAAAGTGTAGTTTATGGTGACTTATGATTTATAAGTGATTAAATCACTAAATTCCATTGTTCTAGATCAAAGAAAATGAGTTTTGGACCTAGAACGGGTGAAAAGAGAAATGTGGGCAGAAAGTCCTTTTCGGCCTTTTCGTCATCGAGGTAAGTTCATGTGCAAATGTTGCAATTACGTATGAGTTAATTAAATATTCCAATGCTGTATGGAATGTATAATTACTCTATGAATGCTTGAATTATCTTTTGATGAGATGTCAATAGAATTGAATCTAAGAGTAAGGGGAAATGTAAATAGTATGAAATGATGATAGTTAAGGTTCCGTGTAAGACCATATTGGAATATGGCCCGGTGAGAGATATTAAATAAGACCATGTCAAGGACATGGCAACGATGTGAGAATTCGTATAAGATCATGTCAGGGACATGGCATCGATATGTTAATACGTGTAAGACCATATCGGAATATGGCCTCGGTGTAAGAATTCGTATAAGAACATGTCAGGGACATGGCATTAATATGCTAACGTATGTAAGACCCTATTAGGGTATGATGTCAATGTGACACTATGTGTATGAGACTCAATAGTGTTATTTAACAGTTTGAGATGAATTCAGTGTATGATAAACCTTTAGTGGGTTATGTATAATTGATACACCTTAGTTGTATGAGATAGATTTAGTGATGCATCATGTGAATGCGAACGAGAATCGTAGAAAGTTAAGTAAAATATAAATGTGCGAGGAATGTTCTCGGTTGAACATTTGAAATAGAGATATACATGTGGATTACTATCCATGAATGTAAAATAGCGGTAAGCTATGTGCGATATCACCTTATTGATGTTAATGATTGGTGAGCTAAGTGCGAAATCACCATAAGTGTAAATGATTGGTGGGCTGTGTGCGATACCACCCTATTAGAGATTCAACGGTGGGCTAAGTGCGAAACCACCGAGAGATTAATAGTATGAGTGACTCATAGAAAATGCTTGATATTTTGTTTTATATGATCATGTGGTTATCAGTGTAGGAATGTATGCTAATTAAACGAGTAATTAGCTTGTGGCATGGTAAGAATGTGGTAAGAGATAGAATGAGTAAGCTTCAAAAGTTGGTTGAGTAAGTAACCATGAGTTTATGAGAAACTTCATTATAATACCTTGTAGTCATGGATATAAAATGAATATCGATATTTTTATGATTATGTGTATGAACTTACTAAGCATTATTGCTTACTACTTTACTCCTCTTATCTCTTATAGGTTATTTTTAACTAGCTTGGGTTGGAGGCTGCCGGAGATGTTTTCACACTATCGTATAATCACTTGGTATGGTGTTTCAAGTTCTTTTGAGTCATGGCATGTATAGGGATTCTTTTAAAGTTGTTTAAGTTTCAATTGATGTAGCCAAGTTGTGTTAGCCTAAGAAAACTTATAGTTTGTTTGTGTATAGCCATAGATGATGGCTTAAGTTGTTTGAAATTTTTTGGGAAATAGTTCCCTTAGTGTATGGGTTGAAGAATTTATTTCTCTTATGATTAAATGTCTTTAAATCAAGATATTTTTTGGTATTACTAGAAGTTATATGATGATGAATGAATGTATGCAAATTAGTGTGGTTTTTGGCTTGGAAAATAGCCTTCATGTGCCCACACGGGTAGACACACGGCCGTGCGTACCCTGGACCTTAGTGCTTTTAAGTTAGGATAGACCACGGGCTAATCCCACGGCCGTTTGTTTAGGCCGTGTGTTATACACGGTCGAAACATGGGCGTGTGCCCCAGGCCGTGTGATTAAGTCAGTATATCAAGGATTTGCACACGGTCTAAACCCATGGGCGTGCCAAGGCCGTGTGAATATAGTTAGTAACGCCCCACGGTTTGAAGACACGAGCGTGTTTCGATTAAGTTCCTAAAGTTTTCGGATAAGTGCTTAAGGCCTTCTAGGCTCATGAAGTTATGATTAGACTAAGAAAGAGAAGTTTTTAAGTCGGAACAAAATTTTATATCCCGTTTCAAAGTATTGAGTAAGAGTAAGCATGGTAATGCCTCGTATCCAGTCTCGGTGTTAGACTCGGGTAAGGGGGTGTTACAGTGTGAGAGGTAGAGTTTGATTGAAACTCTGTTAAGGTGGTTGTGGAATTGGTCAAGGGAGGAGATCAAGGGATATGATAATGTTGGTAAGGTTATGGAGGAGATTTACGAGGAGAAAAGCAAAGAAATTCAAATGTTGGTGTGGTGCATCTGAAAGTAGTCTTGCGCATACAAATTCGGCTAGGAGGATTCCAAGTGCTTTTCTCTGCTCTTTGTTTTGTTTTGGGCATTTTTGTGTTGTTTTTGGGTGTGCAGAATTGTGAATTTTGTCAACCTTTAGCACCATTTCTTTCATTTTCTTTTTTGAGTAGCCGTATATTGCATTTTGAGCATTTATCCTTTTGAGTTTTGTTTTGTCCATTCTAGTGCTGACTCCTCCTCTTCACAACCTAATTGAGTTGTTCTTTTTCTCACCTTTTCTTTCCTCTTGCCATTCAATTAAGCCTTTGTCGAATTTCTTGTTGCTTTCACCCTCTTCTTTGAACGAATATAGCTTCATCCCTCCCTCTCTATTTGATCTTCATTTGGTTTCTTTTCTAGCTGAATTCTCTCTTCATCTTTTTGCTTCTTTCCCTTTTTTATTTTCTTCTGATATACTCATATTATTTAGGCCGAATACCCTTCACCTTTTTGGCTAGCCATTTTCGGTTACTCAGCTATTAGGGGATTGGACGAGTACTCTTCTGTTCTACTATTGCTTTGCTAATTCAGTCTTCATAAGATTTCCTGACATTAAAAGTCGAAACCTTAACCCTCTCTCTTTCTTTTTGTTCATATCCATCTTATATCTCATATTCCCTTAACCGAACCTTCCTATCACCCTCTCCATTTCATCATTTTTCCTCATTTGTTTCTTCATAGCCGAATCCTCATCTCATACCCTGGGGAGTCATCTTTTGTTTTCTCATCTACTCAAAGCTGAAACTTGCTCCTCTTCCTTCTCTCTGAGTGTGATCTTATTTTTCTTGTTAGCCGAATGTCTCTGGTGTGTTTATACCTCTTCATTCGTTCTTGTCTCAGTGGATTGCCATTACTCATTCCCCTAATTCTTTTAATCTGGTTTCTTCTTGGTTGGTGGTAAGCGTCTTCTTCTTCTTCGATTCTTTCTTGTTCTCTTACTGGTTGTTAGACCGAAAGCATTAATCTTATACTGTGGTGCATTGGCCGAATGTAGGGAGGCCTTGTTTTCATATTCTTTCTACATCTAGCCAACATTTGGAAGGTCTTTGGGGGACAATCGGATCCGATCAATCAAGGTAAGGGGGTTCATACCATTCGTTTGGCCGAAAGGCCACTTTTTCTAATCTATACCTTTGACGACCGATTTTTAATGTGGATATTGTGTAGCGACTCAGCCGATTTCTTAATCCAAGCGTGAAGCTTTTGGCTTTTGTGGTTTAGGTAAGAAACCTCTTCATTTTGAGCGTATATTCTTATTTCATCGGCTTCAATGCCTTAACCCGGTCTTCTAACCAAGATCTCTTTCATAGAATCGAATACCAGCCAAGCAAAGGAGGGGGTTGGACTCGTAGTCCATACCCCTAAGTTCAAAAAACGTGCGGTGTTAGCCGTTCGAGACTTTCCACTGGGTTGTGGGCCGGCTTAAAAACGGGATAGGCAGATCGCTGTGATCCCTACGAGTGAGGGTGTCAGCGAGATCGATAGCTTAGTTCTTCGTGTTTACAGGTGTGTAATTACCACACTTTTCTTTATTTGTATAAAATGTTTATGTGGTATGTTTGTAAGCCGAAATCTCGGTAATGGCTATTGGGTTACCCATGAAGGGTAAAATCATAACACCAGGTTAGTTGTTCTTCGATTAAGCCTTATATTTATTGTTGATAGCATGATTGTGTGCTCTAAATAATGGTTGTATGATATTATATGATATGTTTGTTATACTATGTTTGCATGTGCATACGATCTGGGAAATGATAATGATATGAAGGGGAAGTGTATATCGGTGACACTGTCACATTAATTTGATGGCTCAGTGCCTCATTACATATCGGTGACTTGGTCACATAATTATCGATGGCTAGTCCACATTATATCGGCTTTGAGTAGCATGACTATCAGCATGACTGCCAAAGAGGAGTGTAGAGGATGGAGGGTTGATTGTAGAAATCCCCACAGGAGTGTTGAGGATGGATATATGGAGCGGAGTGTAGAGGATGGAACATTAGGATGGGTTGGGTTATCACATTGATTACTTTGATATGCCATAATGATTGGGCTTTGGGCCGATTGTGATATGGGGCTTAGGCTCATTTGTGGTTTATGTGGACTAATTGCACACTGAGTCTTATGACTCACTCTATTTGTATAAACATTTGTAGGTGATTCTTAGTTCAGTGGATTGGGTCGGAATGGACTCGAGGTGGCCATGCACGGGTTTTGTTTAATTAAAACTTTGCTTTATTTATCGTTTTCTGCTTTTGGGGATTTTGATTTGTAATAAGGCCACTGTTAACTTGATTTAAATTTTTCAGCTTTGAATTTTGGATGTTATAAAAATGGATTAATTGATAAGACACATTACTTTCAAAAGCGAACAAAAGTTTTCTTACAACCTAATTTACGATTTCATAAATGGACAATAGCGACAAATTACTACTTTAAACTGATATATATATATATATATATATATATATATATGTATGTATCAATATGTGATTATATCAATATGCGATTTCATATGCCACCTAAACACAATTCTGAAAAAAATGAGTTTTTTTTTTTTTACAAACTACTAATATGGAGTTTCAAAAGCATATCAATAACGTAAAGTTTTTCGGAAGTTCGAGAAGTTTTATAAAATCTTTTTAGTGACATGCCAGATCCGGTCGTGGTGTTTGGGCCGGGTTTGGGGTGTTACAGGATGTTACATATGTGATGGCTTAATGAGCATTATTATGGCACTTGAAGTGCAATTAAATGTGAATCCGATAAGCATTCATTGTGTACAAGTTTTGATGTAAATTGATGATTATGAACAGTGATGATGTGCATTAAATCAGTAATTAAAAATGTGTAATTGTGGATATTTTGGCATTGTTATATTTTGAAACCATTGGATATAGTTGGCATGCCATAGGATTGTGAGTACTAACCTATATGTATTGTGTTTTTGGGCATTGAAGCCCTAGGATAGGTTGGAGAGATAAGGGAATGTGAGCTAAGCTCCATTCAACAGGGCATGTTTGGTGTGTTGAAGAGTGTTAGCTTTATGCTTCACTTTTTGGGATATGTTTGATTCTATGAGTCAATTGGTGTGTTGGAGATCTGTGCATCCGATGTGTGGTGATACAACCTACTTTTATGTTTCATAACCTCAAGTGCCAAATTATCGTTAAAATGTGATCTTATGTATTGTGATAATACGATGTGAGATGGCTGCATAAACATATGAATAATATGCTAAATGAGTTTCTTGAAAATGTTAGTCTGTTCTCATGGTAATTGTATATGTACTTGTGGTTTGGGTCCTTTTCATTTAACTTGTGAATGCATGTGAATGTATGAGCTAGAGTTGTGAGTTATTAAAGCATGTATATGTTGTTTAGTCTTGATGAATTATTGTTAAATAAATTTTATATATATAAGCAAGTTGAGTGTAATTGCATGTAAGAGTATATGCTAGTTTTATGATTTAATGAAATGTGAATATGTTATTTTGACTTGGTTAGAATATGGTTGTGAATGTGTTGTAGTATGCTCTTGTTTAACCTTTGGTATTGTGTATACTTTGTGGTTATTCCGACATTCATCGAGCTTGTTTAAGCTCACCCATTTTCTTTAACCATTGCAGATATTTAGCGTTTGCTGTGTCAGCAATATGGGGATACCAAGGAAGTGATCCAAGTTAGGCTTTTGAAACTACCCGTTTTTAGTCAAATCAGGACAGTGGTTTTAGGACCACATATCCGAAGTTGAAATAATTATTTTATTATTATTTTAATGTCTATAGTATGATAGTAAGATTGTGTGAAAATTTCATTAAGAAATTTTATTGTTTGAAAGCTCAATTTGATAAAAAGGACTAAATTGCATAAAGTGCAAAAGTGGTGTTCTAATAACTAAAGGTGTCTAATAGCTATGGAACCTTAAAGTGGAGGTCCTTATGTAGTAAATAGACCATTAGTGTGTTAGTGGAAATTTATGAATTGGTTTGCTTGAAATTTGTAATATGTTATAAGGTTATAAAAGTAAACTAATTAATAAAGGTTAATTATAATAAAACAAAAAATTTCTATCATCTTCCATTATCAATCTTTCAACTGAAATTGTGGCTACTATAAAGCTTAAATTAGTGAGTGATTTTTGTCCCGTTTTTAATGATTTCTATGTTTTTTAGATCGTTGTAACTTAATCGAGCTAGCCCAGGGACTAATTTGCGAAATTGTTAATGGTTTAAGGTTTTTCCATTAATGAATATAAGTGTATTTTGATGTTTGATGATAGAAAATAATTGGTTGTTGTTAGATAAACAACATTTGTTAAGAGATTTTTGATAACATTGTCAATTAGGGATTTATTTGTGAAAAATGGAAATTATGTGGTAAATGTGTGAAATAATGAAAATTTTGGGCTACTATGGGTCTATATGAAATTCAGCTAGCATGGGTAGGGATATAATTGCATGAGTTTGTATTTTTATGAGGTAAGGACTAAATTGTAAAGATGTTAAACTATTAGGGGCAAAAGTGTAATTTTGCCATAATGTGATTTTTGGGCTAAATTGAATAGAACGATAATTGAATAAGTTAACTTTGTTATTATATAGATCAAGAAAAATGAAGTTCGAATTTAGATCGGGGAAAAACAAAGTATTGGACTAGTCAATTCATTTCTTCGTTTTTGTGAATCGAGGTAAGTTCGTATGTTAATAAGCATTATTATAATTGTGTTTTAAATGCTTTGTTAATGAATTAATTGTGAATACGACCTTACAGATACATTCGAAAAATATTCAAAAATATGAAATCTCGATTGATCCTTAGGAATAGATTAGGATACGAATGACATGTCATTAGGGGTTATGTGTTTTGGGTACTAGTTCGTACATCCTACTGGTGGCTGAGTTATCCGGCATGTGTTGCGAATTCTTGTCAGCTTGTGTGAGCAACACCGTGTAGCTACGTCATGCCTGTCAGCTTGTGTGAGCAGACCCGTTGATAGCTCGAGAGTGAGCATTATATGAGATCTAAGATTGAGATAGCCTCGACTATGTATTGGCACTTAGGGTGCGAGATTCCCGAGTATCCGATATTATTCCACATGGTTCAACAGGAATATCAAAGATATGGATGAGTATGAGATTGATACAAGTTGGTACAGGTATGTACAAGAACCATACAAGCATGGAATTGAAGAAACTTGTGAAATTTATATCTAACCTTGTGAATGAATATGTGATAGGTATGTGGATCAATATGAGTTATACTATTTTTTTTTAATTGCTTAAATTGTGTATATATGGTAAGTTGAGTTTATTACTATACGAACTTACTAAGCTTTATTGCTTACTATGTTTACTTTTTCGTGTTTATAGTGAATATCGAAGCTTGCTCGAATTTTAAGAATCGTTGGAGATCTCATCACACTATCAAGCTATCACTTTGGTACTTTTAAACTTATGGATTTGGTTACATGGCATGTATAGGAGTTTTAGTCATTTTGGTATATATGTTAGTCATGGATTTAGCCATTTGTTTTCGCTTGTAAATGATAAATGGTTAGTTATGTGTATAGCCATGTGACCTGGCTTATTTTGGTATACTTGGTGATGTATATATATGTGTAGATGGCCTTTTCTTATGTGGTTGATATTTTCTATGTGATATTTGTTGTGAATTGGCATTTTGAATATCAGATGGTTGAAATTTGGAGATATGGCATGCTTGTGGTTTTATGCAAAATAGTGCATAATTGAAAGTGACCATTTAAGTGATTTGAGAATGTGAAATTGGTATAAATTGAATGACTTATTATGATACTTGTGTGTCTTGTGGTTAATGGTAGGGAATTAGTATGAGTTAGGCTTGGTTGAGATTGGTTTGAATGCCTATTTGTCTTGTTATATACCATTTGATTTGTGTAGGTGAATGCAAATTGGGTAAGCAAGATGGCTTGGTAAATAGCTTATTTTTTGTCCACACGGGCGGAGACACGGGTGTGTGTCTCAGCCGTGTGTGAAACACGATCAGGTTACACGACCGTGTGTCCCCTGGTGTTTGATTAGAAAACAAGTCAGTATGCGCCACACGGCCCAGCACACGAGCGCGTGCTTTGGCCGTGTGGAATAAGTTAGTATACCCCACAGTTTTGGCACGGCCTAGCACACGGCCTGGCACACAGACGTGTAAGGCCATTTCGAAGGGCACACGGGCTAGTCACACAGACATATGTGTTGGCCGTGTGACCCAAGTCAGAGATTACACGGGGTTAGACACGTGTTGAGACACAGCCATGTGATCATATTTCGAATGTCCACACGGCCTGTGACATGGGCGTGTCATTGGTCGTGTGTCTGTCCCCTGTATTTTGAAAAATTTTCCAAGTTTTCCAAAAAATTCCTGAGTTATCGGTTTAGTCTCGAACCACTTTTAATGAATGATTTGGGCCTCGTAGGCTCATATTAGGGACTGTATGATTGATTGTGAATGACTTTTTTTGGGAAATGGAAAATGTATGTGAAATGTGTGATTATTTAAGTAATAATTTTGGTAATGCTCCGTAACCTATTTCGATGACGGATACAGGTTAGGGGTGTTACATTGATTGGTGTCAGAGCTATAGTTTAGTCGATTGTAGGACTAACGTAGCATATGCAAGTCTAGCTATACATGCCATATATAACCTGTGATAGTGTGATATCTCCTGACAATTTTAAATCGTGTTTTCATATAGCTGTGGATCCCAATCGAGCAGTGGTTAATGATGTTGAGAGTAATGCGCTAGCCTCCGTTCACGGAGCAGTGCCATCTGAATCGAGACCTATGTCTGGTAGTCAGGGAGGAGAGGCTAAGGAAGCCTTCTTCCAAATGGTGAACGAATGGTTCACTAAGTTTGTCTGAACTAATCTGGTTGCTCAGCAACCTCCACCCCCACCTATTCCCAACCGGCCCCCGTAGCTCCTCAAGGTTTGGAACCTTTACGTTTAAGTAAGCCGCCTGTTGATAAAATTCGAAAGTACAGAGCTGAAGAGTTTAGAACTACCGTTGATGACGATCTTGAGGGAGCTGAGTTTTGGCTTGAGAATACAATTCGAGTATTTGATGAACTTTCTTGCACGCCAACTGAATGTGTTAAATGTGTTATATCGCTTCTGAAAGATACTGCATATCAGTGGCGGAACACTTTCACATCCGTGGTACCGAGAGAAAGAGTTATGTGGGAATTTTTTCAAACCGAGTTCAAAAAGAAATACATAAGCCAGCGGCTTATTGATCAAAAGTGTAAAGAGTTTCTGGAGTTGAAACAGGGTCGTACGTGTAACAGCTCAATTTTGAGGCTAGTTGGAACAATGGTTTTGGGACAACTAATCTGAGGTTGAAAAAAGTTATTTTTATATTATTTTATGTGTTATAGCGTGATTATAAGGTTGCGCGGAAATTTCGGTGCTTTAATTTTAACGATTGTATGCTTAATTGAGAAAAAAGACTAAATCGCATAAAGTGCGAAAGTTCCATTTTTCGAGCTAAGAGTGTCAAATAGCTATGGAATATTAAATTGGAGGTCTTTAAAGTGCAAATAGACCACCCTAAGAGTGATGGCTAGCCAAGGGGGACAAAGACATTAATTTGATCAAAAATTTGGTGAAATTAGGTGACCAAAAATGAATAAAATAAGATAAATAAAAAAGTTGTCATCTTTTACTATTCACACTTCTTCTCCACTGAAAATTTAAGAGAAAATAGGGGATGTTGGAGTTCAAACTTTCAGCCAAGCTATTCTCTTGCAAGTAAGTGATTTTAGAGGTCTTTCTTGATAATTTTTTTTACTTTTGGAACCCCCAAAGCTTAAGCTAGCTAATGAGAGGACTATTTTGCAAAATGGTTGAAAGTTTAGGGACTTGCCATGAGATTGTTCATGTTGTTTGCTGAGTTTTTATGGAAGAAAATGAATGCTAGTGGGTTAAGGAATAACTTTTGTGAAGGGTGTCATGCCATTTGGCTTAACGAATGCTCCTGCGATCTTTGTGGATTTAATGAATCGTATCTTCCGACCGTATTTGGATAAGTTTGTGGTTGTTTCTATCGACACCATATTAATTTATTCCTAGGATGAGAGTGAGCATGCAGAGCACTTGAGAATTGTTTTGCAGACTTTAAGAGACAAGTAGTTGTATGCTAAATTCAGCAAGAGTGAGTTTTGGCTCTGAGAGGTCGGATTCTTAGGAAACATTGTGTAGGGTGATGGCATTAGAGTTGATCCGAGTAATGTAATGCCCCGAATTTGGGCCTAGTAGATTTGGGCCTATTGGGTTGTAACACCCCAAAAATCCCGAAACTTTAAATTTCTGTGCACTGAGGTTGGTATGTATGAGTAGCACTTAGAATATTAATTTTAAGGTATTATCGGGATTATTTTAAGTCTTAGAGATAGGGATGACCATAGGGAAAAATTTATTTTTCTTGCTTTACTGGACCCTAATCTCAAGCATTAGGCCTCTTAAGTAGATTAAGGGGAAAGTAGGACATAAATGGGCTTGTGGTCTACTAGCAATGTGGCTTCACTAGGGGAGCTACAAGGTGGCGTGAAGAGGTCCAAGGTTCGAGTAGTGGTAAGGTGTTTTTGGAGTGTTTATTTTGCTTAGTAGACGGCCAGAGTTGTGTGGAATTTGGACTCTTTTGTTGAAGTGTTGGAATTGGTCTTGTGAGCTGATAAAGGACGGAATTTCGGATGAGATAAGGGATATATCATGGAGAAAAATTAGGAGATGAGAGGTAGGAAGAGTTGGTGCTGAATAGGACAATGGGGGAAGGTAGGATTCGGCTATTGGCTATAGAAGGAGGTGCCAAATTCCTTGGAGAGGTTCCTTGGGTTCCATTACATTTCTTTTTCTCCCCCTTAGCCGAATTCTTCCATTTGCCGAAAAAAAACCCATCATTCCTTTGCCAAAATTTTGCTTTTCTCTCTAGCCGAATTCCCCATACATTCTCTTCTTATATTCCTTCTCTTATTTACCTTTAGTTCTAGCCGATCACTTCTCCTCTTCTTCTCCCTATTGTTTTCGAATTGTCTCTGTCACCATACTAATCTCAAAAGCCGAATTTAGGCCGCAGGATCGAAAGTGGATTTGGTAAGTATTAGGCTAACCTCTTTTGTACGTTTTGTTAAAAGCCAAAAGGCTATCTAACAGTCATGTCGTTAACTCTGTGATAACAAGGATATGGTTCAAAGATCGCAAGCGGTGGTAGGATCGTTAGCAAGGGTAAGTGTGCTCAACTCGATTTGTAACACCCCAAACCCGGCCCAAACACCACGACCGGATCTGGCATGTCACTTGGGAAAGATTTAAATCAACCTCGCGACCTTTAGAGAATTTCATGTTCTTTTGTTTAAAACCTCAAGTTTAATAATTTGTTGAAAATTTAATTGTTATTTCAGAAAACCTTTATTTAGCCCATTCTTTGAGATTAGGTGACGTTGGAAGCACATGTTTGTTACTTTAGGCTAATCCCTAACGTTTGTCGAAAAAGTCCGTTCATAGAATCGTTACTAAGTTATGAGAAATCCTTCTTTTGTATTTTTGCAAAACATCTTGTCGATTATTGTGTAATCAAAATGTCAAAAGTTTAAACCAAATTTAAACCAAAATGTTAGTGGCCTTATTAGAACAAAAACCCAAATCAGTTATAAATAGGATGAAATTAAGTCCTTTACTAAAACCAAATAAAAACTATGCATGGCCACCTTGCGCTCCTCTCTAGCCCAGTCCGTTGCACTACGTGCTACCTGAAAAGATGTTAAAACAACAGGGTGAGTCGCAAGACTTAGTGTGCAACACTCATACACCAACAGATCAAGTGTAACAGACCGAATTTGACCCTAATCAGAATGGTGGTTTCGAGACCACAAATCGGAGTCCGAGAATTATTTAAATGTTATATTCTGTGCTTATTATATTTTCTTTAATGTGTGTGAAAGTTTCATAGAAAAATTTAATCGTTTTTGTGTTCAATTTGACAAAAGGATTAAATTGCGTCAAGTGAAAAAGTTGCATACTATAGTGTAAAGTACTAGAACGATGATGGCTTCTTAATATGGGGTATTAAAAGGGCAAATAGCCCAGTTTACAAGTTAGTGGATGGCTTTTGACTAATGTGCCCTTATTATATATGATAGTTTTATTTTTATTTAAAGGTTATAATAGTAAATAATAAATAACATAATATAAGCTTAAATAAAATAAAGAGAAAAGCCAGTATCATCTTAATTCATATGGCCAAATGTGGGAGAAAGAAGAAGGGTTTCATTTTCTTTGGTTTTCGGCAATAAGAAGCTTAAATTCAAGGTTAGTTTGATTTCGGTTCTTGAAAATTTTTACGTTTTTGAGATCGTTGCTTCGAACCGTAGCCGACCCATGTTGAAATTTTCAAATCTAAGCATGTTTGATATATTCGGCCATTGTTATGTTCATATGATTTTTTATGTTTGATGATTTAAAATTATAGATATGTTAAAGATTAGTATATTTTGTATTGGAGGTTTTGGTGAAATTGAGTAATTAAGGCTAGATTGTATAAATAAAATTTTAGAGGGGTTTATTTGCAAAATAAATGAAAGATATGGACTTGTATAGTCCTTAGGAATATTCGGCCCTTGAGTGGTATTGAGAAATTTTGTGTATTTTGTGTTTTATGCTAATAGGATTAAATTATAAAAATGTGAAACATTAGGGGTAAAATGGTAAATTGCCCATTTATGTGTTGAAATGTGTTTGAATGAGCTAAAATTTAATGTGTTTAGATCACGAACAAAGAAAAACGGACTTGGATCAAGGAAAGGCGAAGGTTATCGATTAGCCGGCCTACGTTGTCCGTCGATAGTCGAGGTAAGTCCTTTAGCTGAAATATATTAAAGAACTACTTATGAACATGTTTAATAATGATATTTGACAAATTTGAGTATAAATTTATGTGTTAGCCGAATGTAAAGATCTTACATTGAATTGGATATGTTTTGTAAATGCAATATGAATAAGTATAATTGATATGAATGGTGAATGTGATATGGTGTATGTGATTCATTTGTGATGTGAGTATTAAGAAATGTGATTTGAAAGGCTAATTATGTTGTTATTTCGGGCTTCGAGCCTAGTAGGCCATGTGCCGGTGAAATAGTTCAGGCTTATTGCCTAGCAGGCTTAATACTGGTGTTTAACTTCGGACCTTGGGTCTAGCAGGCCTAGTACCGGTGTTTGTGATTCGGGTAAATGCCTAGCAAGTTCTAGACCAGTGAATTGAAATTTCGAGCTCAGAGTATGTAACAACAAAGTTATGAAACAAATTGAGAAAATCTAAATTTTTCGAAAATGAATCATACTAATTCGACCTTGAGGTATGTATTTTCATACTTATATGTTGCATATGAAGTTAGTGAGTAAGTATATGAAGAAGCAAATGCTTTATACATTGAATGTTGGAAGTTATACATGTGTTATGCCATATGGAGATTAAATACTCGTAAGTATGAAAGTGGTTGAAATTGTTTGCAAATGTATAATATACTTATATACATATATTTTTGTGTATTGGATCATAAGTTTGGTTGTGCTATTGGGATTAGGCATAAATGCAATTGTTAAGTATGAGATCAAATGGATGTGTTTGCGTCTATATAAATGGTTAGTCGTATGTGAATAAAATGCATATTATAGTTAATAGTCTTTGATTATGTAAATACTTTTGCTACTAAAATATTCGGGAGATTTGTACGTTTAAAGTATATGGTTAGTGAAAGTTAAATGGAGATAATGACAAGGCATTAGTGAAGTTTATTAGTTAAATCATTGTATTTGATATTAATCCAAACTGTCAATAATATTTGCATACTAATGCTCGAATGTTTAGTTGAATATTGAAAGTGGCTTGAGACTTACTAAGCTAGAAAGCTTACTCTGGGTGTGTTCAATGTTCTGTTTTATAGATTTTTGGATTAAGCTACAGGCTCAAAGGATCGTCAGAAGAATCATCCACACTATCAACTCCTTTTGGTATTTATATGTGTTTGGTTTTGAATAAAAAAAAGGCATGTATAGGTTAGACTAAGTTGTTAAGTTAATGAACTTTGGTTTTGTATATAAACATAACTTAGCCTTGCGAAAAAGGTTTACTTCTTTTGGTTAAGTTTAGGTTCTACATTTTGATATAATAGCTTGCATTATATTACTATTAGATATGTGATTTCGGTCACGCTTTAAGTCATATATAGAAGGTGATCATATGGTATATATATGATGTGCTTGGTTTAAGCTTAACATTGGTAGGTTTTGCATTGTTGATGCGGTTCAAATCTAGTAAACATGGTTGAGAGATGTATATATATATTTCAGTTGTGGTTTGATTTAGCTTATTTGGAAAGTACGATATGTATTATGAAATAGTATGAGTTAGAAAGCTTATTACGAAGTATATATATATATATATATATATGTTGTGATATTGATATATGATTTGGAAATGTGGTAATGGTAAGCATATTGTATATTCGACTATGTTGCATTAATGTTATGTTCGTCCATAGGGTAAGGGTATTTATGGTTGTATATGTACTTGATCTATGTGTAGGTATGATTTGACTGACTGTATAAATATGGCATGAGTAGTTATATATATATATTTATTTATGGATAATTGCTAGTAGTGAGTAAAACATGGTTATAAAGAGAAATTTGTATGGTATTTCATTTGCTAGCCGAATTGGATATGAAACATATGGCTAAGAGTATACATGTGATGTATTAATAGTTAACTAGAAATAGTTTAAAATGCATAAAATTTTGTGACTGCTATAATGTGATTGATTGTAATATGGTTTGAAAATACAGTGGTTGCTTGTGATTATTAATTCATACATTGGTATATACAATTCTTAAAGCAAAGTGTTTAAGTTTTATTAAGTAACACCTTGTGACCCTAATTCAGCGACGGATACGGGTTAGGGGTATTACATTTGATTGGTATCAGAGCTTACGGTTTAGTTGATTCTAGGACTACCGTAGCGTGTGAGAGTCTAGCTATACATTCCTTAAATATATATTTGATAGTGTGGTGACTTCTGACATTTCAAACTGTGTTTATTATAGTAAATGGATCCTGATCCTGACAGAGCCGTAGTGGATGACGTAGAGAGCGTAGCGCCTGACCGCGCATGCGGATCAGTGCTAGTAGACTCTCGACCAGTTTCGGGTAGCCACGAGGGGGAGGCTAAACAAGCCTTCTACCAGATGATGAACGAGTGGTTTACCCAGTTTATTCAGACTAACCCGGCTGTACAACAACCTCCACCCCCGAATAATCCAACTCCGGTACCTACAACACCTCCGATGATAGATCCAATGAGATCTAGCAGGCCTCCTGTTGATAAAATCAGAAAATATGGGGCCGAAGAGTTCTAAGCTAATGATGATGATGATGCAGAGCGGGCCAAGATGTGGCTTGATAATACTATTCGGGTACTTGATGAGCTATCTTGTACTACAGATGAATGCTTGAAATGTGCTATATCTCTATTACGGGACACTGCATATCACTGGTGGAACACACTAGTATCAGTGGTTCTGAAAGAAAATGTGACTTGGGACTTCTTCCAGATGGAGTTCCGTAAGAAATATATCAGTCAGAGATTCATCGATCAGAAAGGAAAAAAATTTCTAGAATTAAAACAGGGTCGTATGACTGTGACAGAATATGAGCGGAAGTTTGTTAGATTTAGCCGTTATGCCCGAGAGTGTATATCAACTGAAGCCATTATGTGCAAAAGATTTGAAAACGGTTTGAATGAAGACATAAAGTTGCTTGTTAGCATTCTTGAAATCAAAGAGTTCGATGTATTAGTTGATTGAGCTTGTAAAGCTGAATAGCTCGGAAAAGATAAGAGAAATGCTGAAATAAAAGCTAGAGACACTCGTAAAAGATCATCGAGTAAGACTTTCCATTCAGTGCCTAAGAAGTTCAGAGATGACTTTAGCCGACATAAAGTTACTTCAGACCTGCCTAGACGAGATCAAACTCCAGTGAGTTCCCGAGCCACTTCGATGGCTAATGTTGGTAATGCTCAGCAGAATCGAGTTGAATGCAAGCATTGTGGTAAGTGGCATTCTAGGAGTTGTAGATTCCGAGATCGGTCCTGTTTTAAATGTGGATCGTCAGATCATTTTATCAGAGAGTGCCCAATGTTAGCCGAGCAAAATACGGCTCAGAACACTAAACCGAGCAGCGCACCAGCACGGGGCAGACCACCTAGACATTCAAGCAATGTAGTGGCAGTCAGAGAGGGACGAAGGACACTACAGTTCTATCAGAGGCTTGAGCTCCAGCTAGAGCTTATGCTATACGAGCCAGAGAGGATGCTTCTTCCCCAAATGTCATTACCGGTACTTTCACACTTTATGATATTACTGTGATTGCATTGATTGATCCTGGTTCGACTCATTCATATGTGTGTGAAACTCTAGTATCTAGTAAGACTCTGCCAGTTGAGTCTACTGAATTTTTGATCCGTGTGTCCAACCCCTTGGGTCGATGTGTACTTGTTGATAAAGTGTGTAAAGGTTGCCCGTTGATGATTTGGGATTCCTACTTTCCAGCTGATTTAATGTTGCTACCTTTTGACGAGTTCAACATAATTTTGGGAATGGACTGGTTAACTTTGCATGATGCAGTGGTGAATTGAAAAAGAAAGATTATTGATTTGAGATGTCAGAACGGTGAGATTATCCGGGTCGAATCAAATGATCTGAACGGGTTGCCTACAGTAATATCCTCGATGCTAGCTCAAAAGTATGTGAAAAAGGGATGTGAAGCTTACTTGGCTTATGTGTTGGATAATAAAGTGTCTGAAAAACAGATTGAATCTGTACCGGTTGTGTGTGAATACCCAGATGTTTTTCCTGAAGAATTACCGAGTTTACCACCAGTACGAGAGATTGAGTTTGGTATTGAATTAGTACCGGGGACAACTCGGATTTCGATAGCTCCGTATCGGATGGCACCTACTAAGTTGAAAGAGTTGAAAGCACAGTTGCAAGAGTTGACAGATAGGGGCTTTACACGACCAAGTTTCTCTCCTTGGGGTGCACCAGTTCTGTTTGTGAAAAAGAAAGACAGGACTATGCGAATGTGTATTGATTATCGGCAGCTGAATAAAGTGACAATAAAGAATAAATACACGTTACCTCGAATTGATGATTTGTTTGACCAGTTAAAAGGGGCTTCAGTGTTCTCAAAGATAGATCTGAGATCGGGTTATTATCAGATACAGATGTGCCAAAGACTGCATTTCGGACGAGGTATGGACATTTTGAGTTTTTGGTTATACCTTTTGGACTTACTAATGCACCTGCTGTTTTTATGGATCTGATGAATCGGGTTTTCAGACAGTTTTTGGATCGGTTTGTAGTAGTGTTTATTGATGATATACTGATCTACTCCAAAGATGAAATCGAGCATGCCGAGCATTTGAGATTAGTGTTACAAACTTTGCGAGATCGACAGTTGTATGCAAAGCTTAGTAAGTGTGAGTTATGGATGAAGGAAGTCAGCTTACTCGGTCATGTTGTTTCAGCGTCAGGTATTCTGGTTGATCCGAACAAAATATCGGCTATACTTGATTGGAAGCGACCAAAGAGTGTTACTGAAATTCGAAGCTTTCTTGGACTTGCGGGATACTACAGACGATTCGTCAAAGGTTTTTCCATGATAGCTACACCTTTGACAAAGTTACTACAGAAAGATGTCAGAAAAGTGTCAGAAAAGTTTCGATCAGTTGAAAGCCCTTTTAACCGAAGTTCCAGTGTTAGCTCAGCCTGAATCGGGTAAAGAATTTATTATTTTCAGTGATGCTTCTTTGAATGGGTTGGGTTGTGTTTTGATGCAGGAAGGCAAAGTCATAGCCTACGTTTCGAGACAATTGAAGCCTCACGAAAGAAATTATCCGACTCATGATTTGGAACTAGCAGCCATTATTTTCGCTTTGAAAATATGGCGTCATTACTTATTCGGTGAGAAATGTCATATTTACTCAGATCACAAAAGTCTGAAGTATTTGATGACTCAGAAAGATCTAAACTTGAGACAACATGGATGGTTAGAACTATTGAAAGACTATGAATTGGTGATTGACTACCATCCGGGGAAAGCTAACGTTGTTGCTGATGCATTAAGTCAAAAATTGTTGTTTGCTCTTTGTGCGTTGAACGCACATATGGTTATGTCTGATGACGGTTCGATCTTAGCCGAGTTGAAAGCAAGACCGATGTTTATTCAGCAAATTTGTGATGCACAAAGAATTGACAAAGACTTGATTGCTAGACGAGTTCAGTGTGAAAATGATTCAGAGTCAGAGTTTCGAATTGATGCAAATGATTGTTTGAATTTCAAAGGCTGAATATGTGTTCCAAAGAATGTGGATTTGATTCAAATGATTTTGAACGAGGCTCATAATAGTCGACTCTCGATACATCCGGGTAGCACGAAAATGTATAATGATTTGAAACAATTCTATTGGTGGCCTAGCATGAAACGGGATATATCTAAATTTGTTTCAAAGTGCTTAATTTGTCAGCAAGTAAAAGCCGAGCATCAAGTACCTTCTGGGTTACTTTAGCCGATCATGATACCTGAATGGAAATGGGATAGAATCACTATGGATTTTGTATCCGGTTTGCCTATGACACCGAGCAAGAAAGATGCAGTTTGGGTTATAGTAGATCGATTGACCAAATCAGCTCACTTTGTGCCGGTTCGTACAGACTATTCACTCGATAAACTTGCTGAGTTATATGTATCTCAAAGTGTGAGATTACATGGTGTGCCGAGTTCCCTTGTTTCAGACAGAGACCCGAGATTCACATCGAGATTTTGGAAGAAATTACAGGATGCTTTAGGTACTAAACTTCACTTTAGTACAGCCTTTCATCCGCAGACAGACGGTCAGTCTGAACGAACCATTCAGATACTTGAGGACATGTTGAGATGTTGCGTTCTTGAATTTGAAGGTATGTGGAAAGATACTTATCCCTGGTTGAATTTGCTTATAATAACAGTTTTCAATCCAGTATCAAGATGGCACCATACGAGGCTCTTTATGGTCGCAAGTGTCGTACACCGTTGTATTGGACTGAACTCAGTGAAAACAAGATACACGGAGTTGAAGAGGTTATGAGGGAGCCTGAGGATTCAATGAGGCGACAATATTCGACTTTGTTTAACGGTAAGATTTTCGGGGACGAAAATCCTTAAGGGGGGAGAGTTGTAACAGACCAAATTTGACCCTAATCGGAACGGTGGTTTTGGGACCACGAATCTGAGTCTGAGAATTATTTAAATGTTATATTCTGTGCTTATTATATTTTCTTTAATGTGTGTGAAAGTTTCGTAGAAAAATTTAATCGTTTGTGTGTTCAATTTGACAAAAGGATTAAATCGCGTAAAGTGAAAAAGATGCATACTATAGTGTAAAGTACTAGAACGATGATGGCTTCTTAATATGGGGTATTAAAAGGGCAAATAGCCCATTTTACAAGTTAGTGGATGGCTGAGTTTTGGCTTGAGAATACAATTCGAGTATTTGATGAACTTTCTTGCACGCCAACTAAATGTGTTAAATGCGTTATATCGCTTCTGACAGATACTGTATATCAGTGGCGGAACACTTTAATATCCGTGGTACCGAGAGAAAGAGTCATGTGGGAATTTTTTCAAACCGAGTTCAGAAAGAAATACATAAGCTAGCGGCTTATTGATCAAAAGCGCAAAGAGTTTCTGGAGTTGAAACAGGGTCGTACGTGTAACAGCTTGATTTTGAGGCTAGTTGGAACAATGGTTTTGGGACAACTAATTCGAGGTTGAATTGTTATTTTTATATTATTTTATGTGTTATAGCGTGATTATAAGGTTGCGCGGAAATTTCGGTGCTTTAATTTTAACGATTGTATGCTTAATTGAGAAAAAAGACTAAATCGCATAAAGTGCGAAAGTTCCATTTTTTGAGCTAAGAGTGTCAAATAGCTATGGAATATTAAATTGGAGGTCTTTAAAGTGCAAATAGACCACCCTAAGAGTGATGGCCAGCCAAGGGGGACAAAGACATTAATTTGATCAAAAATTTTGTGAAACTAGGTGACCAAAAATGAATAAAATAAGATAAATAAAAAAGTTGTCATCTTTTACTATTCACACTTCTTCTCCACTGAAAATTTCAGAGAAAATAGGGGATGTTGGAGTTCAAACTTTCAGCCAAGCTATTCTCTTGCAAGTAAGTGATTTTAGAGGTCTTTCTTGATAATTTTGTACTTTTGGAACCCCCAAAGCTTAAGCTAGCTAATGAGAGGACTACTTTGCAAAATGGTTGAAAGTTTAGGGACTTGCCATGAGATTGTTCATGTTGTTTGCTGAGTTTTTATGGAAGAAAATGAATGCTAGTGGGTTAAGGAATAACTTTTGTGAAGGATGACATGCCATTTGGCTTAACGAATGCTCTTGCGATCTTTATGGATTTAATGAATCGTATCTTCCGACTGTATTTGGATAAGTTTGTGGTTGTTTTTATCGACACCATATTAATTTATTCCTGGGATGAGAGTGAGCATGCAGAGCACTTGAGAATTGTTTTGCAGACTTTAAGAGACAAGTAGTTGTATGCTAAATTCAGCAAGAGTGAGTTTTGGCTCCGAGAGGCCGGATTCTTAGGAAACATTGTGTAGGGTATGGCATTAGAGTTGATCCGAGTAATTTAACGCCCCGAATTTGGGCCTAGTAGATTTGGGCCTACTGGGTTGTAACACCCCAAAAATCCCAAAACTTTAAATTTCTGTGCATTGAGGTTGGTATGTATGAGTAGCACATAGAATATTAATTTTAAGGTATTATCGGGATTATTTTAAGTCTTAGAGATAGGGATGACCATAGGGAAAAATTTATTTTTCTTACTTTAGTGGACCCTAATCTCAAGCATTAGGCCTCTTAAGTAGATTAAGGGGAAAGTAGGACATAAATGGGCTTGTGGTCTAGTGGAAGGTGGCTTCATTAGGGGAGCTACAAGGTGGCGTGAAGAGGTCCAAGGTTCGAGTAGTCGTAAGGTGTTTTTGGAGTGTTTATTTTGCTTAGTAGACGGCCAGAGTTGTGTGGAATTTGGACTCTTTTGTTGAAGTGTTGGAATTGGTCTTGTGAGCTAATAAAGGACGGAATTTCGGACAAGATAAGGGAGATATCATGGAGAAAAATTAGGGGATGATAGGTGGGAAGAGTTGGTGATGAATAGGACAATGGGGGAAGGTAGGGTTCAGCTATTGGCTATAGAAGGAGGTGCCAAATTTTTTGGAGAGGTTCCTTGGGTTCCATTACATTTCTTTTTCTCCCCCTTAGCCGAATTCTTCCATTTGCCGAAAAAAAAAAGTCGTCATTCCTTTACCAAAATTTTGGTTTTCTCTCTAGCCGAATTCCCCATACATTCTCTTCTTAAATTCCTTCTCTTGTTTACCTTTAGTTCTAGCCGATCACTTCTCCTCTTCTTCTCCCTATTGTTTTTGAATTGTCTCTGTCACCATACTAATCTCAAAAGTCGAATTTGGGCCACAGGATCGAAAGTGGATTTGGTAAGTATTCAGCTAACCTCTTTTGTACGTTTTGTTAAAAGCTGAAAGGCTATCTAACAGTCATGTCGTTAACTCTGTGATAACAATGATAAGGTTCAAAGATCGCCAGCGGTGGTATGATCGTTAGCAAGGGTAAGTGTGCTCAACTCGATTTGTAACACCCCAAACCCAGCCCAAACACCACAACCGGATCTGGCATGTCACTTGGGAAAGATTTAAATCAACCTCGCGACCTTTAGAGAATTTCATGTTCTTTTGTTTAAAACCTCAAGTTTAATAATTTGTTGAAAATTTAATTGTTATTTCAGAAAACCTTTATTTAGCCCATTCTTTGAGATTAGGTGACGTTGGAAGCACATGTTTGTTACTTTAGGCTAATCCCTAACGTTTGTCGAAAAAGTCCGTTTATAGAATCGTTACTAAGTTATGAGAAATCCTTCTTTTGTATTTTTGCAAAACATCTTGTCGATTATTGTGTAATCAAAACGTCAAAAGTTTAAACCAAAATTAAACCAAAACGTTAGTGGCCTTATTACAACGGAAACCCAAATCAGTTATAAATAGGAAGAAATTAAGTCTTTTACTGAAACCGAATAAAAACTATGCATGGCCACCTTGCGCTCCTCTCCAGCCCGGTCCGTTGCACTACGTGCTACCTGAAAAGATGTTAAAAAAACAGGGTGAGTCGCAAGACTCAGTGTGCAACACTCATGCACGAACAGATCGGTGTAACAGACTGAATTACCCTAATCAGAACGGTGGTTTCGGGACCACTAATCCGAGTCTGAGAAATATTTAAATGTTATATTCTGTGCTTATTATATTTGCTTTAATGTGTGTGAAAGTTTCGTAGAAAAATTTAATTGTTTGTGTGTTCAATTTGACAAAAGGATTAAATCGCGTAAAGTGAAAAAGTTGCATACTATAGTGTAAAGTACTAGAACGGTGATGGCTTCTGAATATGGGATATTAAAAGGGTAAATAGCCCATTTTACAAGTTAGTGGATGGCTTTTGACTAATGTGCCCTTATTATATATGATAGTTTTATTTTTATTTAAAGGTCATAATAGTAAAATAGTAAATAACATAATATAAGCTTAAATAAAATAAAGAGAAAAGCCATTATCATCTTAATTCATATGGCCGGATGTGGGAGAAAGAAGAAGGGTTTCATTTTCTTTGATTTTCGGCAATAAGAAGCTTAAATTCAAGGTTAGTTTGATTTCGGTTCTTGAAAATTTTTACGTTTTTGAGATCGTTGCTTCGAACCGTAGCCGACCCATGTTGAAATTTTCAAATCTAAGCATGCTTGCTATTCGGCCATTGTTATGTTCATATGATTTTTGATGTTTGATGATTTTAAATTATAGATATGTTATAGATTAGTATATTTTGTATTGGAGGTTTTTGTGAAATTGAGTAATTAGGGCTAGATTGTAAAAATAAAATTTTAGAGGGGTTTATTTGCAAAATAAATGAAAGATATGGGCTTGTATAGTCCATAGGAATATTCGGCCCTTGAGTGGTATTGAGAAATTTTGTGCATTTTGTGTTTTATGCAAATAGGATTAAATTGTAAAAATGTGAAACATTAGGGGTAAAATGGTAAATTGCCCATTTATGTGTTTTGGGACTAAATTGAGATGAAATGTGTTTGAATGAGCTAAAATTTAATGTGTTTAGATCACGAACAAAGAAAAACAGACTTGGATCGGGGAAAGGCGAAGGTTATCGATTAGCCGGCCTACGTTGTCCGTCGATAGTCGAGGTAAGCCCTTTAGCAGAAATATATTAAAGAACTACTTATGGACATGTTTAATGATGATATTTGACAAATTTGAGTATAAATTTATGTGGTAGCCGAATGTAAAGATCTTACATTGAATTGGATATGTTTTGTAAATGCAATATGAATAAGTATAATTGATATGAAAGGTGAATGTGTTATTGTGTATATGATTCGTTTGTGATGTGAGTATTAAGAAATGTGTTTTGAAAGGCTAATTATGTTGTTATTTCGGGCTTCGAGCCTAGCAAGCCTTGTACCGGTAAGTTATTTCGGGCTTCGAGCCTAGCAGGCCATGTGCCGGTGAAATAGTTCGGGCTTATTGCCTAGCAGGCTTAATGCTGGTGTTTAACTTCGGACCTTGGGTCTAGCAGGCCTAGTGCCGGTGTTTGTGATTCGGGTAAATGCCTAGCAGGTTCTAGACCAGGGAATTGAAATTTCGAGCTCAAAGTATGTAACAACAAAGTTATGAAACAAATTGAGAAAATCTAAATTTTTCGAAAATGAATCATACTAATTCGACCTTGAGGTATGTATTTTCATACTTATATGTTGCATATGAAGTTAGTGAGTAAGTATATGAGGAAGCAAATAATTTATACATTAAATGTTGGAAGTTATAAATGTATTATGCCATATGGAGATTAAATACTTGTAAGTATGAAAGTGGTTGAAATTGTTTGCAAATGTATAATATACTTATATACATATATTTTTGTGTATTGGATCATAAGTTTGGTTGTGCTATTGGGATTAGGCATAAATACAATTGTTAAGTATGAGATCAAATGGATGTGTTTGCGTCTATATAAATGGTTAGTCGTATGTGAATAAAATGCATATTATAGTTAATAGTCTTTGATTATGTAAATACTTTTGCTACTAAAATATTCGGGAGATTTGTACGTTTAAAGTATATGGTTAGTGAAAGTTAAATGGAGATAATGACACGGCATTAGTGAAGTTTATTAGATAAATCATTGTATTTGATATTAATCCAAACTATCAATAATATTTGCATACTAATGCTTGAATGTTTTGGTTGAATATTGAAATTGGCTTGAGACTTACTAAGCTAGCAAGCTTACTCTGGGTGTGTTCAATGTTCTGTTTTATAGATTTTTGGATTAAGCTACGGGCTCAAAGGATCGTCAGAAGAATCATCCACACTATCAACTCCTTTTGGTATTTATATGTATTTGGTTTTGAATAAAAAAAAAAGGCATGTATAGGTTAGACTAAGTTGTTAAGTTAATGAACTTTGGTTTTGTATATAAACATAACTTAGCCTTGCGAAAAAGGCTTACTTCTTTTGGTTAACTTTAGGTTCTACATTTTGATATAATAGCTTGCATTATATTACTATTAGATATGTGATTTCAGTCATGCTTTAAATCATATATAGAAGGTGATCATATAGTATATATATGATGTGCTTGGTTTAAGCTTAACATTGGTAGGTTTTGCATTGTTGATGCGGTTCAAATCTAGTAAACATGGTTGAGAGATGTATATATATATTTCGGTTGTGGTTTGATTTAGCTTATTTGGAAAGTATGGTATGTATTATGAAATAGTATGAGTTAGAAAGCTTATTACGAAGTATATATATATATATATATGTTGTGATATTGATATATGATTTGGGAATGTGGTAATGGTAAGCATATTGTATATTCGGCTATGTTGCATTAATGTTAAGTTCGTCTATAGGGTAAGGGTATTTAAGGTTGCATATGTACTTGATCTATGTGTAGGTATGATTTGACTGACTGTATAAATATGGCATGAGTAGTTATATATATATATATATATATATATATATATTTATGGATAATTGCTAGTAGTTGAGTAAAACATGGTTATAAAGAGAAATTTTATGGTATTTCATTTGCTAGCCGAATTGGATATGAAACATATGGCTAAGAGTATACATGTGATGTATTAATAGTTAACTAGAAATAGTTTAAAATGCATAAAATTTTGTGACTGCTATAATGTGATTGATTGTAATATGGTTTGAAAATACAGTGGTTGCTTGTGATTATTAATTCATACATCGGTATATACAATTCTTAAAGCAAAGTGTTTAAGTTTTATTAAGTAACACCTTGTGACCCTAATTCGGCGACGGATACGGGTTAGGGGTGTTACATCGGGCCTTAGCCCCACAGAATAGAATATCAGCATGTCGCATGTACAGAAAATGATGCAAACCCCATCCCAACCTAGATTTCCATCCGCTACACACCTCCCATACCAACCGATCTCCATTGGGGATTTCTACAATCAACCCTCACCGCTACACACCATGGATGGAAGTCATGCTGCTCATCATCAGAATCGTGACAGAATCAGCAGAACAGATCATGGCAGAGCCACTACAACAAATCATGGCAGAGCCACTACAACAGATCGTAGCCGAGCCACTACAATAGATCATGGCATAGCCACTACAACAGATCGTGGCAGAGCCACTACAACACTTCCCCTTCCATCACATATTCCTGAACCCCATGCACATGAATACAAATGTATGGATGCAATATATTTCAACAAGCATGAACAGAATACTCATAGCATGGATCGATATAATATACCATAACCACTTTACTTTATCAGAACGAAAATCACTAACCTGATGTTTCGCACACACCAGCCATACCGAGATTCCGGTATTTAACAGAATGTACATGAACACATATGTATTAACAGAACGATATAAAACAGAACCATATCAATGGTGTGAGAGGTTACACACCTGATAACACGTAATATCACGCCCTCTATGTCGACACTATCGCTAATCGACACTACCGCTATTTGCCTACGATCCTGCTCAGAAGCTGGCCCACACCCAGGTGGCCAATCACGAACAGCAGACACAGCACTCTTATTGAACTTAGGGATCGAACCCGAAGGTTTACTTCCCTCGCCAAACTGCGAATTGCTTGCATCCATCAAAAGCGTCGGTCAATAAATCACTACGAGAGATATGATTTCAATGTCCACCCAACTCGGTTAAGATAACAGTTGAGAAAATGAATCGATTAACAAACCACTAACAGAAATCTTCTTACCTAAATCGATTGGATCCCGGAGTTTACAGTCTTGGGCTAAAATGTGGATTGAACCCCGACACCACAACCAAATGAGATTCGGCTAATGGAGAATGGATTAAAGAGAAGTGGCCTTTCGGCCAAACAGAGGACATAAGTCCACACTCCACTAAACGGCCACACAAAAAAAAAAACACTATCTGCTTACCTACAGCTTCCTTCAGGATTCGGCACAACCAGACACCACAGAGAGGGATTCAGCTTCTAAGAATAAAGAGTGAAAACAAAGCCAACGAGAGATTTAGAAAAAGATTCGGCTTAGAGTAGAGAAAGAAAAGAGATACCAAAGATGAAAACGTCAGAGAACCTACCAACCCTGAGATGATAATTCAGCTAAGGCGAACTTCAGGAAATGAGGCTAAACTTTGGAGGTTTCGGCTATGTGAGGATATGAGAGTGTGGTTTTGGCTTTTGTGAAAAGAAAGGAAAAGAACAATTCCAATTCAATGTAGAAGATACAGCTAGAGAGGGCTTCAAGAAAGAAAATGAAAACTTAAGTGAAAAGGGAGGAAGATGTGTTATTTTCGGCTTTTGAAAGTGAGAAGAAAATATGAACAAAAGTGACCCTAATGGTCTTCTAGGTTTCGGCTATGAGTCAAAAAGGAGAAAAGAGTTGAAATGCTTAGATGATTTTCAGCACAAGAGAGGATGAGAGCAAAACTAAAACAAAATGTGAAGCACACACCAATTGCCGAAAAATAACCACTATACACTAGCACCCTGAGCACCAAATTTCGGCACCCTCACCTAATGCCCAAAACACTAGCTCCCCTCCTCTCAACCCCTCAAAAATTTAGCTAACACACACCTAGCCATCACCCCCACGATTTTCTCCGTAATTCCCTCTACATCACCCATTCAAATGAGTTTGAATCATTCAAACTCCACAAATAGCTCTCCACCATTTGTTTGAATACTTTGACCAAGTCCTACCTCTCTCCTCCAGAGTTCGATTGCCGTCCAACCACTTCCCTTGCCTGAGCCAAAAATAATACTCCCTTGTTGCTAGAGTGATTCGAACCTCTACTCTCCCCACTCCTTGTGATGCCATCACCCTACATGCTAAGTGGCGTCACCTTGCCACTCTTCCACTGCACCTTTTTGTGTCACCAGAAGTAAACTAAACCCTTAAGTCCTTCCCCTATTCGGCTATCCCCCCTTAGGCGCCCAAAACTAAAATTTTACCAAGGCCTCGGCTTAACCCCGAGACTTTCCGAGACCCCCAAACACAACCACACAACAAGCAAAATAGTTCGACATGCAGAAAACATAAAAATGCAAAGCCCCTAAATCCCGGATGTTACAGTTCTACCCCTCTTAAAATAATTTCGGCCTCGAAATTACCTGATCAAAAGAGATGGGGATACTGTTGCCGTATAACATCCTCCGATTCCTACGTCGCTTCCTCTGAACCATGATTTCACCATAGAACCTTCACCAAAGGAACTGATTTCCTACGCAACACTTTGACATCCCTATCCAAGATCTGTTGGAAGGCCGGTACCCCATGGCGCAGCAGAATAAAATTAGATCCGGCGATCCAAATCATGGATCCATGTGTGAGGAACGAATCGGGGTGAAATAAAGGTTTCGAAATTACCAAAACTTCAATCTAAGTAGACAGCGACGCCTTGGCAACAAGAGTTTTGATCTACTGTCGAATCAAGCCTCAACCTTTTCCGATGTCAGCCTCTACGTAATCCACCCGGTTTGACTATGAACGGAAGAAATCTCCAAAACTGTTTTGGAGGCTTATTTGCTTGACGGCTGCTAGACCTAACAAGCAATCACTTAGGGTTTTCATATTAAGTTTTGTCTCCTTTTAATACCTTTTATAATGGGTGCCTTTCTCATTGGGCCTTTTATAATAGGTATCCTCTTAATTGGGCCTTTTATAATTGGTATCTCTTGAATGTATTACAAGATTAAATAAATACAATAAAGTTTTTAACCAAAAATTATAATTACATTAATTATATCTGAAAATTATAATTACATTAATTATAATAAGGATTCCGGTAAACTATATTTATTTAAATTTATATATGAATCAAATTCATATATTAATAAAATTATGTTATCATTATGTGTACAACATCCTTGTACATATAATATGTTCAATATTTGATTGCCCAATTAAATTAATTCTTTAATTAATTTAATTTATGTGACAACCAAGCACAATACCAACTATATTTTATTCCGTTCATTTCAACCATAGGGTGTGACCCTGTAGGTTCTTGCAACGTTAGCAGTAATACTAGAACGATTCTATTGTCACAGACAATGAGTGGCATCTAGTAATGCATCATTGCTACCTAAGTTACAAGAAGTCATGATTCGACATAACCTTTCGTGATTAACCTTTCATGCATTAATCCTTAAGTCCTTTATCTCTGGAACGGATACAAGTCATGGGATAGTCACACTTGCATAGTCCATCCCATGTTTCTTGATATCTTGAGTAGACTATGATATACAAACTAGTATGACATCTCATATCAACTTATTTGAGCATGGCCATGCATTTCTAGTCTCACTCAATCAAGTGGCCTAAGATATTACTCCTATTATGTAGGAGGGACTTATCCTTTATTGATCAACCATATCCCTCTACATAGATTGTGGTATATCCAACATCAGCCTTTATAGAACAACCTGTTACGGTGTACGTTTGACTGTATCAAAATATACAACTCACGATGCTAGGATAATAATGATCTCAAGTCTGAGGATCATATACATATTAATCACTACGATTAATGTTGTGACAATTACATAATAATCCAAGAAACATACTCATAGCAGGTCAATCCAATATGTTGTTCTCTAACACACATATTCATGCATTGATTTTGACACTCCATATCAATGACAACTCTTTATCATCAATCAACTACATGTTAGTCTTAATGCATTATTATTGTCCTAGTCAACAATAATACTCGACTAAGGATCTTTTAAGAATAATCATATTATTATCAGGACATTATTATAAAACAGTTTATCTATACACACAGAAAGAAAAACTGAAATAATAATGACAACGCTTTATATTAATAAACATGGTAAATTATGTATGTTATTACAACCATCTCATGATTGATCTTTGGGCATACTCTTACAAGATAAGTCTGGACTTACTTCAATTTCTTCTATTGGCACAACATGCGACAGATCCGAACGATAGCATCTAAGCATAGATACGTGAAATACGTCATGGATCTGACTCAATTCTGAAGGCAACTCGAGCTGATAGGCTACAGGACCCACACGCTTCGACACCCGATAAGGCCCAATAAATCTAGGGCTCAACTTGCCCTTCCGACCGAATCTTAGCACTTTCTTCCATGGCGACACCTTTAAGAAAACCTTGTCTCCCATTGCAAATTTTATATCTCTCTGCTTCAGATCAGCATAGGACTTCTGCCTGTCCGAAGCTTACTTCAATCGAGCTCGAATTAACTTGACCTTGTCCTCCGTTTTAGCCACCAACTCTGGACTCAGCAACTGACGTTCTCTCAACTCTGTCCAACATGTAGGTGTACGACACTTTCGACCATACAATGCTTCATACGGCGTCATCTGAATACTCGACTGATAGCTGTTATTATACACGAACTCTGCCAAAGGTAGAAATTCCTCCCAACTACCCCTGAAATCTAAGACACAGCCCCTCAACATGTCCTCCAAAATCTGAATTACTCTCTCCGACTGTCTGTCAGACTGTGGCTGAAACGCCGTACTAAAATCCAACTTCGTACCCAAAGCTTGATGCAACGCCTTCTAGAACCTTGACGTGAATCTAGGGTTCCTGCTTGAAATGATCGACACTAGTACCCCATGCAACCTTATGATCTCTGCTATGTACAACTTAGCCAACTTTTGCAGAGAGTAATCGACCCGAACCGGTATAAAGAGAGCAGACATTGTTAAACGGTCGACTATCACTCAAACTGAATCTTTCTTAGTAGGCATAAGAGGTAGCCCACTAACGAAATCTATCGTGATCCTTTCCCACTTCCACTGCTGAATCTTCACCGGTTGCAACAATCCCGAAGGCAACTGATGTTCTGCCTTAACCTGCTGACACGTCAAACACTTGCCCACAAACTCGGTTACCTCTCGCTTTAACCCCGACCACCAAAACTGTTCCCCCAAATCCCGGTACATCTTGCTACCTCCAGGATGCATAGCGTATGGACTGTTGTGCGCTTCCTGAAGTATCATCTGCCTCAACTCCACATCTTTCGGCATACAGACCTTCCCGTGGAAACACAAAACTCCATCGTTGTTCAAACTGTAATCCTCTAAACCACCATCTTGTACCTATAGAAATCGAGCGCTCAGAACATCATCTACCAACTGCTTCTCTTTAACCTGCTTCACCAATGTCGGCTTCACTTGCAGCTTCGCCAATAAACTACCGTCATCATACAAACTAAGATGGGCAAACATTGCTCTCAGGTACGCTATCACCTTACGGCTAACGTGTCTGCCACGTTAGCCTTACCCAAATGGTACTCAATCGAGCAATCATAATCCTTCAACAGCTCGATCCACTTTCTCTGTCTTAGATTTAACTCCTTCTGGGTAAAGAGGTATTTCAGACTCTTGTGATCCGTGTAGACAACAGACTTCTCCCCATACAGGTAATGTCTCCAGATCTTTAGGGCAAAAACCACTGCAGCTAACTCCAAATCATGCGTCGGATAATTCACTTCGTGAGGCCTCAACTGCCAAGAAGCATACGCTACAACCTTCCCCTCTTGCATCAACACACATCCTAACCCTGTATGCGACGCATCACAATAGACAGTGAACTCCTTCCCTGTCTCCGGCTGAATCAAGACCGGAGCTTCTGTCAGAATCCTCTTCAACTTCTCAAAACTTTCCTGCTGCTTGTCTGACCACACAAACGTAACCCATTTCCTTAACAACTTGGTCAACGGTGCTGCAATCAGAGAGAACCCCTCCACAAATCTTCGGTAATACCCAGCTAAACCAAGAAAACTCCGAATCTCTGCCACAGACTTAGGTGGTTTCCAGTTCAACATAGCCTCAACCTTCCGAGAGTCCACCCTGATCCCCTCAGCTGATACCACATGACCCAAGAAGGTAACCTCTCTTAGCCAGAACTCGCACTTACTAAATTTAGCGAACAACTGCTTCTCCCTCAAAATTTGCAGAACCATTCGAAGATGCGAATCATGCTCCTCCTCGGACTTTGAGTACACCAGAATGTCGTCTATAAACACCACGATGAACAGATCCAGATATGATTGAAAAACCCAATTCATCATATCCATAAACGCTGCTGGCGCGTTGGTCAAACCAAACGGCATCACCAAAAATTCGTAGTGACCATAACGAGTACGAAATGACGTCTTATGAATGTCCGCCTCCTTGACCTTAAGCTGATGGTACCCCGATCTTAAATCGATCTTGGAGAAGATCGAAGCCCATTTGAGCTAGTCAAACAAGTCATCTATCCTCGGCAGCGGGTACTTGTTCTTAATCGTCAACTTATTCAGCTGACGGTAATCAATACACATTCGCATCGACCCGTCCTTCTTCTTAACAAAAAGCACGGGTGCTCCCCAAGGCGATACACTTGGCCGGATAAAACCCCGGTCCAACAACTCCTGAATCTGCGCTTTCAGCTCCACCAACCCCTTTGGCGCCATCCTATACGGAGCAATAGACACTGACGCTGTTCCCGGCAGAAGGTCAATTCCAAACTCCACCTCGCGATCTAGAGGCAATCTTGGAAGCTTTTCTGGAAACACATCGGTAAATTCTTTCAACGTTCGAACATCCCCCACAACTGATTCCTTGGCCTCCAAAGCACAAACATGAACCATGAATGCCTTACATCCCTTTCTCACCATTCTCTCGGCGTTCAGCACAGATACCACATTGGATAGGTAATCCCTTCTCTCACCTAACACCACCACCTCTAAACCCTCTACGGTTCTCAGCACCATACGCTTGGCTGCACAGTCCAGATTTGCTTGATACTTCACTACCCAATCCATCCCTAAAATCAAATCGAACTCCCCAAACGGTAGTTCCATTAGATCAGCCTGAAAAACTACCCCTTGAACCTCTAGGGGTACGTCCTTATACAGTTTGTTCACTACTACAGTTTGTTCTAGAGGGCTCACTACAGTCATCTCCCTAGAAGAAGTCTCATAGTCTAAGTTCAAAGTTACCACTATAGCACTAGTGACGTAAGAGTGCGTCGAACCAATATCAATCAAAGTAGTATAGGGTGAACCATAAATTTGGAATGTACCGGTTATGACGTCCAGTGCGTTGCCCTCCTCTCGACGCCTAGCTGCATAGATCAATCCAGGCTGTCTTGCATTAGTGTTACTAGCACCCCTACCAGGTGCTTCACGGCCCCGACCGAACCATTACCTCCTCTGGCTGGGCCACGACCCCTCGGCAATGATTGACCACCTCTCTTGACCTGATCATAACCTCGCCCAGCTGGCTGCTCCTGATCCACCTGTGGACAGTCTTTAATCATATGATCTGTAGAACCGCACCTGAAACATCCTCCAGTTCTCCTCCTGCATTCCCCAAAATGTACCTTCCCACACAAAGCACATGGTCGATACTGACCCCCTGCAGCAGCTGTCGGAGCACGGGCTGGCCCACTAGACCTCAGCCTCTTCTGAAAACCCTCAGATGAACTTGACGACCCAAAACTTCTCTTATTTCGACCCTGATCCTTATCCCCATCCTGTCTTTCGGTCTGCTTCACCTCCTTCACTATCTTGACTTTCTCAACCAGAACAGCAAAGTCCCTCTCCCGCTGCGGCGCTATCAACACCCTTAACTCATTCCGCAGTCCATCCTCGAACCGTACGCAATGTTCATAATTAGTCGCTACCATTCCTCGAGCGTAACGGCTCAAGTGCAGAAACTCTGCCTCATATTCGGCCACAGTTTTGCTCCCTTGAACCATATTCAAAAATGCCTTCCTCTGGGCATCTACATAGCTGGCCCCGACGTACTTCCCCTGAAATGACACCTTAAAGAAGTCCCAGTCGATTCGGTCTGCTGGAGTACCTTCTTTCACAGTGAGCCACCACTGATAGGCCTCGTCCCGGAGAAGAGACACCACCCCTTTCAACTTCTCCTCTACCGTGAAGTCGAGATCATCCATTATGCGCTCACTTACTTCTAACCAATACTCAGCTGTATTAGGGGCTACACTGGAAACGCCCCTGAACATTTTCGCTCCATTGGCCTGAAGTCGTTCAGACACCGATTTCTGAGCCCCGGTACCCATCCAGCAATTCTCTCTAAGACCCGCAGCATCGCCTGAGATACCGCATCGTCTCCACCCGTTTGGTCCTGAAACTCTTCTTCCACAGCCGGCGGTGGCGGCACCTCATTTCCTGACCCATGACCAGACTCTACTGGTTCCGACACTGCCATCCTGCCCCTACTGCGTCCACGCGCATTACGTCCACGTCCTCTACTACTCATCTCTACCGTATCGTCTTAATCTGATTTAGAAATTTTATGCATTAGTAATTATTTTCGCTTGTTTAATAGAGAAAAATTTTATGGAGTATAATTACGAGTAGTTTCCACGATTCACACACACAACCTAAAAAGTTTCCATTTCTAAAGTATAGTTCCTTAGTTTTAACGTCCATGGCAATATATCCACATAGCACATGCAATTTAAACTTAAACAGAACTTACCTGGCGGACTTGGGCCGAAGACGCAGGAGCCATCAGAAAAAATCATGTATTTCATTTTACTACGTTTTAAAACCATTTTTGGAAAACGTTTTGAACCCAAAACCCAAAGCCGAGCTTTTGAACCAGGCTCTGATACCAAATTGTAACACCCCAAACTCGACCCACACACCATGACCGGATCTGGAATGTCACTCGGGAAAGATTTAAATCAACCCCGCGACCTTTAGAGAATTTCAAGTTCTTTTGTTTAAAACCTCAAGTTTAATAATTTGTTGAAAATTTAATTGTTATTTCAGAAAACCTTTATTTAGCCCATTCTTTGAGATTAGGTGACGTTGGACGCACATGTTTGTTACTTTAGGCTAATCCCTAACGTTTGTCGAAAAAGTCCGTTTATAGAATTGTTACTAAGTTATGAGAAATCCTTCTTTTGTATTTTTGCAAAACATCTTGTCAATTATTGTGTAATCAAAACTTCAAAGCTTAAACCAAATTTAAACCAAAACGTTAGTGGCCTTATTACAATGAAAACCCAAATTAGTTATAAATAGGAAGAAATTAAGTCCTTTACTGAAACCGAATAAAAACTATGCATGGCCACCTTGCGCTCCTCTCCAGCCCGGTCCGTTGCACTACGTGCTACCTGAAAAGATGTTAAAACAACAGGGTGAGTCGCAAGACTCAGTGTGCAACACTCATGCACCAACAGATCAGGCCTTAGCCCCACAAAACAGAATATCAGCATGTCGCATGTACAGAAAATGATGTAAAACCCATCCCAACCTAGATTTCCATCTGCTACACACCTCCTGTACCAACCGATCTCCATTGTGGATTTCTACAATCAACCCTCACCGCTACACACCATGGATGGCAGTCATGCTGCTCATCGTCAGAATCGTGACAGAGTCACCAGAACAGATCGTGGCAGAGCCATTACAACAGATCATGGCAAAGCCACTACAACAGATCGTGGCAGAGCCACTACAACAGATCATGGAATAGCTACTACAACAAATCATGGCAGAGCCACTACAATAGATCATGGCATGGCCACTACAACACTTGCCCTTCCATCACATATTCCCGAACACTATGCACATAGAATACAAATGTATGGATGTAATAGATTTCAACAAGCATGAACAGAATACTCATAGCATGGATCGATATAATATACCATAACCACTTTACTTTATCAGAATGGAAATCACTAACCTGATGTTTCGCACACACCAGCCATACCGAGATTCTGACATTTAATAGAATGTACATGAACACATATGTATTAACGGAACGATATAAAACAGAACCATATCAATGGTGTGAGAGGTTACATACTTGATAACATGTAATATCACACCCTCTATGTCGACAATATCGCTAATCGACACTACCGCTATTTGCCTATGATCCTGCTCAGAAGCTGGCCCAGACCCAAGTGGCCAATCACGAACAGCAGACACAGCCCTCTTCTTGAACTTAGGGATCGAACCCGAAGGTTTACTTCCCTCGCCAAACTGCGAAATGCTTCCATCCATCAAAAGCGTCGGTCAATAAATCACTATAAGAGATATGATTTGAATGTCCACCTAACTCGGTTAAGATAACAGTTGAGAAAATGAATCGATTAACAAACCACTAAAAGAAATCTTCTTACCTAAATCGATTGGATCTCGGAGTTTACAATCTTGGGCTAAAACGTGGATTGAACCCCTACACCACAACCAAATGAGATTCGGCTAATGGAGAATGGATTAAAGATAAGTGGCCTTTTGGCCAAACAGGGGACATAAGTCCACCCTCCACTAAACGGCCACACAAAAAAAACACTATCCGCTTACCTACAGCATCCTTCAGGATTCGGCACAACTAGACACCACAGAGAGGGATTCGGCTTTTAAGAATAAAGAGTGAAAACAAAGCCAACGAGAGATTAAGAAAAAGATAGTAGAGAAAGAAAAGAGATAGCAAAGAAGAAAACGTCAGAGAACCTACCAACCCTGAGATGATGATTCGACTAAGGCGAACTTCGGGAAATGAGGCTGAACTTTGGAGGTTTCAGCTATGTGAGGATATGAGAGTGTGGTTTCGGCTTTTGTGAAAAGAAAGGAAAAGAACAATCCCAATTCAATGTAGAAGATACAGCTAGAGAGGGCTTCAAGAAAGAAAATGAAAACTTAAGTGAAAAGGGAGGAAGATGTGTTATTTTCGGCTTTTGAAAGTGAGAAGAAAAGATGAACAAAAGTGACCCTAATGGTCTTCTAGGTTTCAGCTATGAGTCAAAAAGGAGAAAAGAGTTGAAATGCTTAGATGATTTTTGGCACAAGAGAGGATGAGAGCAAAACTAAAACAAAATGTGAAGCACACACCAATTGCCGAAAAATAACCACTATACACTAGCACCCTGAGCACCAAATTTCGGCACCCTCACCTAATGCCTAAAACCGAATGCTCCCCTCCTCTCAACCCCTCAAAAATTTAGCTAACACTCACCTAGCCATCACCCCCACGATTTTCTCCTTAATTCCCTCTACATCACCCATTCAAATGAGTTTGAATCATTCAAACTCCGCAAATAGCTCTCCACCATTTGTTTGAATACTTTGACCAAGTCCTACCTCTCTCCTCCAGAGTTTGATTGCCGTCCAACCACTTCCCTTGCCTGAGCCAAAAATAATACTCCCTTGTTGCTAGAGTGATTCGAAACTCTACTCTCCCCACTCCTTGTGAAGCCATCACCCTACATGCTGAGTGGCGTCACCTTGCCACTCTTCCACTGCACCTTTTTGTGTCACCAGAAGCAAACAACCCTTAAGTCCTTCCCCTATTCGGCTATCCCCCCTTAAGTGCCCAAAACTAAAATTTTACCAAGGCCTCGGCTTAACCCTGAGACTTCTCGAGACCCCCCAAACACAACCACACAACAAGCAAAACAGTTCGACATGCAGAAAACATAAAAACGCAAAGCCCCTAAATCCCGGATGTTACACGATTGTTGTTTAAGTGAATGGTCGAATGTGTGGGGTGACTTGTGTGGATTATGAGTCACTCAGATTTTGATGGTGTATGTGTGAGTGCAGATCTAGGGGATACACCTGATTAGTAGCTAAGGAAGGGCTACTAGAACCTGGTGGCACACAGTATGGTTACGTTAAGGCTTCGACTTTTGGTAAATGTTTTGATTTAGTGATTGATTGATGGTTGGTTAGTTGTAGGTTCGAGGCTAAGGATAGTATAGCAAGTCGTAGTAACCAGGTGTGTACAAACACTACACACACATGATATCGACAATGCTGGAAAGCTAAAAAGCCGAAAGTGGCTAAATGGGCTCGGTAGACCCTGAGGCTAAGTTTGATGAAATTGTTTGGTTGGTTATACGAATTGAGTTAGTCATGCATGTTACATGATCTGGAATTGTTTTGGGCCTAATAGGCCATATGGATGAGATTTGGGCCTAATGGCTCGTAAGGATGTGATTTGGGCTTGATGGGCTTTATGGGGACGTAGATAAGTATGCTAGGGTTTAATGGACTTTAGGCCTAGTTCTGAACAACTCTTAAACCGCATAAGACTTAATCTAATAATTAAACATGTTCGAGGATAAGTCGCTGGGTTAGAGTGTGGCAACGGACATATGCATGTCTAAGATTGGATCTAGGGAGAGCTTGGTACTTAAGCGGTCCTAGTGGCCTACCTCCTCTTCTCTGGAAGCCGACCTGGTGCATAGTGTCTGTTCACTTTAGCCGCAAGGACTTGTTAATGGGCCAAAGTTCATACCTAAAACCCGAGAGGGACCAAATACCCCTGATTTTGAAATTACCGAAATATCCTTAGATTTGTAATATTACTAAAATACCCTTGATTTGAAAATTACCGAAATATCCTTAGATTTGTAAAATTACTAAAATACCCCTAATTTGCATAGTTGCCAAAATATCCCTGATTTACAAAATTTCGAAAGTACCCCTGTTTTGCAAAATTACCTAAGTACCCCTGTAGGGTAGAATTACGAAAATACCCCTGGGTAGTGAAATGACTAAAATACCCCTAGGTGCTTGAAGTGTGAACATGTGTGTTGCATTCACGAAATATATGTTGCACTTGGGTGGGTTTTGATAACACGGAGGAAGATTTGAGGATCGCATAGTCGCTTGATGACCGTGGATCCACCGGTGGCTTTAAGCCCATTATTGTAGATTTGCTGCAACGTTTGTGTAGTGTCGCTGCTGGTGCTACCTTTGGTGTGTAAGGATGGGTGGGTTGATACTTATATCTCCACAGGTGTGTAGGGTTGGAAGGGAAATGGTGTGCGGGGTTGGATTTGGGATGGGTGCATTGCATTCATGTGATACAGATATGATATGAGGTCATTGTAGGCTAAGGCCCAAGGCCACCGTTTTTGATAGGGCTTAGGTCCAACGTGATTTGTATGTTTATTGGATTACCAAGGGTCGTACACACTAAGTTTTGAAACTCACCCCTTTTTATTAAATGTTTTAGGTGATCCTCAGTAAAGGGCTCGACGTGGGAGAAGACTCGGAGATGGCCACACTACAAGATAAGTAAAAGTTTTATTTACTTGTTTCAAAATACATGATTTTAATTGCTTTATTTTCATTGGATGTAATAAGGCCTTATACTCCAATTTGACTTTATATATTTGGTTTTGTTATTATTGTTTTAACTGTTTACTTAGTTATTAAACCTGAGTAAATTTCTTATGTTTCAACTTGGTTTCCGAAATACTTAAAATAATAAAATGGGCTTTTATCATTACTTAACAAGATGGTCAAGGATTTTTGGGCTTTTCGGCCTTAAACTTTAACTTAGCAAAATTGTTTTCAATTGTGCCTTTGATGTGACATTCCCGGATTCAACCATAACATCTGGGCCAAGTTTGGGGTGTTACAAGTAAGATCTCGGCTATTGTGGAGTGGAAACCGCGAAGTAATGTGTCTGAAATTAGAAGCTTTTCGGGTTTAGTGAGGTACTACGGACGGTTCATAAAGGGGTTCTCCATGATTGCTACACCGATGACGAAGCTATTGCATAAAGATGTTAAGCTTGAATAGACTGAGAAATGCCAACAAAGTTTTGAGAGATTGAAAGCATTGTTGACTGAGGCGCCGATTTTAGTACAACTTGAGTTGGGGAAAGAGTTTGTGGTCTACAGTATGCGTCATTAAACGGTCTTGGCTGTGTGTTGATGCAAGAGAGTAAGGTAGTAGCTTAAGCCTCGAGATAGCTAAAACCACATGAGAAGAATTATCCGACTCACAATTTGGAGTTGGCTACAATCATTTTCACTTTGTAGATTTAGCGTCATTATTTTTATGGTGAGAAGTGTCCAATCTTCACTGATCACAAGAACTTGAAGTACTTGATGGACCAAAAGGATTTGAATTTGCGACAACGGCGGTGGCTCAAATTTTTCAAGGACTATGAGTTAGTAATCGATTACCATCCGAGGAAAGAGAATGTGGTGGCGGATGCCTTGAGCAGAAAATCCCTATATGCTTTGAGAGCTGTGAATACGAGTTTAGCATTTTCCAATGACGGCGCTATATTGGACGAGTTGAGGGCTAGGCCATTATTTCTTCAACAGATATGTGAAGCTCAAAAGAATGATAGAGAAATGCAAGCTAAGAGAGCTCAGTACGGATCAGGAAGTGACTCTGACTTTTGGGTTAGTATGGACAATTGTTTGATGTTTCGTGATAGAGTTTGTGTACCTAAGAATGATGAGTTAATCCGGAAAATTTTACATGAAGCACACAATGATTGTTTGTCAGTACATTCGGGCAGTACAAAAATGTAAAATGATTTGAAAAAGTTGTATTGGTGGCCAGGTAGAAAAGAGACATCTTCGAGTTTGTTACAAAGTGTTTGATCTGTCTACAAGTGAAAGCCGAACATCAAGTACCTTCGGGATTGCTTCAGCCAGTGATGGTTCCCGAGTGGAAGTGGGATCGAATCAGAATGGATTTTGTAACGGGGTTACTTATGACTCTGAAAAGAATGATGTTGTGTGGGTTATTATGGATAGATTAACGAAGTCAGCTCACTTTATACCGGTGCGTGTGGATTATTCACTTGATAAGTTGGCCGAGCTATATATTGCTGAGGTGGTGAGATTACATGGGGTACCTATATCTATTATCTTGGATAGAGATCCAAGATTTACTTCGAGGTTTTGGGAGAAGTTGAAGGAAGCTTTGGGTACAAGATTGAATTTTAGTACCGCATTCCATCCACAAACCGATGGCCAATCTGAAAGAGTGATTGAAGTCCTTGAGGATATGCTCAGATGTTGTGTGTTAGAGTTTGAAGGTAGTTGGGAAAAAAATTTACCTTTAGTTGAGTTTGCCTATAACAACAGTTATCAGTCGAGTATACGGATGGCACCGTACGAAGCTTTATATGGTCGCAAGTGTCGGACTCCCCTGTATTGGACAGAGATTAGTGAGAAGCAAATTCACGGGGTTTATTTAATTAAAGAAACCAATGAGAGAGTGAAAGTGATCCGTGATAGCCTGAAAGCTGCTTCAGATAAAAAAAAGTCAAACGCGGATTTAAAAAGGAAAAAAATTGAGTTTCAAGTGGCTGACAAAGTATTTCTGAAAGTATCCCTGTGGAAGAAAATATTGAGATTTGGTCGAAAGGGTAAATTTTGAGTCCACGATTTATAGGGCCGTATGAGGTTATTGAAAGGATCGGACCAGTAGCATATCGGTTGGCTTTGCCAACAGAGTTAGAGAGAATACACAATGTGTTTCATGTATCGATGTTGCGGGGATATCGTTCTGATCCTTCGCATGTGATCCCTCCAACAGAAATTGAAATACGACCGGACATGAGTTATGAAGAGGAACCAATTAAGATATGGGCTTGAGAAGTTAAACAGTTGAGAAACAAGAGCATAGCCTTAGTAAAAGTGTTATGGCAAAAACACGGTGTGGAAGAGGCTACGTGGGAACCGGAAGAAACCATGAGAGAACAACACCCAAACCTTTTTACCAGTAAGATTTTTAGGGACGAAAATCTCTATAGGGGGAGAGTTGTAACAGCCCAATTTTGGGGCTAGTCAGAACAGTGGTCTTGGGACCACTAATCTGAGGTTGAAGAAAGTTATTTTTATATTATTTTATGTGTTATAGCTTGATTATAAGGTTGTATGTAAATTTTGGTGCTTTAATTTTAACGATTGTATGCTTAATTGAGAAAAAGGATAAAATTGCATAAAGTACGAAAGTTCCATTTTTCAAGCTAGGAGTGTCTAATAGCTATGGAATATTAAATTGTATATGTTTAAAGTGCAAATTGACCACCCTAAGAGTGATGGCCGGCCAAGGGGGACAAAGACATTAATTTGGTCAAAAATTTGGTAAAATTAGGTGACCAAAAATGAATAAAATAAGATAAATAAAAGAGTTGTCATCTTTTACTATTCACACTTCTTCTCCACCAAACATTTAAGAGAAAATAGGGGATGTTGGAGTTCAAACTTTCAGCCAAGCTATTCTCTTGCAAGTAAGTGATTTTTGAGGTCTCTCTTGATATTTTTTGTACTTTTGGACCCCCAAAACTTAAGTTGGCTAATGAGGGGACTATTTTGCAAAATGGTTGAAATTTTAGGGACTTGCCATGAGATTTTTCATGTTGTTTGCTGAGTTTTATGGAAGAAAATGAATGCCAGTGGGTTAAGGAACAACTTTTGTGAAGGGTGTTATCATGAAAACCCCTAAATAGGACTTATTTGTAAAGGTTGTAATTGTGTAATAAATGCATGAAATAATTAGTTTTGTCAGTTGTTGTAAGAGAAATAAATGGTCAGCTAGACTTGTTTAATGAGGAAATGTGATGAAAAACGATTTACGAGCCTAGGGGCAAAATCATAATTTTGCCAAAGTATAAGGGCAAAATGGTCATTTTTGCCTAAGTGTAAATTTTGATGTATCATGAGTTATAAAGTGATTGAATGAGTAAATTTTATTATTATAGATCAAGAAGAGCGCAGAAACAACCTTGACCGAAGAAAAGGCAAGGTTACGGACTAAACCGTCGACTAATACATTTTGCACCGAGGTAAGTTTATGTGTAAATGATACATCTTTAATACATATGTTGTTACTTATTGATACATTGTATGAATGAGATCAATTATGAGTGAGATTGATTGATATTGGTAGATAGTGATTAATTCTCGTATGAACTTTGGAATAGATATGCAAGTGTGGAAAAATATCCATAATAATTATTTGGTGGGCTGTGTGCGATACCACCGTAATTATTCTTTTTGGTGGGCTGTGTGTGATACCACCTTATTACTTATTCACGATGGGCTATGTGCGAAACCACCGTAAATATTCTTGTTGGTGGGCTATGTGCGATACCACCCTATTATTGATTAATGGTGGGCTGTGTGCGAAACCACCGGGTACATAGTATTATTCTGAGGGGTTCATCGAGAAATGGTTTAAGTAAATGTTTCATGTTGTTTTGTAGTGATGAGTGCAGGGAATGTGTACAAGTAAATGTGAACAATATAATTGTTATATGGTTGGAATGTGGTAAGAGATGAAATGAGTAAGCATGATTATGGAAATATGAATTGTTCTTTCTTAGTATGTAATGTTATTAATGGATTAGCATATGTCATGATACGTATTGTTTGCATGTAAACTTACTAAGCTTAAAGCTTACTCCCTTTCTTTTTCCCTTGTTTTATAGTGTCAAAGAGCTAGTTCAGATACGAAGATAATCAGAAGATCACCCACACTATCAGTTCATCTCGGTATATTTAGACTTAGCATTTTGAGTTTGGCATGTATAGGGGCTAGACTTAGTGAAATGTTTTGTTGTTTTGGCCAAGTGTGTTGGCTCTTTTAAAGATGAACTCTTTTATATACTGCCATAGTTGATGGCTCATTATTACTAATATATGAAAAAAAAATGAGATTATTCATGAAGGTGTATGTTGCATGATTCAGTTGCTTGGTAAATGGTTGAATGGGATTTATGTTGTGTGAGTTAGGGTGATAAAAATAGCTTGGCAAATAGCCTTGTCCTCGTCCACATGGGTAGGCACATGGGCGTGTATCTAGGCCGTGCGTGACACATGTTCAGTCCCATGGGCATGTGGATGGGTCGTGTGTCCCCTGTATGTTAATGTTGCAAGTCAGTATCAACCACGGGCTAGACACACGGGCATGTGCCTAGGCCGTGTGCCCCTTATAAGGTTGCTGACGTCATAAATAGAATACCCAGGTTTTCACATACGAGCGAGGACACGAGCGTGTGTCCGGTCGTGTGAAAACCCCTGTAGGTTTGAAATGAAAAATAAATCTCACACGGGCTAGGGACATGCGCGTGTGTGACCACACGGCCTGCCCACACGGGCGTGTCCCATTTCACACCGTCGTGTGGCCCTATTAAGGCAAAATTTTTCTAAGTATACAAAAGTTCCCTGTTTGATTTCGTGACCCTCCGTTTGCATGTTTAAGGCCTAGTAGGCCCATAATGAGAATGTTTTGAATATGAATGGGAATTTTTAAGTTGGAATGAAATTTTATAGCCCAAAGTTGTATGTTCAAGTGCGTTAAGTTCAGTAATGCCTCGTACCCGGTTCTGACGTTGAATACGGGTAAGGGGTGTTACACAGCCCAATTTCGGTGGAATCGAAACAGTGGTTTTGGGACCACAAATCTGAGCCAAAAATAAAATTTAGTTTTTATTTTATTTTATTTTATGTTCCGTAATATGATAGAAATGTCATGTGAAAATTTTGATAAGAAAATTTTACCGATTATGTGCTTAATTATGAGGACTAAATCGCATAAAATGAAAAGTTGAATTCTAGTAGCTATAAGGATTAAATAGCTATGGAATTCAAAACTTAAGGTCTTTATATGGTAATTAGACCATTAAAGAAAAGTATGTAGATATTATGGTGACTTGTCCATGGAAATTTAGAAAAAGGGTAAGGACTAAATTGGAAAGTGAAATATTTTAATTAATTAAAGTATGATAAAAAGAAATATTATCTTATTTTATCATCTTCTTTCCCAAAAATACATGGAAACCCTAGGAGAGAGGGAAGAAACTTTCGTGGCCAAATTGGATTCGGATAGACCATATTCGAAGTTAGAACAAGGAAAAGAGGAAAATGTCAGATTAGTAGATTTTACGTACACGAACAATTATCGAGGTAAGTTCATGTAACTAAATTGTGTATTTTATATGCTTGAATTAGATGTTGTGTTTGTGAATTGTATAAATATCATATATGTATATGACATTGAAAATATACATGACAAACCCGGTCAACGATAATGCCCGAGAAAGGATAAACGATAAAAAGTTACTTTTATGCTTGGAATGAATGTGAAATGTGATCATTTGAATTATATGAATGTTATAGACGTATGAAATAATCACATGCCGGGAAATTCTTGAAAATGTTAAATCTCGTTTGAATAAATGAAAATAGATGGATATGTGATTTCCCGAAATGAATGGGGTCTTACATTTGCCGCTGACATGATTTAGCTCGGACGAGTAATCCTATTGACCTCATATATGAAAGAATTTAGCTTGGATGGGTAATTCTGATATAAGTTCTCTCGAGCATATTTTATGTATTGGATTTAGCTCGTATGGGTAATCCAGATCAAACACTTTAGAGCATATGTCATACAAAGGATTTAGCCTGGACTGGTAATCCTGACTGAGCTCTATTGAGTATATATTGTAGACAGGATTTAGCCTGGACTGGTAATCCTGTTGTTTATATATATGTGGCTCGAGAGTGTACTCTCTGAAATAGTACCCTATGGGTATCATTGAATATCAATTGATGGATCCTGATTTGTACACCACGAATGTACTACCTGTGTACCCATCGATATTTTAGATAAATTCAACGGGTAAAAGTTCTTGACATGAGAATATATGAATAAGAAATGAGTTATGACACATATCAGCCTGAAATACATGATAATTGATTTATCGAAATATGAAATGATGATATTGTACATGGAATGTATTTGATGAGTATGTACATCCTTGATTATAGACTTGTACACCTTGAGTGTACTAATCGTGACCTTGATATTCTGAGTAATATGGGTAAAGTTCTGATATAAAATGATCTGAACTCGAGATGAACTATTATGAATTTATACTTGTAATATAAAGAGATGATTTATAGATGTTAAATGAATACATGTTGTAGAAAGCATATGTCCATGGAAACTTGATTGTTGTTGAGGCCATATATGTTTGTGATGTTATTATGGAATATATGACTAACAAGGGCAATGAGGATATGTGCAGAACTTGAGGGAAAATTGACTGAATATGCCTTACATAGTTACCTCAAAATATAATGAATGGTAAGTTAAGTACCATGTTATATGAACTTACTAAGCATTTTATGTTTACTTAGTTTTATTTTCCTGTTTTAGAGTAAATCAGAAGCTCGTTGGATTGGAAACTTGGCGGAGATCACTCACACTATCCATCGGCCTATTTCGGTGAATATCGTAAAGCAATTATGGTTATAATGGCATGTATAGGTCATATTGGCCGTATTGGCATGTAAATGTAAATGATTATTGTAATCTAGCCATTGAAATGGCTAGTGATGATTATGTTTTGGTACATATATATGTGTTTTAAGTTTATCTCATGGAGATAACGTAAGTGTTTATTATTGATTGATTGAGAAAGGTTAAATGAGTATGCTTATAAAAGGTAAGATTAAAAGCATAAATGCATGTAACAATGTATCATGTTAGATGTTACAAATTGCTTGAATTCAATGCTTGGAATGGTTGGTATTTGGATGTAAGTTTGGTGCAGGATTTTGGTATGATTTTGGGTGAGAAATAAAGATAGAAATGGCTTTGTTTTGTCACATGCGTGTATCTAGACCGTGTGCGACACACGGCCCGGTACATGGGCATGTAGTTAGGCTATATGTCTCTTGCACCTTAATTTTGAGAAACAAAATGCTCAGAGTTGAGCACATAGGCAGAGACACGGGTGTGTGTCTTGGCCGTGTGAAGCCTGCACCTAATTTCGAAAGAATTAAATTAACCACACGGCCTAGCACACGGGCTTGTGGCATGGCCGTGTGCATAACTCAGAGAGTTACACGGGGCTGAACACGACCTGTAGCACGGGCGTGTCCTAGGGTCACACGGGCGTCTCCCTTGGACCACACGGGCGTGTGAGCCCTGCACCTTGGAAAAATTTTAAATTTTCGTGAAAAATTCTTAGAGTTTTTGATTTAGTCCCGACTTGATTCAAATGCTTATATTGGGCCTCGTGGGTCCATTTAAGGGACATTATGAATAATTTCAAAAAATGAACAGCGATTGGCATGATTTATCTGAAAATGTTCCGAAAGTTTCAGTAATACTCTGGAACTCTATTCTGGCGATGAATATAGGTTTGGGGTGTTACAGTATGTCTGTGACCTAGTACGAAAGAGAATTTGTAAGACTTAGTAAATATGCTCGAGAATGTGTTTTCACTAAGGCTATTATGTGTAAGTGATTTGAAGACGGGTTAAACTAAGACATTAGACTTCTAGTCGAGATTTTAGAATTAAAAGAATTTGTTGTGGTAGTAGACAGAGCTTGCAAAGTTGAGGAACTTGGCAAAGAAAAGAGAAAAGCTAATTCTGAGGCTAGAGATTCGAGAAAGAGGTCGATGAGTAAACCCTATCACTCTTCGTCAAAGAAATCACTGGATTTGTATAATCATTCGACAACTTCAGTGGGATATTCTAATAGAAATCGTGGGAAGCAACACATGAGTCCTAAAGCCCAAGCCACTTCAGTATCCAGTGTTGGTAGTGTTAGAACCAATGAACTTGAGTGTTAACAGTGTGGGAGACGACATTTTGGAGACTGTTGGATGGATAATAAAGCTTGTTACAGATATGGCTCGCAAGATCACTTTATTCGAGATTGTCTTGAGTTACAAGAGAAAGACATATATCTTAATGCAAGATCGAGTAACACAGCTGCTAGAGGGAGACCACCTAGAAATACAGGAAATGTGACTAGTAGTAAAGGTGTGACAAAGGATTCTATTGTGAGATCCGAGGTTAGAGCACCAGCCAGAGCTTACGCTATTCACTCTCGCGAAGATGCATCATCGCCAGATGTTATCTCCGGTACATTTTCACTCTACGATACTAATGTAATTGCCTTGATTGATCCTGGATCAAGTCATTCATATGTCTATATGAAATTAGTTTCTAGTAAGAGTTTGCGTGTTGAGTCTACCAAATTTGTGATTAAAGTATCAACCCCTTAGGCAAGTATGTCCTAGTTGATAAATTTTGCATGAATTGTCCTTTGATGACTCGGGGTTAATATTTTCCGGCTGATTTGATGCTTTTATCGTTTGATAAATTCGATGTGATTTTGGGTATGGATTGGTTGACTCTGCATGATGCTATTGAGAATTGTAGATGAAAGACTATTGAGTTGAGATGTCATAATAATGAAATTCTTCGAATTCAATCTGATGAGCCGAGTGGATGGCCTATAGTGATATCGACGATGTTATCTCAGAAGTATGTGAGAAAAGGTTGTGATGCTTACCTTGCGTATATGCTGGATACAAAAGTGTCTAAATCGAGGATTGAATCAGTACCAGTGATTTGTGAGTCTCTAGATGTGTTTCCAGATGAGTTACTTGGGTTGCCACCAATCAGAGAAGTCAAGTTTGCTATTGAATTAGTATTGGGAACATCACCGATACCGATAGCTCCAGAATGGCTCCAATAGAATTGAAAGTTCAGTTGTAAGAGCTAACAGAGAAAGGTTTTGTGCGACCTAGTTTTTCGCCCCGGGGTGCACTAGTTCTGTTCGTAAAGAAGAAAGATGGATCGATGAGATTCTGTATCGATTATCGTCAGCTCAACAAGGTTACAATTAAGAATAAGTATCATTTACCGAGAATCAATTATTTGTTTGATCAGTTGAAAGGAGCAACCGTATTTTCGAAGATTGATTTGAGATCTGGCTATTATCAATTGCGAGTTAAAGATTCAGATGTGCCGAAAATAACATTCAGAACAAGGTATGGGCATTATGAATTTCTTGTTATGCCATTTGGATTAACTAATGCTCCTGTAGTATTTATGGATTTGATGAATCGAATCTTTAGACCGTTTTTAGATAGATTTGTTGTTGTATTCATTGATGACATTCTGATCTATTCCCGAGATGAGTCTGAGCATGCTGAACATGTAAGAATTGTATTACAAACATTGAGAGATAAACAATTGTTTGCTAAATTCAGCAAATGCGAGTTTTGGCTCTGAGTGGTTGGATTTTTGGGGCATATTGTTTCAGCAGAAGGTGGTATATGAGTTGATCCGAGTAGAATTTTAGCAGTTGTTGATTCGAAACCACCAAGAAACGTGTCCGAAGTCAGAAGTTTTCTGGGATTAGCTGGTTACTATCGGTGTTTTGTAAAAGGGTTCTCGATGATTGCTACACCAATGACTTGATTGCTATAGAAAGATGTGAAGTTCGAATGGTCTAAGAAATGTAAATAGAGTTTTGAACAGTTGAAAGCACTATTAACTGAAGCACCAGTTTTGGTCCAGCCTAAGTCGAGTAAAGACTTTGTGATTTTTAGTGACGCGTCATTAAACGGTTTAGGATGTGTGTTGATGCAAGAAGGCAAAGTGATAGCTTATGCTTCCAGAAAATTGAAGTTGCACGAAAAGAGTTATCCGACGCACGATTTAGAGTTGGACGCTATTGTTTTCACATTGAAAATTTGGCGACATCATTTATTCGATGAGAAGTGCCACATTTTTACTGACCATAAGAGCTTGAAGTATTTAATGTCTCAGAAATATTTGAATTTGTGACAATGAAGATGGCCCAAATTGTTGAAAGACTATGAACTAATAATTGATTATCATCCGGGGAAAGCAAATGTAGTCGCGGATGCTCTAAGTAGAAAATCTTTGTTTGCTTTGCAAGTGATGAACACACAGTTAACCTTGTCTGATGATGGTTTGATTTTAGCTGATTTAAAAGCTAAACCGGTATTTCTTCAACAAATTTGTGAGGCTTAGAAATGTGATAATGAATTGTAAACTAAAAGAGTACAATGCGAATTGACAGCTGATTCAGAATATCAGATCGAATCTGATCCGAGATAGAATTCGTGTACCAAAAAACTCTAAGCTTATTCAGAAATTCTGCACGAAGCATACATTAGCTGTTTATCTATTCATCCAGGGAGTACTAAAATGTATAATGATTTGAAACAGTTGTACTCATGCTTGGGCATGAAACGAGACATTTTAGAATTTATATCGAAATGATTGGTTTTCCAACAAGTCAAAGCCGAACATCAAGTGCCTTCGGGACTACTACAACTAGTAATGATACCAGAGTGGAAATGGGATAGAGTTACGATGGATTTCGTATCGGGATTACCCCTATCTCCAAAAAAGTAAGATGTTATATGGGTTGTTATTGATAGACTAATGAAATCAGCACATTTCATTCCGGTACGTATAGACTTTTCGCTTAATAGATTAGCTGAGTTGTACATTTTTGAAATTGTCAAATTGCATGGAGTGCCAGTTTCTATTATTTCGAATAGAGATCCGAGGTTCACGTCGCGATTTTGGAAGAAATTACAAGAAGCTTTAGGTATGCAGTTGAACTATAGTACTACTTTTCATACTCAAACCGACGATCAATCTGAAAGAGTAATTCAGATTCTCAAAGATATGCTTCGTTGTTGTGTTTTAGAGTTGGTTGAATTCGCGTATAACAATAGCTTTCAATCGAGTATAAAGATGGCATATGAAGCTTTGTATGGCTGCAAATGCCGAACTCCATTGTATTGCACCGAGCTTAGTGAAAAAAAGATTCACGGGGTTGATTTGGTAAGAGAGACCGAAGATCAAGTGAAAGTAATTCGCGACAATTTGAAAGCAGCTTCAGATCGACAGAAATCGTATGTGGATTTGAAACGTAAAGATATTGAATTTCAAATCGACAATAGAGTATTTTTGAAAGTATCTCCGTGAAAGAAGATTCTTCATTTTTGTGACAGCCCGATTTAGGGCCTAGTCGGAATAGTGGTTGCGAGACCACAAATTCGAAGTAGAAAAATATGTTTTATAGTTTTTATGAGGTCTATGACATGTTTGCATGGTTGTGTGAAAATTTCATCAAGAAATTTTATGATTTAATGATAAATTTATCTTTTAGGACTAAATTGCAAAAATTGAAAAATATGAGATTCTAGAAGTTTTAAGTATGAGATAGCATTAGAAAATTTATTAGAGGTCCGTATTTAGTAATTAGACCATTATATCTCATGATGGACAAAAATGCACATGGAAGGGAAAAATCTCAAGGAAAGGCCTTAAGGGCATTTTAGTCATTTGGTTAATAAATTAATAAAAAGGGAAAAATTAGTCAAAAATGGTGTCCATCTTCTTCCCTAAGTGCTGAAAATTTGAAGAGAAGCCATAGCTATGGTTTTGTTCATTTTCAAGCTCAAAGTAAGTGCATCCTAGCTCCGTTTTTTTATGTTCTTTGTATTTTTTGAAGTCCTCGTAGCTCGATTTAGCTATTTCTACCACTATTTTGAGCTAGGGTTTGTGTTTAAAATTTTACCCATGGATGACATGCATGTATTTTGATGTCTAGTGGTAGAATATAAAACTTTTAAGTGTGATAAACAACTTTTGCTAGATGATTTTTGATGAAATTGATAAAAAGGACTTATTTGCAAAAGATAAAGTAATATATGTATAAAATTTAAAATAGTTAAAATTTCGGGCTGCTATAAGAGAGATTATGAATCGGCTAGGCTTGAGTGTGAGAAAAATAAACACATTTCATCATACGAGCCTAAGGACCATTTTGCAAATATGTGAAAGTTTAGGGGCAAAATTATATTTTTTTCCAAAGTATTTTTCATGGCCTGTTTTAGTTAATGTGGTAATTTAATAAGTGAAATCTATCATTATAGATCAAGAAACACGAAATCCAGACCTAAATCGAGGAAAAAACAAAGTGGTGGACTAAATTGAACAACTATCTATATTTGGTACCGAGGTAAGTTTGTGTGTGATAAATCGACATTATGTTATTATGTATTTAAATGCTTGATAACCACTGAAATCAGAGTTTTACAATTTATAATGAATGAGATCGAACCTGGAAACTAACTCTGACAACGATTAAAGGCAAGTGTACCTATCGAACAGTAGTGTAGCTTAGGCAAGACCAGATTGTCGAACCCAAAGGAACTAAAAGTACTAATACTAACTTTCTTTTTATTATTTAGCCTAAAATAAAGTGAAGTTTCTTTAATCTAAATTAACGACTACTAAGCTAAAGACGCGAAGACAAAAAGAACGAGTCGGAAAATAACTTGAAGAAAAACTCAGTTGATCACGACGATACCCTCAGGAAGAATCCACCTAGACTTCACTTGTTATCTAACACTGAACCATACGATTTATTCACTTAGTTTGATCCGTAGGACTCCCTAACATATATTAAACCCTCTCTCGAGGCGAATAACGTCTAACCCTAGGTTAATTAACGGAAATCTCTTTCTCGAAATAACCCCCTAGAATAGCAGTAAATCAGTCTATGGATTCCCATATTAGGTTTCACCCTAATCCGGCAAAATCTCGTCACCCTATCTCTAGGCGTGTGGTCAACTCCGCTTAATTATGCTAGATCTAATCTTAGGCAGGATCTATTCCTCCTCCACCTAAGCACATCAAATTTGGATTAAGCACACATAATTAAGAACAAACTAAATATTTATCATATAATTCAGAAAACAATAACAAGATTCATCTAAGTTTCATCCCCTTTAGGTATCTGAAGAGTTTAGTTCATAATAAATAAAGAAAACATCTCAAGAGAAAAGATAAAACAAAATATAAGAAATCCCTAAAACTCCCTAAAACAAAATATGGATCAACTGGCTAACTTCGAGTGATTCCCACAATTCTAACCTTTTCAGCTTGGCTCCTTGGCCTAGCTTGATCGCCCCCTCAAAGGTGGTACTTAGGGGGTTTATATAGGCTCTTGGAATGTGTTTCTTCGCCCCAAAGTATCAAAATCCGAATGAAATTGCTCTTTGCCACGACAGGGACACGGCCAGGTCACACGCCCGTATGACTAGTCTTCAAGCCGTGTTCGGACTTCTTTAATGAGGCACGGGCATGTGACTCGGGGGTAAGGCTGTCTTCTAGATGCTTGAGAAGGCACGACCGTGTGGTCTTTGGGCCAGGCCGTGTCGATTTCGTGATTTGGCCCATTTACTCTGTTTTGGGCCCGTTTTATGTTCTTTTCATCCTCGGGTGCTTTCCTGGGTATAAGACATGAAAAGAAAGGATTAAGAGCACCTTTTTATATGAATCGAGGCTTAAATCATCCAAAAGCATACTAAATGTGGAATTAAAATATGTTACTATTACGGTTTATCAAATACCCCCACACTTAAGCTTTTGCTTGTCCTCAAGCAAAATTCTCAACTTACAATTAAGACAAACTTTCCATGATTCATAATTCCTATCAACAATGTCTCATCATAATTCATAGATAATTTATACATGGATGATCTAACTCGAAGAGTCCTAAAGATTCAAACAATCAAAGTCATACATTTGTAGCACAAAAACGTAGGTGTCTCCCCTTATCTAAATAATTACCTTTAATTCAAAATCAACAAGGATTGACATCCTCACTAAAGATTCACTCAAATCACTTGAGGTGCTTAAGGTTCAAAATTAAGCTCTCAGAAGTCGAACTTGAAAAGTTAATCCCATAGGCTTGCCTGAAAATCAAATCTCCACCACTGTAATATGAGATGATACAAATCAAAAGGTCTTTAATAGGGTTGTAACGGGGCTAGGGTTAAAGGTATGGATAAAGGTTAAGTTAGAAGGTTAAAATCGAGACTGACTTGACGAATTGCCTAACTAACAAAAATTGAACTAATCATAAATGATTACATCAATAAAAAACTAATAATACGAGCTTTTTCCTCAAGATGTGGAATTTTAACATGTAAGCTCATTTAATTATAGAACTAATATTGAAAATACTTCGATTTTTTTTTAAGAACAAACTAATAATATTACATAATAATGAATGAATCTATTACTTAAAAATTAGAGCTAGACAACACATCAAATCAAATCTCGATAAAAGGGTAGTCAAAAGGAATGGTGATAACAAATACAAAGGGGTTTTGGGTTAATATTAGCTGGTGAGTCAATAAAAAGGGTTGTTAGGATCAACGGGGTTTACTAGGGGTTAGTTCTTAAGGTAGGCTATTTAATGGAGTGAGTGGGTTAATCATCTCAGTATATCAAATCATAGGTGTGGTGTCAACATGTATAATCGAGGCAAGTTCTAGAATAACAGTTCAAAGTTGACACACTCATAATCACTAGAGTGAGCATGCAAAAGAATATATGCTCTATAAGGCTCAACATCTCACAAAAATTAAGGGTGTTTTGACATCAACCTTGTAAATTTCAAATTTCAAAGCAATATTCAAATTTAGGTTAACAACCTAGCAAAAAAATTTTATTTTGAAAAATAGACTTATCATGCTTGATTCTCTAATAGTCTTCAAATTTAATCATCAATGCACAATAAACTATGACTTAATCCAAAACATATCAATAAAAATCATAGACCATTAGAAATTTCATCCAAATTAGTAATATGAAAAATTTTCTTAAAAACAAGACTAAATTCAGGGATTTGAGAATAATGAAAAAAGTTAGGCCGGATTTGAGAATAATGCAGAAAGTTAGGCCTTTATTTAAATAAATATTCACCCCCACACTTAAGATGTACATTTCCCTCAATGTACAAAGATAGATATAACATTTATGGGATAAATCAAAAGAGAAGGGGAAAGAATACTCCCTGAATTTTGGATGGTGTCCCTAGAGGATGATAGAGGTCGTGGTGTGTATGTTTGAAGGGGTCAGTCTGGATGACGATCCTGTGCTAGATAAAGAAATTGGGGAGCTCGTAGAGGATTAGCCAGGGATTATTAAGACACCTTTAAAATAAACTAAATATATAATTTAAAACAAGAAAGAAAAAGGAAAGGAGACTAAAAAGGAAAATAAAAATAAAAGGAAAGGTGGATGGACCGAAGAGTCCTTATTGGTGGATGGTTCGTGAGGTGGGTGTGACTTCTAGGGCTGCGGAGGTGCTGGCGGTGGCGGAAGTGGTGTGATTCCCTAGCAGCCTAGTGAACCTGACACTAAGAAACTAAAATAATTTAAACTAACTAGAGTAGAAGAGAAGTAAAGATAAGGAAATTGAAGCAAAAGAGAAAAGAAAAATAGAAACTAGTTGGTTTCAAAGACCCTTGACTTGGTGTTTGGATGAAGCGGCCGGCATGAACTTATGTGTAGGGTCTCCTTTGTGGAGACTATGCTTGCCTTCTTACGCTTCTTCGGCATGATTTTAGTGTGGCTCAAAAGTCTGGATACCTTTTCTAAGTAAAGAAAAGAAATTTTGAAAGAAAAAGAAGGGAGAAAGAAGCTGGGGAGAAAGGGAAGGGTTGTGGGGTTTAAATAGGAGCTCAAGTCTAGCACGTCCCCATGCCCGTGGTCTGAGGGCGTGCCGAATCGCACGGCCGCCTTGCACGGCCATGTGTCCATGCGTGTTGTTTCACCATGCCCGTGTTTCAGCCAATCACGCCCATGTTCAAGAAGTCAGTATGTTGACATGGTTGGGGGCACGGGCATGTTCTACCCGTGCTTGGTATGTCAGTAGCTTCACATGGTCATGGGGCATGGCCGTGCCACTTTGTCGGTGCCCGTGGGGTAGTGGTTGGATCTGTGACGTCGAGATTAGTTGGGATTTGATTCGCACGGCCTCTGCTATCTTAGTACGGGGATTTTGGTGGTCCACACGGTCACAAGCACGGCCGTGTGTAAGACCGTGTGGACTGGATTTCTGCACTTTTGTGTTAATGTAAAACTAAATTTTAAAGAAATAAGGAAAGAAAATAAATTTAAAAGTAAATAGTGTTAGTGCTCGGATTGCCTCCCGAGAAGCGTTCGTTTATAGTCTTAAGCTAGACTTTTCTCGTAATTGAAAAAAATCAAGGAGGTTTAAAGGTTTGAATATCTTCCATCATGCTTACAGTTCTATTTTCTTGACAAAGTTCAAGTCGAGAAGTGTTTACCTTAAAAGTGTCGAATGTTAGATTGCTTACCTCGACTGTTCCGTGCGGGAAGATGTTGTGTACCTTAAGAAGGATTTTTCCCTTTGCCTTCAGGTCTGTTGTGATGATGTGTGGATCTGCTTTGTCTAACAGTACCTGGTCTCCTATTTTGAAGTGATTTGATGTTCCTACAAGCTCTTCTGGTGGTTCTTCTGGTCTTACTTCATGTGGTTCCTGTTCTTCTTTAACATGTGTCTTCTGCTTTTCTAGTTTGTCAACCCCTAGGCTTTGTTCCTTATGTAATTCTTTTTTGTTAGCTTGGGGTTTATGATTCGGCTCAGGTTTGTAATCTTGTGGTGTTTCCCGTGATGAAAGTTGAACAATTTGATTATTATTTGAATTATCTTTCTTACCTTCATCGATTGTTATCCTAGCCGAGTCATGAGCTTGAAGATTGATTGATTCGTTACCTACACAAAGTATGAGTTCTCCTGTGGCAACATCAATTGTAGTCTTGGCAGTTGCTAGGAAGGGTCTTCCTTAAATTAAGGGGATGGAGTTATCCTCATCCATGTCTAAGACAACAAAATCTACTGGAAAAACAAATTTGTTGATTTTTACAAGAACATCTTCGATAATGCCCCTAGGAATTCTAACAGTTTTATCAGCTAGTTGAATACTCATCCTAGTTTGTTTGGGCTTCCCTAGACCTAGTCGTTTAAACAATGTATAAGGCATGACATTTATACTTGCCCCTAAATCAACTAACGTATTATCAACATTTAGTCTACCAATTAAACAAGGAATAGTAAAACTCCCTGGATCTTTTTACTTTCGTGGTAGTCTATTCTGTAGCATTGCTGAGCATACTGCGTTCAATTCCACATGTGGCTCTTCATCTAATTTGCGTTTGTTTGTCAAGAGCTGTTTTAAAAATTTCCTCGAATCTGGCATCTGAAAAAGAGCTTCAAGAATAGGTAAGTTAATATGTAATTTCTTTAAAAGTTTAAGAAACTTACTAAACTGCTCCTCTGAATCATCTCTTTTCATCGCTTCGGGATAGGGTATGCGAGGTTGGTACTCTTTGATTACCGGTTTTGGCTCTTCTTGTGCTACCTCTATTTTACCTTCGTCTACCTCTTTGTTTGGTTCGTCTAACCCTTTGCTATCATGAGCTGTGATGGCTTGAATTTGCTCATTTGGGTTGGTCTCCGTGTTACTTGGTAGACGTCCTTGCGGTCGTTCTACCATTAACTTTGCAAGTTGACTGACTGCATTAGTGATTTTCCCAACTGATTTAGTAAGTTTTTCCATCGATGCTTGTCGATCTTTAAGTGTTCTCTCAGTTTCTTGGAAATAGTTTTCCGTGTTTGCCATAAATTTTGTCAGCATCTCTTCGAGCTTTGGCTTCTTCTCTTACGGATAGGGCTGATTTTGGAAGTTTTGAGGAGGTTGTTGTCTTTGATTTCCTTGATTTCCTTGACCTCCCCACGAAAAATTTGGGTGGTTCCTCCAACCTGGATTGTAAGTATTACTATAAGGGTTATTATTGGATTTGAAATTATTACCTATATAGTTCATCTGTTCGCTCTCTGTGCCCGGTTGGTAGGGTGGGTACTCGGGATTCGCCACAGTTCCACCTGCGTCGCATTGCATGACTAGGTGTACCTGCAAAGAACACAAACTATCAAGCTTTTTATTTATTATCTCTATCTGTGTTGATAGTGTGGTCACTGCATCGAGGCTGTAAACTCCGGTTGATTTTGCTGGTTTTGTCCTTGTAACTTGCCACTGATAGTTATTCAGTGACATCTCTTCAATGAAGTCGTAGGCTGCTTCAGGAGTTCTGTTGTTAAGGGTTCCACCGGTGGCTGAATCGATTAGTTGTCTCGTTGAGGGGTTTACACCGTTATAAAATGTTTTGACTTGTAGCCATAAGGGTAAACCGTGGTGCGGACACCTTCTCAAGAGATCCTTGTATCTCTCCCATGCGTCGTATAATGTCTCTAAATCCATCTGCACAAAAGAAGAGATATCATTCCTTAATTTGGCTGTTTTGGCCGGTGGGAAATATTTCAATAAAAAATTTTCGGTCAATTGTTCCCATGTAGTGATTGAACCTCGTGGTAACGAGTTTAACCACTGTTTGGCTTTATTCCTTAATGAAAAGGGAAATAACCGAAGACGTATGGCATCAACAGAAACACCATTTATTTTGAAGGTATCACAGAACTCTAAGAAATTGGCTATATGAGTGTTTGGATTTTCGTCCTGCAAACCATCAAATTGAACAAATTGTTGAATCATTTGTATTGTGTTAGGCTTTAATTCAAAATTGTTAGCAGCTATAGCAGGCCTAACAATACTTGATTCCGCTCCTGTCAAATGTGGTTTAGCATAATCAAACATAGTACGTGGAGCATTATTTTACCCCACATCATGTGGTTGTGGGTTATTCTCGTCCATCCCTTCAGTAGGATTGGGTCTGCCCTCTTAGTCTTCCTCTGTGTAATTTAAGGATCGTCTAATTTCTCTGCGATTTCTTCGAGCGGTAGCTTCAATATCACTGTCGTATACTAAAGGTCCTCTCGGGTTCCTTCTAGTCATAAACTAGAGGTACCTGCTGGAAAAGAAATAAATAGAATTTAACCTAAAAAATAAAAATAAAAGTAAATTGCGAAAAATAAAAAAAAAAAAAATGGCTAAAGTAATAAAAATAGAGCTTTCTTAATATTTTAGTTCCCCGGCAACGACGCCAGAAACTTGATTGCTGAAATCAGAGTTTTAAAATTTATAATGAATGAGATCGAACCTGGAAACTAACTCTGACAACGACTAAAGGTAAGTGTACCTATCGAACAGTAGTATAGCTTAGGCAAGACCGGATTATCGAACCCAAAGGAACTAAAAGTACTAATACTAACTTTCTTTTTATTATTTAGCCTAAAATAAAGTGAAGTTTCTTGAATCTAAATTAACGACTACTAAGCTAAAGACGCGAAGACAAAAAGAACGAGTTGGAAAATAACTTGAAGAAAAACTCAGTTGATCACGACGATACCCTCAGGAAGAATCCACCTAGACTTCACTTGTTATCTAACACTGAACCATACGATTTATTCACTTAGTTTGATCCGTAGGACTCCCTAACATATATTAAACCCTCTCTCGAGGCGAATAACGTCTAACCCTAGGTTAATTAACGGAAATCTCTTTCTCGAAATAACCCCCTAGAATAGCAGTAAATCAATCTATGGATTCCCATATTAGGTTTCACCCTAATCCGGCAAAATCTCGTCACCCTATCTCTAGGCGTGTGGTCAACTCCGCTTAATTATGCTAGATCTAATCTTAGGCAGGATCTATTCCTCCTCCACCTAAGCACATCAAATTTGGATTAAGCACACATAATTAAGAACAAACTAAATATTTATCATATAATTCAGAAAACAATACCAAGATTCATCCAAGTTTCATCCCCTTCAGGTAGCTGAAGAGTTTAGTTCATAATAAATAAAGAAAACATCTCAAGAGAAAAGATAAAACAAAACATAAGAAATCCCTAAAACTCCCTGAAGGAATTGAAGGAGAAATCCACCGTCTTGAGTAGAATTTCGGCTTCTTGGGATGGATCAACTGGCTAACTTTGAGTGATTCCCACAATTCTGACCTTTTCGGCTTGGCTCCTTGGCCTAGCTTGACCACCCCCTCAAAGGTGGTACTTAGGGGGTTTATATAGGCTCTTGGAATGTGATTCTTTGCCCCAAAGTATCCAAATCCGAATGAAATTGGTCTTTGCCACGACAGGGACACGGCCAGGTCACACGCCCGTGTGACTAGTCTTCAAGCCATGTTCGGACTTCTTTAATAAGGCACGGGCGTGTGACTCGGGGGTAAGGCCGTGTTCTAGATGCTTGAGAAGGCACGGCCGTGTGGTCTTTGGGCCAGGACGTGTCGATTTCGTGATATGGCCCATTTACTCCGTTTTGGGCCCGTTTTATGTTCTTTTCATCCTCGAGTGTGCTTTCTTGGGTATAAGACATGAAAAGAAAGGATTAAGAGCACCTTTTTATATGAAATGAGGCTTAAATCATCCAAAAGCATACTAAATGTGGGATTAAAATATGTTACTATTACGGTTTATCACTTGATATTACATGAAATGTATATTCTTTTTATGAAACTGGTTAATGAGGTCTTGATGATAAAAATGATGAAGTTTTACTATATCGAAGTCCCGTTGAACCTTAGGAATAGAGAGGATACCCTTGTCACGACATTAGATTAATAAGGTCCCGTATAAGACCATATCTGGGATACGGCCTCGGCACCAAATTGAGATCCCGTGTAAGACAATATCTAGGATATGGCATCAGCATCGAATAGTGTTTTCCGTGTAAGACCATGTCTGGGACATGGCATCGACATACGATCTCGTGTAAGACCATATCTGGGATATGGCGTTGACATCGATATGAGATCTCGTATAAGACCATATATGGGATATGGCATCGGCATCGACATGTGAACCAATGTAAGACCATATCTGGGATATGGCATTGGTATCTTACTATGTGTGTGACAATTTTCGAGTATTCCTCGATATTCCAAGTGATTCAATGAGGTAAAGTATTAAAGCTTATGTTAAAGATGGAAAAAGGGCTAAAATCATGTGATGGAATGATACAGGTACATATGCGAAACTTACGAGAAATGAGTCTAGTATGTGATATGTGGTCGGTAGCCATGTCAAGGTTGCTTGAGAATTTGTGTTAATTCATAATGTGATATGTGGATGTTATTACAAGATTTTATGTTGTTATCAATTACATGCAAACTTACTAAGCTTTATGCATACTCCCTCTCTTTTCCTTTTTCTTGTAGTAGCGCCAAGCTAGCTCGGGGATCAAAGGAAGTAGGAGTTCGATTCACACTATCAAGCTAATCTTTTGGGTATAGTAAAGTTTGATTATTTTGGGTATTCCATGTATAAGAACTTGGTCATTTCATTATATGTCATATTGGTTAGCCAATGTGTTGGTCATGAATGTTACTTATTTCATTTTGTAAATGGCCATTGGAATTGGCCAATACTAGTTAAGTTATATATATTCAATGATGATGAAATTCATGAAGTGCAAGCTTAGGCAATTGAATGAGTAATGTGTGAAGTATATGCATTATAAACGCAGTGTGAAATTAAGGTGTGGATGTCTTGATTGTGGATATTAGAAGTGCATTATTGTTATGCTATGTGTTGCTGAAATTGGTATAAGTGTGGTTGCTTTTCAGGGTGGCAAATGGCTTGGTAAGTAGCCAAATATTTGTCCACACGGGCATGTGTCTAGGCCGTGTGTGACTCACAATCAACCCAATGGGCGTGTTGATAGGCCGTGTGTCATTTGCATCCAAATTTAGCAAAACAGAATGCCCAATAGTAAACACACGGGCAGAGACACGGCCGTGTGTCTCAGCCGTGTAAAGTCTGCACATTAATTGCGAAAATTAAGTTCGTCACACAGGCTAGCACACGGGCGTGTGGCTCGACTGTGTCACCCTAAATGTTTGCTGACGTCATAAATAGAATGTCAAGGTTTTCACACACAGGTTAAGACACGGGAGCGTCATGGCCATGTGAGGGACACAGGTGTGTACCAAGCCGTGTGAAAACCCTTGTAGGTTCGAAATGAAAAATAAAATCTGCACGGACTAGGGACATGGGCGTGTGTGACTACACGACCTGCCCACACGGTCGTGTTCCTTTCCACACGGGCGTGTGGACCTATTTTGAGCAAAAAAAATGTAAGTGTTCGCAAGCTTCCGGTTCAGTCTCGAACCACTCTATATGTATGTTTCAGGTCTCGTGAGCCCGTAATAGGGATAATATGATTATGAATGAAAAGTTTTAAAGTTCAAAAAAACATTTATGGTCGATTTTGTATGATTAAGTAAGTTAAGTCTGGTAATGCCTTGTAACCGGTTTCGGCGTTGAATACGGGTAAAGGGTGTTACAATTTTGGTCGCAAAGGAAAATTGAGTCCACGATTTATCGGGCCGTGAGAAATTATCGAAAGAATAGGGCCAGTGGCATATTGACTAGCTTTACCTTCATAGTTAGAAAAGATTCACAATGTATTTCATGTTTCGATGTTGCGCCAATATAGATCAGATCCGTCACACGCAATTTCTCCGACAGAGATTGAAATTCAGCTTGATAAGACGTATAGTGAAGAACCGATCAGAATTTTAGCTCGAGAAGTTAAAAAGTTAAGAAACAAGAGCATAGCTTTAGTGAAGGTTCTATGGCAACGGCACGGTGTCGACAAGCTACGTGGGAACCCAACGAAGCTATGAGAAAACAGTACCCTAACCTATTTGCTGGTAAGATTTTTGGGAACGAAAATTCCAAAGGGGGAGAGTTATAAGAGCCCGTTTTTAGTCAAATTGTAACACCCCAAACCCCGACCAAACGTCACGACCGGATCTTGTATGTCACATGGAAAGGTTGTTTTAAAGAAACATTGAAATTTTAAAAACTTTGTGTTTTGTTCTCCTTTTTGAAAACCATATTCAGTTCTAAGGTTTTCTTGCAAACTTTTATTACCAATGCTAATAGTTGAAAGCAGGTTTTGTAATACGAAAAGCCGAAGCTTGTGGTATTTAGAACGTGACATTTTGAAAACAATGTTTGTAGTTCTAAGAAAATTTCCGAATTTAATTATTTATTCTGCATGTTATTCGCTTGTTAATATTTTAAAAGAAATGATTATTTATGTTTCTTTTCTAGAAAAACTCAATGTTTAATATTTCGTAATGTAATAATAACAACATTAAATCAAAACCCAAATTAAATCCCAGAGGCGTTATTACATAACAAAATCCCAAATTAAAATTAATTTAAATAAAAGAAAACGAGTTTACGAAAGAAGTAATGCATGGCCACCGCTGAGTCCACCTCGGCTTCAAACCCTCACACTAGGGGTTACTTGTAAAATTAAGCAGAGGGGTGAGTCACAAGGACTCAGTGTGTAACTCCCCTTACGAACGCATTCTGGGCCTAAGCCCACAGAAGCACATTGAGCCTTAGCCCTGACAGTAATGAATTCGACCGAAGCCCATACGAATCGCAGTGAGCCGTAGCCCTAACAACATGGCATATCAAAAAGTGTATGCAAGGCAACCCAGCCCAACCTAGTATTCCATCCTCTACACACCACCCGTACCAGCCAAAACACCTGTGGGGATTTCTACAATCAACCCTCTATCCGCTACACTCCTCATATGTGGCACCAAGCCACTGAATGTAGTACCAAACCACTGTGGTACCAAACAACTGAAATAATGTGACAGAGCCACTGATGTATGTGGTACCAAACCACTGAAATACACTTCCCCTTTTAGTCAATATCATATCCTAATCCCATACAACATATAAGCATAATATCATGAATGCAGCATATGTCAATGTAAATCGTATAATCAAAGCATACATATATTCATTCATGACAAGGTATTACATGACACAATCGAAAGGTAACTAACCTGATGTCTCCAATTTCACCCCCCAAGGGCAACTTAAAGTCGTTACCAATGTTCTGGCTTTTAAACAAATCACATACTAATTAATAATCAAACAAAAGATGGTGTGGATATTACGCACCTGCTTACGCGAAGGACTAAACACTCTTGATCGTTGCTACTCTCACTAGCGGGAATAACCACTATTTGCCTATCCCAAACGGATGTCTGCTCTCTACCACAACCCGACAAAAAGTCTCAAACCACCGACACAGCACATCGTTTAAACTTAGGAGCAGAGACTACGAGTCCACTCCCCTTAGATTAGCTAGCACTCGCATCCATGAAGAGAGACTTTGATCGGTACCATACTTTCGAAGAGAACAATGGTTGCCTAACAAAGAGATTGGGTTAAAGCAGAGTAGAGCGAAAGATAGACTACTCGTATAAAACTAGAGAAAAACTCCTTACCTTGGTCAAAGAAGAACTGAACACATATAGACTTGGCTATCGATTCTAACCCGATGTGAACATGCCACGCTAAGAGGAGAGAAGAAGAGATTAGCCGCGAACTAACACTAAGAACAACATAGCCATTTCAGCTATGACCATATAAGGCCGAAAAATAGAGAAAGAATCGAAAGAGTTTCCATTACCTTGCACAAACAGAAACCAATTGAAGAGGAGACTTTCAGCAAACCAAAGGGATGCTTCTTGATGTTCGGCTTATAACAAAAGATGAGAGATACGGGTTTAGTTTAACACAAGGGGTGATTCGGTCTTGAAAAAGGAGGAGAATAGAGAAAAACGAAAAAGTAAAGAAGAGGGACAGGATTCAGCTATGGCACACACACTTAAAAAGAATAACTCAAAATGGCTACAAAGGAGATTCGATTATGGAGAAGAAACAAATCGCAAGAGGGAAAGCGAGGTTTGGTTGAAGAAGAAAAATAGTAGTGAGGTGGTGAGAGTTGATGAGAATGGATGAAGGGAGAAAGAATGCACAAATGGCCACTTCTAAAATTTGTCTACTACCAAAAACAAGAAGAAGAAGAGAGAAAGTGTGCTACGGTTTTGGTAAAAAGAAGTGAATGAAAAACTCAAATGTAAAAGAAAGGAAAAACTTCTAAAATGGGTTTCGATTTTTTTTTTACTTTTCTTTCCAAATGGCACAAACGGCACTCCCACCTTCCTTTATGACCGAATGTTGAAAAAAAAGATGCCTAAAGGAACAAAAGAAAATCGATACACACCCACACTAGCTCAAAACTGAAAATACTCCCTTGGCACTACCCACATTCAGCCAAACACTCCACACACCCACAACCCATGATTCTCTCCTTGATTTCCTCCCCCACTTACTCTCCATCCATCATTTGAAATGGTTGACCACTTCAAACTCCCCAAACTCCTCTCTTACATCCATTCAAACCTGTTTGACCCATTCAACAACCACCTTGGTAGAGTCCTAGCCGAAAGCTTTTTCTACCTTCCCTTGAGCACAAAAATAAAGTTCTTCTTGCAGCAGATGGGATTCAAACGCCTCCCCCTTTCATGCTCCCTTGTGACGCCAACCACTAAGCCACTTAGCTCATTGTCACATCAAATAACAACCAGTCATACTTAAGGCCTGCATCCACTAGCTCTCCCCCTAAAGTGCCCTAAAGAGAAAAATTTACCAAAGCTCTGGCTTGAACTCGAGCCTTCCCAAAACCCCCAAACACCCCAAAACAATAAGCATAGCTAGCCAAACGCAAGAGATAGTGCAAAATGCAGAACCCCTAATTCTAGGATGTTACACAAATCGAAATAGTGGTTTCAGGACCACAAATCCAAATTCAAAATAATTATTTTATTATTATTTTAAAGTCTATGTATGATAGTAAGATTATGTGAAAATTTCGTTAAGAAATTTTATCATTTGAATGCTCAATTTGATAAAAAGGACTAAATCGCATAAAGTGCAATAGTGGTGCTCTAATAGCTAAAGGTGTCTAATAGCTATGGAACCTTAAAGTGGAGGTCCTTATTTAGTAAATAGACCATTAGTGTGTTAGTGGACGTTTATGAGATTGGTTTACTTGAAATTTGTAATATGTTATAAGGTTATAAAAGTAAATTAATTAATAAAGGTTAATTATAATAAAACAAAAAATTTCTATCATCTTCCATTATCAATATTTCAATCGAAATTTCAAAGAATAAAAGCCATGGGAATGTGCTAGGGTTCGGCTACTTTAAAGATTAAATTGGTGAGTGATTTTTGTCTCGTTTTTAATGATTTCTATGTTTTGAGATCGTTGCAGCTTAATCTAGCTAGCCCAGGGGCTAATTTGCAAAATTGTTAAAGGTTTAGGGTTTTTCCATTGATGAATATAGGTTTATCTTAATGTTTGATGATAGAAAATAAATGGTTGTTGTTAGATAAACAACATTTGTTAAGAGATTTTTGATAACATTGTCAATTAGGGATTTATTTGTGAAAAATGAAAATTTTGGGATGCTATGGATCAATATGAAATTCGGCTAGCATGGGCAGGGATCTAATTGCATGAATTTGTATTTTTATGAGCTAAGGACTAAATTGTAAAGACGTTAAACTATTAGGGGCAAAAGTGTAAGTTTTCCATAATGTGATTTTTGGGCTAAATTGAATAGAAGGATAATTGAATAAGGTAAATTTGTTATTATATAGATCAAGAAAAAAGAAGTTCGGATTTAGATCGGGGGAAAACAAAGTATTGGACTAGTCGATCCATTTCGTCGTTTTTGTGAATCAAGGTAAGTTTGTATGTTAATAAGCATTATTATAAGAAATCCCAGTTGAACCTTAGGAATAGATTAGGATACAAATGACATGTCATTATGGGTTATGTGTTTTGGGTACTGGTCCGTACATCCTATCGGTGGTTGAGTTATTCGGCATGTCTTGCGGATTCTCGTCAGCTTGTGTGACAGCACTGTGCAGCTACGTCATGACCGTCAGCTTGTGTGAGCAGACCCGTTGATAGCTCGAGAGTGAGCATTATATGAGATGTGAGATTGAGATAGCTTCGGCTATGTATAGGCTTGTAGGGTGCGAGATTCCTGAGTATCTGATATTATTCCACATGGTTCAACGGGTATATCAAATATATGGATCAGTATGAGATTGATACAAGTTGGTACAAGTATGTACATGAACCATACAAGCATGGAATCGAAGAAACTTGTGAAATTTATATCTAACCTTGTGAATGAATATGTGATAGGTTTGTAGATCAATATGAGTTATATTATGATTTGTTTAATTGCTTAAATTGTGTATATATGGTAAGTTGAGTTTATTACTATACGAACTAACTAAGTTGAGTGTATTACTATACGAACTTACTAAGCTTTATTGTTTACTCTGTTTACTTTTCCGTGTTTATAGTGAATATCGAAGCTTGCTCAAATTTTAGGAATTGTTGGAGATCTCATCATACTATCAAGCTACCACTTTGGTACTTTTGAACTTATGGATTTTGTTATATGGCATGTATAGGAGTTTTGGTCATTTTGGTATATATGTTAGTCATGGATTTAGCCATTTATTTTGGCTTGTAAATGATAAATGGTTAGTTATGTGTATAGGCATGTGACTTGGCTTATTTTGGTATACTTGGTGATGTTTATATATGTGCAAATGGCCTTTTGTTATGATGTTTGATGTGAATTGGCATTTTGAATATCAAATGGTTGAAATTTGGAGATGTGACATGCTTGTGGTTTTAGGAAAAATAGTGCATAATTGAAAGTGACCATTTAAGTGATTTGAGAATGTGAAATTGGTATGAATTGAATGTCTTATTGTGATACTTTTGTGTCTTGTGGTTAATGGTAGGGAATTAGTATGAATTAGGCTTGGTTGAGAGTGGTTTGAATGCATATTTATGTCTTATTATATGCCATTTGATTTGTGTAGGTGAATGCAAATTGGTGAGCAAGATGGCTTGGTAAATAGCCTATTTTTTGTCCACATGGGCAGAGACATGGGCGTGTGTCTCAGTCGTGTGTGACACACGATCAGGTTTCATGGCCATGTGTCCCTGGTGTTTAATTAGAAAATAAGTTAGTATGCTCCACACGTCCCAGCACACCGGCGTGTGATTTGGCCATGTGGCATAAGTCAGTATACCCTACAGTTTTGGTTGTGTGCCATCTCGAAAGGGCACACAAGCTAGTGCACGGGCGTGTGTGTTGGCCGTGTGACCCAAGTCAGAGAGTTACACGGGGTTAGACACGGGCTGGGACACGACCATGTGATCTCATTTCGAATGTCCACACAGCCTGTGACACGGGCATGTCTTTGGTCGTGTGAGACACACGGCCAGGCCACATGGGCGTGTGTCCCCTATATTTTGAAAAATTTTCTAAGTTTTCCAAAAATTTTCTTAGTTATCTGTTTAGTCCCGAGCCACTTCTAATGCATGTAGGCTCGTATTAGGGACTGTCTGATTGATTGTGGATGACTTTTATTGGGAAATGGAAAATGTATGTGAAATGTGTGATTGTTTAAGTAATAATTCTGGTAATGCTCCGTAACCCTATTCCGACGACAGATACGGTTAGGGGTGTTACAGCTTTAGTATTTTCGTAGGTGGTATTAATATTGTTCTTTGAATTGTAGGGGTAAGGAAATGTGGTTAGATTTCGATTGATTTTTACTATGGTCTTCATTATATTTTATGGGTTTAGTTTTCTAGAACTTTTGATAGATATCATAATTAGTTCATCAAGTGCCATGAACTATATGTATGGTTAATGTATGTTTAGCATGTATTAATGATATTTAGAGTAAGTTTGATTTAAAACTCATGTAAATTCTAAAATGGAAGACGTTTCTTTAATAATGAACTCATTGGTATTGTGTATAATGTGAGACGGTGGTGTGGCATCCTGATATTCGGGCTCGACAATCGGGTTGGGCATAAGGTGTTACATCCTTGACATTTGAAATATGTTTATTTAGGTGATGTCTCTGCTTTGCATGTGATTATTTAAGCTAAGCTAACTAAAGAGTAGGGAGAGAAACTCATTGTGGTGCTGAAACAATTTAAGCTATCGGATGCACAAAATCATCCTAGAAGATGGCAAAAAAGGAATGATTGATGGACAACAAAGACTGAACCCCATTATGAAAGATGTGATGAAAAAGGAAATTATTAAGTGGTTAGATGCAGGTAAAATTTACCCCATCTCAGATAGTTCATGGGTAAGTCTGTTCAAGTGTGTGCCAAAAAAAGGAGGCATTACGATCGTGGAGAATGAAAACAATGAGTTAATACCAACCAAAACTATTATGAGATTGAGGATTTGCATAAATTATCGAAAATTGAACAATGCGACTCGAAAAGACCACTTACTTTATCGTTCTTGGATCAAATGCTAGATAGACTCGTAGGGCAAGACTATTACTACTTTCTAGATGGATACTCAGGGTACAACCAAATCATGATAGCATCAGAGGATCAACACAAAACAACATTCACATGCCTATATGGTACATTTTCATTTAGACGCATGCCTTTTAGTTTATGTAATGGTCATGCTAGATGTATGATGGCAATTTTTACAAACATGGTTGAGAAGTTTTTGGAAGTCTTTATGGATGATTTTTCAGTATCCGGAGACACTTACGATGATTGCCTAGCCAATCTAGCCAAAGTACTGAGATTGTGTGATGAAACAAACCTTGTGCTCAACTGGGAAAAATGCCATTTCATGGTACGAAAAGGTATTGTTTTGGGAACCAAATAACGAGACATTGGATCAAGGTAGATAAATCAAAGGTAGATGTCATTGAGAAACTCTCACCTCCAACGTCTATAAAGGGTGTTAGGAGCTTTTTGGAACATATCAAATTGTATCAGAGATTCACCAAAGACTTCTCCAAAATTATTAAACCTTTTTACAAATTATTGGAGAAGGAGTTGATGAAGAATGCTTGAAAAGTTTAATTAATTGAAGAATTGGTAGGTTTCGGCACCAATTATCGTCACTCCAGATTGCAATTGCCATTCGAATAAATGTCTGACGCAAGTGACTTCATGGTAGGAATTGTAATCGGCCAGTGAAGAAAAAAAGTTTTTCATCCAATCTACTATGTAAGTCGTACCGTAATGGGAGTTCAACTGAATTATACAATAATAGAAAAAGAGTTACTTGCCATTGTTTTTGTTTTTGACAAGTTCTGATCTTATATTGTATTTTTACGGATCATTCGGCAATTAAATACTTACTTGCCAAAAAAATGCTAAACCGAGATTGATTTGATAGGTACTTCTACTTTAAGAGTTCGATATAGAAATTCAAGATCAAAAAAGGGTAGAAAATCAAGTAGTAGAACACTTTTCCAGATTGGAGCCGCAAGAAGGAACTTCTCCTCTTATACCCATTCAGGAAACATTTCTAGAAGAGCACATACTTAAGGTAAATCACTTGAATCTCCGTGAATCACCCATTGGTTTGCTAATTTTGCTAACTATTTAGCTTTTGATTTGATGCCACTTGAAAATACGTTTCAGTAAAGGAAAAAGTTTCTCCGTGATGTGAAGTACTATTTTTGGGAGAAGTCATGTCACACCCCAAACCCGGCCCAGACGTTAAGGCCGAATCCCAGAATGTCACATTAAAGGCACAATTCAAAACAATTTTGCTAAATTAAAGTTAAAGGCCTAAAAGCCCAAAAATCCTTGACATCTTGTTAAGTAATGATAAAAGCCCATATTTTTAAGTATTTCGAAAACCGTGTTTAAACTTTTAGGAATTTATTCAAGTCTAACAATTAAACAGTTGAAAATGTAAGGAAACTCAAATGTAAAATCAAATTGGAGATACAAGGTCTTATTGCAAACGAAATAATTGACAATAAGTCATTCGAAATCAAATAAGCAAAAACTTCTAAGTAACTTGTAGTGTGGCCATCTCCGAGTCCACTCCCACGTCGAGCCGTCTACTGAGGGTCACTTGAAACATTTAATAACAAGGGTGTGAGTTTCAAAACTCAGTGTGTACGACCCTTGGCAATCAAATCAACATACAAATATTACATTGGGCTTAAGCCCTATCAAAATCAGTGGTCTTGGGCCTTAGCCCACAATGACCTCATACCACATCAAAATCACATGAAAGCAATGCACCCATCCCAAATCCAACCCTGCACACCATTTCCCTTCCAACCCTACACACCTGTGGGGATACAAAAATTAACCCACCCATCCCTACACACCAAAGGTAGCACCAACAGCGGCACTACTCAAACGTTGCAGCAAAGCTGCTATTATTGGCTTAAAGCCACCAGTGGATCCACAGTCGTCAAGCGACTATGCGATCCTCAAATCTTCCTCCGTATCATCAAAACCCAACCAAGTGCAACATATATTTCGTGAATACAACACACATTTTCACACTTTAAGCACCTAGGGGTATTTTAGTCATTTCACAACCCAGGGATATTTTCGTAATTTTACCCTACAGGGGTATTTAGGTAATTTTGCAAAATAGGGCTACTTTGGAAATTTTGTAAATCAGGGATATTTTGGTAATTATGCAAATCAGGGGTATTCTGGTAATTTTACAAATCAGGGTATTTTAGTAATTTTACAAATAAGGGAAATTTTAGTAAGTTTACAAATCTAAGGATATTTCGATAATTTCCAAATCAGGTGTATTTTAGTAATTTTACAAATCTAAGGATAATTCGATAATTTCCAAATCAGGGGTATTTGGTCCCTCTCAGGTTTTAGTTCTGAACTTTGGCCTATTAACAAGTCCTTGCGGCTAAAGTGAACCGACACTATGCACCAGGTAGGATTCCAAAGAAAAGGAGGTGGGCCACTAGGACCGCTTAAGTACCAAGCTCTCCCTAGATCCAATCCTAGACATGCATATGTCCGTTGCCACACTTTAACCTATCGACTTGTCCACGGACATGTTTAATTATTAAATTAAGTCTTATACGGTTTAAGAGTTGTTCAGAACTAGGCCTAAAGTCCATTAAACCCTAGCATACTTTTCTACGTCCCCATAAAGCCCATCAAGCCCAAATCACATCCTTACGGCTCATTAGGCCCAAATCTCATCCATGTGGCCTATTAGGCCCAAAACAATTCCAGATCATGTAACATGCATGACTAAGTCAATTCTTATAACCAACCAAACAATTTTATCAAACTTAGCATCAGGGCCCACCGGGCCCATTTAGCCATTTTCGGCTTTTCGCCTTTCCGGCATTGCCGATATTGTGTGTGTGTAGTGTTTGTATAGACTTGGTTACTGCGACGTGCTATACTATCCTTAGCCTCAAACCTACAACCAACCAACCTTCAATCAATCACTAAATCAAAACATTTACCAAAAGCCGAAGCCTTACCGTAACCTTACCGTGTGCCACCGGGTTCTAATAGCCCTTCCTTAGTTACAAATCAAGAGTATCCCCTAGATCTGCACTCACACATACACCATCAAAACCTGACTGCCTCATAATCCACACAAGTCACCCCACACATTCGGCCATTCACTTAAACCACAATCGAGTTGAGTACACTTACCCTTGCTAACGATCCTACCACGCTTGCGATCTTTGAACCTTATCCTTGTTATCACAGAGTTAACGACAAGATAGTTAGATAGCCTTTTGGCTTTTAACAAAACGTACAAAAGAGGTTAACTGGGTACTTTACAAATCCCCTTTCGATCCTGCGGCCTAGATACCAATTAACTAGATTCGGCTTTCAACCTTGACTGATAGTAGATATTAATCGATCTGTGATGGGGGGAAAACAACAAGGGTTTGGCACAAATAGGAATTATGGCAAGGAAAAAGATGGTGGTAATTCAGAGATAGAAGAGATTGGTTGTGAGAGAGTTCGGCAAAAAGGATTTAGCTATAGGAAATTTCAACAATTGGAAGAATTTGGCTATGGGAAATCGATTAAGGAGAGAAAAGAAAAACTAATGAAAGCTCAAAGAACCTTTCATAGCATTCGGCCCCCTCCTTTTATAGCCACCAGCCAAATACTCCTTTCCCCACAGTCCTATTCGGCACCAATTCCTCCCTCTCCTCATCTCCTAACTTTTCTCTTGATAGCCCGTTAGCCTTATCTGATTTTTCCTCCATTATTAGTTCCCCTTACCACTCAAACACTCCAACGCAAGGGTTCGTATTCAACACAACTCTGGCCGCCCACCTATGGAAAATAAAACACTTCAAAAATACCACTCCTAATGCTCGAACCTTGGACCTCCTCAGCTGACCATCACGCCACCTTATAGCTCCCCAAGTGACGCCACTTGCCACTAGACCACAAGCCCATTTGTGTCCTATTTTCCCTTAATCTGCATAAGAGGCTAATGCCTGAGACTAGGGTCCACTACAACAAGAAAAATAAATTTTTCCCTATGGTCTTCCCTATCTCTAAGACTTCACATATTCCCGATAATACCTTAAAATTAATATTCTAAGTGCTACTCATACATACCACCCTCAGTGGAAAGAAATTTTAAAGTTTCGGGATTTTGAGGCATTACAACTTGGTTAGTGTCGTTCTCTTGTTCTCAAAAATTTTAAACGCTCCCATGCCCAAGGCCCAATAGGCCCATATCTACTAGGCCCAAATTCAGGGCATAACAAATCTACCCCCTTAAAGAAACTTCGTCCTCAAAATTTCCAACTAATAGGGTAATCGTGTAGCAACTACCCCACTACGCTACCGCTACGCACTCTGATCCCAACGTCTTTAACACACATCCAAAACATCCACCCATTGTAGCAGATAGGTTACAATTTCTAAAATCCTTTCTAAAACCCTTAACATGGCCTGTGATGCTACATCTTCTATAGCGGCAGCCCGTTCATATGGCCCGACATCGACGATCCAGGCCTAACACTTCCACGGCCTCTGCCCTAGCCTCTTGCACCTCTTCTAGCACTCATCGTTGCGTGTGTATTTTTGGTTTAGAATTTTTATGAAATTAGTTCATAGTTTCACTGTTTAAAGCACATGTCTTATGTAAGTAACAATTTAAAAGTTGTTTCGCCATCATAGATCCACTACAGGCTTAAGTTTCCTATGGGCTTTAGTCTCTAAGAGCCTATTGTTTAAAGTGACCCAATATCTATCTATAGTTCAGTAATTTAAATAAAGGTACACACAGAAAACTTACTTGGCTCGACGTCGAGGGCTCGGTGAACCACACTTCAGGAATCCTGCAAAAACCTTTTTAATCCACTTATTTTCAAAACCCAAAATCTAAGGCCCATTTCACAGCCCAAGCTTTGCAACCTGGCTCTGATACCACTAAATGCCACACCCCAAACCCAACCCAGACGTTATGGCCAAATCCGAGAATGTCACATCAAAGGCACAATTCAAAATAATTTTGCTAAATTAAAGTTAAAGGCCTAGAAGCCCAAAAATCCTTGATATCTTGTTAAGTAATGATAAAAGCCCATGTTTTTAAGTATTTTGAAAACCGTGTTTAAACTTTTAGAAATTTATTCAAGTCTAACAATTAAACAGTTGAAAACGTAAGGAAACTCAAATGTAATATCAAATTGGAGATACAAGGCCTTATTACAAACGAAATAATTGACAGTAAGTCATTCGAAATCAAATAAGCAAAAACTTCTAAGTAACTTGCAGTGTGGCCATCTCTGAGTCCTTTCCCACGTCGAGCCGTCTACTAGAGGTCACCTGAAATATTTAATAAAAAGGGTGTGAGTTTCGAAACTCAGTGTGTACGACCCTTGGCAATCAAATCAACATACAAATATTACATTGGGCTTAAGCCCTATCAAAACCAGTGGTCTTGGGCCTTAGCCCACAATGACCTCATACCACATCAGAATCACATGAATGCAATGCACCCATCCCAAATCCAACCTTGCACACCATTTCTCTTCCAACCCTACACACCTGTGGGGATATAAATATCAACCCACCCATCCCTACACACACCAAAGGTAGCACCAACAACGGCACTACTCAAACGTTGCAGCAAAGCTGCTATTATGGGCTTAAAGCCACCAGTGGATCCACGGTCGTCAAGCGACTATGCGATCCTTAAATCTTCTTCCGTATCATCAAAACCCAACCAAGTGTAACATATATTTCGTGAATACAACACACATTTTCACACTTTAAGCACCTAGGGGTATTTTAGGTATTTTAGTCATTTCACTACCCGAGGGTATTTTCGTAATTCTACCCTACAAGGCTATTTAGGTAATTTTGCAAAATAGGAGTACTTTGGAAATTTTATAAATCAGGGATATTTTGGTAATTATGCAAATCAGGGGTATTTTGGTAATTTCACAAATCAGGGTATTTTAGTAATTCTTCAAATAAGGGAAATTTTAGTAAGTTTACAAATCTAAGGATATTTCGATAATTTCCAAATCAGTGGTATTTTAGTAATTTTACAAATCTAAGGATAATTTCCAAATCAGGGGTATTTGGTAATTTTACAAATCTAAGGATAATTCGGTAATTTCCAAATCAGGGGTATTTGGTCCCTCTCGGGTTTTAGTTATGAACTTTGGCCCATTAACAAGTCCTTGCGGCTAAAGTTAACAGACACTATGCACGAGGTAGGATTCCAGAGAAGAGGAGGTGGGCCACTAGGACCGCTTAAGTACCAAGCTTTCCCTAGATCCAGTCCTAGACATGCATATGTCCGTTGCCACACTCTAACCTAGTGACTTGTCCACGGACATGTTTAATTATTAAATTAAGTCTTATGCGGTTTAAGAGTTGTTTAGAACTAGGCCTAAAGTCCATTAAACCCTCGCATACTTTTCTACGTCCCCATAAAGCCCATCAAGCCCAAATCACGTCCTTACGACCCATTAGGCCCAAATCTCATCCATATGGCCTATTAAGCCCAAAACAATTCCAGATTATGTAGCATGCATGACTAACTCAATTTATATAACAAACCAAACAATTTCATCAAACTTAGCCTCAAGGCCCACCGTGCCCATTTAGCCACTTTCAGCTTTTCGGCTTTCTAGCATTATCGATATCGTGTGTGTGTAGTGTTTGTACACACCTGGTTACTGCGACATGCTATACTATCCTTAGCCTCGAACCTACAACCAACTAACCTTTAATCAATCACTAAATCAAAACATTTACCAAAAGCCGAAGCCTTACCGTAACCTTACCGTGTGCCACCGGGTTCTAATAGCACTTCCTTAGCTACTAATCAAGAGTATCCCCTAGATCTGCACTCACACATACACCATCAAAATCCGAGTGACTCATAATCCACACAAGTCACCCCACACATTCGGCCATTCACTTAAACCACAATCGTGTTGAGTACATTTACCCTTGCTAACGATCCTACCACGCTTACGATCTTTTTATCCTTGTTATCACAGAGTTAACGACAGGACAGTTAGATAGCCTTTTGGCTTTTAACAAAATGTACAGAAGAGGTTAACCGGGTACTTACCAAATCCTCTTTCGATCTTGCGGCCTAGATAGCTATTAACTAGATCCAGCTTTCAACCTTGACTTATAGTAGATAATAATCGATCTGTGATTAGGGAAAACAACAAGGGTTTGGCACAAATAGGAATTTCGGCAAGGAAAAAGATGGTGGTAATTCAGAGATAGAAGAGATTGGTTATGAGAGAGTTCGGCAAAAAGGATTTGGCTATAGGACATTTCGACAATTGGGAGAATTTGGCTACGGGAAATCTATTAAGGAGAGAAAAGAAAAACTAATGAAAGCTCAAAGAACCTTTCATAGCATTCGACCCCCTCCTTTTATAGCCACTAGCCAAATACTCATTTCCCCACAGTCCTATTCGGCACCAATTCCTCCCTCTCCTCATCTCCTAACTTTTCTCCTGATAGCCCCTTAGCCTTATCTGATTTTTCCTCTATTATTAGTTCCCCTTACCACTCAAACACTCCAACGCAAGGGTTCGTATTCAACACAACTCTGGCCGCCCACCTATGGAAAATAAAGCACTTCAAAAATACCACTCCTAATGCTCGAACCTTGGACCTCCTCAGCTGACCATCACGCCACCTTATAGCTCCCCAAGTGACGCCACTTGCCACTAGACCACAAGCCCATTTGTGTCCTATTTTCCCTTAATCTGCATAAGAGGCCTAATGCCTGAGACTAGGGTCCACCACAACAAGAAAAATAAATTTTTCCCTATGGTCTTCCCTATCTCTAAGACTTCACATATTCCCGATAATACCTTAAAATTAATATTCTAAGTGCTACTCATACATACCACCCTCAGTGCACAGAAATTTTAAAGTTTCGTGATTTTGGGGCATTATAACTTGGTTAGTTCCGTTCTCTTGTTCTCAAAAATTTTAAACACTCCCATGCCCAAGGCCCAATTCCACTAGGCCCAAATTCGGGGTGTTACAAGTCATACTTGTTCAAACAATGCGTAGATCAAATAATCAGGAGATGTGTGGCAGAAAATGAGTTACATGAAACTTTATATCATTTTCCTCTAGCTCCAAGTGGAGGACACTTCGGAGGATCACGTACCATGGACAAAGAATTACAATCAGGATTCTTTTGGCCCAACTCTGTTCAAAAATGCGTATGCCTACGTTAAAAATTATGATCGATGCCAGAGGGGTGGAAACATAAACAATAGAAATGAGATGCCATGAACTAACATCATTGAGGTAGAATTATTTGACATTTGGGATATTGACTTTCTTAGTCTCTTTCCTCCTTCTTTTGGCCACAGGTACATTCTGGTAGTACTAGGTTACGTATCTAAGTGGATTGAAGCTGAGGCATATTTGAAAAACGATGCTAAGGTAGTAATGAAGTTTTTCCAAAAACGTGTGTTCACAAGGTTTGGAACTCCTAGGGCTATCATCAAGATGAAGGGTCCCATTTTGTGAATAAATGGTTGAAATGGTTGCTCGATAAACATGGAGTGAAGCACAAGATTGTCATAGGTTACTATCCACAAACAAATGGGCAAGCTTAATTGATGAATAAAGAGATAAAAGGTATACTCGAGAGGTTGTTTGTCCAAACCAATGAGACTGGTCCAAAAGACTGGATGATGCTTTATAGGCCTATAGGACAACATACAAAACACCCTTAGGGATGTCTCCCTATCGATTGGTTTTTGGGAAAGCCTATCATTTGCCATTGGAGTTAGAACATAGAGCTTACTAGGCTTTCAAGCAACTCAATTTGGATATCAAGCTTGCTAAAGAGAAATAGATGCTTCAACTTAATGAGTTAAAAGAATTATGAATGTTCTCATATGAAAATGTCAACTTCTTAAAGGAGAAATTGAAAAGATAGCATGACAAGCACATCTGATTTCGAGAATTTGAAGTAGGTCAACAAATTTTGTTGTTCAATTCTAGATTAAAGTTCTTTCCAAGTAAGTTAAAATCGCGTTGGTCCGGTCCGGTCCATTCACTATTCATCAAGTCTTCCTATACGGGGTTGTAGAGCTTCACAGTAAGAAAGGTAATTTCAAAGTTAATGTTTAATGCTTGAAACATTATTGGGGTGATAAAATAGAGTGAAATAAAATCTCGCTCATTTTATCATATTCTTAATTTTTTCATTCTTATTTTCAAATAAATGACTTAGGTTATATTTTCTATAAAATAAATTATGTCTAGGAGATTGGAATTTAAGCAGGACCGCTTGTGACCCCTCCAACCTTTCCTAAAAATTAATTTTAACATAATTTTCCAAGGAAATATCTTCTAAGCGGCAAAATAAATTTTAATTTGTTGAATAAAAGGGTCAATTTTGATCTAAGTGGGTTTCAAAAGTTTTTTCAAATTATTTTTCAGTACAGGTAATTAATTGAATTTTTTTAAATAATTAGTTGTGTTTTCTGTAATTATTTTAAACAGCTAAAATAAAAGTTTTTATTTTTTATTTTTCATAAATAAGATAATAACAAATAATATATTACTATATTATATATTATACATTAATTGTCATTAACTTTGTATAGCATTAGGAGTACTAATATCTTATTATTATTTCGCATAAGAATTTGAGTTCAACAACCTCCTACTTGCACTTTAAATACCACTACATTTATTCCCTTCCCATACATTCTCTCCACTGACGGCCTCTCGTCCTTAAAACCTTATTATCATCAGCCTCTTTACACCTCTCCACTGCCGCATATAATCTTCCCTAACCCCCCAAAACCATCTATACCCCTAGTCGCTAGCAACAACAGTAGCACATCCTTAGCTGCCAGCAACAGCAGTTACACATCCCTAGCTACTACCAGTAATAGTCCCAAGCCCCTACTCTCATCATACCCTCTAGCACCTTTCACCCGTGGTGCACCTTACTGCACCCTTCAAGCCATCATTCTGCTATCTACCAACAACCACCAAAAGTTGACACACCTACCAAACCCACCAACCAAACCATATTAGTCACCCCCCAACCTAACCCGAAGCCATTAATTTTAGCTTCAATTTATTTTTGAGTCCTTAATGGTTTAATAAAAAGGTGTTAAGAAATTTGTATTCTAAAAATTTCAATTTAATTTGATTATTTAACTTTTTGATTTTACACAAATTGTTGATATTAAATTCTAATTGAATTTTTGGAAAATTATTACTTGTTTCCACCTTTTGTAGTGTTCAGGTTGAATCATGCCTTGTAAAAGAAATCGAGCATCTGTCCAAATTGAAGAATCACAAGACAAGTTCCATTACAAAAAAGCTAAAGTTCCATTACGAAAAAGCTAAGGCAAGATATGAGAGCATATTTAAGAAACAAGAAATGCTTCCGAAGAAAGGTTTTACTTGGGGAAAAGTAACTATATTGATTTCATGGCGAGCATTCAAAAAGTTACTGTAACACCCCTATCCCGAATCCCTAGCCGAAATAGGGTTACAAAGTATTACCAAAGTTTACAAATCAAATGGACAGAAAATTCAAACATTTCATATCATATAGTATTCATGTCAGAAACCAAGCAAAATCATACATACTGTCCCTTATACGAGCCCTCGAGGCTCAAAATATGCATTAAAAACAAATTGGGACTAAATCAGAAACTCAGAAAATATTTCGAAAACATTTAAAATTTTCAAAGCTGCAGGGGTCACATGGCCGTGTGGCCAAGCCGTGTGAGTCACACGGCCAAGAGACATGCTCGTGCCATAGGTCGTGTGGACATTCAAAATAGGGACACATGGACATGTCCCAGCCTATGTCCGTTCTCGTGTAACTCACTGACTTGTGCCACAAGGCCAAGCAACACGCTCGTGTGCTAAGCCGTGTGAGCTACTGACTTGCACCCTTTAAAAGATACAGGGGACACACGGTCGTGTCTCTGCTCTTGCGGACTCAACAGGTAAACTCTTACTAGACACTAAATCCGTGCATACATACAAATGGGTTAATCGGGGATCAATCAAACCAGTTACATCAGTATCATAGAGAGAAAAAGTACCTGTAATAACATCTGGAGTAGAAGCATCCTCACGTGCCCCAATAGCATAAGCCCTAGCTGGTGCTCGTTCCTTGGATCTCACAGTGGAGTCTTTCATCACATCATGGCTACCACTCACATTTCTGGGATTACTAGGTGGTCTACCTCTCGTAGCTGTGTTGCTCGGCCTTGAAGTTTGAACTTTCTCTTTCTCGAATTTCCCAGGGAAATCTCTAAGATAGTGGTCAAAGGAACCACATCTGAAGCATGCTCCGTACTTCATTCGACACTCACCATAATGTGGCCTATTATAATGCTTGCACTCGGGTCTGGTGTTTCTAGCACTACCCACTCTCACTACAGATGTAGCTTGAGGTTTAGAACTAGAGTATCTGGTATCTCTGTCTCTATTAGAATGTCTCATAGAAGCAGTAGAACAGTAGTAATGTTCTTTAGATTTCTTCGATGCTAACTGGTAATTTTCCCATCAATCTCTTTCTCGAATCTCTGGCTTCAATCTCAACATGTCTTTTCTCTTTACTTAGCTATTCGGCTTTATGTGCCCGATCAACTACTGCAACAAATTCTTTCAACTCAAGGATCCCAACTAATAGCTTTATATCTTCATTTAATCCATCTTCAAACCGTTTGCAATTGTAATCTTAGTCAGAATGCACTCTCAAGCATATTTACTCAAACAAACAAATTCTCGCTCGTATTTTGATACAGTCATGCGACCCTATTTGAGCTCTAAGAATTCTTTACATTTTGGATCCAGAAACCTCTGACTAATGTATTTCTTACGAAACTCAGTTTGAAAAAACTCCCAAGTGATACGCTCTCTTGGCACTACAGAAGTCAATGTATTCCACCACTGGTAAGTCGAATCTTTTAGTAGAGATACTGCACACTTCACATATTCAGTTGGTGAACATGTCAACTCGTCAAAAACCCTAATGGTATTCTCTAACTAGAATTTAGCTCTCTCAGGATCATTCTCAACAGTAGCTTAGAATTCTTCAGCCCCATACTTATGGATCTTATCAACAGGAGGCTTACTAACTCGGATAGGTTTCATTCTTTGAGGAATAACGGAAACTGTTTAGGGAATAGGAGAGGTGGAGGTTTTTGACCAACCATTTTTGTTCGTACAAACTCAGTGAACCATTCATTCATCATCTGGAAAAGGCTTCCTTAGCCTTTCCTCCCCAATCCTCAGATACAGGCCTTGTACATCTCGAAGCTGTAACAGCCCGATTTTGGGGCTAGTCAGAACAGTGGTTTCGAGACCACTAATCTAAGATTGTGATGCATTATGATCATAAAATGTCTTAAATGAGTGAGTTTTGTTGTTATAGATCAAGAAGAGCACAGAACTAACCTTGATCGGGGAAAAGGCAAGGTTTAGGATTAAATCGCAAATTAACACATTTTGCACCGAGGTAAGTTTATGTGTAAACGATGCATCTTACACATGTTGTTACTTATTGGTGCGCTGTATGATTGAGAACGTGTATGATTCAACTGGATTGAATTTGGTAGATATTGAATAATTTTCGTATGAATGACGAAATAGATATATAAATGTGAAATATCATCCGTATTAATAAATGGTGGGTTGTGTGAGATACCACCTTATTACTTATTCACGTGGGCTGTGTGTGATACCATCATTTATATTATTATTTGGTGGGCTAAGTGTGTTACCACCGTAAATATTCTTGTTGGTGGGCTATGTGCGATACCACCCTGTTAAAGATTAATGGTGGGCTAAGTACGAAACCACCGAGTGATTGGTAGTATTATGAATTGTTTATTGGGAAAAATTATGATGTGTTGTTTCATGTGATCATGTGGTGATAAGTGCAGGGATGTATGTTAAATAATGTGGGCATTTGGCTTGCGATATGGTTGGAATGTGGTAAGAGATGAAATGAGTAAGCATGATCATGGAATGTTGATTGTTCTTGCTTAGTATGTAATGCTATTTATTGTTTAGCACATACAATGATGTTATTTGTTTACATGTAAACTTACTAAGCTTAAAGCTTACTCCCCTTTTCTTTTCCCTTGTTTTATAGAGTCAAAGAGCCGGGTCGGGATACGAAGATAATTGGAGATCACCCACATTATCAGCTCACCTCGGTATATCTAGACTTAGTGTTTTGAGTATGGCATATATAGGGGCTAGACTAGGTAAATTGTTTTGTTATTTTGGCCAAGAGTGTGATGGCTCCTTTAGAGGTGAACTCTTTTGTATATAGCCATAGTTGATGGCTCATTGTTTATAATTTAATGAAAAGATGAAGTTATTCATGGAAGTTTATGTTACACATTTGAGTTGCTCATTTGAGTTGCTTAGTGATTTGTTGAATGGTATATTGATGTGTGAATTAGGGTGGTGAAAAGAGCTTGGCAAATAGCCTTGTTCTTGTCCACATGGGTAGGCACACAGGCATGTGTCTAGGCCGTGTGTGACACACGGTCAGTCCCATGGGTGTGTGACCAGGCCGTGTGTCCCCTGCATGTTAGTTTTACAAGTTAGTAAGCTTTGTAATAAACTCATGGGCAGAGACGGCCGTGTGTCTCAGCCGTGTGGGAGGCACTACCACAGACATGGGTGTGTGCCCAGGCCGTGTGAAGTCTGTACCTTGAAATTGGAATTTAATGACACACGGTCTAAGGACACGGGCGAGTGCCTTGACCGTGTGACCATAGTGAGATGATGATGTCATAAACAAAATTCCAAGTTTTGGCACACAGGCTGAGACACGGGCGTGTCGAGGCCGTGTGAGGGACATGGGCCAGGGACATGGGCATGTGTCCAGCCGTGTGAAATAAGTCAGTGTCGACCACGAGTGAGGGGCATGGGCGTGTGTGACCACACGGCTTGCCCACACGGGCGTGTGGCCCCTGTTTAGGTAAAATTTTTCTAAGTGTTTAAAAGTTTCTGATTTATTTCCAAAACCTTCCGGAAGCATGTTTAGGGCTTCGCAGGCCCATTGTAAGGATGTTAGAGGTGTGTAGGGAAAAGTTTTAATTTGGAATGACATTTGATAGCCCAAAGTTGTATGACCAGGTGAGTTAAGTACAGTAATGCCTTATATCCAGTTCTGGTGTAGAATACGGGTAAAGGGTGTTACAGAAGCTACTTCGTGAATGAATGCTTGAGCATTATTCTCTACTTCATCGGAATCAGCTCGGTTGGATGTCATTGCTATATGAAAACATGTTTCAAAATAGTTGGGAGATATCACACTATCACAAGTTATATAATGGCATGTATAGCTAGACTCGTACAAGCTACGTTAGTCCGAGAATCGACTAAACTGTAGCTATGATACCAATAAATGTAACGCCCCTAACCTGAATCCGTCGCTGAAACAGGGTTACAGAGTAGTATCGGGGGTTACAAATCAGACAAATATAAAAATCAAACATGTCATATAATACAATATAGCTCCGACAAACTTCCAACCCGAACGAGCTTTCGAATCACTATAAAACATGGAAAATAACACAGCGTAAGCATTTATGCTTAGTAAGTTTGTGTAACATCCCGAAATTGGGCCTAATAGGATTGGGCTGATTGGGCCTTGGGCTTTAGGAAAATTTGAGTATCATCTTGTTGCTTGTGTTAATTTAGGTATGATTTTATTTTGGGCTTAATATAGTCTTGTGAAGGCTTGGAATTAATTGGTTTAGAATTTTTTTAGTATGGAGAATTTAATGAAGTGGATCAAGTGATTATGATGCTTAAGTTAATTTAAGTGTTTAATGTTAACATAAGTGAGCAAGTAGTAAAGTGGAGCTGGCGCATGAGTTATTGCATGAGGGAAGAGGTTCAAATCCCATGGATGACATTAAGGTGACTTTTAATTTTTGTATGGCATGTGTTGGTCAAATTTTACTTATGGTAAGGATGGACTTGTTATTTATGGATAGTAGACTAAGGAATAAGGCAAGTTTTTAGTTAAGGTATGGTATCAATGAAAAATGGTATGATGAGGGGACAAAAGGCATGGATTATGGAGTGTTGTTTTGGAAACTCTTCTATGGCATTTTGTCCATGAACATGGATGGTTTCATGGACTAGGGGGGAGTTGGCCGAATTTTTGGAAGGAATAGGATTAGGAGGAAATAAAGAGGAAATTGTGGGATTTGTGATGAATATGTGAGTTGGATGGCCAAGGGGGATTTCTTTGATGACCATTTTGGTTTTGTGAGTAGAGGGGAGTAGCCGAATTTCTCTTAAGGAGTTTAGGTGTTTTCTTTTCGGGTTTATTCTTCTTTCTCTAGTGTGGTGCAGAAATCCTAATGCCATCAAAGTGCCATTTTTGTGCATAAGCCATTTAGTTTCGGTTTCCCTTCTCTTTGTTTTGTGTTCGAAACTTCAAAGACCATTAAGGTCACTAGCGTTTTCTTCTTCTCTCTATTTGCTAGTTTGGCCGAATCTATCTCCTTTCCCAAACTCCTTCTTTTCCTTTTGATAGCCGAGTTTGTCATCACCTTTGGTAAGGCTTGGCCGAACCCTATAGCCTCTTTCTCTCTTGTCTTTGCTTGAAACTTTAAGGAAACCCCATAGCCGAATCTTGTAGCCTTCTTTGTGTACCCTTTTCTCTTGGTTTGAAGCCTTAAAGAAACACCATAGCCAAATCCTCTAAGCATTCTACTCCCTCCACTTTGGCGTAATCCCTTTTCATCAGTAAAGTGCCGAAACACCATCTCAACCTCGTTTCTATACCTATCTTTGTGTTAGCCGAATATCCCATTACCATTGGGAAGGTTTAGCCGAAATCTTTTTCTCTTATTTGGTCTCTTCAAGCATCGAGGTGGTAAGTAATTTCTATCCTAGCAATCGGTGTAGGTTCTCTTTCTTTTAAGTGTGCCGAATCAAGGATTAAGCCTTGGTTTAGGGATGGCCGATTATGCTTGTGCCATGATATGTGTTTCTTCTGATGGTAGCCAACATTAAGGAGCATTAAAGGAGAAGCTTTCGGGATTCGATTCTTCAAGGTAAGTAAGTGTAGCATTCGGCCAAGGGCCATTCTTTTGGATTATTGCTTAAAGCCGATTCTAATGTGGGTTGTTTAAGGAATTTCGACAGAGTTCATAATCAAATGGTGTTTTCGAGATTTAATCGACTGTGCCAAATATGTGCGTAGTTATCGCACTGTCTCTTGATTGTGTGTGTGTGTGTTATATTTATGTATATGTGATATGATGTTAATGGTAGCCGAATTAAGGGTAAGATTGTGAATACCCGTGGTGGGTGATCGAATACTCAGGTCAGTGATTTACGATATTAAATGATCATTGATGAATATATGAAATGTGATGGCATGTGATGCATAATTGTTCAAGTGATATGTTGCCATGATACACATATATGCATAGGACTTGGGATGTGACTATCGAAGGAAAGGGTGTACTTTATGTACGTGGTCTAATGTTAGCCTTGTGCTACATTGGCGCTTGATGTTAACTATGTGCTTCATCAAGGGAGGTGTTGGCTAGGTGCCACATCTCAGCGGATGATAGCTGTGTGCATCACCGTAGATTGAGGATGACCTCGAGTCACCTCGTGGATACAGATATGTGGATCACTATGTGATCGGTGGCTTAGCCACGGCCTTGGGCAGCAAGTCTGCCAAGGTAAGATATGTGGATCACTATGTGATCGGTGGATTAGCCACGGCCTTGGGCAAGGAGTCTGCTAAGGTAGGAGTAACGGATGGACTCTAGGTTGGGTTGGGCTTCATGTTGCATATTTATGCATTTTGCATGACTAATTATGTGGATCAATGTGGATATGGGCCAAGCCCAACATGTGGAATTATGTGGATATAATACCTTATCATCTGATATGTGATTGATGTGTGGATATGGGCCAAGCCCATACGTGGAGACATGTGAAATAACTATGCACTGAGTCTGTGTGACTCACCCAATTTTTCTCAAACCTTACAGGTGATGCATAAAGCTTGGACCGGGTTGGAGTGGATACGAGGTGGCCCATGCAGAAGATATTTTATTTGTTTCACACATTTTATTTATGAAAGGTTATTTATTGTAATAAAGGGCCACTTTAAGTATTTAAGGATTTTTATTATGTTTTAGGTTGGATTGTCGATTATATTATTATTATTTGAAAATGTTTTATTTTAAACAACTCAATTTTATTTGGAACTTTAATTACACGATGTCTTAGTAAAGAAAAACAAATTTTTATGTTTTTAACTTTAAGTCAAAAGTTTTTCAAACGTTTTTCCGCAGTGGCATTTCAAATTCGGTCAACACAAATGGGCCGAGTTTGGAGTGTTACAGTTTGTATAACTTAGAATTTAACTTACAATTTTAAATCACAATTAAGGTAAGCTGACATAGCATATCCCAACAAATTTGGCTAAAAGCCTAAACACATGTTCATCAACATATTAGCCATGTAAATCATATATAAAATCAAATACACATGGATGAATTCAACAAGTAATCACATTTCATATACATGAATTATTCATTTCATATACCAATGTATATGTAACATCACTTTCATGTATTCCATGTAAATACTTGTAATAGTTCATATAGAACTCATATAATCTCGTAACAGAACTGTGCCTGTTGAACCATTTAGAATATCGTTGGATATGTAGGTAGTACACATGAGGTGAACTAAACTGTAACCCGTCAATTCCTGTACGTGTATGCTCATACGAGCTCTGAATCGGTATGCTCTTACGAGCTATAATCAGTAAGCTCCTCTGAGCTGAATAACGGTAAGCTCATGCTAGCTGAGTATCAGTAAGCTCATATGAGCTGAAATCGGTAACCCTAATGACATGTCATTTGTATCCTATGAATTGCTAAGGTTCAAACAGGGCTCGGTACTCGTTGTACGTTGTCGAATATGCGATTGGTATTCTTTCATGGAAACTACACAATTTACAAACATATCATTCAATTTAAAACATATAAGTGTACAATTTAATTACACGAACTTACCTCGACGAGTGCATGTAGATACGGAGGCGACTAATCCGAGATTTTCTCTTTGCCCCAATCTAATTCCATAAGAGGTTTAACCGGATATATACGAATGAATTTAACTCAATTCAATATAATTCACATTCAATTTAGTCGAACATATAATTTTGGAAAAATTACTATTTTGCCCCTATACTTTTAATTCTTTACAATTTAGTCCTTCTCTCATAAAAATGGAAATTTACGAAATTCCATCACAACCAATCATATTCAAATATAAATCTAGTCCCTAGCAATCCGTATATTTCATTTATTTCATAATTTGACCACATAATAATTTCTATTTTTCAATATAGCCCCTATTTGACAATTTCGCCAAAAATTCCTTTACAAAAGTTGTTTATCTAACAACAACCATTCGTTTTCTATCACCAAACTTCAAAACTCATGCATATTCATCCATGGAAAACCCTAATAGTTTAACAGTTTTACAATTTAGTCCCCGAGCTAGCTAGATTAAGCTACAACGATCCCGGAAACATAAAAAACATTAAAAATGGATTAAAATTTCATACCTAAATGAAGAAATGTAGATGGCCAAATGAAGAATTCACTTCCTCCCTTGAATTTTTGGTTGCAAAATAGATAATGGAAGATGATGAAAATTTTAGTTTTATTTTAATTAACCTTTATTTACTAATTTCCAAAATTAACCTTTAAAACATTTAATAATTACACAAAATGCCAAGCCATTATCATCCACTAACTCATTAATTGGCTAATTAACATATAAGGACCTCTACATTAAAGTTCTATAGCTATTTAATACCTTTAGCTAATAGAAATCAACTTTTGCACTTTACGTGATTTAGTCTTTTTTATCAAATTAAGCAAGTAAATAGTAAAATTTCTTAACAAAATTTTTATACAGTATTTCTAACATGCTATAGGAAATAAAATAATAATAAAATAAATTTTTTGACTTCAGATTTTTGGTCTCGAAACCACTGTTTTGATTTTACAAAAAACGAGCTGTTACAATTGTTGAATCTTTAAAGTGGGAAGTGCTTAGTGATAAAAGGCCAAATCTGAACGATGAGTTAGTTTAGGAATTTTATGCAAATTTGACCTTAAATGCTGTAACAGAAGTTTTCGTCCGAGGAATTAAGGTATATCTAAACCCAAGTTCCATTAAGAAATTTTATGAATTACCTGTTTCGAAGACGACGAATATATTCTTCCTTAATGAAAAATATTGAGGTGTAGAAATTGCAAAAAATTCTACAAGAACTCACGGTTTCGAGTTCTAAATGGACTGTGGAAACACAAGACCCGTAGTTGTCAACCAATACTTGTCGCAAAGAATACTTAACCCTATTTGCGAAGGTATGGTTTTATTTTGTACAAGTTACTCGTACGCCTATCTCACATGGGACTACAATTTTAGTAGAACGAAATGGTCTTGCTATACTCAATTATGACAGCAAAGACCATTAATATGGGAAAAATCATTCTGAAAGAAATTTGAAACTGTGTTGCAAGACATACTGGTCCAATCTGTTTCCTTTTTACGATAACATTTTTATGCTTGAAAGCTAGTATTCGTGAAAAAGTAAATACGACAAGACAGCCAATGTACAATCGCCAATTGGGACCTTGTCCGAGTAGTAGGATGTAACAGCCCGTTTTCAGTGAAATCAGAACAGTGGCTTTGGGACCACAAATCTAAAGTTAGAAATTCATTTTATTATTATTTTATTGTCTACAGCATGATAGAAATACAATATAATAATTTTGTTAAGAAATTTTACCGTTTACATGTTCAATTTGATAAAAAGGACTAATTCGCGTAAAGTGCAAAAGTTGAGTTCTAATAGCTAAAGGTATTAAATAGCTATAGAACTTTAAAGTGGAGGTCCTTATATGGTAATTAGACCATTATTATGTTAGTGGATGATAATGGCTTGGCAATTTTATTATTATTAAAGTTTATTAAGGTTAATTTTGGAAATTAGTAATTAAAGTTAAAATTAATTAAAATAAAAGCCAAGTATCATCTATTCTTCTTTCTACAACCAATTGTGAAGAGAAGAAAGCCATTTTTGTTGAAGCTAGGGTTCGACTACTTTGAAGCTCAATTGGGGAGTGATTTTTGTCCCATTTTTTATGATTTCTATGTTTTCGGGATCGTTGTAGCTTAATCTAGCTAGCCTGGGGATTGATTTGTGAAACTGTTAAAGTATTAGGGTTTTTCCATTGATTAGCATGCTTGAGTTTTGATGTTTGATGCTAGAAAATGAATGGTTGTTGTTAGATAAACAACTTTTGTTAAGGAATTTTTTGTGAAATTGCCAAATAGGGATTAAATTGAAAAATATGATAAATTCATGGTTAAATTTGTAAATTTGTGAAATATGTTGGCTGCTATAAGCATGTATATAGTTCAGCTAGGCTCTTTTGGTACTTTCAGTTGATTAATTTCAGTTATAATGGCATGTATAGGTTATTTTGGCTAATGTTGGCTTATGTGTGATGTGTTTATGGCCATATGCTTTGGCTTGTGCTTTGGTATATTTTGCTATGTATATATAAATGGCCTTATCATGTTTGATGTGTGGTTTGGTATAGGTAATATGTGAATTGATTCATGTTTGATGGATGAAAATTTAAATGGTAGTTGAATATGCATTTGGATATGTATTATAATTTGGAGTGATTTAGTTCTTATTGTGGAAAGCACAAATGTATAATAAGGTTAGTTTTTGAATGGTTTGTATTGGTGTTTTTAGAGAAAAAATTACAAGTGACTTACATGACCATTTGATGCTAGAGATCAAGTACATAAATGTTACTGAATGGTATGTTTTAATGAATGATCTACATGGTAAGTTTTGGTACAAATATGCACATGAGTTAGTTAAACAATGGGATATATTGAATGTTTATATTTACATGTTATAAGTTGTCATTTGAGGTTCCTAAGGGCATATTGGTTGTATAAGATGATTTTACATGTTTAAGGCTTGATTTTTGCTTGTTTTGGATGCCTATTTATGACCTGCGTATATGCAAAATGTTGAGTGTAGGTGGATGTCAAAATGGGGTGAGAAATATAGCTTGTAAAATGACATATTTTCATCCACACGGCAGAGACACGGGCGTGTGCCTTAGTTGTGTGTGACACACGACCATGTGGCACGGCCATGTGTCCCCTGTATCTTTTAAAGAGTGCAAGTTAGTTTGCTGACACGGCTTAGCACACGGGCATGTGGCTTGGTCATGTGGCACAACATAGTGAGTTACATGGGCATGGACACGGGCTGGGACACAACCGTGTGTCCCTATTTCTAATGCCCACATGGCCTAAGACATGGGCGTGTCTTTTGGTCGTATGAGTCACACACGAGGATGTTATTCGAGCACGCGAGGATGCCTCTGTGCCAGATGTTATTACCGATATTTTCTCTATTTATGATACTGATGTAACTATTTTGATTGATCCTGTATCGACCCATTCATATGTTTGTACGAATTTAGTGTATAATAAGAATTTACATGTTGAGTCCACTAAATTCGTGGTTAAAGTATCGAACCCCCTAGGCCAGTATGTGCTAGTTGATAAGGTTTGCAAGAACTGTCTATTGATGACTCGGGGTTACAATTTTTTGGCTGATTTGATGTTATTACCGTTTGATGAATTTGATGTGATTTTGGGCATGGATTGGCTAACTCTGTATGACACTGTGATAAATTGTGGGCGAAAGCTTATCATATTGAAATGTTAGAATGGTGAGATGCTTCGTATTGAATCAGATAATTCGAGCGAGTTGCCTATTGTGTTATCAGGTATGTCAGCACAGAAATATGTGAGAAAAGGTTGTAATGCTTATCTTGCTTATGTATTGGATACTAAAGTGTTTGTGTAATAGCCCAAAATAAGGTCTAGTCAGAATAGTGGTTTGGAGACTACAAACCTGAAGTAAAAAATTTTTAATTTATGATTGTTTTAGAGTCTATGATATGTTTGGGTGATGGTGTGGAAATTTTGTTAAGTAATTTTTATCGATAAAATGCCCAATTTCATTATTGGGATTAAATTGCATTAATTGCAAAATATGAGTTCTAGAACATAAGAACTTGATTTAAATGGGGGTTTAAACTAGAGATCTTTAAATGGAAAATAGACCATCATATTTTGTTATGGACAAAACTAGTCATGGAAGGGTAAAAAAATTGAAGGTTCTCCATGCTGCCAAAATTTTCAAGAAGCCATGGCTAGGGTTTCAAGCTTTTTCAAAGCTCAATTGTAAGTGCATTTGAGCCCCGTTTTTAATGTTCTTAGTATTTTTGAGATCCTAGAAGCTTAACCTTTCTATTTTTACCATTTATTTGAATGAAAAATGAAGTTTAAAATTTTACCCATGCTAGATATTTGTGCATTTTGATGTTTAATGGTAGAATAAGGGTGCACGAGGTTAGGAGAACTATTTTTGCTAAGTGATTTCCGTTGAAAATGGTTAAAACGGGTTAATTAGTAAAAGTTGTAAATGCTCCTAAAAGTGTGAAATAATAAGAATTTGAGGTTGCTTTGGAAGAGCAAAAGGTTCGACTGACCTTGAATTTTATAGAAATTGAATAAAAATCATATTACGAGCCTAGAGGCAAAATTATAAATTTGTCTTAGTATGATTTTTGTATTAAAATGAGTAATGTGAGTGATAATTAAGTGAAATGTGACATTTTAGATCAAAGAAATCAAGATTTGGACCAAGTATGGGGAAATGTCAATCAAAATGACGGATTCGCGTCGAGGTAAGTTCATATGGCTAGTCTATAGGAAACGATTATTAAATTTGAATTGAGATGATGTATTATTTTATATATGTTTGTTATCTAATCATGACTTTATGCAAGTACGAGATTGGATTGAAGGATCAATCGTGAGAAATGCAAGGTCAAGTACATTCGTACTACGACTCGTGATGAATTGACAGAAAAGACCATGGTTGGACCATGGTAGTGGGTGTGCCAGTATAAGACCATGTCTAGGACATGGCATTGGCCTCAAGTTGTGTTAGTGTAAGACCATGTCAGGGACATGGCAGCGGCACAGACAGAGGAGAGTTAGTGTAAGACCATGTCTGGGACATAGCATCAGCTCGAGATGAATGCCAGTGTAAGACCATGTTTGGGACATGGCATCGGCACCGATATGTGATCCCATGTAAGACCATAACTGGGATATGGCATTGGCATCCTACCATGTGTACAAGATGTCCCGAACATCCCTAATATTACAAGTAGTTCAATGGAAATTTCAAGGAGTATGCTCAAGATAAGTAAGAGTAGGATATGTGAGTATTATGACTAAGCACAGGTATGTATACGAGACTTATAAATAATGTGCTCAGATTATGATGGATTATTGATAAGGATGCAAATGATTAAGATGTGTTTATGATCACTTGGTTGTTATGTGCCAAGTTATAATATGCTTTGGTGTAAGTGTGTATAAATGAAAGTGAACACAAATAATTAATGAATGAGCGAAATTGACATTAAAACAGTTGTAGGCAGCAACATTAGTATAACTTTGAAAAATCACAAAAAATGGTTGAAATTGAATTAAAGGCTGGGTGAGATATGAAATTAAATCTTAATGAGTCTATTTTTATAATAGAAACAGAGTAAGCAAAAGAAGTGTGAATTATGAGATATTTGAATTTTAGTGAGATAGGGTCAAAATCAGTTTCGGAATCCCCTGTTCCAACTTTGTAAAATCAGTAAAAATTGTACAAAAATAATTATGAAGTATAATTCATATTATTGAAATCCTTAATAAGTCTACTTTCAATTGAAATAAACTAAAATAGCATATGAATTTTATACGAGGAGAAAATTGATTCGAAGTGAAGAAGTGTCAGAATTGTTGGACAGCGAAACAAGGGTAAACTTAATGAATAAATTGTACTAATTGGCTAGACCAAAAATTATGAAATTCCTATGGTAAGAAGTTATGTAAGTCTAGCTTCAGGTAAAATTAATGGTTCTTCATTCGGAGCTCTGTAGTTCAAGAAATAAATAATTTAGTGACAGTGACTCAAGTAGATAGATTAATGTGAACATGAGTAATAAGGTGTAAGCATGTGATATAATGATTATATCATCTTAAGAAATTATTGTGAGGATTTATCCACACAAGTTTATTAATTTCTTATTATTTGCATATGAACTTACTAAGAATTTATGCTTACTTCCCCTCTCTTTTCCCTTGCCTTGTAGTATCGCCAAGTTAGCTCGGGGATCGGTGGACGTCGGACATTCGCTCACACAATCAATTGGAACACTTGGTATATCTAGATACATTAATTTTTGGGTTATGGCATGTATAGTAGGCTTGGTTGTTTTGTCATGTATGTCATATTTCTTATGGCCTAAAATGTTTGCCCTTATTTAATAAATGTTCAGTTTGATTAAGGCTATTTGGAGATGGCCAATATTGATGGTTGTTATACGCCTATGATGTGGTTATTCATGTAGGTGGTAATTGCATAATTGAGATGTTGTGGATGTGGTTTACAATTGATTTCATGAATGGCTATGTGTATGGGAATGTGTATGCAAAAATTGGATATTCAGATGTCCAATTATAGCATGATACATGTTAATGAAATGGATACAAGAGAGTTTGTGTTTTATTTGGGGAACTGGCTTGGAAAATAGCCAACTTCCAAGCCACACGGGCAGAGACACGGCCATATGTCTCAGCCATGTGATAGTCACGGTCTAAGGGCACGTGTGTGTGCCAAGGCTGTGTGACCCTATTTTGATGATGACATTATAAACAAAGAGTTACACGGGTTAGGGCCACGGGTGTGTCCCAGACCACATGGGCGTGTGTCCCCTGTTTTGACAAAATCTTCTAAAATTTTCCAAAAGTTTCTAGAGTTCTCGATTTAGTCCTGAACCATCCTAAAGAATGTTTTGAGCTTTATAAGCCCATATAAGGAACAAAATGCATGTGTTAGAAAATTTTTAAATTTGACGAAATTTTATGACCCGGTTTTACATGTTCAAGAAATTTTAAGTTCGGTAACACCTCGTACCCTGTTCCGGCGTTGGATACGGGTAAGGGGTATTACAGTCTGAGTTGAAGTTTGAATCAGTGCTAGTGGTTTACGAGTATCTTGATGTGTTTCTAGAGGAATTACTTGGATTACCGCTAATCAAAGAGGTCGAGTTTGCTATAGAACTTTATCGAGAACATCACCGATATCGATAACACCTTACAGAATGGCTCCTACAGAGTTAAAAGAGTTGAAAGCACAATTACAAGAATTGACAGACAGGGGTTTTTCTCGACCCAGTTTTTCACCTTGTGGTACACCGACTCTGTTCGTCAAGAAAAAGGATAGATCGATGAGATTATGCATTGACTACCGTCAGCTCAACAAAGTTACAATCAAGAACAAATATCCACTTCCTCGTATTGACAATTTGTTTGACCAGTTTAAAGGTGCCACAATGTTCTTGAAGATTGCTCTTCATTCTGGCTATTATCAGCTGTGAGTGAAAGATTCAGATATGTCGAAAACTGCATTTAGAACCAGGTATGAACACTATGAATTTCTTATGATGTCATTTGGTTTAACTAACGCAGCTGCTGTATTTATGGATATAATGAATAGAATCTGCAGACCGTATTAAACAGATTTGTTGTCGTATTAATTGATGATATTTTGATATATTCCCAAGACGAGACTGAACATGCCGAGCATCTGAGAATTATTTTGCAAACCCTGTGAGATAAACAATTGTTTCCTAAATTTAGAAATGTGAGTTTTGGCTCCGAGAAGTCTGGTTTTGGGGACATATAGTGTCGGCTGAAGACATCAGAGTTAATCCGAGTAAGATTTTAGCAGTTGTTGACTGAAAACAACTGAGAAAAGTATCCGAAGTCAGAAGTTTTCTGGGATTAGCTGGTTATTACTAGAGATTTGTAAAAGGGTTCTCGATGGTAGTTACATTGATGACACGGTTATTATAGAAAGATGTGAAGTTTGAATGGTCTGATAAATGTCAGCGAAGTTTTAACCAGTTGAAAGCACTGTTGACCGAAGCACCAGTTCTGGTTCAACCTGAATCAGGTAAATAATTTGTGATTTACAATGATGCGCAATTGAACGGTTTAGGCTATGTTTTGATGCAGAAACCAAAGTAATAGCTTATGCCTCCAGACAGTTAAAGCCGTAGGAGAAAAACTATCTGACACATGACTAAGAGTTGGCAGCTATTGTGTTTGCATTGAAAATTTGGCGCACCATTTGTTCGGTGAAAAATGTCACATATTTGCCAATCACAAGAGTTTAAAGTATCTAATGTTGCAGAAAGATCTAAATCTGAGACAGCATAAATGGCTTGAACTGTTGAAAGATTATGAGTTAATTATTGATTATCACCCGGGTAAAGCAAACGTAGTTACGGATGCTCTGAGTAGAATGTCTTTGTTTGCTTGGTGAGCAATGAATACACAATTGACATTGTCTGATGATGGCTCGATCTTAGCCGAGTTAAAAGCTAAACTGATTTTTCTACAGCAGATCTGCGAAGCTCAAAAATGTGATAGTGAGATGTTAACTAAAAGGGTACAGTGTGAGTCGACTTCTGATTTAGAATTTTAGATAGTACCCAATGATTGTTTGTTATTCATAGGTAGAGTTTGTGAACCGAAGAATCCAGAGCTTATACAGAAAATTTTTCATGAAGCTCATAGTGGTAACTTTTCTGTTCATCCAGGGAGCAATAAAATGTATAATGATTTGAGATAGATGTATTGGTGGCCTAGAATGAAACATGAGATTTCTGATTTTGTATCTAGATGTTTGATATGCCAGCAAGTTAAAGCTGAACATCAGGTACCTTCAGGATTGTTACAGCCAGTGATGATACCGGAATGGAAATGAGATAGAGTTACTATGGATTTCGTATCGGGGTTACCCCTATCTTCGAGAAAGAAAAATACTATCTGGGTTATTATTGATTGTTTGACGAAGTCGGCACACTTTATTCCGGTACATATAGATTTCTTACTTGACAGATTAGCTGAGTTATATGTCTCTAAGATTGTCAGATTACACGAGGTGCCAGTTTCTATTATTTTGGATAGAGATCCGAGATTCACATCGCGATTCTAGAGAAAGTTACAGGACGCTCTGGGTACGCGGTTGCATTTTAGTACTGCATTTCACCCTCAGACCAATGGTCAGTCCGAGTGAGTAATTCAAATTCTTGAAGATATGCTTCGATGTTGCATACTAGAGTTTGAAGGCTACTGTGAGAAATACTTACAGTTAGTCGAATTCACGTATTAGTTGCCTCCGTATCTACGTACACTCGTCGAGGTAAGTTCGTGTAATTAAATTATGTATTTATATGCTTTAATTGAAATATATGTATGTGGATTGTATAATTGTTATGTATAATTATCGATCACATATCGGACAACATACGATGACTACCGAGCCTCTTTTTAACATTAGGAATTTGTAGGATACAAATGACATCTCATTAGGGTTACCGATTTCAGCTCGCATGAGCTTACCGTTATTCAGCTCAGAGGAGCTTACCGATACTCGGCTCGCATGAGCTTACAGTTATTTATCTCGGAGGAGCTTACCATTTATAGCTCGTAAGAGCATACCGATTCAGAGCTCGTATGAGCATACATGTACAGGAATTGACAGATTACAGTTCAGTACACTTTGTGTGTGCTACCTGAGTATCCAACGATATTCTAAATGGTTCAACGGGCACAGTTCTGTTACGAGTTTAATTGAGTTCGATACGAACTAGTACAGGTATTTACATGAATTACATGGAAATGGTTTGAATATGATATGTGGATACATGGAATAGATGTTACATGTATATGGAATTTGAATAGTTTTTGAACACATACATGATTTTCAATTTTTAGATGAATTATATGACTAACATGGTTGATGAATATGTGTTAGGCTTTTGGCCAAATTGAGTTGAGATATGTTTTGGTTTACTTACCTTAAATGTGATTAAAGTGGTAAGTTAAATTCTCTATTATACAAACTTACTAAGCTTAAATGCTTACTCTGTGTTATTTTCCATGTTTTATAATGATTCGGAAGCTCATTTAGGTTGGAAGCTTGTCAGAGCTATATCACACTATCTATCGGCTCTTTTGGTACTTTCAGTTGATTAATTTTGGTTATAATGGCATGTATAGGTTATTTTGACTAATGTTGGCTTATGTGTGATGTGTTTATGGCCATATGCTTTGGCATGTGCTTTGGTATATTTTTCCATGTATATATAAATGGCCTTATCATGTTTGATGTGTGGTTTGGTATAGGTAATATGTGAATTGATTCATGTTTGATGGATGAAAATTTAAATGGTAGTTGAATATGCATTTGGATATGTATTATAATTTGGAGTGATTTAGTGCTTATTGTGGAAAGCACAAATGTATAATGAGCTTAGTTTTTGAATGGCTTATATTGGTGTTTTTAGTGCACAAATTACAAGTGACTTACATGACCATTTGATGCTAGAGATCAAGTACATAAATGTTACTAAATGGTATGTTTTGATTAATGATCTGTAACAGCCTATTTTTAGTCAAATCAGAACAATGGTTTCGAAACCCTAAATTCGAAGTCAAAAATATTTATTTTAATATTATTTTAATGTTTACAGTATGATATCATGATGTGTGAAAATTTCGTTAAGAAATTTTATCGTTTAATTAGTCAATTTGATAAAAAGGGCTAAATCACGTAAAGTGTAAAATTTGAGTTCTATTAGCTAAAGGTGTCTAATAGCTATAGAACCATAAAGTGAAGGTCCTTATGTAGAATGTAACACCCCTAACCCGTATCTGTCGCCAGACTAGGGTTACAAGGCATTACCGATGTAAAACCCAGCCCAGAATAGATATTAATACACATGTCTGTCAACAAGTTCGAATTCATTATTAAACATACATCAATTGCAATCTACTTACTTTCACATATATATAAAATATATTAAATTTAATGTATACCATTTCAACCATCGAACATTTTAAAAGCTTCATATAGCCAAATACACAAGCATACTATCGCCAACTTATTAAATTAACTCATATATATATCTATTAAAACATATTACATACTTATCGATACAATACATATACCGAGATCGATACTCATAATCACTTACATATATCTTTTGAACAAGTTCAAGCTTACTAAAAGAACTATTCATTTGGTCATTGACATTACAAAAGCCAAATAAGCGCATGCTACATTCATTTTACTAAAACAAATTTGTCTATCATCAACACCAAATATGCATATACTATAACGTTGCTTATAAAATCTAGGTTATACCAATTTCACACCTATTGCCGAATATATCCAAATGTATAAACAACCACATCTCATACAATTATAATAGTCAAGTTATCAAAGCCATACCTATCCTATAATTAATCTAAAACATATAAACCAAACACATTATACATATATGTGATTATCACGACTAGTTTGCACAACTCAAAATTTACCTAACCTATAATGCCGTTGTTACATATCATGAGATGTTATTTACCTAATTATATCAACGCCATATTCGACATCACATAACAAGAATGTTAACCTTAAAATCATTCAAGCCACCTTTTCATACATCAAATACAAACGCATAGAAAATGCACTTTTATATTAAACAAGCATCAAGGTCGAATTCACACAAGACCAAGTTACCATAATTTAGCCATTTTCGCATGGCATAAATACACATACACTCCATTTGAATTCAATTCAAAAGTATCTTAGCCTATACATGCCATAATAGTCAAAATTTGCTATTTCAAAAGAGTACCAAAAGGGACGATAGTATGGTGAACTTCCGAGGTGATTTCCGAACACAAGTCGAGCTTCCAAAAGTAACATACGCATCCAAGAAATCAACCAAAAACAAAGTAAGCTTCCACAGCTTAGTAAGAATTAAGCAAATAATTTCCATTCACATAAGCTTATTCGAAATTAAAAGAAACTATCCTTATTCATTTATAACCATCAACCGAAAAGCCAAACCCTCAAAGGTTAAATAAATAACCACCTTATAACGGTTTATAAACATGTTACATACTTAACAAGTCTTCATATATACACATCAACTTCTATCACTCATAAGTTAATGGAATTGATACTTACCTTTAGTTCACTTACCACACCAAACTCATTCATTCATGTATTGTGAATAATAATATACTCCACTTTTTCGTACATGTAATTGTATTAGAAATAGAAACCCTTAATCGAACCTCTTTCCTGCACTTACGTAAATTTTGTTTCGATAATGTATCGCAGTCGTTACTTGTCTATTCCGCACACTTAGTGCCAATTTCTCAGTAACGTATCGAACACTCAGTGCTGTTACTCAATATATCCGCACACTCAGTGCCACAGAGCCTGTTTTGCACACTGAGTGCCCGGTCATAATTTCGTACACATAGTACCATAATCCATTATAATATGAACACACACACATATGTACTTATTCATATATATATACTCGTAAAATTAAAAGTTTACAAATAGTTCATACAATCTTGATACTCACTATTGCATTCGGCAGCTTTATCATATATGAACATATATCCGACCTTTTCAAATAATATCCCTCATATCATTTTTGCACATATCCATCTCATGTTTTATTCATATATATATATTCAATGACCACTAAGCATAGCCTACTTATACAAATTTCAAGTCTTATATTCGACCAACTCAAGCTAGATTTCCTCAATTCACATTCGGCATCATATTAGTTAACATGCCTAATATCATTTCGCATATATACTTTATATATAGAATAAAATTCAGTTTAGTCCAATTGCTTAAATCTTACCTCGAATATCAACGAGTTCAACTTCCCGGTTAGTCATTCGATTTGGTTTTTCCTCGATCCAATCCCACCTCCTTTTGTTCTTGATCTAAACACATTCAATTTAAGCTCATTCAAACACATTTACTTTCAATTTAGTCCTAAAACATATAAATGAGCAAATTACCATTTTACCCCTGACATTTACAACTTTTACAATTTAGTCCCTAATGCACCAAACACAAAATACACATAATTTGGGATCACTCCTCAAGGGCCGAATGTTCATTAGCACCATACAAGTCTCCACAAGCCATCTATCTAACATTTTAACCCTTCAACTATTTAACTTATGCAATTAAACCCCTAATACTTAATTCAATCAAAATCTCCAATTCAAAACATTTCTATTTATCACCTATCTTTAATATTCTATCAACAAACACTTCAAAACATGAAAATTCATCCATGGCCGATTATTAATCCTATCTCAAATTGAAAAATTACCACATGGGTCATGTAATATTCAAGGTAACAATATAAAAAATGTAAAAGTTAACACAAACTAAACAAATTACATACCTAAATTTAGCCAAAAACTCAAGGCCGAATGCTAAGCTTCTTTCTCTTCTTTCTTTTGTGATTTTCGGTCAAAAGAGATGAACACTTGCATGGCTTTCTTTTTTTTTTGTATTTTATTAAATATCATGTTATTTTATTATTTACTATTTTATCATTAACTAATGCATTAAAACAAGCTTAATAATAAGGTCAATCTTGACCTTTTGCCGTCCACTATTATGAATAATGGACTAATATCTCTCAAGGGTCCAACATTTAAAAGCCACTCCTAATTCGGCACTAATGCAACTAATTACCTTACTTTCTTTATTTTACAATCACATCCCTTTATTAAATTAAACATCCAAACAATTAAATTATACTATGATATTTTTACTCATGCACAAACACATAACATAGACATCAAAATAATTTAGAAAATATTTTTCTAACTCAGGTTCATGGTCCCGAAACCACCATTCCGATTAGGGTCGAATTTGGACTGTTACATAGAAATTAGACCATTAGTTATTTCAGTGGACATTTATGGACATCTTTTAAGTGATTATTGGTATTTAATTAAAAGGTTAAATTTGGTATTTAATAATTAAAGGTTAGTAATAATAAAATAAAAATTCCTATCATCTTCTTTACAACATCTTTCCACCAAAAATTGAAGAAACAAAAAGCCATAGATAGGGTTGAAGTTCGGCCAAGGCATTTAATGATTTTTACGTTTTTTAGATCGTTGCAGTTTAGTCTAGCTAGCTCAGGGACTATTTTGCAAAACTGTTAAAGATTTAGAATGTTGCCATTGATGAATACATGTGTGTTTTGATGTTTGATGATAGATTATGAATATTTGTTATGAATTATACAAGTTTTGTTAAATGATTTTTAGTGAAATGTGGAAACTTTGTGGTTAAAATGTGAAATAAATGAAAAATATGGGTTGCTAGGGACCTAATTGAAATTTAGCTACCATGGGTTGTTGAATTGTTTGAATTTGTGATTTTATAAAATAAGGACTAAAGTGTAAAAATGTGAAACACTAGGGGCAAAAGTGTAAATGTGCCTAAATGTGTGTTTTGGACTTAATTGAATAAAGTGGTGAGTGAATAAGCTAAATTTGATATTATATAGATCAAAAAAGCGAAATACGGACTTAGATAGAGGAAAGAACAAGATCTCGAATTAGTTGACCCGTGTCATTGTTTTTACTTCCGAGGTAAGTTCATATATAAAAAGCATTGTTATAATTATGCTTTAAATGCTTTGATATTCCATAAATTGTGTATGTGAGACTACAGTCTTGTTTGACGATGATTCGGCTATATATGGCACTTAGTGTGTGAGATTGAGATAGCTTCGGCTATGTATGGCACTTAGTGTGTGATGTGATCCGGCTCGGGAATGTCGAGTCAGTTCACTTGTTGCCCGGTCGTCGACAAGGAGAATGTTCGATTCGTTGAAAAGGGTTAATTTAGGTTTAACAGGTAGTGGAAATCTAGCAAAGGGTTTGGATAGGTTAAGGATGGATGAGATGGAATGGGTTCGGTTTAGCAAAGAAAATGAGGATAAGTGATATTCGAGATAGTGATGGAGATGGAAAAAAGAACTTAACTCGAAGAACGATTCAACACTATAAAAGAATGTCACCCCAATTCTTATGCGATTAAGGTGGTTGGATGAATAGATAGAAAGGTGAACGCCACACCGGCTAAGGCGATAAGTTCAAAAACAAGTCGAAGACTCCACTAGCAAGGCCAGATAAGTCAATCGAAACTTTACGAAATATGAGAGGAGGTAAACTCACTCGAGAACACAAAGTTCATATAAAAAGTTGGAAAAAGTCTAAAAATCCCTACAACATGAAAATAACTAAGTATTTATAGCTACTAGCTAGGATAGCTTAATGGAAAAATTCACAAACTTAATGGCTAAGAAATTCGGCCATGAATGTGCTAGAATATTCTAGAATAAAACCACTAAAATGCTAAGTCTATGTTCAGCTTGCTGGACGCCAAAAATCATGGTTCATGGAGAAGGAAATAAGTGGATGCACTTGGAAGCAAGGGAACTCCAATGGACTTGTCTAGGTTCGGCTATGGGCATAAATAAAGCATTAAAATTCGGTTCATACTTGAAGATGGTGCATGAATTGGCCGAACCATCATGCTACTTCACTTGATGCATTCTTGCATACTTAGCCTTGAAAAATAGCCATAATGCCATGAATGTGCAGCCCTTTAATACTTCTACATGGGGCTTTAATGTGCTTGAATACTTGAATTGAATGTATAGAAATTCACCTCCCTTGTGGCCAACGTCCATGCACCTTGATAAATGGCAGAATAATCATGCATAGGAGAAGAATAGTTTGTTCTAGATGCTGGTTGGTACTTGCACGAATTTCCCAAGCATTTATCTTCCAATTGTCCATAAATACGGTCCATGAATCTTCAAATACATGAACAATTAATAGCTTCCTCTTGCATGAACGTCGCACATGCATATGTTCCCTTAAATGCCATCCATTGAACCTCAATTGTGCATGCTCCCTTCCATACTTTGCACCAAGTCGTACATGCACCTTGCCTTTAATGCTCTCTCAAATTAGGCTGAACCTACAAACACAATGAACCAAATAAAATCAAGTAAAATTCAGTTGAAACAAACATTAATATATTTTAGACATACTAATTAACACATTAATTAAATTAAGACAAATTTAACATAGACTTACTAAGACATATTAATATTTGGCTATGACATGAAAACATATTAAAGACATGTAATAATCTAAATCAAATTTATGAGCTGTAATAATATTATCTAATTTAATTAAACACTTAATTTATTCAAACACTAAATTAAATAAGCTGAAAAGAAATTAAATCAAGCACAAATGAGTTGAATTAAGCTCAAGTGAGCTGATTCGAGCTAAAGGGAGCTTGGGGAGCTGAAGCCGAGATGAAGTCAGCTTGCACGAAGGTGCAAAGATCGTTTAAGGTGCTAGCCCGAGCTCGATTTGTAAACTTGATGAGCAGCCTCGAATAATCTTTGCTCATTTTGGAAAAGATCTCGGTCGTGCTCACATCATTCCCCCTTCTTCAAAACGACTTGCCCTCAAGTTGAGCCATTAGTTCACCCGAAAATATTTACGTGGCTTGCATTGGTCGAACGGGGCAAATGGCAAATGAGTCAACTGAAATTTATAGCCATGATTTAGCAAAAACCGATCCAAGCAAACTTGTAGTCCAAGCATAATCATAACAAGACAAGTATAATTCATGCGAATGGACAGATTCAAAACATCATTTTGAGAATCATGCAAACAAACCAGTTTACTTGCTAATGCCTTGTCAATTGTTTGAAATAAAAATAAATAGATTTTAAGGCATTCAAACAACTTAAATTGTTTCCACAAGTCATGGTTTTGATAAATGAAATGCGAGTAATGAGTCAAAAGATGTACGTAGTCATTGCAAACAGGTAAATGAAAAGATCGAGGTGTGACGTTATTTCGCATACTTGAATCTTGCAATTGCAGTTTAGCCATATTCTCGCCAACAAATTCTTTAACATCACAATGACCAAAATCATGAATCTTTTTATCAACAACCAAAACAGATAGATCATCATCAAGCAAAATAAAATAGTTAAGCACGTCACGGTCTAAGTGATTTACAAAAGCCAAATCGTCAACACTATTTTTGTCATCAACCGAAGAGAACAAAGATGTTTTAAAACATTCAAGAGTCTTACCTTGTATATCCTTATGAGTAGGAAAGAAAAGATTCGGTTTACCTTTTTTGATCATCACAAATATTTTCTCTTCGAGAATATAATGTAATCGAAGCTTCGTGGTTGAGTTCATCTTTTTCAAATGAAACGCGAACTTCATGTACAACCACATAAATTGTTTAAGTAACGAATTTAAATTGAAATCAAATTTGTCAAATTTTGCTTCCTTATTCAAAAACCAAGTATCAAACAAATAGAAATTATTCGCATGAAATTTAAGATGCTTGATTTTCCCACAAAACAAACCAAAACATATTCCGGGTTTAAACATGCGAGTTTGATTACTTACGCCAAAGTGTATCAAAGGTTTCATTAAATCAAACATGCTAAACCAATAGGATTTGTGCATATACAAGAATGAACAATCGAACAGCCTTACAGCCATCGAGATAGATTTGCACAAATTCAAAGATTTTACACACGGTAGTAATTGGTTCACAAAATCATCACAATCGAACAATTTAATAGCCTTTCGTGGAAAATAGTTATCTTGCAAGTTCATATTTCATGTTTGTCATTCTGATCGAACAACATCAATAGCATTTTTATCACAAGTCAAATCAAGAGAATAACAACTCATTCTTCCTTTCAAAACAAACTTATCAACCACAATCAAAGAATGGCAATTAACCAGATGAAAATAAGGTGATCTTTTAAAAACTAAGTCACGAAATGTTATCGACAACTTTCAAACCTGATTGTCGTGACACGATTATTAAAATTTCCTTACCTCGCTTACCTACGAGCTCGTGTGGTGTGATTTCATCTTCAACCTTACCTTTGTTGATCATACAAAAGTGTCTCTCGTCGGGAAGGTATTGAAGCTGATACACATCACGTGGATTGCTAGGAACCTGAAAAGAAGGAACAGAACAAGAACAACTCTCGTCTGGGTTAGTTAAAACATCACTCTTTTTTTCTTGTTCTCGCTCACTATCTTCTTTTTCTTTCATTTCTTTTTCACATTTTTTTTCGATTTCTTTCTCTTTTTCAATTTCTTTTAATTTTTCAATTTCTTTTTCGATTTCATTACAACATGAGGATGATACCAAAGAATCAGAAAGATAAATGTTTTGCTCAAAGGAAGAGAAAGTATTCTCATAGGTATCACGCTCCATTCTTCGTGAACGATTCTCTGGGAATGAATTCCTTGGGGCACTTGAAGAGTTCTCAGACTCGAAGTTTGCTTCTATAGGTCTCGAATGCCTTGATGAATAGGAATCTCTATAAGAGTCTCTTCTCGAATAGTCAACGGATATGTGCCTCTGTGATGGTCGTGACTCCATTTTCTGACTTGGTGGAATTTTCTTCCGTTGGGCTCTTTCCTCCACTCGGCCCAAGCGTTTTTATAACGACTCTAGTTTTCTAACAAACATTCGGTCCAACTCTTTCACCAAATATTGAAATTTAGATTCTGAAAATTCTTCTCGAGATATGATTTTATTGATAAAAAGAATAAAACGTTAAAAATAAAAATAGAAAATGAGTACCTCACCACAAACCTCACTAAAACCACTTGGAAAGAAAAATAAGGATTTTTTGCACTCACACTCGTGTTTACACTCGTCTTAAAGGCTTTTTCTTAGCACTCTTTTGTGCTCAGACACTCACTCCTTTTTCCACTCGACCTCACTCTCACAATTTCCTATTTCGTCTCGAAAGACCTATTTACTGCTTGGGGTTGGTTTCAAAATGGTTACAAGGGATAAAGTGTTTTGGGTGTAGGGTAGGCTGAAACAAAAATAAAATCGGGTTTGGGTGGGGAAAGTGATGGTAGAATGAGAAATGGATGATCGGGAATAGAAGAGGATTAAACTTTCAAGAATTTCACACACTTTTTTTTTATCTCGAATATTTGTTTTATAATTTTGTCTTCTTCTTTTTTTAATACTTCAAATACAATATAACAAAATACAAGAATTTTTAATACAGCATTTTTTTCAATTCACGAACCTACTCCGAGCTTGATACGGACGTCGGTGCTCCTCGTTTTCAAGCTCTAATACCAAATGGTGTGATCCAGCTCGAGAATGTCGAGTCGGTTCACTTGTTGCCTAATCGTTGACGAGGAGAATGTTCGATTCGTTGAAAAGGGTTAATTTAGGTTTAAAAGTAGCGGAAGTCTAGTAAAGGGTTTGGATAGGTTAAGGATGGATGAGATGGAATGGGTTCGATTTAGCAAAGAAAATGAAGATAAGTGATGTTCGGGATAGTGATGGAGACGGAAAACGAACTTAACTCGAAGAACGATTCAAGACTATAAACGAGTGTCACCCTGATTCTTATGCAGTTAAGGTGGTTGGATGATGATAAACCGTAAAAGTAACATATTTTAAGCCCACATTTAGCATCTTTTGGATGATTTAGGCTGTAACATCTGGGATTTAGGGGTCTCGCATTTTATTTTGTATCTATGTGTCGTTATGCTTAGCATGACTGTTTGAGTGTGTTTGGGGGCTTTGGGAAACCTTGGGGTTAGGTCTAAGCCTTAGTGAAATTTTTGGTTCTAAGCTGTTAGGGGAAGGCTAGTGGAGTCAGGCTTTAAAGGATTAAGCTTTGGGGTTGTTGACACAAGAAGAAGGTTGGTGTAGTGGCAAGGAGGCGTCACTATTAGGGAGCATGGAGGTTGCGTCAGAGGGGAGTTACAAGGGGGAAGGAGTTTTAGTTGCAGGAGTAGCATTTTGGAGTTTGTTTTTGCGCATGGAGAGGTAGATGATGGATTCGGTAAGGGCACTTGGAAGGTGGAGGTTTGAAAGGGTCTAGCGTTTTGAATGGATGGTGGAGAGTGAGGCATGAAGTTTGAATCATTCAAACTTGTTTGAATATGTGAAGGAGAGGAAATTAAGGAGAGAAAGGGGGGATTTAGAGAGGGAAGGAGTGTTGGCCGTATATGGGGTTCTAGGAGGTGGGATTTTTGGTCATGTAAGAGGGGTTAGGTGCCGAATTTGTTCTGGTAGCTTGGGTACTCATCTTTTGCGTTTTCTCTCTTCTTTAATCTCTTTGCCGAAAGGTGCCAATCAAAAAGCTATCCATTTCTTTTCTTTTTCCTTCCATATGACCAAAAGCCGAAAGTGAGAGTGACCATTTGGTGCATTTTTGTTCATCTTCTCTTCTCTCTATTTCTTCTCTAAAATCGAACCATACCTCTCTCTTCTCTTCTTTTTCATTTTGATAGCCTTAAACTTTCACTTCTCTTTCAAAAGCCGAATAACCCTTCTATTCATTAGAACCTTGGCCGAATCTTCCATTCATCATTACTTCTCTCTTTTTTATCTCTTGGCCGAATCTTTCAAAGCTGAATATCTCTCGGGTGGTGAATCTTTTCGTGTGTTAATCTCTAGAGGGGGTGGCGTCATTCATCTTCTACCAATCCTCTCAATCGGTTGCTAGTAGTGGTGGTAAGGGGTTCCCTTTTTATCTGAATCTTTCTCTTTTCTCTTTGGTTTGCCGAAACCAAAAGCCTAACTCTATTTCTTGTGTGTGGCCAAATTCTTGAAGGGCTTGTTCTCGGGTCTTCTCCTTTAAGTCTGCGTTAATGGTGTTAGGGATCTCTCCGGATTCGATCAAAGTAGATGAGTTACAATATTCGTTCGGCCAAAGACCACTTCTTTTGGATTGCAAGTCTTTAGGCCGAATCTAATATGAGTGTGTAAAGGGTTTTCGACGATCGTTAAGCTTAAGCGAATAGCCTTCAGGATTCTATCGACTTTGGTAAGGGTATTCTTTCATCAAAGCATTCTGTTGGTTTTCGTTATAGTTTTATTCAATGTTTTAACTGGGTCTTCTGACCAAGATCTTATTTGATGGAATCGAGTACCAGTCAATTGAAGAAAGGGGTTGGACACGTAGTCCCTACCCCTAAATTCAAGAAGCGAGCAGTTTCAGCGGTTCGGGATTGGCCACCGGGCTGTGGGCCAGCGTCTGAAAAGGACAAGCAAATCGCTGTGATCTCTTCGAGTGAGGACATTAGGGAGATCAATAGTCTGGTTCTTCAAGTTTTCAGGTGTGTGATTATCACGCTATTCCCTTAGTTTATAGATATATGCATTTTGTTTGAAAGCCGAAAGTAGTGGCTGTGGTGGATGTATTACTTGTGTGGGGTAATCGGTAAACAAGGTTAGTATAATACCTTTTTTTATGATTGTGGATAGACTGCTGTGGATGCATGTAAGTATGTTGTACATGTACATGTGTATATCGATGTTTTATCATGATGCCTATCTGTTATATTATGTTGCATGTGCATCGGGTTCGGGTTCTAAATGATTAAAGGGGAAGTGTATATATGTGGGTGACTTTGTCACGATTAATGAAGGCCCCGAGCCTCATTGTGGATTTTGTGATTTAATCACGTGGATTCAGTGGCTAGACCACTTATGTGGACTTCGAGCAGTGTGTCTGTCAGCATGACTGCTGGAGAGGTGTGTAGCGGATGGAGGGTTGATTGTAGAAATCCCCAGGTGTGTATGAGGATGGATGTACGGAGTAGTGTGTAGAGGATGGACATTAGATTGGGTTGGGCCATTATGTTGAACAATTATGCACGATATGATATTTTGATGATGATTTTGGGCCGAGCCCACTTGTGGAATGTGGCAGTATAATTGCAACTGAGTCTGGTAACTCACCTTATTTTCTTAACACATTGCAGGTAGCTCGTGATTCTTTGGACTGGGTTGGAATGGACTCGAGGTGGCCATACAGGAATTATTTTAGTAAACTTTTATTTTAAACTAATAATTGCTATTTTCTTTTGGGGTATTTCGAATACGTAATAAGGCCACTGTAGATTTCGTAAACTTTGGATTTCTAAATTGGTTTGATTAAACATTTATTGGAAATATGACGATATTATGCTTTAACATAAAAGAAGCTAATAAATGAAGTTTTCAAACCGCGGGTAACAAATATGAAAATAAAAAGAACAAAACAACCGTTTTCTTCTAAGTATCAATAAGGAGAATGAAAAGAATTTAGCTAAGATCGGGAAATTTTCATTCAACTGCAAGCCACCGATTTCAAAACCACACCTCAAGCGGAAAGTTTTCAAACTTGTGATATTTCCCTATATTAAATCTAAAACTCGTTTTCCCACCTTTTTCCTAGTAACATGCCGGATCCGGTCGTGGTGTTTGGGCCGGGTTTGGGGTGTTACATAAGCCTTGAATTGTGTAATTTGGTGCTTTTAATCCTTTGTTTTCATGTCTTATACCAGGAAAGCACCGGAGGATGAAAAGAATGAGAAATTGGCCCAAAAAGGAGTAAATGGGTCATATCAAGAAATCCACACGGCCTGGGACCAAGACCACACGACCGTGCCTCATCAACAGTCTCGAACACGGCCTGGCCATGATTCACACGAGCGTGTGCCATGGGCGTGTCCCTGCCGCGGCCAAGAGGAGTTTTACTCGGAATAGGATACTTGGAGGCAAAGAATCACATTCCGAAGTCTATTTAAACACCCTAGTAGGAATTCCACTTGGATTAGGATACTTAGGGGCCAAGTAAGGCATCTCAAAGCCTATATAAACACCTTAGGGGGCAACCTAAAGGGGAGTTCGGCAGAAGCCAGAATCCAAGGCTTTAGTCAGGGGGCGTCCAGCTAGGCCAAAGAAGACAGAATTGTGGAGATTTACTCGCAGATAGCCAGTTGATCCATCTCAAGAAGCCGGAGTTATACTCAAGACAAAGGATCTCTCCTTCAATTCCTTTAGGGGGTTTTAGGGATTTCTTATGTTTTGTTTTATCTTTTCTTCTGAGATGTTTTCTTTTATTGTTATGAACTAAACCCTCAGATACCTGAGGGGGATGAAACCTAAGATGAATCTTGTTATCATTTGCTGAACTATATGATAAATATTTGATTTGTTCTTAATTATGTGTTCTTAATTCTTGTGTTGATATTTCCTAGATATTAATTTAAGTGTGATGTGCTTAGGTGGAGGAGCAAAAGTCCCTGCTTAAGAGAAGATCTAGCATAATTAAGCGGAGTTGATCACACGCCTAGAGATAGGGTGACGAGATTTTGTCAGATTAGGGTGAAACCTAATATGGGAGTCCATAGATCGAGTTAATGCAATTCTAGTAGTTTTAATTAGAAAGAGATTTCAATTAATCAACCTAGGGTTAGACATTAGCCGCCTCGAGAGAGGTATTAATATAACTTAGGGAATCCTACGGATCAAGTCAAATGAATAAATTGTCTGGTTCAGAATTAGATAACAAGTGAAGTCTAGGTGGATTCTTCCTTGGGTGTCATCCTAATCAATTGGTTTTTCCTCAAAGTATTTTTCCCAATTTCATTCTTCTTTGTCTTAGAGTTTCTAGTTTAGTTGTTAGTTAATTTTAAATTAAATAAAAATCACTTTAATCCTTAGGCTAAATAATAAAGAGAGAGTTCGTATTAGTACTTTTGGTTCCTTTAGGTTTGACATTCCGGTCTTGCCTTAACTGTACTACTGTTCGATAGGTGCGCTTGCCTCAAATCGTTGTCATAGTTAGTTTCCAGGTTCGATCATTCTTTATATAAATTTCAAAACTTTGACATCGCATAAAACAACGATCAAGTTTTTGGTGCCGTTGCCTGGGAACTGAAATATTAAGAACGCTTAATTTTTATTACTTTAGCCATATTTATTTTAATTTTACAATTAAATTTTATCTTTAACTTTTCTAAATTTTCTTCTTCCACTCCTTTCAGGTACCTCTAGTTTATGACTAGAAGAAACCCGACAGGACCCCTACTTTACGACAGTGATATTGAAGGTACCGTTCGTAGAAATTGCAGAGAAATAAGGCGACGCTTAAACTACATAGAAAAAGAGCAAGAAGCCGAAATCAATACCACCGAAGAGATGGCTGAGAATAATCCACCACCTCCAGAGATGGCCGAACATCATGCTCCACGTACTATGTATGATTATGCTAAACCTAGTTTAACAAGAACTGAGTCTAGTATTGTTAGGCTTACTATTGCTGCAAATAACTTTGAACTGAAACCTAACACTATACAGATGATACAACAGTTTGTTCAGTTTGATGGTTTGTAGGATGAGGATCCTATTAGAATTCTGTGATACCTTTAAGATAAATGGCGTTTCTGATGATGCCATCCGTCTTCAGTTATTTCCCTTTTCTCTGAGGAATAAAGCCAAACAATGGTTGCATTCTCTTCCACGAGGGTCAACCACTATATGGGATCAAATGACCAAGAAATTTTTATTAAAATATTTTCCGCCGGCCAAAACGGCCAAGTTAAGGAATGATATTTGTTCTTTTGTGCAGATGGATTTAGAGACACTTTACGATGTATGGGAGAGATACAAAGATTTGTTGAGGAGGTGACCACACCACGGATTACCTTTGTGGTTACAGGTCTAAACTTTTTACAATGGTGTGACCCCTTCAACACGGCAACTAATCGATTCAGCCGCTAGAGGAACCCTGAACAACAAAACTCCTGAAACGGCCTACAATTTTATAGAGGAGATGTCATTGAATAACTATCAGTGGCAAGTTACAAGGACAAGGCCAGCCAAAGCAACCGGAGTTTTCAACCTCGACGCAGTAACCGTGCTATCAAATCAGGTAGAGATGCTACATAAAAAATTTGATGGTTTGTATGGTTCTTCGCAGGCACATCTAGTTATGCAGTGCGCCGCAAGTGGAGGAGTGGCGAATCCTGAGTACCCACCCTACGGACAGGGCATGGAGAGCGAACAAATGAACTATATGGGTAACAATTTCTGATCTAACAATAACCCTTATAGTAATACTTATAATCCAGGTTGGAAGAACCACCCCAATTTCTCATGGGGTGGTTTAGGAAATCAAAGGCAACAACCATCCCAAAACTTCCAACAACAGCTCTACCCACAGGAAAAGAAGCCGAACGTTGAAGAGATGCTAACAAAATTCATATCAGCCTCTGAAACACATTTCCAAAATGTGGAAACACGTTTCCAAAATATAGAAATGAAACTTGAGGCATCGACACAGGAGCTCAAGGATCAAATCGGGCAACTTACTAAGTTAGTTTCTGAAATACGATCAGAAAGCTTACCTAGGGAAAAGGATCAAATTCAAGCCATAACAGCTCAATATAGTGAAGGGTTAGATGAGCCCAATTTAAAGCAAGAGATTGTGTTAGAGTAAGGTAAGGTTGAGGTAAGCCAAGAAAAGCCAAAACTGGTAATCAAGTAGTACCAACCTCGCATACCATATCCCGGAGCAATAAAGAGAGACGACATAGAGGAACAGTTCGGTAAGTTCCCTAAACTTTTAAAGAAATTACATATCAACTTACCGTTACTTGAAGCTCTTTCGCAGATGTCAGGTTCTAGGAAATTCTTAAGTGAGCTATTGACGAACAAACAAAAGATAGACGAAGCATCACATGTGGAACTAAACTCAGTGTGCTCAGTAATGTTGCAAAATAAACTACCACAGAAATTAAAAGATCCAGAGAGTTTTGCAATTCCATGTTTAATTGGTAGTTTATCTATTGATAATGCTTTAGCTGATTTAGGGGCAAGCATAAATGCCATGCCTTATAAATTGTTTAAACAACTAGGTCTAGGGAAACCCAAACAAACTAGGATGAGCATTCAATTAGCTGATAAAACTAGTAGAATTCCTAGGGGTATAATTGAGGACGTACTAGTGAAAATTGATAAATACGTATTCCCGGTAGACTTTGTCGTTTTAGACATAGATGAGGACAATAGTATCCCCCTAATTTTAAGAAGGCCCTTTTTAGCGACTGTCGGGACTAAAATTGATGTCAATGCAGGTGAACTCATACTTTGTGTAGGTAACGAATCAATCAGTCTTCAAGCTCTCGACTCAGCTAGGACATCGAGTAATCAAGGTGAGAACATTAATTCTATTAATAACCATTCGGTAAAACCTTCTTTTCAAGAAGCACCACGGAACTACACAACTGAGCCAGATCCTACACCTCATGCCAACAAGGAAATAACCCATGAGGAACAAAGGCTTCAGATCGATGAACTAGACGAGTGGAAGACACACTTCAAGGAAAAATTAGGAATACACAAAGCAGAACCAACACCTCTCCAAGGAATAAACAAATTCAAGATCGGAGATCAGGTACTGTTAGATAAACCAGACCCTCGAATACCTTCTCCAGACCCTAATACAAACAAAGAAATCTCTTTTAGGGTACTCAATGTTTTCCCATACAGAACAGTCAAGGTAAGTAATCCTACAATCGGTACGTTTAAAGTAAATGCTACTCGACTTGAATTTCACCATTATAATAGGATTGATAGCATGAGTAAGGACTTCCAACTTCTTAAACCACTATGAGTATGCGAATGAGAGGAAAGTCTAGCTTAAGGCTATAAACGAGCGCTTCTCGGGAGGCAACCCGTGCACTAACTCTACTAATTAGTTTCGTTTTAATTCTTTTCGTATTTAGGCGTAGGTTTCCATACCCACAGGCCTTGCACACGGCCGTGGCCGTGGCCGTGTGGGCACCACAGGAAGGAACACGGGTGTGGGATGCATCTCTATTTAAACCCCTTTCTTCCTTTCTTTTTCTCATTATCTTTCTTCTTTCATTTTTCATTATTTACTTATTCTTATTTTTATTCTTATTACTTTCTTCTTTTTCTCAATGGCATTTAGATTTAGCTTAGGATACAATAAAATCAGACCGGCTACTTTGAGGATTCAAGTCAAACGGCTCAAGGTACTCCCTACGTTTCTCTTCATCCAAAATTCAGGAAGTTTCACTTCTCTCCCTCTCTTTTGATTTTCTTACTATATGATCATTATCTACCTTTGTACATTGAGGGCAATGTACATCTTAAGTGTGGGGGGTTAACTATAGTATTATTTGAAAATCCTTGAATTATGCCTTGTTCTAAAGTAATTTTCTTATATTATGATTAGAATGAAAATTCCTTTATGATTTCTATTGATATGTTTTAGATTAAGTCATTGATAGTTATGCATTGATGATTAATTTTGAAGGATACTAGAGAATCAAGCATGATAAGTCTCTTTTTAGAAATTAAAAATTTTGTTAGGTTGTCTACCTGAATCTAATTATTACCTTGAAGTTTGAAATTTACAAGGTTAACATCAAATACCCATAATTTTTATGAGATTTTGAGCCTTTTAGAGCATACATTCTTTCGTGCTCGCTTTTTATTATAAGTGCGTCAACATTTATTTGTTATCTTCGATTATGCATGTCAAGACAACACCTTTGATTTGATATACAGAGATGATAAAGGCACCTAGGTTTTAACCCACTTACTCCACTAAAAAGCCTACCTTCATAACTAACCCCTAGTGAACCACGTTGATCCTAACAACCCTTTTTATTGACTCACCCACTAATATTCCCCCACAACCCTTTGTATTTGTTATCACCATTCTTTTTTACTACCCTTATATCGAGATTTGATTTGATCGGTTGCCTAATTATTTTTGTTCATTAGTAAATTCATACTTTATTATTATTTGACTTGTTCTAAAAAAATCAAAGTATCTTCATAATGAGTTATGCGATTAAATGAGTTATACGTTTAATTTCCAATTGTTGAAGAAGAAGCTCGTGTCATTAGTATTAGTAGTACAAATTTTCATTTGATGTAATTATTTATTATTAGTTCGTGTATTTCTAGTTAGGTAATTTGTCAGGTCAGTCTCGATTCTAACCCTCTAATTCAGCCTTTATCCACACCTTTAACCTAAGCCCCGTTACAACCCTGTTAAAGACATTTTGATTTGTGTATCATCTCATATTATAGTGCTGGAGATTTGATTTTCATGCAAGCCTATGGGATTAACTCTTCATGTTTGACTTTTGAGTGCTTAATTCTAAACCTTAAACACTTTGAGTGACTTGAGTGAATCTTTAGTGAGGATGCCAACCCTTGTCGGTTTTGAATCAGAGGTAATTATTCAGGTAAGGGGAAACACCTATGTTTTCATACTATAAAAACTATGACTTTGATTGTTTGAATCTTTAGGACTCTTTGAGTTAAATTATCCATGTATGAATTATCTTTGAATTATGACGAAACATTATTAATGAATATTATGAATTGGAGAAGTTTGTTTTCATTATGAGTTGAGAATTTTGCTTGAGGACAAGCAAAAGCTTAAGTGTGGGGGTATTTGATAAACCGTAGAAGTAACATATTTTAAGCCCACATTTAGCATACTTTTGGATGATTTAAGCCTTGAATTGTGTAATTGGTGCTCTTAATCCTTTGTTTTCATGACTTATACCCAGGAATTAATATAACTTAGGGAATCCTACGGATCAAGTCAAATGAATAACTCGTCTGGTTCAGAATTAGATAACAAGTGAAGTCTAGGTGGACTCTTCCTTGGGTGTCATCTTAATCAATTGGTTTATCCTCAAAGTATTTTTCCCAATTTCATTCTTTTTTGTCTTAGAGTTTTTAGTTTAGTAGTTAGTTAATTTCAAATTAAATAAAAATCACTTTAATCCTTAGGCTAAATAATAAAGAGAGAGTTAGTATTAGTACTTTTGGTTCCTTTGGGTTCGACATTCCGGTCTTGCCTTAACTATACTACTGTTCGATAGATGTGCTTGCCTCAAATCGTTGTCATAGTTAGTTTCCAGGTTCTATCATTCTTTATATAAATTTCAAAACTTTGACATCCCATAAAACAACGATCAGATGAAAAGATAGAAAGGTGAACGCCACACCGGCTAAGGTGATAAGTTCAAAAACAAGTCGAAGACGCCACTAGCAAAGCCAGATAAGTCAATCGAAACTTGTACAAAATATGAGAGGAGGTAAACTCACTCGAGAACACAAAGTTCATATAAAAAGTTGGCAAAAGTCTAAAAATCCCTACAACATGAAAATGACTAAGTATTTATAGCTACTAGCTAGGATAGCATAATGGAAATATTCACAAACTTAATGGCTAAGAAATTCGGCCATGAATGTGCTAGAATATTCTAGAATAAAACCATTAAAATGCTAAGTCTATGTTCAGCTTGCTGGACGCCAAAAATCATGGTTCATGGAGAAGGAAATAAGTGGCTGCACTTGGAAGCAAGGGAACTCCAATGGACTTGTCTAGGTTCAGCTATGGGTATAAATAAAGCATTAAAATTCGGTTCATGCTTGAAGATGGTGCATAAATTGGCCGAACCATCATGCTACTTCACTTGATGCATTCTTGCATACTTAGCCTTGAAAAATAGCCATAATGCCATGAATGTGCAACCCTTTAATACTTCTACATGGGGCTTTAATGTGCTTGAATACTTGAATTGAATGTATAGAAATTCACCTCCCTTGTGGCCAACGTCCATGCACCTTAATAAATGGCAGAATAATCATGTATGGGAGAAGAATAGTTTGTTCTAGATGCTGGTTGGTACTTGCATGGATTTCCCAAGCATTTATCTTCCAATTGTCCATAAATACGGTCCATGAATCTTCAAATACATGGTTAGTACTTGCACGAATTCCCCAAGCATTTATCTTCCAATTGTCCATAAATACGGTCCATGAATCTTCAAATACATGAACAATCAACAGCTTCCTCTTGCATGAACATCCCACATGCATGTGTTCCTTTAAATGCCATCCATCGAACCTCAATTGTGCATGCTCCCTTCCATACTTTGCACCAAGCCGTACATGCACTTTGCCTTTAATGCTCTCCCAAATTCGGTTGAACCTACAAACACAATGAACCAAATTAAATCAAGTAAAATTCAGCTGAAACAAACATTAATATATTTTAGACATACTAATTAACACATTAATTAAATTAAGACAAATTTAACATAGACTTATTAAGACACATTAATATTCGACTATGACATGAAAACATATTAAAGACATGTAATAATCTAAAACAAATTTATGAGCTGTAATAATATTATCTAATTTAATTAAACACTTAATTTATTCAAACACTAAATTAAATGAGCTGAAAAGAAATTAAATCGAGCTCAAACAAGCTAAATTAAGCTCAAGTGAGCTGATTCGAGCTAAAGGGAGCTCGGGGGGCTGAAGCCGAGATGAAGTCAGCTTGCACGAAGGTGCAAGGATCGTTTAAGGTGCTAGCCTGAGCTCCATTTGTAAACTTGATGAGCAACCTCGAATAGTCTTTGCTCGTTTCGAAAAAGATCTCGGCCGTGCTCACATCAGTGTGCGAGATCGAGATAGCTTCACACGATCGGGCCACATGGGCGTGTATCCCCTATTTTTGTGAAAATTTCTTAAATGTTCAAAAAGTTTTCCAAAGTTATCGGTTTAGTCTCTAACCACTCCTAATGCATGTTTAGGGCCTCGTAGGCTCTTATTAGGGATAAAATGATTGAGTGTGAATGAATTGTATAGGAATTGAGAAATTGTATGTGAATTATATGTTTAAAAGTGTTATAAGTCTGATAATGCTCCATAACCCTATTCCGGCATTGAATACGGGTGAGGGGTGTTAAATGATCTACATGGTAAGTTTTGGTACAAATATGCACATGAGTTAGTTAAACAATTGGATATATTGAATGTTTAGATTTACAAGTTATAAGTTGTCATTTGATTTGCCTAAGGGCATATTGGTTGTATATGATGATTTTACATTTTTAAGGCTTCATTTTGGCTTGTTTTGGATGCCTGTTTATGACTTGTGCATATGCAAAATGTTGAGTGTAGGTGGATGTCAAAATGGGGTGAGAAATATGGCTTGAAAATGACCTATTTTCGTCCACACAGGTAGAGACACAGGTGTGTGTGACACACGACCAAGTGACACTGCTGTGTGTCCCTTGTATCTTTTAATAAGTGCAAGTCTGTATGCTCACACGGCCTAACACATGAGCGTGTGGCTTGGCCGTGTGGCACAAGTCAGTGAGTTACATGAGCACGGACACGGGCTGGGACATGGTCGCGTGTCCCAATTTCAAATGCCACAAGGCCTAAGACACGAGTGTGTCTCTTGGCTGTGTGACCCCTACAGCTTTGAAAATTTTAAATGTTTTTGAAATTTTTTTTGAGTTTCCGATTAAGTCCCGATTTGTTTCTAATGCATATTTTGAGCCTTGAGGGCTTGTATAAGGGACAATATGTATGAATTTGATTGGTTTTTGACATGAATGCTATATGATATACAATGTTTGAAATTTCTATTTGCCTGATCTATAAAGATGGTAATACTCCGTAACCCTATTCTGGTGATGGACACGGACGGGTTAGGGGTGTTACAAGGAAATTCTATTATACAAAAGCAAGCTAAATTGATCAATGACACTGAAGAAGAGGAAATTCCTATAAAATTAGAACCAATGCAGCCAATCAAAATCCTTGACTTGGCAGAATGGACTAAACCAAATTTCAAACCTGAGAAGACTACCCCCAACGTTTAGAACTCATTCATCTAGCCCAATTCTTCGAGATGAGTTTTCAAACTTATTGGACTTGCTACAACATATGCAGTGGCAGCAACAAGCTTATTGGAGATACTCAAAAATACAAGATGATTCAATTAGACATACTTTTAAGATAATATTTCATAACTTGTTTGCTTTTGTGCATGGATTTCCAAACTTTATATTCGAACCATGGAATCCAATGTCGAGGAAGGAACAAGGCGATTCAAGCAAAGACAAGAAAGATGAAGCAAAAATGGGCCAGATTCTGACGGGTCTGCAAATAAATAAAAAGGAGCGATCTTGTCTTTACTTTCTTTTTCTTTTTAGGATATTTTAAGTTTTTAGCTTTAAGTTCTTTTAGGATATTTTTATTTCTCGAATAATAAAACAAGAGGTTGAAATCATTAATAAAATTGAACAATTTGCAAAATTAGAAGTGCAGCAATAGATATGCACATGTCTAGGATTGGATTTGTCCAGGAAAAGCTTGGTATTTAAGCAGTAAAACTTGGCTCACCTTCTTTTCATGAGATCCTACTTATACAATCCCTATAGGTATGATAACTTGACATACTTGTCACTTTATTACTTGATACAATTGTGAACACTTGAACAATTTCGTCGTTTCACTAGCGCACTATTGTTCTTCAAGTATTACTGTAACATCCTTGAATTGAGGTCTCTGCATTTTGCTTATGTGCATGTGATGAATTGTTAATAGTGTTGATTTTTCATGTTTTGGGGTCTAGTTACAACCCTAGGTTAGGCCTGAGCTAGGGCTAAGAATTTTGTTGTGGCATTGAAGGAAATGGAGCTAAGGGAAATAGAGGTTAAGAGAAATTAGTGGGGAGTATTGGCACAAGAGATGACTTGGTAAAATGGCAGGAAGGCGCCACTTAAGGCTTGGAGGAGGTGACGCCACAGGGAGCAAGGAGGAACTTGGTTCGAGCTGCAGAAACCTCTCCCTGCTATTTCTTTTTGACGCCACAAGCTAGAGGAGGTGTGCTCAGGTGGGACTCTCTTGGATGGATGGAGAGGAGAAATTTGAGGAGCTTGACTTGTTCAAACAAATTCGAATTGGTGGAGGGGAGGAAATTTAGGTGTTTGAATATTTTCAAACACATTTGAAGAGTGTTGGCCGAATAAGGGACTTTGGGCAAGGGGTGCTATCAGTTTTGGAGTCTTGTAGAGGTGGCCGAATGTCTATGGGGGTTAAGCAAGTGTTCGGCTAGCTTTGGGAGCTCTCCTTTCTTTTTCATTTTGTGCCGAATTAAGACCTGATTGGTTTTCTTTCTTTTCTTTTCGGTAAACCTTGTATTTGGCCGAACCATTTTTACTTTCTCTTAGTAAAGCCGAAAACCAAACAAGCCATTCTTTCCCTTTTTCTTTTCGGTTTCCTTTGGGTAGTCTTTAGTCCCGAAATCACTTGTATCCATCCCCTTCTCCATATATTTTCTTTCTAATCTATCATCCACTTTAGCCGAATCCTCCTTCTTCATTTACATTTTTCTTTCTTCTCGTTTACACTCATAAGCTATAGCCGAAATCCATTTACTCTTTATTTTCTTCTTCTTGATTGTCACTTTGGCCGAACATCCTTAGTCCTTTTTCTTCTTCCCTTTTCGCGAGATCTTGTCCCCATTGGCAAGTGCCGAATCTACTCTTCTTTGTGGATCATAGCCGAAACTCTGGTAAGGGAACTATTTATTCGTTTTCTTTTCTTAATCAACATGGGTAATGCCGAAACCCACTTCTCCTCTATCTTCTTTTACCATTTTAGATCTAAGTATTAAAACTCTGTTCTTGTTCTTTGGAGGGAACTGAAACCTATAACATTGTTTAGGGGTGCCGAACATTGGTGGTTGATTAACCGAATCTATCATTGAGGTAAGGGTTCAACATTAAGATTTATTTCTTAATTGATTAAAAGTCGAAGGCTAACATTTGTGGGTGCTAGTGTTTGGCCGATTGCTAGGGGGATCTATCACAAAGTTTCGGGATTTGGTTGGAAACCAAATCGGCACTAAGGTAAAGAGTTGGCTCCATGCGACATCTTTTCGGGTTTTTTAGTTAAGCCGAATAGGGCTTTTGGTTACTAATTAAGCATTGGCCGATTGTAGGAGCAGTGAGGGCATACGTTTCGGGATCTCGTAGTATCGCGTAGCTTCAGAATTTCTCACTAGATCTACGTATAGTCAGGTGTGTAAACGCTTACACACTTTATTAGTTAAAGATGCTCATTATGTTACTGTATAACCTTTGGTATTTGTGACTTTGCCTTGTGGGCATGAGCTTGGACACCGGGTAAGTCCCCTGCTGTGTGATTTTTAATATTCATCATCATGGTTTGTTAAATGCTATGTTATGCCTTAAAATGCATGATACATGATATTATGACACGTATGATATGAGCATGATGATGATGGGATTGATGAGAGGAGGGGGATGATTTATTTGGACTGTCACCAGTGGTTTTGACCACAAGATGGGTTGGCCCCATCAGTTGAATTGTGACTACGGTCACCAGTGGTTTTGACCACACTATTGATAAGATTTGTGACTAAGTCTCAGTGGTTTTGACCACCAGTGGTTTTGACCACATGATTGATATTTGTGACCACAGTCACCAGTGGTTTTGACCACATATGGATATTGTGACTCGTCCCAGTGGTTTGGTACCACAGTGGGTTGGCCCCACATGATATATTACGGGATTGTCATCAGTGGTTTTGACCACACGATGGGTTGGCCCCATCACCGATATATTTGTGACTTCGGTCACCAGTGGTTTTGACCACACGGGGTAGTTAAAGGAGATTGGATGGATAGGTTATGGGGTGCATGATTTGCATGCTTTGCTGATGATCTGTGTGAGTGCATGAACTATCGGGTTGGGGACTTATACACTGAGTCTCGGTGACTCACCCCTTCCCTTACATTTTGCAGATGAGGCATAGATCGCGGATATGGAGCCGAGGAGGACTCGAGGTGGCCATGCATCTTAGTTCGGTTTTGATTTTAAGCTGCTACTTCAACTTTAGTTAATTTTCCTTAAATTTGGTTTTGGTTTGTAATAAGGCCGCTAAGTTTATTTTGGGTTTTAATTATCTGCTTTTATTTGATTATTTTATGCATGTATTTTGGATTTATGAACTTGAAAGAAAATTAACCGGTAGAAAGCAATGTTTTCTAAACCATACCTCTTCGGGTTTTCAAACATTACCATCGGGTCACAAAGTTCACATAGTAATAAGGTAACCTGGATGTTTTTATAACTCTAAATTTCAAACAACTTTAGAAGCAAATGGTTTTTAACTCGATCATACGCATTGCACCCAGTTTTAAACAAGTATCGTTTTTCTAAAATTTGTAACAACAAGTAGATTATCAAGCATGAGTTTTAAACAATCAACACACGATTTCAATATCATCTTAAACAAGGATTTCCAAACTTTAAATAAAAAGGTTTTTAGGAAAATTATCCGAAAAACTTATGAATTTTAAAATGTTTTCACTCCGTAACATACCAGATTCGGTCGTGGTGTGTTGACCGGGTTTGGGGTGTTACAATTACAAAATAATCGCCAAGGTATTTTTATGGTAAGGCTCATTAAGTTCTCTTGAACTTACAATATTTGTTGTTGTTTCAGGTGTAATGATAAGAGTATGAGCTAGAAGGAACGACGCCAGGAGTGCTCCAAGGTAGCGCTGAAGTGGGTTATTATGTATACAATGGAAAAGTGATGTATTGTAGAGTTACGCCCTAAAAGTCAGTCCTTAGTAATTGTTGTATTGTAAAGGTTTAATGAAAGTTCTGATGTACAATATTATTTTCATTTGTACTTAGATATTAAATCTTTTAGTTAAGATAATAAGATAAATGTTTTCAGTAAGGAGAATTTGTTAACTGTTTCGATATTTTATTAAGTATTGTGTGTAATAACACATGAGATCTGAACCTGATTAATCTGGTCCGATTGAGGGCGTTACATCTAATACTACTAAATGTAACATCCTATACCCAGTCCAGTGACCTGACTAGAATAGGAGGTTTCACATTGACCATCGAGATGACTCAATTATTCAATCATTCAATTAAAACATGCTTAAAACAATTAAAACAAATAATAATTTAGTTCCTTTGGCACAAAATCTATATACACTAATGTAACACCCCTAACCCGAAACCGTCACCGGAATAGGGTTAAGAGGCATTACCGGACAATAAGATTATTTACATCTCAATTATGGCACAAAGTCAATCATCTTCAATCACATTCATTTACAAACACGATGTCCCTTATCAAGGTCTATGAGACCTTAAACATGCTTATAAACTGAGTCGGGACTACACCGAAACACATACAAAATTTCATGGAAAATTAAAACTTTTCTAAGTTACAGGGCTTACATGCCCGTGGGGGTAGACCGTGTTCCACCCACGGCTGCTAGGCACACCCATGTGTCCTCCCCGTGGTCAATCCTGACTATACTCCCACGGCCACCAAACACGCCTGTGAGCCTTGGCCGTGGACTATCCTGACTTGGCCCCCACGGTCACAAAGCATGCCCGTGTACCCTGACCGTGGTCGATACTGCCAAAACCAACACGGTTATCCAGCACCCCCATGCTAAGGCCGTGTACTACTAGGCCATATACTGAGTTGCACACACGGTCACTAAGCATGCCCGTGTGCCATGGCCGTGTGACATAAATAGGCCATTTGCAAGGCCAAAATGCCACCCACTTAGGGTCAATCCTACAAGCACATATGAGCATCATTATACACACAATTTGGTAACCATTTTCTAACATATGATCTATCTATCAATTCATACAATCTCATTTTCAAACCTATCAACTTATAAGCTAACATATACAACTTAAACACATTCAATACTAAACATCATTCTTTCTCAATTTCACTAAATCATATAAGCATTTTAACATCACAAAGATTTCCATTCATAACTCACAATCCATACCAAAAGATGCATCATATATATATCAAAGTCATTCATTCTAAAACTAGCACATATCTAGCCACATCTCATGGCTACTTACAAATCCCAAACATGATTTAAATAACTAGCCTATACATGCCATATTTTAACTATATACATCTTTCCAAAATACCCCAAATAGATTGCCGATAGTGTGACGGATATGCTGACGATCCCCAGATCCGAGCTAGCTTTACTGACACTGCAAAGCAGAGAAACAAATCACACCGTAAGCTTTCCAAAGCTTAATAAGTTCGACATACAATACAATTATCTCATCAAATCAAACCAATGTATATATTGAACAATCACATAGATTAATTATCTCATGTTCAAGCCACCTCATCCATAGTTAAAATACTGATTCATCATTCATAGCTTATTTATAACTCATCAACCACAAAGGTTCAGTACATACCTTAGCTAACACATAGTTATTCAAGTTCCAAGCTATTCAATGCTCGATATTACATGTCGATCATCCTTTGTTATTTGTTCAACTTAATTGCACACTCAGTGCTAAATACGTGCCAGAAGCATACTCATCATCGCACACTTAGTGCCTAATCTGTCAACCGACTTATCTCGGTATCGTACACACAGTGCCAAATCAAACAACCGAAGCTTTCTCAATATCGCACACACAGTGCTATTCATTTCTATTTCGATTTCAATTTCGCACACTTAGTGCCGTTACCTAATTTTTGCACATAGCATCTCAATTTCATACACATTTACATATTCATTTCATAATGCTAAAACATATTTTAATAACATGTACTATATCAGAACTTACCTCGGATGTCGAACTATCGATACGGTCGATTAATCGAGCACTTTATCTTTGCCTCGATCTCGATCTGAACTTCTCCTCTCTTGGTCTATATACATTCAAATTTAATCCATTCAATCATCAAATCATTCATTTTAGTCCAAACACACATATTTAGGGCATTTTTACGCAATAGCCCTCACATTTTACATTTCGACACTTTAGTCCCTATTTCACAAAATCATCAAATACACGAAATTTCAATACACATGTGCTTAGCCGAATTCTTCCCATGTTAATACAAGCCCACACATTTCATTTATTTCACATTCTAGTCCTTCAAAATGCTATTTTCACAATTTAGCCCTAATTAGCTAAATTTATCAAAAATTCAAGAACAACACATGTTCATTAAACACATATCTTTCATTTAACTCCATAAATCATCACAAAGCTCAATATCTCATCAATGGCATATCTCACAAACATCATCAATACATAAAATTTGAGCATGGGTTTTGTAAAGCACAAAGCAACAATCACGAAAACGTAGAAATTATCAAAAATCGAGTCAAAACATACATTAAATCAAGCTTAACATCAACCGAAACCTAAGTGTTCTTCTCCCTTTTTCTTCCTTTGATTTTTCGGCATAAAAGATGAGCACTTTCATCTTATTTTTCATCTTTTGTTTGTATAATAAACATATTATTAATCTAATTACTAAGTTATCCTTCCATTAAACATATAAGACAAATAAACCATAAGGTTATTTTGTCATTTAACCACCCACTAACTTAATAATGGTTTATTAACAACATAAGGCCTCCACCTTCAAAAGCCAACAACAATTAAGTACTTAAAATTCAGCACATAGCTTTTACTCTATACGCGATTAAGTCCTTTCTCTTAATTCGACACACAAACGATCAAATTAACACACAGAATTTTCACACATGCTATAGCACATATAATCAACACCAAAAATAATATTAAAATATTTTTACGACCTTGGATTTGTGGTCCCGAAACCACTGTTTCGACTAGGGTCTAAACCGGGCTGTTACAACTCTCCCCCCTTAGGGATTTTTATCCCCGAAAGTCTTACCAATGAATAACCGTGGATGTTGCTCTCTCATAACGTTCTCAGGCTCCCACGTAGCCTCTTCAATTCCGTGTTTGTTCCATAATACTTTCACTAAACAAATTGTCTTATTTCTCAACTCTTTGGTTTCTCATGCCAAAATTCAGATCGGTTCTTCACTATACGACAAATCTAACTGATTTCAATCTCAGTAGGAGCAATCACATGAGACGGATCTGATCTGTACCGTCGAAGCATTGACACATGAAACACGTTATGAATCTTTTCTAACTCAGATGGCAATCTCAATCTATAATCAACCGGCCCAACTCGTTCAATAATCTAATACGGTCCGATGAACCTCGGACTCAGCTTACCCTTCCAATCGAATCGAAGTATTTTCTTCTAAGGAGATACTTTTAAGAACTTTTTATCACCAATTTCGAATTCAATATCTTTTCTTTTCAAATCTCCATAAGACTTCTGACGATCTGAGGCTACTTTCAAAATGTCACGAATTACTTTCACTTTCTGTTCAGTCTCTTTTATAAGATCAACCCCGTGAATCTTGTTCTCACTCAGCTCGGTCCAATACAATGGAGTTCGACACTTTCGACCGTAAAGAGCCTCATAAGGTGCCATTTTGATACTAGATTGATAACTATTGTTATCCGCAAACTCAATCAATGATAAATGTTTTTCCCATGTACCTTCAAATTCAAGTATGCAACATCTCAGCATGTCTTCGAGAATTTGAATGATTCGCTTGGATTGACCATCCATTTGCGGGTGAAAAGTACTACTAAAATGCAATTTCGTGCCTAAAGCATCTTACAATTTCTTCCAAAATTACGAGGTAAATCTCGGATCTCTGTCAGACACTATAGATATCGGTACTCCATGCAATCTCACAATCTCATAATATACAGTTCAGCTAACTTATTTAAAGAATAATCGGTTTTCACCGGAACGAAATGAGCTGATTTCGTCAATCTGTCCACTATCATCCAGATTGCATCTTTCTTACTCGGAGATAAGGGTAAACCCGACACAAAGTCCATCGTGATTCTCTCCCATTTCCACTCAGGAATCATAATAGGTTGTAATAAACCGGACGAAACTTGATGTTCAGCCTTAACTTGCTGACAAACTAAACATTTCGACACAAAGTCAGAAATATCTCTTTTCATGCCATGCCACCAATAGAACTGTTTCAAATCATTATACATCTTTGTACTCCCCGGATGTACAGTCAAACGACTATTGTGAGCTTCAGTCAAAATCATCGAAATCAACACTGAATTTCTCGAAACACAAATCTGGTCTCTAAATCTCAAACAATTATCACTATCTACTCGAAATTCTGATTCAGCATTTGATTCACACAGAATTCGTTTAGCCATCATTTCAACATCATTTTTCTGAGCATCACAAATTTGCTGTACAAACATCGGCTTAACTTTCAATTCAGCTACCATCGCATTATCATCACATAGATCTATCTGATTACTCAAAGCTCGCAAAGCATATAATGATTTTCGACTCAAGGCATCAACTACAACATTAGCTTTACCCGGGTGGTAGTCTATCACAAGCTCGTAGTCTTTCAATAATTCTAACCATCTTCTTTGTCGCAAATTCAAGTCTTTTTGAGTCATCAAGTACTTTAAACTCTGGTGATCAGTATAGATGTGACATTTTTCCCCAAACAGATAGTGACGCCAAATCTTCAATGCAAACACAATCGCAGCCAATTCAAGATCATGTGTTGGGTAATTCTTTTCATGAGGTTTTAACTGTCTCGAAGCGTAAGTAATGACTTTCCCTTCTTGCATCAGCACACAGCCCAAACCATTCAACGATGCATCACTGTAAATTATGAACTCTTTGCCTGATTCGGGTTGAATCAAAACTGGTGCTTCCGTTAACAACACTTTCAACTGCTCAAAACTATGTTGACATTTTTCTGACCACTCAAATCTAACATCTTTCTGTAACAACTTCATCAACGGAATCGCAACCATAGAGAAACCTTTCACAAACCGCCTATAATATCCCGCTAGTCCCAGAAAACTACGGACTTCAGACACATTTCTCAGAGGCTTCCATTCCAAAATAGCAGAGATTTTACTCGGATCAACCCGTATCCCGGCAACTAATACAACATGTCCCATAAAACCAACCTCACGCAGCCAAAATTCACATTTGCTAAATTTTGCATATAACTGTTTCTCACGCAGAGTTTGTAGCACAGTTCTCAAATGCTCAGCATGCTGCTTCTCATCACACGAATAAATCAAAATATCATCAATAAACACTACTACAAAGTGATCCAAATACGATCTGAAAATCTGATTCATCAGATCCATAAACACTACAGGATCATTTGTTAGTCCGAAAGGCATCACTAAGAATTTGTAATGTTCGTACCTCGTTCTGAAAGCAGTTTTCGGTACATCGGATTCTTTAACTCTTAACTGATAGTCGCCTGATCTCAAATCTATCTTAGAAAACACTGTAGCTCCCTTCAGCTGATTAAACAAATCATTGATACGAGGCAACGGATATTTGTTCTTTATTGTCATTTTGTTCAGCTGTCGATAATCAATACACATTCTCATACTTCCGTCTTTCTTTTTTACAAATAACACAGGAGCTCCCCAGGGTGAGAAACTCGGTCGTGCAAATCCTCTGTCAGTCAACTCTTGCAACTGCGACTTTAGCTCTTTCAATTTCGTTGGTGCCATTCTATACGAAGTTATAGAAATGGGAGTGGTCCCCGGTACTAATTCAATACCAAATTCCACTTCTCGAATTGGAGGTAATCCCGGTAGCTCTTTTGGAAACACATCTGGAAACTCACATACCACAGGCACTAATTCAACTTTCTTTTTCGACACTTTTGTATTTATCACGTATGCCAAATAAGCTTCACACCCCTTTCTCACATAATTCATAGCTTTCATCGCAGATACAACAGCTGGTAGTCCTTTCATATCACTAGACTCAATTCGAACTAACTCACCATTCTGACTCTTCAACTCAATACTCTTTTTCTTACAATTCACGATGGCATTATGCAAGGTAAGCCAATCCATACCCAGAATTATGTTAAATTCATCAAAAGGAAGCAACATCAAGTTGACCGGAAAACATATATCACGAAACATCAATGGGCAATTCTTGCACACCTTATCCACCAAAACACACTTGCCTAAGGGGTTCGATACTCTAATCACAAATTTAGTAGACTCAACAGGTAGAGTCTTATTCAATACTAAATTCATACACACATACGAATGAGTTGATCCTGGATCTATCAATATAATGACATTAGTATCAAATAAAGTGAAAGTATCAGTGATGACGTTTGGAGATGATGCTTCCTCTCGTGCATGTATAGCATAGGCTCGGGCAGGTGCTCTCGCTTCTGACCTCATAGCTGTATCAGTTGTCCCTCGCTGACTTTCGTTCACATTTTTGGTGTTTCTAGGTGGTCTACCTCTAGCCGTCACATTACTCGGTCTTCATTCTAAACATTTTCCTCTTCGATCATTTTCGAGCAATCTCGAATAAAATGATCTCAGGATGCACATTTGTAACAAACCCTATTATTGTACTTGCCCCAGCACTCTCCTACATGTCATCTTCAACACTGTCTACACTCAGGTTTGTTACTCTTAACACTGCCAACACTTGATTCATTTGGAGCTTGAATTCATAAACCAGTACTTTGTCTGGAACGATCTCTACTTGGATGTCCAAACGAAGCATTTGGACGATTGCTTGCATCTCTATATCTCTTTGTAGAAGGTTGAGGTAACTTATTCATCGATTTCTTTCTTTCATCACGAGCTTCAGAATCGGCTTTCTTCTTTTCTTTACTAAGCTCCTCAGCTTTGCATGCTCTTTCAATTAGCACAACAAATTCGTTTATATCAAGTATCCCAACAAACAATTTAATGTCTTCATTCAATCCTTCTATGAAGCGTTTGTGCATAGTAGCTTCGGTCGAAACACATTCCCTTGCGTATTGACTCAAACTTTCGAATTCCCACTCGTACTAAATAACAGACAGACGACCTTGTTTTAGTTCTATAAACTCTTTACGTTTCTGATCAATGAAGTGTTGACTGATATACTTCTTTCTGAACTCAGCTTGAAAGAAATCCCGGGGATTCTCTCTCTCGAAACCACAGATATCAACGTTTTCCACCAGTTGTAAGCCATGTCTTTCAACAAGGAAACTGCACACTTAATGCATTCATCAGGGTTCAACGACATCTCATCAAATACTCTGATTTATTCTCAAGCCAAAACTCGGCTCGCTCAGCATCATCATCAGATGTGACCCTAAACTCTTCGGTCCCGTACTTGCGAATCTTATCCACAGGAGGTTTATTCAATCTGATCGAGTCTACAACTTGTGGCACAATAGGTACTTGTGGGGGAGGAGCTTGTGGAGTAGTTGGATTTAAACAATGTCCCTTATATAGGTCTATGAGACCTTAAACATGCTTTAGAGAAGGTTCGGGACTAAACCGATCACATTTGCAAACATTAGGAATCACTTAAAATTTTCAAGCATAGAGGGATCACACACCCGTGTGAATAGGCCGTGTGCCTCACACAGCCACCAGACACGCCCATGTCACAGGCCGTGTGAAAACAGGGCATACATTCTGACTTGCACCACACGGCCACCAGACACACCCGTGTGTCTAGGCCGTGGAACACACTGACTTGTTTTATTTAAGTAGCAAGGGTCACACGGTTGAGTCACACGCCCGTGTGCTCAGGCCGTGTGGCACGAAATTAAGCTTGGTTTAAGCCGTATTTCTCACCCTCCTCATGCTCACCTAAACCACATCATTTTTTACCATTTCAATACAATTAATAGCCAGCCAAAACATGTTATTTTATACACCAAACATGCCATACGAATTCTCTCCATTTCATCAACTCAAATCATAACCATTTCCTATACAAAACACATACCAAAACCAACATGATTCATTTTGTAATGCCCCAAACCCGGCCTAAATGTTATGACCGAATCTAGCATGCACATAGAAGGGTTGCTTAAAAACTTACGTGTTCGTTAAAAAGTTTGTATTCTTTTTGAAACATCGAGCTTTGTTGTTCGTGTAAAATCAAATGTGTTTTTATGGTTCTCTTGTAAAATCATTATTGTTGTTATTATTGTTATAATTTTAGAAAAACTTGTTCATATCAGAAGACAGATTCAGTGAGTTGTAGGAATGTGATGCTTTGAAAACCGTTCGCTAATATTTTGGTAAACTCAGAATTCAAACGTCTAACAGTTTAATAATAACCGAATTGAAAGTTAAAAGAAAAATAAAATCCCAAAGGCCTTATTACAAAACATTAAACCCAAATTTAAAATAAATCTCAAATTAGAGTGAAACAAAAATTTACTAAAGTTCCGATGTATGGCCACCACAGAGTCCTCCGCAGCTCCAAATCCTCAGTGCTGGGGATCACCTGCAAGATTAAAGCAGAGGGGTGAGTTACGAGAACTTAGTGTGTAATCCCCTAACCGGTCATTAACTGGGCCCGAACCCATATAGAAACAGACTGGGCCTTAGCCCTATTAGCATGGTAAAGCAGATAATGTATGCAACCCAACCTAATAATCCATCCGCTACACACCACCCGTACCAGCCCAACACACCTGTGGGGATTTCTAAATCGACCCGTCCATCCGCTGCACACCTCGATGGCAGACCAGCTGCTCATCACAGAATTTGTGGCGAAGCCACCAGAATAACAGAATATACGTGGCATAGCCACTATACAGATTGTGGTAAAGCAACCCGAATATGTGGCAGAGCCACTAGATTACACTTCCTCCGATCATCAATATCCCAATCCCATGCAGAATGACGTGACATAATAATTTAGTGTGTGCAAAAATGTACCAACATAGCAAATAATATTAACAAACCTTTTATTGACTCACCCACTAATATTAACCCAAAACCCATCTTGTATTTGTTATCACCATTTCTCTTGACTACCCTTATATCGAGATTTGATTTGATCAGTTGCCTAACTACATTCTTTATTTCAATTGTTAAAATCTATTTACTTGATTTGTTCTTAAAAAAAACGAAGTATATTCATTATTATTTCTATGATTATTGAGCTTATACGTCTAAATTTCACATATTGAGAAGAAGCTCGTATTATTAGTAATGAAGTTTTAATTGATGTAATTATTCAAGTATTAGTTTATTTTTCTAGTTAAGTAATTTGTCAATTCAATCTCGATTCTAACCCTTTAATTCAGCCTTTATCCACACCTTTAAACCAAGCCCCATTACAACCCATTAAAGACCTTTTAATCTGTGTATCATTTCATTTTATAATAGTGGAGATTTGATTTTCATGCAAGCCTATGGGATTAACTTTTCATGTTCGACTTTTGAGTGCTTAATTTTGAACCTTAAACACTTTGAGTGATTTGAGTGAATCTTTAGTGAGGATGTCAACTCTTGTCGATTTTGAATTAAAGGTGATTATTTAGTTAAGGGGAAACACTTGTATTTTCATGCTACAAGAATTATGGCTTTGATTGTTTGAATCTTTAGGACCCTTCTATTTAAATCATCAATGTATAAATTATCTATGAATTATGATGAAACACTATTGATGAATATTATGAATTGATGAAGTTCATTTTAATTGTGAATTGCGAATTTTGCTTAAGGATAAGCAAATGCTTAACTGTGGGGGTATTTGATAAACTGTAATATGTACATATTTTAATCCCAAATTTGGCATACTTTTGGATGATTTATCCCCTGAATTGTGGAATTTGATGCTCCTAATCCTTTAATTTCATGTTTTATACTTAGGAGAGCATCGGAGGATGAAAAGAACGAGAAATGGGCCAAAAACACTGCCTGAGCTCGATTTACAAGGGCGTGCCACACAGGCGTGTCCCTGACCTGACCTGTTTTAGTTCTAATCGGATTAGGATACTTAGGGGCAAAGAAAGACATTCCGAAAGCCTATATAAACACCCTAAGTGTGACCTAAAAGGGGGAGGGTTCAGGTAGGCCGAGAAGCCAAGCCAGAAAGGCCGAATTGTAGGATTTACTCGAAGATAGCCAGTTGATCCATCTCAAGAAACCGGAATCATACTCAAGACGAAAGATCTTCCCTTCAATTTCCTTCAGGGGGTTTTAGGTTTTTTCTTATGTTTTGTTTTATACTTTCTCCCAAGATGTATTCTTTTATAAACATGAACTAAACCCCTCAAATACCTGAGGGGGATGAAACCTAAGACGAATCTTGTTATTGTTTTTTGAACTGTATGATAAATACTTGATTTGTTCTTAATTATGTGTTCTTAATTCTTGTTTTGATATTTTAGGATATCGATTCAAGTATTGATGTGCTTAGGTAGTGGAGCAAAAGTCCCTGTTTAAGAGTAGATCTAGCATAGTTAAGCAGAGTTGATCGCACTCCTAGAGATAGGACGACGAAAATCTACCAGATTAGGGTCAAACCTAATATGGGAGTCCATAGATTGAGTTAATGCAATTCTAGGAGTTTTAATTAGAAAGAGATTTCAATTAATCAACCTAGGGTTAGACATTAGTAGCCTCGAGATTGGTATTAATATAAATTAGGGAATCCTACGGATCAAGTCAAGTGAATAAATCGTCTGGTTCAGAGTTAAATAACAAGTGAAGTCTAGGTGGATTCTTCCTCGGGTATTGTCTTAATCAATTGGTTTTCCCAAAAGTATTTTCTCCAATTCATTCTCTGTGTCTTAGCATCTTTAGCTTAGTAGTTAGTTAGTTTTAGATTAAACAACCATTCCCTTAATTCTTAGGCTAAATAATAGAAATATAGTAATTACTAGTACTGTTAGTCCTTGAGGATACGATACTTCCGGTCTTGCCATAGCTTTACTACCAAACGACAGGTGCGCTTGCCTCAATCGTTGTCATAAGTTAGTTTCTAGGCTCGATCATTTGTTATATAAATATTAATACTTTCTGACACGATCAAGTTCTCTCCCCGAATTTCCAAATCTGTTATCCAAAGTATCAACAATATTATATAATTTTGAAGTAATTTTATAATTTTTGAATATTTTATAATAGTTTTGTATTTTTTATAAATTTTAATAAATTTTGAATTTTTATTTGTATTTTGAATTTTGGAATTATATTGATAAATTATTTGAATTTTAGGATCAAAATCAAATTTATAAAATTATAAACGTCGAGGGTTAAATTTATTTTTTAAAATAAATATTAAATTAACAAAATGTGTAAACATCGGACACTAAATTTGTTATTATATCAATATTATATCTAGTGACTAAATGTATTTTAACGGTGCGGTTACTAGAATTCAAAATTAATTTAACAGAAGCAATTAAAATAATAATAATAATTGAGGATGGCTAAAATAAAAACACCTGTATAAACCATGACAAAGCAACATGAAGTAAAAATTACCAGAGTTGAAAAGAAGGGTTGGAAATAAACAAAACGATGTAAAACAAATCAATTGAAGTTCTAATTAAACTTTTGTTTTTGGTTTAATTTATTGAAAAAATTGAATGGATTAATTTTTATATTTAAATAGGTAGAGTGTTGTGCGGAAGCGTGTAAAAGAGTAAAATTATTGTATTGAAAAATCACACTAAGTTCAATTCCCAGGAAAGAGAGGTGGATCATAAGGATTCTTAAGTACCATGTCTTTCCTAGACAGAATATCCCTCTATCGTAATTTAATAGCACAATAAATCACTACAATCGCACTCACAAAATATGCAAAATAATACAATAAAGAACACTAGAATTTTAACGAGGTTCAGCAAATTTTGCCTACGTCCTCGGGCACTACCAAATATATTTCACTCCAGTGAAGATTTACAAAGAGAGAGAACAATGCCTTAAGTAGAGAATGGCAAAATGTAGGTTGATAAAATGAGAAATGGTTAGGCCTATTTATAGTTGAGGTTCAGGGATCAACTTGCAAAGTCTCTATACAATTAGCGACCAAAAATTACAAATATCTCATGCCAAATCTCAATCCCATTTTTGGTGCCTTAAATCCCAGATTTCTAGTGCCAACATTTTGATACCCATATCTTTGACTTTCCAAAGTATGGATGATTTCCAATAATCTCCACCTTGAAGATTTAATTAGGATCTTATCTTCATACAATTCTTTCTGCCTTTGTCAACAATACTTGATAGTGCCTTCTTCAACTGTTAAACTTGCAGGATATTGATCAAGTTCAAACAATGTTTGAACTTGGTTATTGTTACCACCTTGGTCATTATATCTGCGGGGTTATCTGCAGTCTTAATCTTCTGAAGATGAATTTTCCCCTCATCAAAAATTTCCCGTACAAAATGGAATCGTACGTTGATATGCTTCGTATGTGCATGATAGACTTGATTCTTTGCTAAATGAATAGCACTTTGACTATCACAATACACGTTAATATGCTGCTGAACTAATCCCAAGGTTTTAACCATACCTTGTAACCAAGTAGCTTCCTTTACAGCCTCTGTTACAGCCATGTATTCGGCTTCTGTGGTTGACAAAGCAACTGTAGACTGCAGTGTAGAGTTCCAACTTATTGGTCCTCTAGCAAGTGTAAACACATAACCGATGGTTGATCTTCGTTTGTCCAAATCAACGGCATAGTCAGAATCAACGTACCCAATAACACCTTTACTAAGTGTAGTATCCTACTTGAACAGTAATCCAACATCCATGGTCTTCTAAATATATATCGTAGAATCCATTTCTCAGCTTACCAATGTCCTTTTTCAGGATTATGCATATACCTGCTCACTATACTAGCTGCCTGTGAAATGTCGGGTCTTGTACACACCATTGCATATTCAAGCTACCTATTGCATTAGAATACGGAACTTGTAACATGTATTCTTGTTCCGTATTCATCGAAGGAGATAGTTGTGCAGAAAGCTTGAAATGAGAAGCCAACGGGGTACTCACAGGTTTTGTCTGCTCGTTCATGCCAAACTGATGTAGTACCTTCTTCAAATATTGCTTCTGAGACAAGCTAACTCTGCCACGAGCACTATCTTTACATATTTCCATGCCAAGAATCTTCTTAGCTTCACCTAGATCTTTCATCTCAAACTCAAGGTTGAGTTGAGTCTTCAATCTCTCAATTTCAACTTTACTCTTAGATGCTATCAACATATCATCAACATATAAGAGCAAGTATTTGAAATTTCCTTCTTGTAGATTTTGAAAATACACGTAATGATCAAATTTACTTCTTATGTACCTTTGCCCTTTCATGAACTAATCAAATCGCTTGTACCACTGCCTCGGAAATTGTTTCAATCCATAAAGCGACTTTGTCAGTTTGCAAACCCAATTTTCTTTATCAGCAACCTTGAATCCATTTGGCTGAATCATATAGATTTCCTCTTCCAAATCACCGTGTAAAATCACGATCTTCACATTAAGCTAAACTAGTTCAAGATCATATTGCGCAACCAAGGCTAGCAAAATCCGAATAGACGAATGCTTCACAACTGGAGAAAACACTTCATTGTAGTCTATTCCTTCTTTTTGAGTGTGACCCTTTGCTACCAATCTAGCCTTGTATCGAATTTCATTTTTACCAGGAAATCCTTCCTTCTTTGCATATACCCATTTGCATCCAATTGCCTTTTTTCCTTTGGGCAGTGTCACCAACTCCCAAGTCCTACTTTATGAAGAGGCTGCATTTCTTCATTCATAGCTTGCTTCCACTTTACACCATCAGGGTTACTTCTTGCTTCTATGTAAGTAGAAGGAACATCATTATCTGCAATTGGAAGTGCATAGGCCACTATATTATCAAAGCGAGCAGGCATACGAATCTCTCTTTTTGGCCTCATATATGCAATTGAATCTTGTTGCTGCAGAAGTTCTTGGGTTGAAACTTCTTCATCATTTGTTCCTTCAATAGTAGCTGGATCATCATTAACCTTTTCAAGCTCCACCTGCTGCAAAGTACTATTGGTTTTATCATCCTTTTGTAATCCTTATTCTTCATCATGGTTGATTCATCAAAAGTCACATCTCTACTGAAAATAATATTCCTTGTATCAGGACACCAGGGACATATCCTTTTACTCCACCAGTTATACCTACGAATAATGCTTTCTTTGCTCCTGGGTCTAACTTAGATTCTTTTACATGATAATATGCAGTGGAACCAAAAACATGTAAAGAATCATAATCAGTAGCAGGTTTACCAGTCCATATCTCCATAGGAGTTTTTCCATTTATTACAGCTGATGGCAACCGGTTAATTAGATGGCACACATATGTAACTGCCTCAGCCCAAAATTCCTTACCCAATCCAGCATTGGACAACATACATCGAACTTTCTCCAGTATAGTCCGATTCATACGTTCTGCCACCCCATTCTATTGTGGTGTAACTCGAATAGTGAAGTGTCACACAAGGCCCTCATCTTGACATACTTGTAGAAATGGATCATTCTTGTACTCAGTACCATTGTCTGATCGAAGTCGTTTGACCTTTCGACCAATCTGAGTCTCCACTATCTTTTTCCATTTCAGAAATGCATCCAAAACTTCACTTTTTCTTTTCATTAGATACACTCATACTTTTCTTGAATAATCATAAAAAAAAGTAACAAAATAGTGCATTCCTCCCAAAGAAGCCACTTTGGTAGGTCCTCACACATCGCTGTGAGCATAGTCCAGAATTCTTTTCGTATTGTGAATTGCTGAACCAAATTTTACCCTTGTCTGCTTACCCAGAACACAATGTTCACAGAATTCCAATTTACAAGAATTTGCACCTTCCAACAAGCCTTACTTCGCTAAATTCTGCAAAGCTTTTTCACCATCATGTCCCAATCGCATATGCCATAACCTGGTAGCCTCTGAATCTACATCTTTTGTAGAAGCTGTTTATGTTGATCCAATAATTGTACTTCCATTTAAATAGTACTGGTTATTCCTTCTTGTGCCTTTCATCACCGTCAATACCCCAGCTACTACCTTTAGTAATCCATCTCTCAAAGTGATTGTGAGCCCTTTAGATTCTAGGACCCCTAATGAGATGAGATTTTTCTTCAAGCTAGGTATGTAGTGAACATCTATCAAGACATGGATTGAGCCGTCGTGATTCTTTAATTGGATTGTACCTACTCCCATTGTCTTACAAGTGCTGTCATTGCCCATAAAAACAACTCCACCTTCTAGTTCTTTAAGACTAGAAAACCAGTCCTTATTAGGACACATATGGTAAATACATCCCGAATCCAAAATCCACTCATCTGTATGACATGCCATTGCCATGCCAACCAAGCTAAAGTCTGACTCCTCATCATGCTCCGCTACACATGCATCAGAAATATCCTTGCCCTTTTTTAACTTAGGACAATTCTTTTTCCAATGCCCTTTCTCATGACAAAAAGCATATTCATCTTTAGTAGGTCTCCCTTTGGACTTATTCCTTCTACCAGACTTGTTGCTGTGTGAACGGCCTCTTACTGTTAAGGCTTCTGCAGTTGTATCTTTGTGATCTCTTTTATCTTTATTTTGAGTCTCACATCTATACAACACACTACAGACTACATCAAATGTAATCGTATCCTTCCCATGAAGCAATGTGGTGGTAAGATGATCATATTCATCAGGAAGAGAATTCAACAACAATAATGCCTTGTCTTCATCTTCAAATTTCTTATCCAAATTTAGCAAGTCTGCTAAAATTTTATTGAATGAGTTCACATGGTCATTCATCGACATACCGGGTGCATACTTGAACCGATAAAGTTTCTTTTTCATGTAAAGCCTATTTTCAAGACTTTTCGTTAGAAACTTTTCTTCCAATGTATCCCACAACTTCTTCACTGATGTCTCCCTCATGACAGAGTACTTCTGCTCTTTGGCCAAACATAGGCGGATTGTACCACACGCTTGTCTATTGATCTTGGCCCACTCTTTGTCACCCATCTTGTCAGGTTTTTCTTCAAGGGCTATATCCATCTCTTGCTGACATAAGACGTCCGGGATCTCACATTGCCACATACCAAAATTATTGGTACCATCAAATTTCTCTACTTCAAATTTTGCATTGGTCACAGTAGTCTTTGCTGATGACAATGCATTTTCCATTTCTCTCCTCAATCCCAACTATTGTATACGTGAACAGTACCGTCAACGTGAATAGTGTCATGGATGAAAATACCGTATACACAAATAGTATTGTAAACGATCATATTCCCCAAGTATGAATCTAGCGCTGATACCAATTGTTGTGCGGAAGCGTGTAAAAGAGTAAAATTATTGTACTGAAAAATCATACTAAGTTCAATTCCTAGGAAAGAGAGGTGGATCATAAGGATCGCTAAGTACCAGGTCTTTCCTAGATAGAATATCCCTCTATCGTAATTTAATAGCACAATAAATTACTATAATCACACTCACAAAATATGCAAAATAATACAATAAAGAACACTAGAATTTTAACGAGGTTCAGCAAATTTTGCCTATGTCCTCGGGCACTACCAAATATATTTCACTCCAGTGAAGATTTACAAAGAGAGAGAATAATGCCTTAAGTAGAGAATGGCAAAATGTGGGTTAATAAAATGAGAAATGGTTAGGCCTATTTATAGGTGAGGTTCAAGGATCAACTTGCAAAGTCTCTATACAATTAGGGACAAAAAAATTACAAATATCTCATGCCAAATCTCAATCCCATTTTTGGTGCCTTAAATCCCAGATTTCTAGTGCCAACATTTTGATACCCATATCTTTGACTTTCCAAAGTATGAATGATTTCCAATATAGAGAATGGGTCATTTCTTTTGACAAAATTTTTTAAAATTTTATTTATTGAATAATGGATAGAAGAAAATATTATCTCCAACTATTAATCTGAAATTAATAAAAATAATAAGAATCACAGATATATGGGTTTTAAGATAAACAACAGTGAAATAAACAGAATTGAAGATTAAAGATAGAAACTTGCAATTAGTACTACGATATTAAAACTCCAGAAATCGTTACTCTGGGGCTCCTCTGATACCAATTACGGGGGGAGGGAGGGATATATGCACAAACGGAAGGCTATTATAATATCGTAGGATTTTATTTCACAAGAAGAAAGTAGGTAATTTACAAAAGAGAATATACAAAAGGATGATCAAGAAAGATTTCTTTGATTTCTTGAACAAGAGAGTATACAAAAGAAAACTAAAGTTGATCTAGGATTGGATCGAGATGCCCTGTTTAGGCTACAACAATGCCTATTTATAGAAAAAATTCTAAACTCTAATTCATTTACAATTGAAATCCGAACAGTATCCTGATAAGGATGACTTAAATGTTGGCTTCATGATTTCTTTCACGTAGCCTTCTTGATTTGATGGTTGCTTCCACCGTCTCTTATCAAAATTGTTGTGGTTGTTTCCACGTTTCAAAGGCATTAATGGTTGCTTTCATCATGCTTGCATCATCTTTGTCTTATTCATTTATGGATGGTGATGGATTGCCTTCTTTTTATGTCACCTCCAAAATTGAATGCTCCTTTTTTGGATGTCATTCTTCCACGTGTTGTGTTTTGTCGTTATCCTTCTTGGATATTTCTAAGATTCATCTCCTCAATTTCATCAAGGTGTAATGATTTTGGTGGAGGAACTGGTGTATTCCATCTTTCCCTCGTGTCTTTGATCTCCATTGTTAGCGGATAATCATCGATCTCTATATCAGCTATCTTATTTAATAACTGAATAGATTCTTCATCTCTTTCTTCCTGGATTTTTCCAGTGTCATATGCTAATATTCTTCTACCATCGGTCCAGAATATATAAGTGTTTTGTTGAAGTAGATACTGGGCCTTGGTCATTAAATCAATTCTAGCTTGGATTTGATAATAAGAAAAATTATTATAACACTTGTCAATGGTTTTTGCCAAGCGTTGTTGATCTTCATCAACTGCTGAGAGGGATCTTCCCCAAAGCATAGTATGAATATTCCAAATTTGATATGGCTGATAAAATCTTCTATATTAGTAAAATTTATTAATTTAGATTTTACTATAGCAGGAAAATCTTTTAATAAATGAAAAGAAAGATTTTGGACTGTTATTTCTTTAACAAATCCCCATTCAATATGGTTATATCAAATGGTTCATGATCAAGCCTAAATTTGATAATAGGACATTGTTCTCCTATATCATTAGTAAAAACATAAGCTTGTAAAAAGTATTTTGAAAAAGTTTCTTTAAATTGAGCTTGCTGGTTGCAAATTGCTCTATTTATTTTTGAAAAAATATCGGGTGGTAGAATTTGTCTACATTTATTATATAGACATATTCTAAACATTTTATTAATAATAGGACTGCTTGTTCCTTTATTAATAAAATATTGGAATATATCAAGAAGATTTTTTATCTCCTTAATATCCATATATTCGATTAGGATCTCATCCCAATCTCTGTTGAAGTAATAAATCATGAGATTCATTTTCTTTAGTTGTTTTTTCAACTAAGAAGTTTGAAAATTGTGTAAGAGTTCTTCTAAAGTTTGCTCTTTGATCAGAAATATGGGTTTTCCATATTTTTTTTTTTATAAAATTATAATATTCTAAAGGTAAACCTGGATTATAAAAATCTTTTATTTCAGGAAATTCAGGAATTTGTTGTTTTTTCAACAAATTTTCTGTTTCTTTTATAATTTCAGCATAGCTTTTTTGATATACTGAATAAGGATCTTGAGACCAAGTAAAATCATATCAGGTTTGGTGATTGTGTTCCAAATGGTTGGCTTACCATTGGATATGATACATAATATCCTTGATTAGGATAAAATGGTACTTGAGCAGGTACAGTAATAAATCATTGTTTAGGACTTATTGTTTTCCCTTTGTTGGGTTTTTTATGGACAGTTATCCATTCTCCAACTTTTTCTAGAGGTTTTTTACCTCTATCCATAAGGCCTGCTAAGAAAATCAGCAATCATATTATTAGTGCATTTTATATAAATAACTTCAAAATTAAATTGGCATAATTCATTATACCATCTAATTCTTCGTGGTACAGTTTCTAAACTTTTGTTAGTTAGAAATTGTTTAACTGCTTGATTATCAGTTTTTATAATAAAATGTTCGGGTGCTAAATATATTAAGAATTTTTTTATTCCTTTTTTTATTGCAAGTAATTCTTTTTCATAGATAACATAATTTATTTCGTTTGGTTTAAACTTTCTAGAACTATATCCACAAATTAATTCTTCATTATTTAATGTCTTTGCTTTTAAGACACATCCCCAATTTTTTTCTGAGGCATCTGTTTCTAGAATTAATTTATCACCTTGTTTAGGTAAATAAACTTTAGGAATATAATTTATTTCAAACTTTATCTTTTTTATAATGTCTGAATCTTTTTTAGACCATTCAAAAGGTTTGTCCTTTTTTAGTTTTTCATATAACTCATCTAATTTTTAGATAAGTTAGGAAAGAAGTTTCTACCATAATTAATAATTCCTAAAAATTGTTGAAGTTGTTTTTTATCAACAATATTCTCAGGAAATTCTTTTATTTTTTACTATAATATGGTCTTGGAGTTTAAGACCATCAGCAGATAATATTAATACTAAGAATTCTATTTCAATTTTTTCTAATTCAATTTTCTTAGGAATTAGTATTATTCCATATTTTATGAATTCCCTAGATATGATATTTAAATGTTTTCTATGATTTTCTAATGTATATGAAAATATTAAAATATCATCTATATATACTACACAAAATTTTTTTATATTTTTTAAATATAGAGTCCATCCATCTTTGGAAGACTTGTGGTGCATTACATAATCCAAATGGTATTACTTTCCATTGGTAATGTCCATTAGGTGCACTAAAGGCTGTTAATGGTTTAGATTCTTCTGTTAGCATGATTTGCCAGAATCCTAATTTACAATCAAGTTTACTAAAATATTTTGCTTGTTTAGCTTGATTTATTAATACTTCCTTTCTTGGAATAAAATAACCATTAAAAATAGTGTTTTGATTTAATCTTTTATAATTAATAACCATTCTAACTTTTCCTCTTTTTATTTCTGCATGGTTTCTTACCATAAAAGCAGGACTAGAATGTGGACTATTAGTTTCTTCTATTAATCCTTTTTCTAATAATTCTTTTATTTGTGTATCAAATTCATCTATATCTTGTTTAGTATAGATCATAGGTTTTACTCTAATAATTTTATTGGGATTTTCTAATTTAATAGTACAATATCTAGGACTATTTTTTCCATAATTTTAATGGTTCTTCACTAAAATTATTCTCTAATATTTTAAACAACCAATGATTTGTTTCAAGTTGTTTAACTTGTTCTTTCCTAGATGGTGTAAAACCTTTATCACAAATAAATTTATGATTTTCAACTAAGGGTATTTCTACCGAAGCTTTTCCAATAGTTAATATAACAAAATTTTTATCACTAGAAAATGGTAAATGTTGATATATAAAATTATTCCCTAATAATATATCTCCATGCATTTCATGAAAACATAATATTTTAGGTATCACAAATCTTACATTATTTATGTAGATTGGTATATTTTTTGCTTTAAAAAGAATTAAAGTTTCATTACCATCTACTCCAACAGCTCTTATTGGATTTCTCATAAGTTCCCATTTTTCTGATGGAATAGCATTTTCTCTATAGCTACTAGTTGTAGCTCCTGTATCTAATAAAGCATTTAAAGAATATGAATTATATTCTCTAAATTGAAATGTAATTTCAATGTAAGTATAATATTTCCTGGGTTGGAAATGTGAAAATGTAATAATATCATTTTTTCCAAGTTTCATTTGTTGAATTATTGGTTTATCTTTTATTTTTGTATTTTTAGATATTTTATCAAGTTTATTAGGAAAATGAATTGTTTTTAATTCTATTGGTAAATATTGGTTTTTCCAATATTTTAAAACTTTTTTCAGATAATCATTTGTTTGAAGATTTGAATCTATCTTTCTTTTACCATAAGGATCTGGTTTATCAATTTCCCTAGGTTTTGGTATTTCATAAGCATATGGTGTAAGAGTATGCCCAAAGATCAATCATGAGATGGTTGTAATAACATACTTAATTTACCATGTTTATTAATATAAAGCGTTGTCATTATTATTTCAGTTTTTCTTTCTGTGTGTATAGATAAACTGTTTTATAATAATGTCCTGAGAATAATATGATTATTCTTAAAAGATCCTTAGTCGAGTATTATTGTTGACTAGGACAATAATAATGCATTAAGACTAACATGTAGTTGATTTATGATAAAGAGTTGTCATTGATATGGAGTGTCAAAATCAATTCATGAATATGTGTGTTAGAGAACAACATATTGGATTGACCCGCTATGAGTATGTTTCTTGGATTATTATGTAATTGTCACAACATTACTCATAGTGATTAATATGTATATGATCCTCAGACTTGAGATCATTATTATCCCAGCATCGTGAGTTGTATATTTTGATACAGTCAAACGTACATCGTAACAGGTTGTTCTATAAAGGCTGATGTTGGATATACCACAATCTATGTAGAGGGATATGGTTGATCAATAAAGGATAAGTCCCTCCTACATAATAGGAGTAATATCTTAGGCCACTTGATTGAGTGAGACTAGAAATGCATGGCCATGCTCAAATAAGTTGATATGAGATGTCATACTAATTTGTATATCATAGTCTACTCAAGATATCAAGAAACATGGGATGGACTATGCAAGTGTGACTATCCCATGACTTGTATCCGTTCCAGAGATAAAGGACTTAAGGATTAATGCATGAAAGGTTAATCACGAAAGGTTATGTCGAATCATGACTTCTTGTAACCTAGGTAGCAATGATGCATTGCTAGATGCCACTCATTGTCTGTGACAATAGAATCGTTCTAGTATTACTGCTAACGTTGCAAGAACCTACAGGGTCACACCCTATGGTTGAAATGAACGGAATAAAATATAGTTGGTATTGTGCTTGGTTGTCACATAAATTAAATTAATTAAAGAATTAATTTAATTGGGCAATCAAATATTGAACATATTATATGTACAAGGATGTTGTACACATAATGATAACATAATTTTATTAATATATGAATTTGATTCATATATAAATTTAAATAAATATAGTTTACCGGAATCCTTTTTATAATTAATGTAATTATAATTTTCAGATATAATTAATGTAATTATAATTTTTGGTTAAAAACTTTATTGTATTTATTTAATCTTGTAATACATTCAAGAGATACCAATTATAAAAGGCCCAATTAAGAGGATACCTATTATAAAAGGCCCAATGAGAAAGGCACCCATTATAAAAGGTATTAAAAGGAGACAAAACTGAAAATGAAAACCCTAAGTGATTGCTTGTTAGGTCTAGCAGCCGTCAAGCAAATAAGCATCCAAAACAGTTTTGGAGATTTCTTCCGTTCATAGTTAAACCGGGTGGATTACGTAGAGGCCGACATCGGAAAAGGTTGAGGCTTGATTCGACAGTAGATCAAAACTCTTGTTGCCAAGGCGTCGCTGTCTACTCAGATTGAAGTTTTGGTAATTTCAAAACCTTTATTTCACCCTGATTCGTTCCTCACACATGGATCCATGATTTGGATTGCCGGATCTAATTTTATTCTGCTGCGCCATGGGGTACCGGCGTTCCAACATATGGATCTGTTTGTTCAGTATCCATGGGTTTTAGAATTTCTATATTTTCATCCTCTTCTGTTGAAGTGTTTTTTTATCAGAATTGTGACTAGTGACATTAATATCTACATTTGAATTATTAGAACTACTACTACTTTTATTAGAACTACTACTACTATCGGTAGTATCATAATTTAACATATAGTGATAATTATACTTAGTAAATAGATCTTTATGTTTTTCATAATGTTCTTCTATTAATTTTAAATATTCTACTTGCTCATTTTTATCTTCTGTTTTAGAAAATTGGTTTTTCCAATGTTCTATAAGAGTTTTATAATAGTCAAAGTCATGTTTTTCTTGTTTTTTAACATTTTCTCTTTTTTGTTTTCTTTTTTCTTTTTTATTATAGGTTGAAGATTCATCCAAAGAATCATCTTCTTCTGATAAAGCTAAAATAACATTACTATTACCATAATATAAAGGTCCTAAATCTAAATCCGATTCTATATTTTTATTAATAATAACTTGATCTAATTTATTATTAACATCTGATAAAAGATCTTTAGATTTGTTGTTCAAATCTAAATATGTTACTTCTCCTATATTATCTACTTTTTCTTCTATTTTACTGACTTTATTATATAATTTATTAAAATATATAGATGTCATATCTATTAAACTATTGATACCTTTACTAAGAGCCGAAACATTATTTTCATTCTTAGAGTCAATATGCATAGTATGATTACAAGTTTTATCTTTATCTAAACAATCAATTTCTTCCATGTTATTTATCTCTGGTACCTAAAACCGTCTGTTATCTTTAATGTCTTCACAAACGCCTACAACGTCCCACTCGGACTCAACGACAACAAGAAGACAGAATCAAAGATATATGGGTTTTAAGATAAACAACAGTGAAATAAATAGAATTGAAGATAAAAGATAGAAACTTACAATGATTACTACGATATTAGAACTCCAGAAATCGTTACTCCGGGGCTCCTCTGATACCAATTACTAGGGGATAATTCATATAATATTTCAGTAGGAGTTATTTCCTCACTAAAACATATTTCTAAATCTTGTTCTTCAAGATTTTTAATCATTTTCTTAGCATTTTTCCCTTGTTAGGACAATTTTTATTCAATGATTGATCACCGTTATTAAGAAAATGACAAAGATTGAGTAAATAGGATAATAATAGTTAGTCAACAATAGTATAATTAGATTTGATCATTGTATCTGCATCCGAATTAAGTTAAAAGCATTATATTTATTGTTTTATATAAAAGAATTAAATTTTTTTTACTCTTGCTGTGAATTAATTAAAATATTTTAAAATATTTTTTAAAATTGAAACGTTTTGCTTAAAATTTTATATATAAAAAACTACAATAACATAAATTATTTTTTTATTTGTTTGGATATATAATATAAAAATTATTTTAAAAATAAAATATAAATTTAAAAGTATTATTGCAACATGAAATAGATAATAAAAAACTTATAATTTAAATAAATAAAGGTGATGTTATCTTTATTCCATAAATTCATAAATTTGATTGAATTAATTTAATTAAAATAAATATGAAAAGTAACTAAAAGTGAATGTATATTAAATAATGAATTTTGATTTATTTAATTGAAGGAAATGTAAAAAAATTAAAAGGGATATTAAATATGTATCAATTTTTTTTCGATTCGGCTCAATCCAAATTTCAATTAAATAATTTTTTTAATATTTTTATTTAAATTTAATTATAAAAATGAATAAATATTTTATTATTTTGAAATTGCAAATTATTAAAAAAATGAAATAGAGGTGCAACAAATTCCATTTTTCAAAAAATACACCAGTATTTTCTTCTTAGCTAAAATGAGGTAAAATAATATATTTGTTTGTTGTAAAAAATGGCAATGGTAATGCACATTGCACTTCTAAAAGGAGACGCAGCTTCAAATCTTAAAGATGACATTGCTAGGAAGGACAACCACAAACTTTGAACATGGACAGTAAAATAGACATGGATAATTTTAAAGAAAAACTAATATGATGTGAACCCGATTACGAGTTTGAAACTTGATTCATGATTTGAATTGCCCGATTGTCTAAATAGGTACATTCACGAGAAAAAAGGATAAAATTAAGTTTAGAACTTGAAATGGTGTAAGGATTAATGAAATAAAAGGAAATCTTATAAAAACGTAACTTGTCCTAGAAATGAATCTACACTATAAAACAATGTGACCCGATTTCTACAAAGAAATTTAAGTCTTAACAAGTTTGGGTTTCTTGAAGAAGACCGTGGCCCGCTATCTATATGAGATAGGAACCAACGATATAAGTTTAATGACCACACTTCATAGAGGGTTGAGAAGGGAAGTGATAAGATCGATTGTGAACGCCACAAGAAAGCAAGTTCTTGATAAGTTCGGTGAAATTCTTGTTTAAACTCAAATATAAATTTCAAAATTTAATCATTAACCTTCAAAAAAAAAAATATCTTAAGCCAAAATTTATAAACCTCTAAAAAATGACCCTTCAAAATCCGGTCATACATGTTCCCCTAAGTACAAAGTACTCTTTAATTACATCAACCAATTTAATGTTGAAAGATTCATCATTCATGCCCCCTTGGTGCCGTCCATGCATCCTTAGCAATTAAGAAAATGTTTGTTCATCTTTAACAATTAATTGGTTGGTTAGTTCATGCACATACATCCAAATGGAGAGGCCCTCTTCATGCACTCCATAAATAGCTGAAAATTCATGCATGGGTAAAGGAGGAGAATAGTCTCTTGAGCTTTTGGTTCATGAACAAATTCGTCCATACATTCATCCTCAAGTGACCATAGAAATGCCTTCATGATCAGCTTTAATGTGAGCGAAGTTTCATGCACCTTCAAGGAGTTGAATGGCCTTTGTTCATCATTTGAAAAGCTACAATTGTTCCCCTAAGCTGGCCAGCCATTGGTGTACCTTTAGGACACAATAAATAACTATTTAGGACACTTTAAATGTAGGAATAAAACTGTAATGAAATTGAAAATATTTAAAACGTAACTAAATAAATTAATTTAACTAAACTACCAGAATTAAAGGCACAAAGGACTAAGACACATAAATTGATGCCCTAACAAACTTTTAGACAAAATTAAGAAATCATAATATATGTTAAGATACGTTAAAGAAACATCAACTAAACAATAACATATCACATAAATTAAATAAACAATTATTAAGTAAACTTAAATTTAAAAAAGTTGTGTAATTTAGAAAACTAAAAAGGACGGTTTGGCCTTACCACATGCAAAATGTTACATGGGCTTTGAATGTTTTCATCTTGAATTTGGGCCCTTCAAGCTTGGCCTAATCTCAAATCCTTTTAACTAAATCTCCTGACGTGATTGAAATCACGTCATAAAATATATTATTTTATTTATTAATTAATATAATTTATTATAAATAAAGTCAAAAAATAGGATCCACTATAAATATAATTAAATAAAAAAGTGCTTGGTAATTCAAATAACTAACCAATAACTTAATGTTTTTAGATGATTTTTTGTTACTTCTATTATTTTTATTTTTTTGTATATATATATATATATATATATATATTAAAATAAGACTCACTTGATTATATTTAAAACTTAATTTACAAATAAGACCCACTTTAAATATAACTATATGTATTAAAAATGGGACTCACTGAATCATATTTAAAACTTAATTTAAAAATGAGACCCACTTTAAATATAATCAAAAAAATATTTTGGAACCATACTGATGTGTCGACATGTAATAGGAGACAAATGTCTTAAAACTGGTTTAAAACTAATTGTTACTAAAATTATTTAAAAACTCTATTTTATTATGATATGTGTATGCATGCTATCATATAATAAATGTAACACCCCTAACCCATATCGGTCACCGGACTAGGGTTACTGAGTATTACCGTACAATCGAAACATTTAATGTACATTTAATATATAATCATAAACATATTATAATCCAATCATTTACATGCATATCATCCCTAAAGCGAGCCTTTGAGGCCCTAAAAATATCTTAGAAACAATTTGGGACCAATTTGAAATTATTTGGAAAGTTTAAGAAAAAGTTACAAAATTTTGACTACAGGGGTCACACGGCCGAGACACATGCTCGTGTCGCAAGCCATGTAACCCTCAAACTTGACCCACACTGTAACACCCCTAATCCTAATCCATCGCCGGAATAGGGTTACGGAGCATTACCAGACTTATTTCTTTAACAATCATACAACTCATATTCATTTCTCAAATCCAAACAAAAGTTATTCAAACTCAGTCATATAATCCCTAGCACGGGCCCTTGGGGCTTAAAACAAGCATTGGAAATGATTCAGGACTAAATTGAATACTTAATAATTTTTTAGAAAAATATAGAAAATTTTCAAGTGCAGGGGACACACACCCGTGTGGCTAGGCCGTATGTCTCACACAGCCAAGAGACACGCCCGTGTCACAGGCCGTGTGGACATTCGAAATGGGATCACATGGTCGTGTCACAGCCCGTGTCCAACCTCGTGTAACTCACTAACTTGGTCACACGGCCAACCACACGCCTGTGTGACTAGCTCTTGTTGTAACAGTCTGATTTAGGGCCTAGTCAGAATAGTGGCTGCGAGACCATAAATTCGAAGTAGAAATATGTGTTTTATAATTTTTATGAGGCTTATGATGTGTTTGCATGATGGTGTGAAAATTTCATGAGGAAATTTTTTTATTAGTGATTAAATTGTCAATTAGGACAAAATTGCACAGATTAGAAAATATGAGATACTAGAAGATTTAAGTATGAAATAGAATTATAAAAATTACTAGAGGTCCTTATTTAGCAATTAGACCATTAAATGTTAAGATGAACAAAAATAGACATGAGAAGGAAAAATCTTAAGAAAGGGGCCTTAAGGGCAATTTGGTCATTTCATTAATTAATGAATTAAAAGGAAAAATAAGTCAAAAATGGTGTCCATCTTCTCCAAGCTTGGCCGAAAATCACAAGAGCACCATAGATAGCGTTTCTTCAACTTTCAAGCTTGATAATCAAGAAACACAAAGCCCGAATCGAAAACGAGGCAAGAGCAAAGTCATGGACTAAATCGAACATCTACACCTATTTTGAGTACCGAGGTAAGTTTGTGTGAAATTAAAGTTTCATAGGGTTTTCATATTTTAAATTACTTGATATTATGATAAAGAATATTATTCCCATGAGAATATGCTAAGTTGAAGTCCCAGTTGAAGATTCAAAATAACGAGGATACTAATGTCACAACATGAGATAAGGAAGGTCCCGTATAAGACCATGTCTGGGACATGGCATCGGCACCGAATGTAGGTCCCATATAAGACCATGTTAGGGACATGGCATCGGCACCGAACGTAGATCCCATATAAGACCATGTTTGGGACATGGCATCGACATCGAATAAGGAAAGTCCCGTATAAGACCATGTTTGGGACATGGCTTCAGCACCAAAGGAAAATCTCGTGGAAGACCATGTCTGGGACATGGCATCGACATCTATGTACGATCTCGTGTAAGCCCACGTCTGGGACATGGCATCGACATCGAGTTAAGAGATCCCGTGTAAGACTATATCTGGGATATGGCATCAGCATCAAGAGGTGATCCCATGTAAGACCATATCTAGGATATGGCATTGGCATCGTGTTATATGATGAGATTGAGTATCCTCCGGTACTCCGAGTAGCTCAACGGGCAAAAGAGTTAAGCATGTAAAGATGATAAAGAGTTAAGTTATACAAGGATGACAAAGAGTTCCACTTAAATTAAGGATGATAATGATTTAAGTTTATGTTCATGTTAGCATAAGTGTTAAACCATGTGATGAAGTGATACAGGTACCCCTAAGTTAAAATACGAGTTATGAAACCGTAATATGATATGTGATGAGTAAGAGTAAGTATGAGTAAGTATGTTAAAGTACATTGAGAACTTGTGTTGTTATTATTCTATGAGATGAATGGATTTTACCATGAGTACTTATGTTGCTATTTTAATTCATGCGAACTTACTAAGCTATATGCTTACCCCTCACTTTTCCCTTTTCGTTGTAGTATCGCCAAGCTAGCTCAGGGATCATAGAACGTTGGAGCTTGGATCACACTATCAATCATTCTTTTGGTATAGTAAAGTTAGTTTATTTTGAGTATGGCATGTATAGGAACTTGGTCATTTTGTGTTATGTCATATTTGGAAGCCAAAGTGTTGGCTAGTAAGGTTTCTTATTCATTTTGTAAATGGCCATTAGAAATTGGCCAATATTTGTCAAGTTGCATATTTTTAATGATGATGAGTTTTATGAGGTGAAAATTCATGCAATTGATGGAGTAAAATGTGAAGTGTATGAATGATAATTGTAATACCCTAAAAATTGAGTATTTATATGTTGCATTATTTTGGTGCTTAGCTAGTGAAATGATTCCATTTGTGTGTTTAAAATGGTCTCGAGAAGGCTGGGGATTTATTTGGACTTGGAATAATTTTTGGTAAGTAGTACTTTATTGAAATGGAACAAGTAACCTTAAATGCTTAAGGTAATTAAACAGTAAAAGTTAGCATAAGATGAGCAAGTGGTAAAGGAGATATGACGCCATGTATGTTTGCTTGAGGGAAGAGGTTTGAATCCCTTGGTATACATTTTGTGACTAAATTTTTTTTTTCTTTTCACTCATCTAGCATGTGTCGGTCAAGCTTTATTTTTGGAAGGTTGGACTTTTGGTTTTATGACAAGGTGGCTAATGGATTAAGACAAGAATTGACATAGGAAAAGGAATCAATAGGATAAGGTAGGTAGGGGAACAAGTGGCTTAAATTGAGGAATGTTTTATGGAAAGTATAATGCTTAAATTGAGGAATGTTTTATGGAAAGTATAGTTGGCAAAGGTTGACTCTCTTGGCCATGTACTTGGACGTTTTAGGGGCTAGGGGGGTGACCAAAATTTGGATAGCTTTTGGTAGCTAGTTGGTCACTTTGGCATTTTGTCATTTTTATGTTTTTCTCCAAAACCTTTCTCTCCATTTTCCTCTTCTTAGCCGAATGCACATAAGCCTCAAACTCATTTCTTTGTTCATCTTCCATTCTTGAAAAGAACCGAAACCTAAACACCTTATTTTCATATACCTTTCTTCATCCCTTTCTTCTTACAAAAATCTCTCAAACATTTTTCTCCCTTTTATTTTCATCATGGCCGAATGTTATTAAGCACCATTCCCTTTAACTTCTCCTTCATAGCCGAATCCTCCACCACACTTATCTCCTTTTCAATCAATTTATTCCTTCTTCTCACACTTTGATCAATCGGTAAGTGGCTAGTACAATATTTTGGAATCGTTATTTTTTTTCCCTTTTCCTTTGTGCCGAATCTACATGTTGGTGTGGGATGGTCTTTTTGGATCGAGACCATCATCATACCATATCTCATTCGAATCTTTTCTCTATCATAGAAACTTAGTGGGTGGCCGTGTATCAACCGTAACCATAAGTCAATCGGTGGAAATCAGATTCATCATCGTTAAGGTAAGAATGTTCTTCTTGGATTTTTTCGTTATAGCTCTATTCGGCTATATTGCAAATCGGATCGAAGTTTCGACTAATCGATTATTTTTAGGGACAAAGTCACTCGATATTCTCTATTTGTTAATCCTTCAGAAATAGTGGGTGTCGTAGGTGCCGACTATCAAGAAGGTTTAGTCCTTACCGAAATCAGGTGTGTAATCCCTTACTTTCTGAATACATGTTTGAAATGGGGTGTGTAATCTCATACCTCTCTAAATGTTTGCATGAAATGTTCTATGAATCGGTCGAAAGACTGAAAAGCCGCAAACCAGCATCTATGGCCACTCGGGCGTACGTATGTTTGAAGTGGTAACCATATTTTGTAACAAAACAGTTTTGGTTAACAGCAGTGACGTGAATTTGAAAAATCACTAAAAATAGTAGAAATTGAATTAGAAAGTGAAAGAGATATGGATTGAAAGATAATTGAGCCTAGTTTCTTATAAAAGAAATGGAGAAAGCAAAGGATTAGTATATTTTGAGATTCTTAGATTTTTGTGAGACTGGTTTAGAGTGATTTCGAGATCCCCTGTTCTGAATTAGAAAAATCACTATAAATTGTAGAAAAATAATTACGGGACATGGTTTATATTATTAGAATCCTTAGTGGGTACATTTTTATTTGGATCAAACGAAACCAGTATTTGAGTTCTGTACAATAAGATATCTGAGATTTTGTGAAGAGAGCGCAGAATTGTCAAATAGTGAAACAAGGGATAATTTGAAGAATAAACTGTACTAATTGGCTAAGCCAAAAATTTTGAAAAAATTACAGTAAGAAGTTATATGAGTCTAGTTTTAGGGAAAATTTACGGATCTGAATTTCGAGTTTCCCAACTCGAGTTATAGTCAGTTTAGTCAGTACGACGCAGATGGACAGTTTTGATTTTTATGCCCCAAATTAGTAATTAAGCCTAGGTTGCGAAAATTACCATCATACCCTTAGAGGGTAAATTACTGAATTACCCTTAGTGGGTACGATTACCGAATTATGAAAATGCCCTTACGGGCCAAATTACAAAAATGCCCTTAATGGGTTGAATTACAAAATGTCCCTATGGACCGAATTACGAAAATACCCTTTATGGGTCAATTTGATAAATTGCTATATGGGCCAACTTGATAATTTGCTATATGGGTCAACTTGGTAAATTGCTATATGGGCCAATTTGATAATTTGCTATATGGGCAAATTTAAAAAAAACTGCTAGATCGATATATGGGCCAAAAACTGCTAGATCGATATATGGGCCTTTTGTTAAAATTCATTATGTGAATGTATTGTTATGTTTTATATATATATATATATATATATATATATATACATGATTGCATGGGTTGGGAAAATTGATGAAGAGAAGAAAGGCCTGTTGCCAAAATCTAGTTCGAGTGGCTCTGCCACAATCTAGTTCGGTGGTTTAACCACAATTTTTTTTAAATGGCTTTATGCCTGCGATTGGTGTGTTGGCGGGGTGGGTTGACTTGATCCCCACAGGTGTGATGGTTGGTACGGGTGGTGTGTAGTGGATGGAAATTAGGCTTGATTGGGAATTGCATATCACATGCATTTTTATATTTGATTTATATAATGTACATTTGTAAATGGGATCAAGCCCAAATATATGTTTCTATGGTTATGGCCCAGTGGACACGGTAAGTGGGTTACACACTGAGTTCTAAGTAACTCACCCCATTTTCTTACCCTTCTCAGGTAATGACAATTGATGGAGGCTTGGGCCAGGGATGACTTCGTGTGGAGGCCATACTACGAATGATGAGTTAAAAAAAAACTTTGAACTTCTTTTAAGTATTTTTTTTTATCTAAGTACTATTTCAATTGCGATGTAATAAGGCCTCTGGTATTATTTTTATGGATTTTTATTCGTGGATGGATTTTAATATGTTTTAGTTACTTAAATGGGGCTGTTTAATTCTTATAAATGTTTTCTTAAACTTACGTATAAAAAGGGTTTTTCTTAAATATCACTTACTCGTAAAATTCCCGTGAAAACTCTTTTATAAATTTATTTCAACCAATTATTTAAGTTTTTATCCAAATTATTTCTCTGAAAATCAAATTGTAAACTCTCATGTTTTAAAATCATGGTTTTCAAATAAATCTTGATTTTTGATAAACTCCGTCTTCAAAAAAAAAAAATTGTTTTGAAAAAATTGTTTTCATTAAAAGCATTGATGACTGGACGTAAGTTCGAACTGTGTGGCATGTCAAGTCTGGTCTTAACGCATAGGTCGGGTTTGGTTTATTTAGTGATTCTTCATAGTGTATTATTGCCATGCTATGTATTGTTTGTGTTGGAATATGTGTGTTTATGTTTCAGGGTGGCAATTGGCTGAGAAAATAGCCTTTTAATTGTCCATATGGGTAGACACACAGGCGTGTGTCTAGGTCGTGTGTGACACACGGTCAGCCCCATGGGTGTGTTAATAAGTCGGGTGTCCCCTGCATCAAATTTGCGAGAATTCGATTCGTCACACGGGCCAGCACAAGGGTGTGTGCTTAGGCAGTGTGCCCTTTAAGAGGTTGCTGATGTCATAAACAGAATACCCAGGTTTTTCACACACGGGTGAGAACATGGGCGTGTCTAGACCATGTTAGGGACACAGGTCATTGACACGGGCGTGTGTCTGGCCGTGTGAAAACCCCTGTAGGTTTGAAATGAAAAATAAATTCCATACAGGCTAGGAACATGGGCATGTGTGACCACACGTCCGGCCCACACGGGCGTGTTCCATTTCACACGGGCGTGTGGCCCTGTTTAGGCAAAAATTTTCTAAGAGCGTAAAAGTTTTCGATTTAGTTTTGAAACCTTCCGTATGTATGTTTAGGGCCTCGTAGGCCCATTATAAGGATGTTATGTATATGAATGAAAAGTTTTAAGTTGAAATGAAATTTTTATAGCCAATATTGTATGTTTAAGCAAGTTAAGTTTGGTAATGCCTCGTATCTGGTTCCGGCGTCAAACACGGGTAAAGGGTGTATATTTAGTGGAATCAGAGCTATAGTTTAGTCCATTCTCGGGCTAACGTAGCGTAAGCATGAGTCTAGCTATACATGCCATACACATGAGTATTTACATAATGATAGTGTGACGACTCCTGACGATTTAAATTGTGTTTTCATATAGTAAATGGATCCCAATAGAGCTATGGCAGATGATGTAGAAAGTAAAGCACCGGCTCCTGCTGAAGGGACGGTGCCGAGTGAAAATGAGAATCGACCAATGACCGTGAGTCAGAGAGGAGGAGAAGAGGCTAAGGAAGCCTTTCTCCACATGATGAATGCATGGTATACGGAGTTCATTCGTGCAAACCCGAATGCACAACCCCCTCCACCCCCACCTATTCCTCACCCTACCCCTATAGCTCCTCAAGTGGTAGAAGTGGTAAGAAGAGAAAAGCCTCTGGTCGATAGAATCTGAAAACAAGGAGTCCAAGAATTTCGAGCTAGTAAAGATGATGATCCAGAGATAGCAGAATTCTGGCTTGAAAATACCATCAGGGTATTTGATGAGTTATCTTGCACACCTGAAGAGTGCATGAAGTGTGTAGTTTCTCTTTTAAGAGATTCTGCTTATCAGTGGTGGAACACCCTTGTATCGGTTGTACCAAGGGAAAGGATCACATGGGAGTTTTTCCAAGAAGAGTTTCAGAAGAAGTATATTAGCCAAAAGTTCATCGATCAGAAGAGAAAGGAATTCCTTGAGCTAAAACAAGGTCGGATGACAGTAACCGAATATGAGCGTAAGTTTGTAAGGCTCAGCAAATACACTCGAGAGTTCGTATCTACTGAAGCCTTATGTGTAAACGGTTTGAGGACGGGTTAAATGAAAATATCAGATTGTTTGTTGGTGTCCTTAAGTTGAAAGAATTTGTTGTGCTAGTCGATCGGGCTTGTAAAGCCGAGGAATTGGTGGAAAAGAAAAGAAAAGTTGAGATGGAGTCTCGTGACTCAAGAATGAGACAATTGAATAAGTCATTTCAGTCTTCGTCCAAGAAGTCAAGAGATTTCCCTACCCGATCAGCTACTTTAGCCGGGTTTTCAAATAGAAGTAAGAGTAAACAGTACTTGGGGATTAAAGCTTAGACTACCTTTGTTGCAAGTGCTGGGAAAACTCGACCTAATAGACCGGAATCCCGACAGTGTAGCAGACGTCATCCTGGTGAGTGTCGAGCACATGAGAGAGCCTGTTTCAAGTATGGTTCTCAAGATCATTTTATTAGAGAATGCCCCGAGATGGTTGAGAAGGAGAAAATTCAAAGTGCAAGATCAAGAAGTACTACTAGAGGGAGACAACAGAAAAACCCAGGAAGTGGAACGAGTAGTAAGATTACACCCAGAGAGTAGGTTGCGAGATTTGAGGGTAGGGCGCCTGCGAGGACTTATGCCATTCACGTTCGCGAAGAGGCGTCATCCCCTGATGTAATTACGGGTACATTTTCTCTCCATGATGCTAATGTTGTTGCTTTAATTGATCCGGGGTCTACCCATTCATACATTTGCATGAAATAGTATCTAGCATGAGCATGCCTATTGAGTCTACAGAGTTTGTGATAATAAAAGTGTACAATCCTTTAGGCAAAAGTGTACTAGTTGATAAGGTATGCAAATATTGCCCATTGATGATTAGAGGTCATTATTTTATGGCAAATCTCATGCTGTTACCATTTGATTAATTCGATATAATTCTTGGTATGGACTGGTTAACCACTCATGATGTGACAATAATTTGTGGAAAGAAATACATTGAATTGAGATGTGAAAACAGGGACACTCTTTGTGTTGAATCAGATGAACAGGACAGATCGCCTGTAGTAATCTCTCATATGTCTGCCCAGAAATATGTAAGAAAGGGATACGAAGCATATCTTGCCTTTGTTATAAATGCTAAAGAAACTGAGTTAAAATATGAATCAGTGCCGATAGTGTGTGAATACCCAGATGTATTTCCAGAGGAATTTTTAGGTTTGCCTCTGGTTAGAGAAGTTGAATTTGGCATTGAGTTAGCTCCTGGTATTGCATCGATATTGATTGCTTCTTACAGAATGGCTCTAATTGAGTTGAAGGAATTGAAGGCACAGCTGCAAGAGTTAACGGGTAAAGGTTTTGCAAAAACAAGTTATTCTCCGTGGGGTGCTCCAGTGCTATTTGTGAAAAAGAAAGATGGTTCCATAAGATTATGCATAGATTATCGGCAGCTTAATAAGGTTACCGTGAAGAACAAGTACCCATTGCCAAGGATCAATGATTTATTTGATCAATTGAAGGGAGCCACTGTGTTCTCCAATATAAACTTGAGGTCCAGTTATTACCAGTTGAGGGTCAAAAAGATTCATATGTGCCGAAAACTGCATTTCGAACAAGGTTTGGGCACTATGAATTTTTAGTCATGCCTTTTGGCTTAACAAATACCCCTGCTGTGTTTATGGATTTAATGAATCGTATAATTTAGCCATACTTGGATAAGTTTGTTGTGGTTTTCATTGATGACATATTGATATATTCTCGTGATGAGCATGAGCATGCCAAGTACTTGAGGATGGTTTTACAGATTTTACGAGATAACCAGTTGCATGCCAAGTTTAGCAAGAGTGAATTTTGGCTCAAAGAGGTTGGATTTTAAGGGCACATTGTCTCGGGAGATGGAATCCAGGTTGACCCGAGCAAGATTTCAGCTATTGTTGATTGGAAACCGCTGAGAAACGTATCAGAGATTAGGAGTTTCCTAGGCCTAGCTGGCTATTACAGATGATTTGTCAAGGGATTCTCCATGATAGCTACACCTATGACAAGGTTGTTACAAAAAGACGTAAAGTTTGAATGGACAGAAAAGTGTCAACAGAGTTTCAAGAAACTAAAAGCATTGTTGACTGAGGCTCCAATTCTAGTGCAACCTGAACCGGGAAAAGAATTTGTGATCTACAGCGATGCATCCTTGAATGGATTGGGCTACGTGCTTATGCAAGAAGGCAAGGTGATAGCATATGCTTCTAGACAGTTAAAGCCGCATGAGAAGAATTACTCGACACATGATTTATAGTTGGCTGCCATTGTGTTTGCATTGAAGATATAGAGACACCATTTGTATAGTGAAAGATGTCAGATATTCACCGATCATAAGAGCCTAAAGTACTTGATGACTCAGAAGGGATTGAACTTAAGGAAGTGAAGATGGTTAGAGCTGATAAAGGATTATGAGCTAGTCATTGATTACCACCCGGGAAAGGCGAATGTAGTCGCCAATGCTTTGAGTAGAAAATCCCTATTTGCATTGAGGGCTATGAATACACGGGTGACTTTGTCAGACGATGGTTCCATTCTAGCTGAGTTGAGGGCTAGACCGATGTTCCTTCAAGAGATTTATGAGGCTCAGAAAGATGACAATGATTTGCAAGCCAAAAGAGTTCAGTGCGAATCGGGTGTTGAGTCCGACTTTCAGATTAATCCTGATGGTTGTTTGATGTTCAGAGACTGAGTCTGTGTACTGAGAAATGATGAGCTCAATCGAAAAGTTTTGCACGAGGCACATAGTGGATGCCTATCTGTACATCCGGGTAGCGCCAAGATGTATAACGACTTGAAGAAATGGTATTGGTGGCCGAGCATGAAGAAAGACATCTCAGAGCTTGTGTCGAAATGCTTAATTTGTCCGCAAGTGAAAGCTGAACACCAAATACCTTCGGGTTTGCTTCAACCTATTATGGTTCCCGAGTGTAAATGGGACCGTGTTACTATAGATTTTGTAACGGGCTTGCCATTGACACCAAGTAAGAAAGATGCCCTATGGGTTGTGATAGATATACTTATGAAGTCAGCCCACTTCATACCGGTACGTGTTGATTTTTTGCTTGATAAATTGGCAGACTTGTACGTTTCTGAGATTGTGAGGCTAAATGGAGTTCCTTTATCGATTATATCGGATAGAGATCCAAGATTCACATCCCGATTTTGGAAAAAGTTGTAAGAAGCTTTGGGCACAAAGCTGAGTTTTAGTACGGCTTTTCACCCCTAAACTGATGGGCAGTTGGAGAGGTTGATACAAATACTTGAGGATATGCTCTGATGTTGTGTTCTTGAGTTTCAGGGTAGCTGGGAAAAATATCTTGCATTGGTAAAGTTTGCATACAATAACAATTTTCAATTGAGTTTGAAAATGGCGCTTTATGAGGCTTTGTATGGGTGTAAGTATCAAATACCTTTGTATTAGCCCGAACTCAAGGAAAATCAGATTCACGGGGTCGATCTGGTTAGAGAAACCGAAGAGAAAGTGAAAATAATTCGTGATTGTTTAAAAGCTGCTTCTGATAGACAAAAGTCCTACTCGGATTTGAAACGAAAAGAGATTGAGTTTCAAGTTGGAGATAAGGTATTCTTAAAAGTTTCACCATGGAAGAAAGTTCTTAGATTTGGCTGGAGAGGAAAATTGAGTCCGTGTTTTATCGGACCGTATGAGATCACCGAGAGGATAAGACCGATGGCCTATCGATTGGCTTTGTCGATTGAAATGGAAAAGATTCATGATGTGTTTCTCGTGTCGATGTTACGTCGTTACCGGTCAGATCCTTCACATGTGATTACACCGACAAAGGTTGAAATACAACCCGTCATGACCTATGGCGAAGAACCGGTTAAGGTTTTGGCACGAGAAGTTAAACAATTAAGAAACAAAAGTATAGCTCCAGTGAAAGTATTGTGGCAAAGACATGGGGTAGAAGAGGCTACATGGGAGCCCGAGGAGGCCATGAGAAACCAGTACCCACACCTTTTTGCTGGTAAGATTTTTCGGGGACGAAAATCCCTAAGTGGGAGAATTGTAACAGTCTGATTTAGGGCCTAGTTGGAATAGTGGTTGCGAGACCACAAATCCGAAGTAGAAATATGTGTTTTATGATTTTTATGAGGCTTATGATGTGTTTGCATGATGGTGTGAAAATTTCATGAGGAAATTTTATTTATTAGTGATTAAATTATCTATTATGACTAAATTAAAAATATTAGAAAATATGAGATACTAGAAGATTTAAGTATGAAATAGAATTATAAAAATTACTAGAGGTCCTTATTTAGCAATTAGACCATTAAATGTTAAGATGGACAAAAATAGACATGGGGAGGAAAAATCTAAAGAAAGGAGCCTTAAGGGCAATTTGGTCATTTGGTTAATTAATGAATTAAAAGGGAAAATAAGTCAAAAATAGTGTCCAACTTCTCCAAGCTTGGCCGAAAATCACAAGAGCACCATAGCTAGGGTTTCTTCAACTTTCAAGCTTGATAATCAAGAAACATGAAGCCCGGATCGAAACTGAGGCAAGAGCAAAGTCGTGGACTAAATCGAACATCTACACCTATTTTGAGTACCGAGGTAAGTTTGTGTGAAATTAAAGTTTCATAGTGTTTTCATATTTTAAATTACTTGATATTATGATAAAGAATATTATTCTCATGAAAATTGACAAATGAAACCTTAATGAGAAAATGATGAGAATATGCTAAGTTGAAGTCCCGGTTGAAGATTTGGAATAACAAGGATACTTATGTCACAACATGAGATAAGGAAGGTCCTGTATAAGACCATGTCTGGGACATGGCATTGGCGCCAAATGTAGGTCCCGTATAAGACCATGTCAGGGACATGGCATCGGCATCGAATAAGAAAGGTCCCGCATAAGACCATGTCTGGGACATGGCTTCAGCACCAAAGGAAGATCTCGTGTAAGACCATGTTTAGGACATGACATCGACATCTACGTACGGCATTCAGCCAAGCTTGGGTGAGAGTAAATTATGTGTATTATGTGTAATTGTGAAATAGGGATTAAAATGTTAAAATGTGAAATTATAAGGGCTAAAGTGTAAAATGTCCTAACTTTGTGTTTATGAATTGTTTTGGATGAAGATGAGATTGAATATGTTGAATTTGATATTATATAGATCAAGAAATGAGAAATTCGAACCTAGATCAAGGCAAGAACAAAGTGCTTGATTGATAGACTAGTATCGTTGTTTCTACGTCTGAGGTAAGTTCGTATATAATACGTATTGTTTAAACAATGATTATATGTGATGAAATGAATGGAAATGTGATTGTGGAGTTTGGTAATGTGAAATGTGAGTTAGAAGATATGTGGCACTAAGTGTGCGTCAATAGAATAGTTATAGTGATGAATGGCACTAAGTGTACGAGAATAGAATAGTTACAGTGATGAATGGCACTAAGTGTGCAAGAACAAGAAAGCATCGGTTATATTATTTGGCACAACGTGTGTGATACCGAGACAACTTTGGTTTAATGTGATGGCACTAAATGTACGATATTATTATAGCTTAGGCTAATTAATTGGCACTAAGTGTGTGAGTTCATCGAATGTTTAAAGAGGATCAAATGAATTATAGCATTGAGCATTGAAGTGGTAAATGTGATAGATAAATACGTGATGGTACAGGTATGTACAAAACTTATGTGGTTGATGATATTGTGTATGAGATAGATTTAAGATTATGTGAATGAATAATGAAAAGGGTTAAATTGAGTATCATTATAAATGCTTGTACCTGAACCTATAGATATGGTATGAAAGTGAATAATACCCATGGGTGAGATTGAGTAGTGATGTGAATTGAACTAAGTATTAGTTAAGTTTGCATATTGAATTTGAATTGTTGAATTAATTGTGTTATATTACGAACTTAGTAAGCGTTCAAGCTTACTGTGTGAAGTCTTTCTCTGTTTTACAGTGTTATTAAAGCTAGCTCAGATCTGAGGATCGTCAGTGACTCAATCACACTATCGAACAACTATTTTGGCACCTTTTGGAAGTTGTATTTGTGGTGTATGGCATGTATAAGCTAGTGAGATTGTGGAATGTTTTGAGATGTATAAATCTTGACATGTGATATGGCTTGATAATGGAATGATTTTAGTACATGTTTTGGCTATGTGAAAATGGTGTATGTAATGTGTATTTATGGTCTTGTGTGAATGGTCATTATGGTATGTTTCATACTTGATTTGGTATTAGAGATGGTGAATGATTTGTATGTTATTTGATGTTGGAATTGAACATTAAGGATGACCCAAATTGGGTGGCTATTTGGCCTCGGCCTATAATTGCCCACACGGGTGAGCACACGGGCGTGTGTCTCGACCGTGTCCTTCACTATCCCAATTCGAAGTAAGTCAATCTTGCACACGGACAGACACACGGGCGTGTGACAGGCCGTGTGACCCTAGTCAGTGTTGCACACGAGGTAAGACATGGTCTAAATCATGACCGTGTGAAGCATACGGCCTAGCCACACGGGCGTGTGCCTTGTTTTGAAAGAAAAACTTTCTAAGTACTACAAAGTTTCAGTATGAGATCAGTTTAGTCCCGAACCTTCTCTAAAGAATGCTTAAGGCCTCGTAGACCTTAAAAAGGGACTTTGTGTTATTGAATAGTTATGATATGCTGATGTGTGAGCCATGGTGGTTTAATTGTTATGAATCGATCAGTAATACCTTATAACCCTAGTCCAGCGATGGATACGGGTGAAAGGTGTTACATTTTATTGGTATCAGAGCTACGGTTTAGTCGATTCTAGGACTAACGTAGCATGTGAGAGTCTAGCTATACATGCCACATATAGGAACTGTGATAGTGTGATGAATCCTGACTGATAAAATGTGTTTTCATATAGAAAATGAATCTTGATTGAGCTGTAGCTGATGATGTTGAGAGTAATGCGCCTGCTCCGACTCAAGGGACAGCACCGACAGAATCTAGACCGATTACTAGTAGTCTCGAGGGAGAGGCAAAGCAAGCTTTCTTCCAAATGATAAGCGAGTGGTTCACGAAGTTCATTCGAATGAATCCGGCTGCTCAACAACCTCCACGCCTGCAAGTTCCCATAGTGCCACAAGTTATAGACTCGATTCGATTAAGTAAACCTCCAGTTGATAAGATTCGTAAGTATGGGGTCGAAGAGTTCAGGGCCACAGTTGATGATGATGCCAAGCGAGCTGAATTTTGGCTTGAGAATAACATTAGAGTGTTTGATGAATTATCATGTACTCCTGATGAATGCCTTAAGTGTGTTGTTTCACTATTGAGAGATACGGCGTATCATTGGTGGAAAACATTGATATCTATGGTTCTGAGGGAACAAATCACCTAGGATTTCTTTCAAATTGAATTCCGCAAGAAATATACCAGTCAACGGTTTATAGATCAGAAACAAAAAGAGTTCCTTGAGCTGAAACAGGGTTGTATGTCTTTACAAAATATGAGCGAGAATTTGTGAGATTGAGCCAGTATGCACGAGAATGTGTTTCGACAGAAACTACTATGTGTAAAAGATTCATTGAAGGGTTGAATGAAGATATTAAACTTCTAGTCAGAATTCTTGACTTGACTGAAATTGTGATATTGGTTGAAAGAGCTTGTAAAACCGAGGAGCTTAGTAAAGAAAAGTAGAAAGCAGACTCAGAAGCTAGAGACGAAAGAAAAAGATCGATGAGTAAGCCGTATCACTCTTCATCAAAGAGATTCAGAGATGCAACCAGTCGCTCAAATGCTTCGATTGGACATTTGAGTATTGATTGTGTGAAACAATATACAAGTCCTAAAGCTCAAATTCTAATGGAAACAAGTGTTGGCAGTGTCAGAAACAATAAGCCTGAGTGTAGACAGTGTGGAAGATGTCATATTGGTGAATGTTGGGGCAAGTATAATAATAGAGTTTGTTATAAATGTAGATCACGAGATCACTTCATTCGAGATTGCCTGGAGTTGGATGAAAAGATAATGCTCAAAATGCAAGGCCGAGTAACACAACAGCTAGGGGTAGACCACCCAGAAACATAGGAATTGTGAGTGGTAGTCAGAGAGGAGCAACAGATACAGTTGTGAGATCTGAGACGAGAGCACCTACCAGAGCCTATGCTATTCACGCTCGCGAAGAAGCGTCATTCCCCGATGTCATTATTGGTACTTTTACTCTTTATGATACTGATGTGATTGCATTGATAGATCTAGGATCTACTCATTCATATGTGTGTGTGAACTTAGTATTTAGTAAGACTCTGCCTGTTGAGTCTACTAAATTTGTAATTAAAGTATCGAACCCCTTAGGCAAGTGTGTTCTGGTTGACAAAGTGTGCAAAAATTGTCCGTTGATGTTTTGAGATATCTGTTTCCTGCCTAATCTGATGCTACTACCCTTTGATGAATTTGATATAATTTTGGGTATGGATTGGATAACTTTGCATAATGCTATTGTGAATTGCAAATGGAAGACTATTAATTTGAGAAGTCAGAATGGTGAGATAGTTCGAATTGAATCCAATGATTTGAATGGGCTATCGGCTGTAATATCTTCGATGAAAGCTCTGAATTATGTGAAAAATGGATGTGAAGCTTATCTTGCGTATGTGATTGATACGAAAGTGACAGTTGAACATGTTCCTATGGTTTGTGAGTTCCCTGATGTGTTTCCTAAAGAATTACCAGGATTACCTCCAATACGAGAAGTTGAATTTGGCATTGAGTTAGTGCCAGGGACAACCCCTATCTCAATAGCTCCGTATAGAATGGCTTCAAAAGAATTGAAAGAATTGAAGTCTCAGTTGCAAGAATTGATAGATAGAGGTTTTGCATGACCGAGTTTCTCACCTTAGGGCACTCTTGTTCTGTTTGTGAAAAAGAAAGATGGTATGATGAGAATGTGCATTGATTATCGTCAGTTAAACAAAGTGACGATAAAGAATAACTATCCTCTACCACGAATTGATGATTTGTTTGATCAATTGAAAGGGGCTACAGTGTTTTCAAAAATAGACTTGAGATCAGGTTATTATCGATTGAGAGTCGAAGAATCAGATGTGCTGAAAACTGCTTTCAGAACGAGGTACGGACATTATGAATTTTTAGTTATGCCTTTTGGACTAACAAATGCTCCTGTTGTCTTTATGGATTTGATGAACCGGATATTTAGGTCGTATTTGGATCAATTTGTCATTGTGTTTATTGACGATATTTTGATTTATTCTTGTGATGAGACGAAACATACCGAGCATTTGAAAATTGTGCTACAAACTCTGCGTGATAATCAATTGTATAAAAAGTTTAGTAAATGTGAGTTCTGGTTGCGCAAGGTTGGTTTTCTGGGGCATACAGTGTCAGCTGCGAGGATACAAGTTGATCCGAGTAAGATTTCAACAATTTTAGAATGGAATCCTCCGAGAAATGTGTCTGAAGTCTGCAGAGGACTAGCTGGATATTATAGATGATTTGTGAAAGGCTTCTCGATGATTGCAACTCTGTTGACGAAATTGCTACATAAAGATGTTAAATTTGAGTGGTCAGAAAAGTGTCAGCAAAGTTTTAAACAGTTGAAAGCATTGTTGATAGAGGCACCAGTGTTAGTTCAACCTGAATAGGGTAAAGAATTCATAGTTTATAGTGATGCATCGTTGAATGGTTTAGGCTTTGTGTTGATGCAAGAAGGCAACGTTATAGCCTATGCTCCGAGACAGTTAAAACTACATGAAAAGAACTACCCGACACACGATCTTGAATTAGCAGCTATTGTTTTTACATTGAAGATTTGGCGTCACCATTTATTTAGTGAGAAGTGTCACATTTATACTGATCATAAGAGCTTGAAATATTTGATGACTCAGACAGAATTGAATTTGCGACAGCGGAGATGGTTAGAATTGCTAAAAGATTATGAATTAGTAATTGACTATCATCCGGGAAAAGCTAATGTTGTTGTTGACACTTTGAACCGAAAGTAGAAAGAATTGAATTTGCGACAGCGGATATGGTTAGAATTACTAAAAGATTATGAATTAGTAATTGACTATCATCCGGGAAAAGCTAATGTTGTTACTGACGCTTTAAACCAAAAGTCTTTATTCACTTTACGAGCAATGAATACTCAGATAGATTTGTGTGATGATGGTTCGGTTTTAGCAGAATTGGAAGCAAGACCATTGTTTTTACAGTATATTTGTGATGCTCATAAAGTTGATAATGAAATGCTAGCGAAACGAGCTCAGTGTGATTTGAATTTTGATTCAGAATTTTGAGTTGATAATGATGATTGTTTGAGATTCCGAGATTGGATTTGTGTTCTGAGAAGTTCAGATTTGATTCAGTTGATTTTGAACGAAGCTCATAACAGTCGATTATCGGTTCATCCGGGAAGTACGAAAATGTACAATGGTCTGAAATAGTTTTATTGGCAGCCTGGTATGAAACAGGATATCTTAGAGTTTGTTTCAAGATGTTTAGTCTGTCAGCAAGTCAAAGTTGAACATCAGGTACCTTCGAGCTTATTGCAGTCGATCATGATTCCCGAGTGGAAATGGGAGAGAATCACGATGGACTTTGTATCGGGATTGCCCCTATCTTTGAGAAAGAAAGATGCAATCTGGGTGATAGTTGACAGATTAACGAAATCAGATCATTTTATTCTGGTAAGAATAGATTACTCGCTTGATAAGTTAGTTGAATTGTATGTTTCTGAGGTTGTGCGATTGCCCGGGGTGCCTAATTCTATAATGTCAGATAGAGATCCGTGGTTTACTTCGCGATTTTGGAAGAAACTGCAAGAGGCTTTAGGTACGAAGTTGCACTTCAGTACTGCTTTTCATTCGCAAATAGATGGTCAATCCGAGCGGACCATTTAGATTCTCGAGGATATGTTGAGATGTTGTATTCTTGAGTTTGAAGGTACGTGGGAAAAGTACCTGTCGTTAACTGAATTTGTGTACTCCCAATAGCTAAAAAGTGTATCATGCCTGAATCTAACC